>CM077651.1:10942518-11625018 GCA_039707465.1 Rhabdophis nuchalis | reverse complement strand
TGTTGCCATTTTTTATCACTGTAATTGCATGGCAAATATCAGTCGGAAATTACTTTTTCACAATGCTAATTAGCAGCCTGATCAGGGATCGCAGACCAGCTGGCCACGGAGCAGCCCCTAATTAGATAAGCAGAATGAAGCGAAGAATAAGGTTGGCAAAATATGACAGGTTTTCATGTCCATGTAAAGGGACAATAACTTTGCTTGCCCTTGGTGGTTTAGTTTCCTTTATTAGAGTGACATTGGAAACTCTACAAGCACTGAGGGTGATGTGACCCCAGTTACCCAAAAGAAGATTAATTTTGCAGTTGTCCAAGATACTATATCTTTCTAATGGCCTGATCCAACACGCTCCCACAGAGAGGGCCTCCTCAGGGTGCCGTCGGTCGGGCAATGTCGACTGGCGGCGCCCAGGGGGAGGGCCTTCTCTGTGGCAGGGCCGGCCCTTTGGAACGACCTGCCCCCTGAAATCCGCACCCTTCCTGACCTCCGCCTCTTCCGCAAATGTCTTAAGACTCACTTCTTTCAACTAGCCGGCCTTGCGTAACCCCAGCACCGCCAATTATAAACGAGGGTTTTAAAAACGGTTACAACACAGGCATCTAATATCTATGTACTTGTATTTTGTATTTATTGATTTAATTCTATGTTCGCCGCCCCGAGTTCCTTGTTGTGAGATGGGAGTGGGTTATAAATATGAAAAATAAATAAATAAATAAAATAAATGTATGTCTTTAATGCAGAAGTCAGTCAATGTAGAAAAACATCTAAGAGTAACACAGACTTCTGAAATGTGGCAACTGAGAGAGAGACAGAGACAGACAGAGAGAGAGACAGAGACACTGACAGACAGACAGAGACAGAGACACAGAGAGAGAGAGACAGAGAGAGAGAGACAGAGGGCAGGAGACAGAGAGACAAAGAGAGAGACACACAGACAGAGACAGACACAGAGAGAGAAACAGAGACAGAGAGAGACAGAGACACACACAGAGAGAAGCAGAGAGACATAGAGAGAGACAGAAAGGGAGACAAAGACAGATAGAGAGAGAGAGAGAGAGAAAGAGGGAGAGAGAAAGAGAGAGAGAGAGAGAGAGAGAGAGAGAGAGAGAGAGAGAGAGAGAGAGAGAGAGAGAGCGCTAAAGAAGTGAATGAGAAGTGAAATGTAAAATGATTTAAATTACTTGTATTTATTAATTGTTATACACAATATTACCTTTCTTGTATTTGGTTCCCATTGTATGTAGCCCTATTTTCCCCAGTTTCACCATATCCTGTTCTTTCAACAAAGCATTCAGGTCTATGCACAAGGTCTGTTTTATTGGAGGATAGGTGAGTTTAACTGCATGTTGAGCTGCACACAGACTAAAGTGGAGTGAAGACAGAAACATACCAATATGAAAAAAATTGCAATAGATGCTATCTCTCCTGTTAAAAAAATACTTGCAAGTTTTCATTTAATGGAACCTCCCATATCTCTACACGCTTATTTTAATAATCAAATCACAGCTATCAAGCCAAGATATTAGACTCCTAGCAGAGTTTCTGGTCTGTAACCTCCAATTTAATACAACACCATCATGTAGTTATATTATTACAGTTTGCTGGGATGTTACGTCTTAAAGGTATTCATTTCACTGTCAGCATTTCCCAGGCTATCATTTGCAACTCTAAACACAGGTTTCTAAACAAATAAGATTATTCTACCCGAACAAGGAAAAAATATAGTTCCAGATTTTGTTGCCTTCATCTTCTCTTTTCCTTTTATCACATTCGCACAAGAAACAAGGGGAGCGAATGTATGTTTTGTTAAAATATCCATAACTGGAGAGACAAGGGAACAAGGTCAGCCAATGACTAGGCATAGCGACTAAGTCAGCCAATGGGAGCTAAAACAGCTAGGGACCAGGGTGTGGTTCAGCCTGCAACCTTCTGAGTCTGTGCAGAGAATTGAAACAGAAACCTAAGCAGCCTGCTGCTGTGAGAAGTAAACTAGCAGTTTGTCTGGGCTTGTCTGCTCATATGAAACTAACTACTCGTGTTTACCGGTAATTCTCCTGCCTTCTGTTTACTTAGAAGAACCACCTGCTGGTATCGTACATTTATGCATCTATTCTTATGTAAGTAAAGAAGTTAATGAATCCTGCTGCATCAGTTATCTGTGTGGGTTTCTGGATTTGAATTTATGCAACAAACTCTGACACGTTTTAATGTTGATCATTTTGAATCCACTGGTGAAACTGACGTACTGATTTTTTAAGGGTTTGTTTCAAGTCCTCTCACAGAAGCTGGCAATGGTCGAAGATTAGCAGCTTCCTATTTTATAGGAGGCTTGTATTTTTGTTGACACTTGAATCTCCTGTTGATTCTGCTTATTATTTGGAATCTCTCCCAGAATCCTGATTTAGTTCTTTGCAGGCATACTTTTAAGAAGTACTTTAGGTGTTTAAAAATCCAATTTTAAAGCCCTTAAATCTTTCAAGTGTAATTTCAATTCGGCGCTGGCTTTTGGGCTCAGAGGCTTGATTCCAGAATATGATAATGTTTTGTTTACGGAAATGAAAATAGCCACTACACTCTCAATGTAATTTGTTCTCTAAGTTGCGTTTTGCTTCTGCGACATAATTGGATGGTCTTAGCAGGACCATCGTAGACCACCTAGGCTGATTTGCAAAAAGCTAACCAATCTTCAACTTCATCAATATTTGGGTGGGAGATCAGCAGGACATCTGAAGAATTCCCAGCTGGACCGAGAAGACAAATAAGTCTTTCAGAAGAAGACCAATGAGAAACGTATTCCATATGGTTGTCAAGCTACATGGATGCCTCCATACATAACCTGTGGATGATTTTACCAGATATTAGTTGAAGAAGTTGATCACAGTCCTGGAAATGCATAATCTCATCCTTAGCTAGACAGGTAACATTGGACTCAGGATTTGTGTCCTTTATGGATTCTTCATTTGATTTGTTTTAAAAAAAAATTGGTGAATTTGTTCAAATGTGGAAACTCAGGGTTTTGTCAAGCCAGGAGATCAACCACTGAAGGGCAATTAAACCTTGATTTAAAGTTTTATGTGCATCCCAAAAACTAAGGAGAGTTTTAATCACAGTAATGTGGTCACCATCCTGACCCAAAGGTGCTTTTTCAGTAGGCAATTGGACTTCCTTGCTTTTTTTCTTTGAAGACCTTTCTCTTCTCATCCAAGAAGCTTCTTCAGTTCTGACAGGATAGTGAGCAACGGAACTACTATATACTCCTTGCAGACAGCTGCTCCGTGTAAGTGTAGGACATCTAATTTAGCACTCCAAAGGTGTGCATTTTGAGAGCAATCTAATAAACTCCAAGAGATCTTTCCTTCTTTTCTTTTTGTTCATTTTAATTCCATGAATCAGGCCTTGCAAATCAAGATTGCGCACAAGTAATCTACAGGAGAAGAAAGATTCACATTACCACCCTTTCATGAATACTCTCTCAAATAACAAATAAATCTGAAGCTATCCTAATCTGCTCAACACAGAATTCATGAGCAAGAAGAGAAGAAATTCAATGAATACATTAGAGTGATTCATTTTGCTCCCCTAATAGATGCAGAATGGAGGGACTTTCTTTTCAATGACTAACACCAAAATGTTATTCCCCAAACTTTTCCTGGACTGGTGCAGTCTGGAGAGAAACCTCTGTAATTACTGGTATATGGCAGTATACATCTTGCATAAAAACTTGCTTTGTGGCCATTTAGGTTATTTAACTACCGTATTTTTTGGAGTATAAGACACACACACACACCCCGAAAGAGGGTGAAAATTTGGGTGCGTCTTATACACCAAATGTAGCCAAAAAATGCAGGGCATGGAGGAGGTGATGGTCTGTGGCAATGCCTGCAGCCTGGAGCAGCTGATTGGGGGTATTCCGGGAGCCCAATCCACCCGCCAATCAGCTGCTCAGGCTGAATCAGGTTGCAATAATATGCTGAAGCAGATCTGGCTGTTTGCTATTTGCTGCAAGGACGTGTCAGAGTTTGCAGCAGCGTTCACATTCAGAAAGCACACACAAGTAACTGATTCAGCAGGATTCAATAACTTCTCTTTATATATAATATAACACATTAAGTAAATATTCAATACCAAAAGCAGGTTTTCCAACTTGGTAGTTCAGCAGAGGAGAGAAGTTTCACTTTCAATTTTAGTTTCAGAGTTCAGCACAGCATGCAGTTTTAGGACAAAACAAGCCACGCCCAGGCTCCTTGCTGTCTCCTTCCATGTTGCTCACACAGCAAATACTGTTTGTTTCCAAACAGCCCTCAACTCTCTCACATACCGACAGGACACTAGCCAGATGAATACCATGGAACTAATGTGCTGAAGCCGACAAGGCTGTTTCCTAAGGACACTTATTTTCCTCCCCAAAAACTAAGGTGTGTCTTATACGTCTTATAGTCCGAAAAATACAGTAGTCTTTACACACACACACACAGAGAGAGAGAGAGAGAGAGAGAGAGAGAGAGAGAGAGAGAGAGAGAGAGAGAGAGAGAGAGAGAGAGAGAGAGAGATGAATACCATGGATGCTGGTAGGCAGAATCAGATTTGTTTTTCTTATTTTTTCCCCAAAAACTAAGATGCATCTCATAGTGTGAAAAATATGATATTATTATTCTTCGTAGCATACTCCTGCAGCAGTGGTGGGTTTCTGCAGGCTCGCACCTACTCGCGAGAGCCGGTTGGTGAAATTTAGAGAACCGGTGAGAGGGGTACCTGGAAGTAAATCTGGCCCGCTGCTGCCAGTGACCCAACAGGAAGGAAAGGAAAGGAAAGGAAGGAAGGAAGGAAGGAAGGAAGGAAGGAAGGAAGGAAGGACGAAAGAAAGAAAGAAAGAAAGAAAGAAAGAAAGAAAGAAAGAAAGAAAGAAAGAAAGAAAGAAAGAAAGAAAGAAAGAAAGAAAGAAAGAAAGAAAGAAAGAATTTGTCATCACAATTGAGTCCAAAATTTTGGTTGCTAAGCAAGAGCATTGTTAAATGAGTTTCACCACATTTTAAAAGGTGGCCACTCCCACCATGTCACATGACTTCCAAGCCATGCCCACAAAATAGGCCACACCTACAGAGTAGGTTCTAAAAAAATTTGAAACCCACCACTGTCCTGCAAGTACAGGGTCTGCTTTTTGGATCATTGAATGCCACTTGGTACAGTCAACGGCATCTCCAGGATGCAGGACCATGGCTTGCATATCTTTGTTGATGGTGTGTTGCCATCTCTGTTTTGGATGCCCGCGAGGTCACCAGTCATTGACTTCAAGTCGGTAGGCAGTCTTGGCCACAGTGGAAGGTGCTCCTCTCTGGGCATGTCCATACCAGCGGACATCTCTCATCTTCTCTATAATGTTGTCGAATGGTGTCATTTGTGATATTGTCAAGAATGTATGTATATGTATGTATATGTATATGTATTTATAAAATTTATTGGACACCCATTTTACCATAAGGTAACTCCCGGCTTAGGATGGATGGATGGATGGATAGATAGATAGATAGATAGATAGATAGATAGATAGATAGATAGATAGATAGATAGATAGATAGATAGATAGATGATAGATAGATAGATAGATAGATAGATAGATAGATAGATAGATAGATAGATAGATAGATAGATAGATAGATAGATAGATAGATGATGGATGGAGAGAAAGAGAGAGAGAGTGAGAGAGATTAAAATGTAAATACATTAAAAGTAATTAAAAACCAAGAAAATGTGGGGAGGGCAGTGGCAGAATGTGGGGGGTGGGATCTGTTGTTACTCAAACAATATATATATATATAGCAATAGCACTTAGACGTATATACCGCTTCATAGTGCTTTTACAGCCCTCTCGAAGCAGTTTACAGAATCAGCCTATTGCCTCCAACAATGTGGCTCCTCATTTTACTCACCACAGAAGGATGGAAGGCTTAGTCAACCTTGAGCCGGTGAGATTTGAACTGCCAAACTGCAGCCAGCAGTCAGGTGAAGTAGCCTGCAGTGCTGCCCTCTAACCACTGTGCCTCGGTATACATAACATTACTGAATATAAATTGCACTTTGCATTGTTTAAACTTCTTGTATAATTTTGCATTCTATAACTTAGAGTAAAGGCAGAGTTAGCAGAGACAGTTGAATTCCCATAGAATCAACAAAATATGAAGTCAGTGACCCGATTCTTGAAGTCAACATTTCCTCTGGCCTTCTCTCCTTGATCTGTCATCATCCAGAAGAAAACCTAGAGTTATTTATTTAGGCTTTATATCTATTTTTAACTCTCCTTTTCTCCCTGAGAACAGCTTTATTTCTATTCATCTGTCTTCGGGTCTATATATCACAAGAAATCTGTGAATGCAAAGGAAGTCGTCATCTCGGTCTGAATTTAACCTGGGCAGTAGGACAGTGATGGCTAACCTTTTTTGGCGCATGGGTCAAAAGCGGGGGGTAGCACAGGGAGATCGTGCGTGAGCGTGCCACACCCATAATGCTATGTGTGCGACCCCCTGCTTTTGGCGTGCTTTTTTTGCCCTCCCCAGGCTCCAGAGGCTTTCTAGGCGCCTGGGGATGGTGAAAACAGCCTCCCCTCCCCACCTCCAGAGGCTTCAGGAGCTTCCCTGAAGCCTCCAGAGGGCGAAAAAAGGCCTCAAAAGAAGGCCTAAATCAGCTGGCCAGCGCACACATGCACGCTGGAACTGACAGGGCAACGCCTCGCGTGCCCTAAGAAATGGTTCCGCATGCCACCTGTGGCACCCGTGCCATAGGTTCGCCATCACTATTCTAGGACACGTATTTTGAGTGATGCTTTCCTTCTTTTGAAAGACAGCGGTTCACAAGAACATCTGGAAGAAATGAGGTATGTTCTCCTGTGGCTCCCCTAGAAGATATATATTTGTTAGAACAGGCTATAAGGAACAGTGTTATTGGAGGATATTAGAATTGGTAAATGAGATGCCAGTATGTGGTGTATTTCTAAGTTTTTGGTTTTGGTTTTACTATGAAGGATGTGTAAACAATTATAGTCAAATAAGAATGGAGGTATGATGAGGGTAATATGTATAAACATATTTGAACTAAAATACATGAAATAACATGAATCTTAGATGACTGTCGAAGAGCTGCACAAAAATATTTTGTAGCCAACTGATACACTCTCAAAAGTATGTAAAAAGGAGGATTTTTAGGATGTGTTTAAAATTAAAAAAAATATTTTTTTAAAAAAGAAACATATTTTTCTTCAGATTTTTATTTATTCCTTTACTGTTTTCAGTTTTATATCTATTATGGACAGAGGTGAAATCTAATTCCCCCCCCCCCACTGGTTCTATGGGCGTGGCTTGGTGGCGGTGGGATCATGTGACTGGATGGGTGTGGCTAGCTTTTTAAAGTATTTTTTCCTGCCGGTTTGGGTGAATAGGCAGGGGGGGAAATGCTTTAAAAAGTGAAAAAAATAAGCTTCCAATGATTGTGTGGATCAGCTGTGAACTGCGTGGTCGTTGGAAGCTTTTTTCTTTTACTATTGGTTTGCAGAGCCAAGGAAAATCATCCCTACTGGTTCAAATAAACTGGGCCAAATTGGGAGGAGTTCACAAATAGCAATCAATAATTAAATCTATCATAGATAATCAGGAGTTAAAAGGTCCGAAGTAATAACCCCAGAAAAAACAACAACCACAGAACAATCGTTGAGGGATGGTAGTAATAACAGATAGTAATAAATAAAAGCTGGTGATACGTATTGAACATTAAATGCTCTCTGGCAAAACTCCATCTTGAATAACTTCCAAATTGTTGTAATTCTCAGAGGAAGATATTGTACAGGTTGGGCTGCAAGAGAGACTGTGCCTCTGGGCCTTAGCTCCAGGGGTGGGTTGCTACTAGCATTATTGACTATTCACCACGCAAAATTTTTTTGCACATGCTTCTTTCACATGCATGCCAAACGTGCCCACCACGCGTGTGCATATTTGCACCTAAAATGGTCCACGCACGTGCACAACATTACAAAAGGAAAAAAATATATTAAAAAATTGCAATGAACATTCAAGATGGTGCCACCGCCGATAGAACCGGTTCGGGGGCGTGGCAGGCTGAGTTAGTACCTACTTGGCTGAACTGGTCTGAACAGGTAAGAACCCACCTCTGTTCAGCTCCCCTTTTCTTGTACAACTTAAGTCAAGACTTTCTTCTAGCAAGTTACAAGTCATCATTTTTTGTAGCAGAAGATCATGAATAGGCACAGATTATCATCTTGGATAGGATATCAGGAGTTAGAAAACCCAGAGATGGGGAAAAAAGAGGAGGAGGAGGAGGAGGAGGAGGAGGAGGAGGAGGAGGAGGAGGAGGAGGAGGAGGAGGAGGAGGAGGAATGAGTATAAGGGGATGGAAGGCAATATTAGTATAGCTTTACTGCCCCTTTACTATCATGTTTTATTAATTAGCCAGGGCCAACTTTCTGGTTATTTCTTTTCATTTCTGCTGCTTGTCTCTGCTTTCATAGGTTTTTGCTCTTTAAGCATGAAAGAAAGATAGCAGGTTATAAGAACTTCTGATATCTAACCACAAATGCTGACCAGTTATAGCGATTCCCCTCTCTCTTCCAAATTCTGATCCTAGACAAGCATGACCTCTTCCTCCTCTTTATTTCTTTGTTGTGGGAAAGGACAAAACTTGATTTTGGGACTACTGATGGATGGCCAAACCCAGCAGATCTGCACATCCAGAAACTGGATCTTCTTTGCAACGCCCAGCATTTCCTTTCCCTATTATGAAGAACAGATACTAGGACATATCCAGGAGTGGTATTAGAGGTGGCGCTCTCACTTCACAATCAGGAGGCTCTGAGTTCAATCCTAGGTAGAGGCAGATCTCTCTCTCTCTCTCTCTCTCTCTCTCTCTGGGCACACTGAGAATATATCTGCTGAAAAAAAACCTCCACATTGGCGACAGGAAGGGCATCTGGCCATTAATACACTCTGCTAGCTCCATTCAGATTCCACCCCACAAGTCATTAAATGATGATGATAATAGGAAATGGCCACTTTTCTGCTTCCTCTGAAATCCAGGTCTCAGGTTGGGAACATGTTTAGAAAAATAACCCCATCTGAATGTATTCCATAAGGGAAGGTTTTTAGCTGATTTAGCTGCAGCCCCTCTGGTGTCAGCCGAGAAATATGAGTGCTAGGGAAGGTTCCATGATAAATAGAATGAGCCGGTTATTTAAAAGAGGATACATATGATTATAGAGGAAGAAATTGTAAATTCATGAGCACCCATGGGCACTACCTTCCATGGTGAAATTTATGTGAATATTGTCTTGTCCGCAGCCCATGATAAGTGACGCCTGAAAAGCTGACTTGCCATTCTGTCCAGTTTTCCTGGGCAATGCTACATTAATCATGGCTACCAAAGGGTGTTCATTCTCATTACAAGCTCCTCAGCAAAATTGAAGCGTGCGATCCGCCACATGAATATGTGAGATAGTTTGGCAGGCAGTGTGAGGCCCTGCTGATGAAAACAAAGAAGAGCTTGTGGGGAGAGAGTATGTATGTATGTATGTATGTATGTATGTATGTATGTATGTATGTGTATATGTGTATATAAAATTGTTCCACAACACCCTGTTAGGGCCCCAATTAAGGGAGGAGACATACTGTTTCCTTTTCTGCCGTTCGGCTCATCACCAGAGACCATCTAGACAGAAAGCCATGAGTTCCGTTGTGTGAATTTTTTTTAATATGTGTGCTAGTTTTATGAGCTGATGAGAGCTAAAAAGCTCGAAATAGATCTATACTAGTCTCTCTGATTTATTTATTGATCAGCTCCTAAAACTAACACACACACACACACACACACACACATATATATGAAGTATTAATACCACTTTATAATGCCTTGGTAAGGCCACACTTGGAATACTGCATTCAGTTTTGGTCGCCACGATGTAGAAAAGATGTGGAGATTCTAGAAAGAGTGCAGAGAAGAGCAACAAAGATGATTAGGGGATTGGAGGCTCAAACATATGAAGAACGGTTGCAGGAACTGTCTATGTCTAGTTTAATGAAAAGAAGGACTAGGGGAGACATGATAGCAGTCTTCCAGTATCTCAGGGGTTGCCATAAAGAAGAGGGAGTCAAACTATCCTCCAAGGCACCTGAGGGCAGAACAAGAAGCAATGGGTGGAAACTAATCAAGGAGAGAAGCAACTTAGAACTGAGGAGAAATTTTCTGACAGTGAGAACAATTAATCAGTGGAACAACTTGCCTCCAGAAGTTGTGAATGCTCCAACAATGGAAGTTTTTAAGAAGATGTTGGATAGTCGTTTGTCTATCCAAAGTTTCCTGCCTAGGCAGGGGGGTGGACTAGAAGACTTCCAAGGTCCCTTCCAACTCTGCTATTGTATTGTATTGTATTGTATTGTATTGTATTGTATCGTATCGTATCGTGTGTGTGTGTGTGTGTATGTGTGTGTGTGTGTGTTGCATTTGTGCTGATAAATAAATAAATAAAGGGAGACTAGTATAGATCTATTTCAAGCTATTTAGCTCTCATCAGCTAGCCATACCCTTATTGAGATTTGAACCAGGGAAGTATTACATGTGAGGCAGTTGTAATTGCCACCAGACCACTGATTCTCCTCCTGATAAGGGTGTTGTCACACACACACACACACACACACACACACACACACACACACATATATATATGAGGCGTACTGTGGCAAGATTGAAAGTTAAGCCAGCAAGCAAAATGAATTTTCCCTCAATCGGTTTGCAAAGCCTACAAGGAAGGCTAATGTTATAAACAGCAAGTATTGTTTTCTGCATAATATCGCAACACCAGATTCCTTTGCGATATTATCGTCCATTTCCCCAACCACCAGAAGGAATTTTTATGCCGTTTTCTTAATCCGTGTTCCCCTCAGACCTAATTCTGGGCAGGTACGAAGTTTTTTGTCAGCCATCTTTTAACAATTTTCAGGGCTGATGAGGTAAAGGCTCGGCATAAAAGAGCTCAATCAAAATGCAAGCGTTAAATAAAAGATGCCACCGTAATGTCCCTTTCCTCTTGGGCAGACCCAGCCAGCTTAACGGTTCGTTAGGATTCAAGCTAAACCGGAGCAGTTTTAATGAACAAGCTACCCCAAATCCACGCACCTTGGTGGCTCCATTTCCTTGTTGTCTTGGCACTGCATCATTTCCCCCCCATATTAGTAGAGTCCTTCACTAGCAATACTGAAGGAACTTCCTTGTGCTGGGGACTCCTGTGACGGTGGCATGCATGTGAAGTCCAGAAATACTCACATAAATCCATAGACCAGTGATGGCGAACCTATGGCACGCGTGCCACAGGTGGCACGCGGAGCCAATTGGCAGGGCACGCGAAGTGCGTGCTGGCTAGCTGATTCAGCCCTTTTTAAAGCCATTTTTTGCCCTCCCCAGGCTTTATAGGAGCCCTCCAGAGGTTTCAGGAGCTTCCCTGAAGCCTCCAGAGGACTAAAATTGAACCTATGAGCAAACCGGAAGTCACTTCCTATAAAGCCTCTGGAGCCTGGGGAGGGCGAAAAAAGCATGTAAAAAATGGGGGAGCACCTGTCATTCATGCATGCACACTGGGGGGGCACGCATTGCATTATGGGTGTGGCATGCTGGCACACGACCCCCCTGCGCTCCCCCCCTTATGACACGCGAGCCTAAAAAGGTTTGCCATCGCTGAGTTAGACAGACTGGTTGGAAGATGTATGTGTCCTAGGCTTTCCTCAAAAGCACAAGGCAGAGTCCTGGTCCCAACAAAATCCCTTTTATTAAATGAATGTGAATTCCTCTCATTCCATTCAGCAAAGGCCTGGCCGACAGTCTTTCAAAGGAGTATTTATGACCATGGACCTTATCTAACTTGGAAAGCTGCCATGTAAATATTTTCCAAATCAGGTGCTGTGCAAGAAAAGACAAAGCACAGAGTCTCTGAGATTCATGGACAGATCTTCACACTCCTGAAATGAATGAACGAACAAACAAACAAACGAATGAATTGTTTCCTGCAAAAGCCGACTCTTCTTTTACTTCCTATGGGAGGGGGGGGCATTCATATCCACCTGTGGCTTTACTCCCAAGTTGACCCTGATTTCTTCGTTGTTCTTTTCTTCTGGCAGCTCTGTGCAGGCACATACTGAGAACAGGCTCCAGCTGTTCCTCTGCCTCACTGCTATTTAGCTCTGAAGGCATCTGAGAACTGCCAGATGGCCTTGGCCCCCTCTCTGCCTCCAACACAGAGCCCTCATCAGAGTCTTCCCCAGCCTCCAGGACTGGCTCATGTTCCTTCCCAACCTCCTCCCTGTCCTACTCTGCTGCCATTTCTGCTGATGGGCCATAACATTATGCTTGTGCTCCAGATCCACAATACACGGGTATCAGAACAATTTGGAATTTGTTGAAGATGGAGCCATAGTGGCCCAGTAGTTAGAAAGCAGTATTGCAGGCTAATTCTGTCAACTGGGGGGCTGAGGGGGGGGGGGCAAAATGAGCAAAAACGGGCAGTTTTTCACAAAAACGGGCCATTTTTTGTCAAAAACTTGCATGCATAGCCTTATAGAGACTTATAGAGTGCAGATAGGGGCTGGGGGGGGATAGCCCATTTTAGGCTCATTTCTGCCCTCCCCAGCCCCCAGGAGCTCTCTGCAAGCCTCTATAAGGCTATGCACAGCCATTTTGGTGAAGGGGGCAGAGTTTCAGGAGGCAAAAAAAATGCTGTATTCGATATAAAAGACGCACCCAGATTTTCAGCCTCTTTTAGAGGAAAAAATGTGTGTCTTATACTCTGAAAAATACAGTAAATCCACCCATTCTGAGACAAAATGTGTGGATCGGCTACTATTTTAAAATCACACTTGTTCCACCTTTCTACCCGCAGAACCAAAAAAGCTGCACTGCCTCTTCTGCGGGGTGACTCCTCTGCAGTTTCTCACGTCTAATTCAGATTTCTTTGGAAAAGCTGTAAAGTTAAGCTGCAATATCCCTGTAGCAGATGTGCTTCACAGCCTGAGATTTTCCTCTCAAACTTGCAGAGAACATTTTTGGCAAGAAAATCTATTAGATGTCAGATACACGAGTGACAATACTTGCTTCCTTTGGGCAAAACCCCCACCCCCCCCACCCCCACAACAACCAAAACAAACCCAAACCAAGTGACAGTTGATTAGGTAATATATTATTTTTTTTCTTTTAAAAATGTGTGTCCTTGAAATGTCTGCCTTTAGTTAGACATCCAGCTCTTTCTCTTGAGTTTTCATGGAGATTGAAGCTGCGTTAAGAAAAACCTGCTTCGTGTAGCTTGCAAAAAATATATGGTCTCCTAGGTATTCACGTTTATCATTCTCATGGCATATTCTGAATATATTTATTGTTTCCATGCAACACTGGGAAAATTGAGTAACATAAATTTAATAGTACTGGGCTGTTGTTTTCCCTGGTGAGCTTCAACAAATATTTTTACTCTTTTTTGGTTTCATTATGTAGGAGTTTCAAATAATTGTTGAGTTCTCCTCTTAGTTGAAGTTGACTTTCTTTTTTAATTTTGTTTTAAAAAATATTTACATATGAGTATATCGAACATGGTGCAACCTTCCTGGTGTTTCAACAATCATAGAAACCAAAATGAAAGACAAATAATATACATATTACTAATCTTGTACAATTATTATTTTTGACCAATGTATTCATTCCAATACATATAAAATATCTCATTCCAGGTCTACTTAACCTGTGTGTGTGTGTGTGTGTGTGTGTGTGTGTGTGTGTGTTCTGACTCATGCCTTGTGTTTCTAACCATTGATAAAATCTGTTCCATGTGTCATAATATTCCGACTCTCCTTTATTTTTTTAATTCTAACGTTAGTCTATCCATTTCTGCACAAGTTAATATATTAAGCTGAAGTTGACTTTCATCTGTGCAGCTTACATAGCAAGAATACAGAAGACATTTGCCACTGACTTCTACTGACATCTTTTTGGACTCCTAGGCTAGTCTTCAACCCTGGACTTCCTTAGTAAATTTATTTCCAAGGCAAAGCCCAGTCCAGCTTACCTTTTCAAGATTGATAAACTCAGTTTTAGCAATGGGGATGACAGAGAATGAAGTGGCTGGATGATTTTGATTTTATTAAATTTATACCCCGCCCTTCTCCACAGGCATATTAAAATACATATAAAACCATATAACAAATTTAAAAAACTTATTAATGAAAATCCTGCGCTAAAACCAAATTAAAATCCCCAAAATTTAAAACTATCTACAAGTCATTATGGCGTGAGCTTAAATGGACTCCAGAGGATGGTAGAGGACATTGTCCATGAGGTCGCGATTGGTCGGACACGACTTCGCAACTAACAACAACAGGAAGGAAGGAAGGAAGGAAGGAAGGAAGGAAGAAAGGAAGGAAGGAAGGAAGGAAGGAAGAGCCCAACCCATAGGTCCCGCACCAGCCACCATTTGCAGAGTTTCTTTTGCAGTACAATAAAAAACGTGTTTTGATCCTAGCGATTCTCTATGTCTTCATCCCATCCCTGAGAAAAGAAAAAAAAGGAATAGTTTTTTTCATTTGATTGGCATTTCAGAGCATATTTGCCTGTCCATTATTTTTTTTTGCCCCACAAATCTGAAGCTTATTAGGAAGGCAGACTGTGACTTGGCGACTAAAGTCCAGGTCTTGTCAAGACTGATGACAATACAGGTGAAATTACTGACAGTCTGGAAGACGAGGAGACCAATTTCTCGTAGGCGGTCTTTTTTTTTTTTTAATTTCACAGAGCTACTCTGCGCCCAGAAAGGCAGTTCACGATTCCCTCTGGATCATTAGCAACACGCCTGTAAATGCGTCGCAGTTCCTCTAAGTTGCCCACCAACGCCGACTTTGTTAGGAAGTTGCTACCAAAGATGAAGACCAAAGGATCGTCCCTGGCATTCAGAAAGAGCCGTGTGGATAAAAATGGAACTTCTCATTATCTTCAAAACAGATTGAATTGGGGAGGGGGGGAATGCTGAGGGCTTCTGAGAATTCAGCACCTCCAGCAGATCTCAGGAGCAAAGAGCTGTTAGTTTCCTTGCTTGATTCCTTTCCTAGCTTCCCACCCAGAATAAAACTAAAATGTCTTTAAGGGATATATTAATTATGTCGGTATTTGACCTCCGGGGTTTTCATAAGGAAGAGAAAGTGGCCTGAAAATGGGTAGAAGGCGATTTTTAATGCTTTAAGTTCCCTTAAGGATTTGCTCCATTTCTACTTGTTTTTGAATACATTTTTTTCCTTGATTAATTCTTCTTCTTCTTCTTCTTCTTCTTCTTCTTCTTCTTCTTCTTCTTCTTCTTCTTCTTCTTCTTCTTCTTCTTCTTCTTCTCCTTCTCCTTCTCCTTCTCCTCCTCCTCCTCCTCCTCCTCCTCCTCCTCCTCCTCCTCCTCCTCCTCCTCCTCCTCCTCCTTCTTCTTCTTCTTCTTCTTCTTCTTCTTCTTCTTCTTCTTTCCCCCCTCCTCCTGCTGTTATAGTAATAAGGAGTTCATAATAATAATACAAAATATTTTTCCAAATCCCCTTTAGAAAGAAAGGATGGGTATCATCATCATCATCATCATCATCATCATCATCATCATCATCATTTCCTCCTCCTCCTCCTCCTCCTCCTCCTCCTCCTCCTCCTTCTCCTTCTCTCCCTTCTAAATACTGAGATCAAACTTTGCCTATCTTTTTCCAATATTTTAACAATGACAAGATGCAAGAGTAAACAGAGGTGTACAACCCATGTTCCCTGATCTTTATATTCACTTTTGTCTTCTTCTCAGTAATTTGCTCAAACGCCTAGTGTATTATTTAGTTGTTTGCAAAGTTCCATAAATGCCAGACTTGTAAAGCCCCACGAATTTTTTTCTGAACTCCGGCCTATTTACTTTACTTTACTTTATTTTCAATTTATATACCGCCCTTTTCACCAAAAGGGACTCAGGGCGGTGCACAGAAAGATAAAAAAAACCCACACAATATATAAAATCTAAAAAACAATTAAATCAATAAGACTGTGCTAAAATTGAATAGATAGTTAAAAACATAAATAACGAATTAAAAGTCCCTAATCTATGTCAGGCCGGCAAGACGAAAGAAATGAGCTTTTACCATCCGACGGAAGAGACGTAGGTCCGTGATATTAAAGCACCAATGCTAAAAGGGCCAGAAACCTCTTTCACTTTTACTCACCCGAAAGTTTTTCTGAAGCTGATTTTTCTAACTTTTTTTTTAACTTACCCTAAGCATAAGGAGCCTGCCCTTCCTCAAAGATCTGGCTAGATGGCAGCATATATTATATTATGTTTGTTTGTGTATATCAAACGAGTATAATTAAGATTAAACAAGACTAAACTTGAAGGCAAGGAAATATCTCCCGAGAGCCTTTATTTCTTTCAGAAGTAAATTGCAACTGAATTATAAAGCCAATTTTTATTTGGATGTTAAAAGAACACTTTGTGCATTTCAGCCAGTTGTTTTTAACTAAGCTGGAGATCTTCCAAAGGAGAGAGGATGGAGAAATGCCATTGGACTTATCACATTTTTTTTTAGAAAGCAGAACCTCTGAATTCTGGTTTTAGCTTCTAGAATGGCTGGCGATGAGAACTTCCACAATAATCTTTGACCCATTCAGTGGTGGGTTTCTGCAGGCTCACACCTACTCGCGAGAGCCGGTTGGTGAAATTTAGAGAACCGGTGAGAGGGGGTTCCACCAGCGTACCTGGAAGTAAATCTGGCCCGCCGCTGCCAGTGACCCAACAGGAAGGAAAGGAAAGGAAAGGAAGGAAGAAAAGAAAGAAAGAAAGAAAGAAAGAAAGAAAGAAAGAAAGAAAGAAAGAAAGAAAGAAAGAAAGAAAGAAAGAAAGAAAGAAAGAAAGAATTTATCATCACAATTGAGTCCAAAATTTTGGTTGCTAAGCAAGAGCGTTGTTAAATGAGTTTCACCACATTTTAAAAGGTGGCCACTCCCACCCTGTCACATGACTGCCAAGCCACGCCCACAAAATAGGCCCCACCTACAGAGTAGGTTCTAAAAAATGTGAAACCCACCACTGGACCCATTGGAGGAAATGTCATTTTCTGTTGCAAGAGATCTCAATTCTATTTTGAGTCAGTTGGCTTTCTTCCACAGGCAGTTGAAATCTTTAAACTCTTCAAGTTTTCTTCCTTTTTTCCTTTTCCTTTACTTTACATGGTTTCTTTCTTAAATGTGCTTGTAAAACTATATTTACGGGGACAGTGGGACTGTGCTAGGCTTTGGTTCTAATCTAAAAAAAAAAGAGTGTTTTGGAGCACAGAGGAGTCTAGATATAGTACCTGCCTGCTAGAATATGGGGTCTGGGAAAAAGATTTTGGAAGGCAAGCATTTCTGCTGGCAACTCTGCCAAAGTCCCCCCCACCCCATTTTGAGAGGCTGAATCTGAAACACTCCAGAATTGTGCTACCAATTTTCAATATCAGAAATACAAACCAGTATTTCTGACGATCAGCTGTGATGTGCAATTTATATTAGCTAGAATCATTGGATTTCCTGCTTCCTAGCAAATCTAAATCGTGCTGCATAGCGGATTTCACACACACACCCTTTGCGGTTTTACTTACCTTCGCAGACTCGGAAGGCTTCAAAATGTTCCTTTTTTAGAGCTCTGTGGGCGTGCCTCAGGTGCGCATGCGGCTGGGGTGGGTTGCTGCCGGCATTACCGCTGGTTTGGCACTCGTTCGCATTTGCACCTTAAAAAGGAAGATTCAGATCTGGGTGGGGTTTTTTTGACAATTGATAGAACACTGTCTTTGTTCGACTTTCTTGTTGGTTGTTTAACTGAGAGGAAAACATGGAAAGTCCTATTTGCTTGCCTAATCCTTGGAGGTTCATGTAATCTGGTTATTATAAACTACAAAAAGAAAAAAAATCAATACAATTTAATATTCTTAAAACAGCAAACTATCCAATCTCACCTATAGGGACTCATTGGGAGAGAGGTGCGGTATATAAATTTGATAAATAAAATAAATAAATAGGAATGCTTCAGAATGGTGCTAATCATTACTAAGGTACTTAGCATGCCATCAGTTATTTTTCTCACCTGGAAACAACCATGATTAGTGGTGCAGTGGTTAGAGTGCAGTACTGCAGGCTATTTCTGCTGACTGCCAGCTGCCTGCAGTTTGGCAGTTCAGATCTCACCATGCTCAAGCCTTCCATCCTTCCAAGGTAGGTAAAATGAGGACCCAAATTGTTGGGGGTGATAGTGTGACTCTGTAAACTGCTTAGAGAGGGCTGTAAAGCAGTATATAAGTCTAAGTCAGGGATGTCCAAACTTGGGAACTTTAAGACTTGTGGACTTCAACTCCCAGAATTCCCCAGCCAGCATAGCTATGCTAGCCGGCCTAGCGTAGCCCCCTATACTGACTTTTAGATTAGTTGAAGAAGTTGATCACAGTCCTGGAAATGCATAATCTCATCCTTAGCTAGACAGGTAACATTGGACTCAGGATTTGTGTCCTTTATGGATTCTTCATTTGATTTGTTTTAAAAAAAAAATTGGTGAATTTGTTCAAATGTGGAAACTCAGGGTTTTGTCAAGCCAGGAGATCAACCACTGAAGGGCAATTAAACCTTGATTTAAAGTTTTATGTGCATCCCAAAAACTAAGGAGAGTTTTAATCACAGTAATGTGGTCACCATCCTGACCCAAAGGTGGTTTTTCAGGAGGCAATTGGACTTCCTTGTTTTTTTTTCTTTGAAAACCTTTCTCTTCTCATCCAAGAAGCTTCTTCAGTTCTGACATGATAGTGAGCAACGGAACTACTATACTCCTTGCAGACAGCTGCTCCGTGTAAGCGTAGTACATCTTCAAGGTTTTGACGACCATCTTTAAAGCGCTCCATGGCTCGGGGCCTAGTTATATGCGAGACCGCCTCCTGCCCCATACATCCCTCAGACCAATACGCTCCCACAGAGAGGTCCTCCTCAGGGTGCCGTCAGCCGGACAATGCCGACTGGCGACACCCAGGGGGAGAGCCTTCTCTGTGGCAGGTCCAGCCCTTTGGAACGACTTACCCCCTGAACTTTGCACCATCACCGACCTCCGCCTATTCCGCAAGTGTCTTAAGACACATTTGTTCCATCTAGCCGGCCTAGCGTAGCCCCCTATACTGACTTTTAGATAGTTTTTAAATTTGGGGATTTTAATCTAGTTTTAGCACAGGTTCTATTGAATTAGTTTTTTAAATTTTATATGATGTTTTGTATGTATTTTAATTTTCCTGTGCGTCGCCCTGGGTCCGTTTGGAGAAGGGCGGGGTATAAATTGAATAAATAAATAAATAAATAAAATGCTGGCTGGGGAATTCTGGGAGTTGAAGTCCACAAGTCTGAAAGTTCCCAAGTT
Source organism: Rhabdophis nuchalis (assembly GCA_039707465.1). NCBI lineage: Eukaryota > Metazoa > Chordata > Lepidosauria > Squamata > Natricidae > Rhabdophis > Rhabdophis nuchalis. Next base: position 11,605,562 of record CM077651.1, on the reverse strand, counting down.
TGGACATCCCTGGTCTAAGTACTATTGCAATGAACCAACTATAGAACAAAGAACTTAGGGGTGACAACACTTAGCTGTAAAACTTCAAAGCTGATCACCGGTGATAGAGGTTTTGGTATCTCTTTGCTATCCCCAGTGGATGTCTGCACTCTGTCTGGCCCCATCAGATTATGCTTTTTATGCTTGAATCTGTTATCAGATAATCATCAAATTTGGGTAGCATTCCTACCTTTTTGTCAAACAGCCACGATTTGGGTAGAACATGTGTCGCTACAGCAGTGGTGGGATTCAGCAGGTTCGCACCTATTCAGGAGAACCGGTTGGTAACTTCCTAAGCAGTCCAGAGAACTGATTATTGGAAGAAATCTCCTTTTGTCTTTTCCCTGCTTTACAGGGGATCCTATAAGGAAGGCAGGAAGGAAACATTCTGGTGTTGTTTCTAGCTTAATCTTTATTGCCCTGCTTAAAGAAACTGCCTCTCCGGTTAACCCTGATGACATTGTAACACCTAAGACAAGGCACCCATCGACGTGAGTGATGTTGCATTGGCCATGCCCACCCAGTCACATGACCACTGAGCCATGCCTAACCAGCTGGTCATTAGGGCAGAGAACCGGTTGTTACATTATTTGAAACCCACCACTGCACTACAGACCGAAGAGCCAACCAACGAGTTCACGATGCTGCCCACTCTCACGATTCTTCTACATTATTGTTTTACCTGTGTTTGAACATAAACGACTGCAAAGCACCCATTTCCTAAAAGGTGTGCTTTCTCCTTAGGTTTATTCTTACTATGAGAGATAAATCAGCAGAAACGGACCATGCTTTCGTTCTCAGCAGATTGTAATAAAAAAATCAAACGTGAGCTAAAATCTCGTCCATTGATATCAGTACCACTTAAAGATCCATATCATTGGCTGAGCTGTGCCCAGTATTGTTAACTCATCCCCTGATTTAATTACAATTAATTTTCCTGCTGCAGCCTGTAACTAAGGAAAATGTTGAGACGATGGCCATCCTTGAGCTGTCTTAATTTACACTCGAGGTTTTCAGTGATTACAAAACTAAAGGCAACAATAGACGGGCTCTTGTTTCTCAATTAGTCTAATTGCTGATTCTTAACAACAACCACAACAACAAAAATCTAAGTAAGATGAATTGTCGTTCAGGAATTCAAAGAAGCTTGAATCTGTCACCCTCTCAAAACTAATATAATGTACATTAGCAGAAAAGTCTTGATTTTCTCTCTCTAGCTCTATTATAATTTGTGGTGTTTTTTCCCCCCAAGGAAATTTCATTTTCATTTTCATTTTGTTCGCTTTATATACCGCCCTATTTTCACCTAAAAGGGACTCAGGGAGGTGCACAGAAAGATAAAAACCCAACAATACATACAAAATATAAAAGACAATTAAATTATTAAATCTGTGCTAAAATTTAGATAATATAAAATTAAAACCAATAAATATCAAAATTTAAAATTATTCCCTTAGTCTATGTCAGGCCGGCTAGATGAAAGAAATGTGCTTTTAACATCCGACGGAAGAGGCATAGGTCCGTGATGGTACGGATATCGGGGGGCAGGTCGTTCCAGATGCCGGACCCGCCGCAGAGAAGGCTCTTCCCCTGGGAGTCGCCAGCCGGCATTGACCAGCTGACGGCACCCTGAGGAAGCCCACTCTGTGGGAGCGGACAGGTCAAAGGAAGGTATGTGGTAGGAGGCGGTCTCTCAAGTAATGGACCTTAAAACTGGAAAACCGGAATATAACAAGTGTAGTTCATTTCAGTACTATCTACTATATTATGGCCATTCGTGATCATTTGATGATAAATAATAGTTTGTTCATATACAGCAGTGGCCAAAATTGTGGAAACCTTTTGGGAAAAGTGTATTTTTGAGGTTTGATGGCTAATAATACCACTTTTGTTTGTACTAGTACCATAAAATTATATATCAATGGAAAAATGTTTTAATCAACAATTTAATGCAGAAGTGAAGGATTTATACTCTCAACTCCTTTTTTAAAAAATTACCTCTTCAAAATCTTGGTGCGTCTTATACTCTGGTGCATCTTATAGTCTGAAAAATGCAGTAGTTGAGAAAGTGCCTTTGGGACTGTTAGGATAATTATCCTGATGTTGGGTTGACAATATATATAAGCCAGGATTCTTAAAGAGTATATGTAACTTTAAGGACTATGTGGAATCTGATTGGCTGTGCTTCCCAGCTCAATCATAAAAAGGCAGCTGGAAACACAGTTCATTCCCTTTTGCTTTCCTTTGCTTCCTGATTGCCACTGAGAAGAAGCTGAACATGAAGACGGAAGAAGTATCATTGTTTTGACTGTAAGATAACTGTGTTTTGGTGAATGACTGTTTATTGTTAGAGAAGTTAGTATCACTGTTTGGAAGACGCATTTTAGTCACTGCAAAAGTAAAGACTATTTATTTTTTCTACTATCAGTGTTTGATAGTTATTGTGTGCTTTAAGCAACGTATCTCTTGCTGTCCGGTATATTGCACTATTCTGCTATTTATTTTCCAACGGGGGTGTTTTTTACCCCTAACATGGACAAGCATGACCTGGATGACTGAGAATCTTCATAGACACTAAACTCTTGTTACGCAACACAGGTGCCAACATTCTGTGGCCAGATCTGAACTTCTTACAGAAATAAGAGACTTGGGGTTTTTTGGGGGGGAGAATTGCGAAGCTGACATTTTTTATTAAAAGAAACTCCTTCCCCCAGATGCAAATTGGGGCAATGTTGTCAAGCTGCTCAAATACTTCACCTGTTTTAACTTGACTTCCTGCTAGTGCCATAAATCTGCATTTAAATTCCAGTCCAGCCAATCAGACTGACACAGTTGTTTGGTAGGATAAGCTAAGGAACATGTACAATTTCAAATCTATAAAAAGCCTTCGTTTACAAGTCTCTCTGGCATGCCCCTGGATTTACTTGAAGGCAGGTGACATGATACACAACCTCGCCTCTCCCTCCCATGTCTTCCAAAATAGCAATTTGACCTTTCAGCACCTGCCATCCTGTGCCCCGCTCTGCTGATTAAACAAGGGGAGTCACAGATAATGATGTTTCATTCAGTCGGATTGGCAGCAACACAAAGAATCCAAATAAAAATAAACTCCTGCTTCCAGATGTAGCAGGGACCAATTGCCAGGGATGGAGGGAGAGAGAGAAAAATTAATAAATCCTGCAATAAAAAGGTAAAAGTTCCCCTCACACGTATGTGCTAGTTATTCCTGACTCTAGGGGGCAGTGCTCATCTCTGTTTCAAAGCCGAAGTGGTACAAACAGGCTGAATCCCACCACTGCCTATGCAATAATATATTTGTTCTGGTCACTGACCACATTTGGTATAGTCCTAATATTTGGCGTCTATGATGTCTACATGGGACAAGTGAATTAGATTTTAAGGACTGTGTTCATATCAGCTAACATCTTTCTATTTCTGAACTCAATTGTTATGTGCGTTTCCCAAAATGTAATTAACATATGTTTATAGGTTAAAAGAGCCTAATGTTTAAAGAATCTGATGGATAATTACAATGCCAAGAGTTTAGAAGATTAAAAATGAATCTCATCCAGGTATGGGCACATTAATATAGACAACTCTGAGTGGAAGGTCAAGAAGTGGAAACGAAATGCACAGGTACAGTATAGGTGGTACCTTGCTCAGTAGTAATAACTGTGAGAGGGATCTTGGAATCCTAGTGGACAGCCATTTAAATATGAGCCAGCAGTGTGCAGTAGCTGCCAAATAAGCCAACACAGTTCTAGGCTGCATAAATAGAGGGAGAGAATCAAGCTCACGTGAAGTGTTAATACCAATTCACAATGCCTTGGTAAGGCCACACTTGGAATACTGCATCCAGTTTTGGTCGGCACGATGTAGAAAAGATGTGGAGACTCTAGAAAGAGTGCAGAGAAGAGCAACAAAGAGGATTAAGGGACTAGAGACTAAAACATATGAAGAATGGTTGCAGGAACTGGGCATGTCTAGTTTAATGAAAAGAAGGACTAGGGAAGACATGATAGCAGTGTTCCAATATCTCAGGTGTTGCCACAAAGAAGAGGGAGTCAAGCTATTCTCCAAGGCACCTGAGGGTAGAACAAGAAGCAATGGGTGGAAACTAATCAAGGAGAGAAGCAACTTAGAATGGAGGAGAAATTTCCTGACAGTTAGAACAATTAATCAGTGGAACAGCTTGCCTCCAGAAGTTGTGAAAGCCCCAGCACTGGAAGTGTTTAAGAAGATGTTGGATAGTCATTTGTTTGAAACAGTATAGGGCTTCCTGCTTAGGCAGGGGGTTGGACTAGAAGACCTCCAAGGTCCCTTCCAGCTCTTGTATTGTATTGTATTGTATTGTATTGTATTGTATTGTATTGTATTGTATTGTATTGTATTGTATTGTATTGTATTGTACTGTACTGTACTGTACTGTACTGTACTGTACTGTACTGTACTGTACTGTACTGTACTGTACTGTACTGTACTGTACTGTATATGTAGTGATCCAAAACCCACATAAAGCTACTGCTGGCCAAGATCAGACCTGGTGAGTTCAAGAACCTTCCCATTCTTTTATCCTGACAGCGCAAGAATCAAATGTCCATCCCTTTTAAAAGCATGGCAGATCTCTAGTGTGACCTTTGCATCACACCACAACCCAGGGGCCAATAGGGTTGTGTTGGTAGAAGTTTGCCATTTAGCTCCAGGATCAAAGGTTAGCCAATTGCTTTAAGCTGTTTAAAGAACCTGATGGATAATTACAATGCCAAGAGTTTAGAAGATTAAAAATGAATCTTATCCAGGTACAGGCACATTGATATAGACAACTCTGAGTGGAAGGTCAAGAAGTGGATTTGGGGAGCAAACTTTGTTCAATTAACAAGTCAAGGTTAAGACCCAGGGAGGAAAGAGATGGTTTTGAAGGTCGGTCTTCACATGTCAGCCTTAATCCAGCCATCCACTGATCCAGTCAAACTTCCCTCTCCTTATGTCGCAGACAGTAACCAATAAGAACAAGCAGGGTCAAAAGTGGATGTTGTGTTCAAAAACTGCTTGGAATCTTAAGAGCTCTGGCATCAGTAATTTAGGCAGAATATGCAGATGCATTTTAAAAAAAATTGCCTTCAGCTGTCTAATTCCCATTCACTTTTTGAGTTTTATCTTCTGCTAGCTAACCACTGTGCCAACATGGCTCTTAAGCATTTTTTGAGATGATGGGCAATACAACTAGAAAATGAATATTTAGAAAATTTATAATATGTACACTGCAGTTGCTGTTGCAGTTGATGAAAACTAGAAAGAAATGAATGCTATACAAATTTTCTCATTCATCATTTTATCCATTCACTGGAAAAATAGATGGCTAGGGGCTAGGCATCACCTGCATTCCACATAAGAAGCAAGAAAATTTAACCTTGAATAACAGAATAGTAGCGCTGGAAGGGACCTTGGAGATCTTCTAGTCCAATGTCCTGCTTAGGCAGGAGGTTCTATACCATTTCAGACAAATAGCTGTCTAATCTCTTCCTGAAAACTTCACGTGATCTAGATAGAATCTAGATTACATGAAGTGTTAATGCCACTGTATAGTGCCTTGGTAAGGCCACACTTGGAATACTGCATACAGTTTTGGTCGCCACAATGTAGAAAAGACGTGGAGACTCTGGAAAGAGTGCAGAGAGAGCAACAAAAATGATTAGGGGATTGGAGACTAAAACATATGAAGAACGGATGCAGGAGCTGGGTATGTCTAGTTTGATGAAGGGAAGGACCAGGGGAGACATGATAGCAGTGTTCCGATATCTCAGAGGGTGCCACAAAGAAGAAGGAGTCAAACTATTCTCCAAGGCACCTGGGGGCAGGACAAGAAGCAATGGATGGAAACTAATCAAGGAGAGAAGCAACTTAGAACTAAGGAGAAATTTCCTGACAGTTAGAACAATTAACCTCTGGAACAGCTTGCCTCCAGAAGTTGTGAATGCCCCAACCCTGGAAGTCTTTAAAAAGATGTTAGATAGCAATTTGTCTGAAATGGTATAAGGTTCTTGCCCACGCAGGGGGTTGGACTAGAAGACCTACAAGGTCCCTTCCAACTCTGCTATTGTATTATTGTATTACTGATGGAGCACCCACAACTTCTGAAGGCAAATTATTGCATTGTTCTCATTGTCAGGAAATGTCTTCTTAGTTTTAGGCTGCTTCTTTCTTTGAATAGTTTCCATGCATTGCTTCATGTTCTGCCTTCAGGTACTTTGGAGAATAGGTTGACCCTTTCTTGTTTGTGGCTATTGGACACTGCAATCAGGCCACCCCTCTAGTCCTTCTTTTCACTAAACTAGACATAAGCGAATACCTGCCCCCGAACAACACAACAGTGCCTCACTTTAACACAAGCCATGAATGTGTTGAGGAACAGCATCGAAGTCGACGCTTCTACTTTGGCTGCTCCCGTCAAACTCTTTTCAAACTATTAAACTTTATAGAAACGTACAGTTGCTAAGTTGCTAGTTTTCCTCTCCGCTAGACAGCAGCTGCTCAATTCACTCTTCAAAAACTCTCCTTTCCAGGTGACATTGAGAGTAACAGGAGACTTCATTATTGATGAAATCAGTTGGTGGACTGTTCTTGGAGAGAAGCCAAGGTAAGGAGTAGACAAAGACAGCAGCTGTGAAAAAGAAGCATCGGGAGCTCCTTGTAACACCACTTAAGATTCTTTGCATGACTCTTTATCTTGACTGACCTTCCTCATCTCACCATCTTCTTCAAGATACAACCCATCAGCCATAGCCAGGATGAGTGCGTGCAGGCAATAGACCGCCTCACAATACCATGATGGGCATATCTGTAATTCTGTAACTCTTGGGCCATTTAACTTAGCTGGAGACCGAACCATCGTTGTGAGAAATCCATGGAGCATTGATTTTTTTTTAAAGCTTTTCACCGCCGAATTGCTGCTATGAAATAGGATAAACCAGAGCTCTAATGATGGAGTGGAGGGAAGAGAGTTGGGTCCTTAATAAACTCCACAAACCTTTAAACTCCAAATTAGGTCCTTACTGGGCGGTTAACAACAGCCTACAATAAGGTTCACAAACTAGAGTTGGCAGTGCCATTACAGGAGAAACTTAAACGCATTAAATATAACCGGCTTTTGACCTGGTACGTCAATCTAATGCTGGCTGAAAAGTTGCATGGCCAGCCTGGTGTTTTGAATCTGGCTCAAGGTTATTGTGATGTCTGTCTGGGATTTAAGCAGGAAGATCCAAATGCCTCCCTTTCAGGGTGTTCCGACCAAGGCTTCTCAAGCACATAAAGCAAATCCTTGTCCCAACAAAAACCACTTTCATTAATTTACTGTGAATTCTGCTCATTCACATCCAGCAAAGTCTTTCAAGGGAGGATTTAAAGTCACAGACCTTATCTGGTTTGGAGAGCTGACAGGCCCATGTCTGCAGAACTTGGCAAGGAGTCTCGGAGAGTCACAAACCAATTAAGTGAACTAATTGTCTCCTGCAAACTCCACTCCCCTTTCGCTCCTCTTGTATTTCTTCTGGGAGGGGCCATTCATCATCCACCTGTGGCCTTAGTCCCAAGTCAACCCCTGTTCTTTAGCTATTTCCTTTGTCTGCCAACTCTGTGCATGCACACACTAGGAATAGGCTCCAGCTGTTTGTCTGCCTCACTGATGTTTGACTCTGAAGGCAGCTGATAGCTGGCATATGTCTCTGCCCCCCTCTCTGCCTCTGACACAGAGCCCTCATCAGAGCCTTCCCCAGACTCCAGGACTGGCCCATGTTCCTCCCTAATCTCTTCACTGTGCAAATCTGCTGTCAGCTCCAGTGACGGGCCACAACAAAGAGAGAAATCCTGATAAAAGGGCCAAGAAGCCCCCAGCTAGAGAGTGGGAGAAGGTTTTCTTCCCCTTGGAAGAAGTAGCGTTCCAATGAGATCTTAACTGGTCCTCTTGATTTGAACGATTCCATTTTACAGTCTTTGCAACCTGGTTTAAACACTCAACAAATTATTGGTAAACAAACAAAAGAAAAAAAAACAAGACAGAGCAAATAAGTCCATCTTAATGAGCCTGCAGAACAATTAAATAAAAGCTGAATGCTCAGGAGAGCAAGGAGTTGTGGCCCACCAGCGACCAGCAGAGCTGGCAGCAGAACTGGGCAGTAAGGAGGCTGGGGAGGAAGATGAGCCAGTCCTGAAGACTGGGGAAGGCTCTAACGAGTGCTCTGCATCAGAGGCAGAGATGGGGCCAAGGCCATCTGGCAGTTCTTAGCTGCCTTTGGAACTAGACAGCAGTGAGGCAGAGGAACAGCTGGAGCCTGTTCCCAGTGTGCACATTTGCAGAGCTGCCAGAAGAAAAGAACAGCTAAGAAATCAGTCAAATTGGAAGTAAAGCCACAGGTGGATGATGAATGACCCTTCCTACAGGAAATAAAAGAGGAGCGAAAGAGGAGTGGGCTTTTGCAGGAAACAAGTTTCTGCTTTTCTAATATACCAAGAAAGATGTAAAAGAAAAAAGGAAAGGAAAGGAAAGGAAAGAAAAGAAAGGAAAAGAAAAGAAAAGAAAAGGAAGTGCATGCTCATGTATTGGTAAGAGAGGCTGCCAAGGGAGCAACCAGATAAGAGAGGGCATAGCCTGCAGCTGCATAACGTGTGGAGAAAGAGGTCCAAAAGGGACTCTCTGTAACTTCTCAACTGTAAAAAGAGATGGCAGGAGATTTGTGTTATCCGACTTGCAAGGTTCTGTTAATACAGCTTTACAACAAGATAGAATTAGCTCATCTGCTCGTGTTCCCTGTCTGGTCTACCTGAGAAGACAGGCATCTCCCAGGCTCCCAATAATTTCTGCACAGAACAGATTTCAAGAGGCGGACTCGGAGCGATTAAATCTTCCTCTGTCTGCTTCCTCCTCCTCCCACTCTCCTTCTTGACCTCCCTTAAATTCTCTACCCTAGTCAGGATTCAAGGTGGAAATAAGCCCAAAGGGTCAGAAAGCTTAAGGAAAGTTGTAAGGGAAAGCATCCTCTGACCGTTCTCGCATTTTTTTTTACCATGCTAAGCTGTCTGTCTACGCTGGCCACCGTCATGATGCCTAATTCGATTAAGAGCATCAGACAGGCCTTTTGAGCTGCCCAGTGATTGAGGCGACACTAAAGTACAGTTCTTTATTTCACATCCTATTTTTCACAGCTTTTTACTCCTTATCATTCATAGCCTGCTTTGCCAGATTAGAGGGAAGAGCTGCATTGCTATACCGCCTATTCCCAAGCCCTGGGAAATTCCACACCAACTTTACAAGGTCAGCTTCCTTTGTAGGAAAGCATATTGGAGACTTAAATAATATCCTATGATATATATTTTTTTACTTATAAATCAGTGAGTTGAGCCAGAGAGGGTTAGAAGAAGCCAGTCGTAACAACAAAATAGGAAGGGAACAACAGCAAGTGACTTCTAATCCTTCCAATATATAATAATAATAATAATAATAATAATTTAATTTCTTGACCGCTCCCTCTCCCTGTAGGGACTCGGAGCGGTGCACAGGGAGACTAAAAAACCATAAATATACAATCAATATACAACATCTTAAAAACAAATTAAACCATACCTGTGCTAAAATACCCATTTTAGACTAAAATTCCCCCTAAACAACTAAAACCCCATAGAGAGAGACTACCCTAGGCCGGCCAAGCAGAAAAGATATGTTTTTAATTTTAGACGGAAGGAGCGGAGGTCCGTGGTCGTTCTAATGTCGGGGGGAAGGTCATTCCAGAGGGCTGGGCCCGCCACAGAGAGAGCCCTTCCCCTGGGCGTCGCCCGCTGACAAAGTCTAGTGGACGGCACCCGGAGAAGTCCCTCTCTGTGGGAGCGGATCGGCCGTGAGGATGTATGAGGCAGGATCCGATCCCGCATATTTTTTTTCTGTTCTTCACTTTCTTCTCGGTCAGTTTCAAATTGTATAGCTTGAGTAGTTTTACCCAGTGTCCGAACTCACTGTTTTAGGAGCCCTGTAGAAATGTGTAACTTGGCTTCCCTCGTAAATATTCACCCCACTTCCATCCCATACATAATCATGATGTATATTCAAAGGCAGGGAGAGAAATATGGTAGGGAATGTACAATGCACATTTATTTATACATGCCTGGGGCCTCTAAATCTGCCAGAAGTGCTGACATCCATTGTCTCCAAAATCAATGTGCCTGATTATTGTGGCGTTTTCTCCTTTCTAGCAGCTCTTCTTTTGTTCTGCCACATGTTCAGGGTCTCGGAATACACACCCTTTCTAACTATGTATTTTCACTTCCTAGCACAAGAAACAATGATTGGCAACCTGGAATTAAGGAGGAACTTCCTAACAGTGAGGACAATTAACCAGTGGGAAAAGCTTGCCTTCAGAAATCGTGGGTGCTCCATCACTGGAGACTAAACAGCCACTTATCTGAAATAGTCTTGATTATCTTGCTTGAGCAGGGTGCTGGACTAGAAGACCTCCAAGGTCCCTTCCAGCTCATTCATTCTATTCTAATGACACACTTCTGGAGCTTGAGAAGGTGGAATTCAGAACTTTGATCTTCTTAATGGAAATTTACTACCATGTTCTGCGAATGTTGCTGGAATCTCTCGGTCCTGACAAGCGTCACATAGATATCAGGGAATAAGTTCCATAAATACCTTCAGGCAGGGTTCCCCCTCCCCCAATGTGATAATGGAACTGAAAAAAGACATTATCCCATCACATTTGGGTCTTAATTTCAACTCTACTGCTCATGATTAGAAAGCATGCTATGTTCCAGGTTCTTGACATTAATAATGTAATTCCATGGCCTCCGAAAAAAAGGGCTTTATCAAATTTCCATTCATCTCAGTTGCTGCATGTTGAAATCTGCCTAGGAGGAGAAGAAGTTTAATGAGCGTAGAAGCCCATTGAGATTTGCTTCAACACTTTTGAAAGCCATGTACTGAGTATGCAGAGGAAGGAGAAAAAGCACAATGGCAACTACAACTTCCTCGAGTGGCAGCTCCCCCCTGCTCCCCCTGTGTTTATTAGGACATGGGGAGTCTATCAAGTTTTCGTCCGGTTGGTGCAAAGTTTCAGAATCCACTCCAAGTCATTGCAAATGATTTCCTAGGGCTGGAGGGTAATTCAGAAAAGCAGAACACTGATCTGTCTGGGAGTGTTCTGACCTAGGCTTCCCAAGATCATGAAGCTGACTCCTCATCCTGATAAAACCTCTTTTATTTAGGTTAAAGGGAATTCCTCTCCAGCAAAGTCCCAGCAAACAGTCTTTCATGAGATTTCACAACTACAGACCTTTATCAGTCTTGGAGAGCTGCCAGACCGATATCTTCCAAACACCACACTGTAGCAGCAACTACTTGGCAAGGAGTCTGGAACAGACCTTCACCCTAATAAATTGAACTATTTGCCTCCTGCAAACTCCACTCCCCTTTTGCTCCTCTTTATTCCCTAGGGGAGGAGCCATTCACCGTCCACCTGTGTCTTTATTCCCGAGTTGGCCCTTGTTCCTTAGCTGTTCCCTTCTCCTGGCAGCTCTGTGCATGTGCACACCAGGAACAGGCTCCAGCTGTTCTTCTGCCCCACTGATATCTGATTCCGAAGGCAGCTGATAACTGTTGGACAGCCCTGGCTCCATCTCTGCTTCTGATGCAGAGCCCTCATCAGAGCCTTCCCCAGATTCCAGAACTGGCCCATGTTCTTCCCCAACCTCCCCACTGCCTGAGTCTTCCACCAGGTCCACTGGCCACTGGTGGGCCACAACAAAGAGAAGGAGTGTTTTTGTACATTACAAAAAAAAAACCTATTCCTTTTTTGTTGCTTTTGAACTCCAAAAGGATGGGAAACTCAACCACAGTGGCAGGCACTCATTGCTAAGTGTACTATAATAAATAATAGTGACACAGAGAGTCCCTGCCTCCCTTTTAATTGTTCATCTCAATGATTATACAGAGGCACAAAGCTGAGGCTACACAATATTTCACTAAATCTGTAGGCAGTGCAACCTAACTGCTTATTAATCATAAAGCGTGTCGGTTGTCACCTTTAAAGCCCTTCATGGCTTTGGGACCAGGTTATCTAACGAACAGTCTCTTGTTGGTCACATCTACCCAACCCATCAGAGCGGGGGAGGCAGGAAATGTTGTGGGTCCCATCCCTGAGGGAGATACACCTGGTGGGACCTAGAAGAAGGGCCTTCTCTGTGGTGGCTCCCTCTCTCTACAACATCATTCTTCCAGAGATTAGAATGGACCCCACTCTAATACTCTTCTGGAAGGTGCTGAAGACCTGGTTCTGCCAGCAGGCCTGGGGAATCCAGAGTGGGATGGAGCCCATTCAATGGCTCTTATGATGTGTTGTCTCTGGGGCTAGGGGGCTATTATGTTATTTGATTATTTTCTTCTTTTGCCCTGTTTCCCTGAAAATAAGACCTCCATGGATAATAAGCCCAATCAGGCTTTTGAGTGCATGCACTAAAATAAGCCCTCCCCTGAAAAAAAAGCCCTCTCCAAAAATATTGCAACGCAGCAGCGGACATGAGGTGACCACACTCGCCACCTCCTGCACCTCAAAAATAATGGGACCTCCCCAAAAATAAGGCCACACACTTATTTCAGGGGTCAAAAGCAAATAAGACCCTGCCTTATTTTTGGGGAAACACGTTAGTTGTATATTTTACTAGTTTGATGAAGAGAAGGACCAGGGGAGACATGATAGCAGTGTTCCGATATCTCAGAGGGTGCCACAAAGAAGAGGGAGTCAAGCTATTCTCCAAGGCACCTGGGGGCAGGACAAGAATCAATGGGTGGAAACTAATCAAGGAGAGAAGCAACTTAGAACTAAGGAGAAATTTCCTGACAGTTAGAACAATTAACCTCTGGAACAGCTTGCCTCCAGAAGTTGTGAATGCCCCAACCCTGGAAGTCTTTAAAAAGATGTTAGATAGCCATTTGTCTGAAATGGTATAAGGTTCCTGCCCACGCAGGGGGTTGGACTAGAAGACCTACAAGGTCCCTTCCAACTCTGCTATTGTATTGTATTGTATATGATGTGCCATCTTGAGTCATCATGTGTGAATAGGGGTAAATATAAAATTTCTAAATAAATAAATAAAAGAGGTGGGAACTTCAAAGATGCCTCTTCCCCAAACACTGCCTTCAGCCTTCTTCTTCTGACACAGCTGTCCTGGTGACTTTCAAGCCAGGCTTTTTTGTGAATTCATCATGGTGCTCCGTAGCCAACTCACTGTTTCAACTCCAGACCTTCAGACCTGTGACGTAGCCATGACGTAAATTTTATATGATGCCTCGTGATGATTATCCTGTTGCGGTAGCTCCATCTATAAGAGTTTGAATAACAAGTGTGACTAATTAAATGCTCTTTTGGTAGCATTTGTAGGTGATGTTTTCATATTAGCAGTCAAGCTATATTTAAGATTTCAAAATTAATGTGGATTTGTCATCCTTACAAAGCACATTGTCTTCATTCCCCCCTCAAATTAGAATAGATGAATTAGAGTTGAGTAAAAATAGATAATTATACAATGCACATCAAAACTGTACCTATTCTACACACTTTCAATCCTAGGCATCCTTATGTAGACACGAACTCTAGAAAGAACTTATTCAGATTAAATTGTCTTCATTGTTGGACTGTAAAATTGGCTTAATTGTGTTTGACTGTGTTAGGAATTTGATGAACTATAAAGGTCACCCTTGACTTACTACCGCAATTGAGACCAGAAGTTTTTCATGAGATAACTGGACTTTCTGGGGTTTCTTTTAAAGACATTTCACTTCTCATTCAAGAAGCTTCTTTAGCTCTGACTGTCTACTAGGACTCGAAGATCCCTTTCAAAGTTACTGCTATTGAGCAAGGTACCACCTATATTGTACCTGTGCATTTTATTTTTGTTGCCTAAATGTAGAACCTTACTCTTTTCGCCATTGAATTTCATTTTATTAGACAGTGCCCAATGTTTAAGTTTGTCAAGATCCTTCTGTATCTTAAGCCTATCTTCTGGAGTGTTGGCTATTCCCGCTAGCTTGGTGTCGTTTGCAAATTTGATGAGTTCCCCATTTATTCCCTCATCCAAATCATTGATGAAGATGTTGAAGAGTACTGGGCCTAAAACAGAGCCTTGGGGGACTCCACTGCATACTTCCTTCCATGTAGATGCAGTTCCATTGAGGACTACACGTTGAGTGCAGTTGGTCAGCATGTTACGAATTCAACATGTAGTCCTCAATGGAACTGCATCTGCATGGAAGGAAGTATGCAGTGGAGTCCCCCAAGGCTCTGTTTTAGGCCCAGTGGATAGTGGATAGTGGGGAATGGAATGATTTATATTCATTGCAGACAGCTGGTTATTTGTGTCCTTTTAGAGAGTCATTGAGGCTACTTGGATGATTGTCTATGTCCTCAGGGTCACTTGGGTAGTGCAAATGAGTGTGGAGTCAGCTTATTGCCCCCAACAGCCTGGGTCCTCATTTTAGGATGGAAGGATGGAAGGATGAGTCAACTTTGAGACTGGTGAGATTTGAACTGCAAAAATTGCAGAAGTCGCCTGTAGTACTGCACTCTAACCACTGTGTCACCACAGCTCTTAAGGATTTCACTTAACTGTTCCTAACTAGAATCTAACAGGACTATGTACATGTTGGTTCTCAGTGAAGCATTAGAATTCAGAATTAAAGCTTAAACTATTCTTTTAGAAAAGTTGCCCGATTTGGATTTTTAAACAGTCACAGTATCCTAGCTTTCCATAAAATAAAATAGATAGATAAAAAGGAACACTGACCTTAAAAGAAGCCGAATGAAATGGTATTCTGAATCTTGTCCCTAATTGGAGGACAGCGTATTACATTTAGAGAGGAAACATTTTCTACTAACTTTACAAGTCTGGAATCTTCAGCACACAGTGTTGGTGTATTAAGTGCTCCGTTAAGAGCCTCATCCAGTACATCAGAATGACTTTCCCCGAGACATTATTATGATATATGGAATAATTTAAAATATTTGGTGACCCTAATTCAAATTCATGCAAGGACAGTAGGCTATAGTAAGGTGAACAAAGCAATTTAAGCCTGATGGAATGAGGTGGCTAATGCAGAACTAGGAATAAAAGTTAGAGGTCTATTGTTCCTTTTTCTTTTTCCTAATTGAACTAAGACAAATACTGTGTTTGCTGCTAATAGCATCGAGTTGTATTGTGTGGTGTTGCTTTGTTTCAAAAAGAAGAGCGATTCCTACTGCCTTATATCTGGGATCACCGGGGCTTTGTATGGCTAATAGCAAGAAGATGTTGTTTAATGTTCATTGATGGTTTATAGCTATTACCATCCTTAATCTGCCTAGATCAATTTGGCAGCTTGTAGGAAATTAATTTAAGCAGTTTTTTTTTCTGGCTAACTGCATCTCAGTCGGGTCTTTAGCCACAGACCACTGGTTCAGGTTATAGGTGTGAACACTATGCATTGGCTAGCTCTCATTATAACTAATAGGAAACATGAACACGGACAAAAAAGATACAAACAACTTTTGTTAAAGCTCTACTGATTAGCAATCAAACTTTTGCTACGCTCTTGTGCTTCGCGCAGGACGTTATTTGTTTTCCATTGTTGCACTTAATCAAAAACAGAAGAGAGAAACACATACACACCCCACACAAATGGAGATAATGTGTTGGTAAAGTTCGGCGTAGCTTGAATGCACACAATCCTTTGACGTGAAAGGGGTTGATTTTGGCTGTAGGGATGCTCATGCATCTTAAGGGGGAA
Source organism: Rhabdophis nuchalis (assembly GCA_039707465.1). NCBI lineage: Eukaryota > Metazoa > Chordata > Lepidosauria > Squamata > Natricidae > Rhabdophis > Rhabdophis nuchalis. The sequence continues at coordinate 11,589,718 of CM077651.1, read as the reverse complement.
AATTGTGATATCTCATCTTCTGAAGTCCCATATCAGCATTTTATGAGATAGATGCTCAACTGTCATTTGTTCAGCCTAATGTTACCTCTTACATAAAAAGTCAAGGGTCTCACATTCTAAAAATTTAAAAAAAAACCTTACTGGTTTAAAATTCACACTCCACCAACAGAAGACTTAAAGGATGAGAATGATTCCTCTTTAGAAAAATTAAACAGCAAAAATGGGATTAATGGAAAAAGACGGGGGAAGAAACTAGAGAAAGGTACTAAAACAATAGAATTAAAAAGGAGGAAAAAGACTGGGAAGAAAAAAATATGGTAATTACAAAACCAATAAAAAGAAAGAAGAGAACATAAGAGAAGTGAAGTTCCTGAGAGACTAAGAGAAAATGGTTGAGAGGAGGAAAGAAGGAAACTATTTACTAGTAGGACAGAATGACGTATGGTAAATATTGCCAATGGTATGTAGCAGTGGTGGGTTTCTGCAGGCTCGCACTTACTCGCAAGAGCCGGTTGGTGAAATTTAGAGAACCGGTGAGAGGGGGTTCCACTGGCGTACTTGGAAGTAAATCTGGCCCGCCACTGCCAGTGACCCAACAGGAAGGAAAGGAAAGGAAAGGGAAGGAAGGAAGGAAGGAAGGAAGGAAAGAAAGAAAGAAAGAAAGAAAGAAAGAAAGAAAGAAAGAAAGAAAGAAAGAAAGAAAGAAAGAAAGAAAGAAAGAATTTATCATCACAATTGAGTCCAAAATTTTGGTTGCTAAGCAAGAGCGTTGTTAAATGAGTTTCACCACATTTTAAAAGGTGGCCACTCCCACCCTGTCACATGACTGCCAAGCCACGCCCACAAAATAGGCCACACCTACAGAGTAGGTTCTAAAAAAAATTGAAACCCACCACTGGTATGTAGCTAATATGATGTCAGGTAAATAGATCAATGCTATTAATTGTGGATAACTAAGTAAGTGAAATGTTTACTATACAAAATTAAATTTGAGGATATATGTTATTGATAGTAAAACAGAATAAAAGATGGAAATGAAATGGGAAATGTGATTAACTTGGCAAATATTGATGTTGTTTAGATATTAAGGGAAATTAAAGTTAAGCGGGAAAATATGGAAAGAAAATAAGATGACTGAAATGTGAAATGAAAACATGATATAAAATGGGCTATGCATAACGGAAGATGTAAAGGGGGAAACCCTGGACAAAAACTTGCTTATTGCTGGGGACAGCATAAATGAGCAAAAAACGGCCCGTTTTTTGCTCAATTTTAAACCCCCTCCCCAGCCCCCAGGAGCACTCTATAAACTTCCTAAAGGCTATTCATGCCTTTGGGGGGGGGGTCCATTTTCGTGAAATGGGGCCGTTTTTGGGAGGTTTGCAGAGTGCAAAAACTTTTTTTTTATTTGCCTCTTCAAAACCATCTTATAATCCAATGCGTCTTATACTCAGAAAAATACGGTACATAAAGAGATTTGTTTTATTGAACCATCAACACTACTATACTGAGTGACAAGGAGAGAAGCAACTTAGAACTTAAGGAGAAATTTCCTGCCAGTGAGAACAATTAATCAGTGGAATAACCTGCCTCCAGAAGTTGTGAATTCTCCAGTATTGTAAGTTTTGGATAACCATTTGTCTGAAGTGGTGTAGGGTTCCCTGCCTAAGGAGGGAAATTGACTAGAAGACCTTCAAGGTCGCTCCAAACTCTGTTATTCTATTCTATTCTATTCTATTCTATTCTATTCTATTCTATTCTATTCTGTTCTGTTCTGTTCTGTTCTGTTCTGTTCTCTTCTGATCTGTTCTATTCTATTCTATTCATTTACAAAAGGAATAAGATGAGCTATTTTGATAAGATGGGCTATCCTTTCCCACCCAGTTAATACAAATTCTTTTTTAGATATTTCTTTGTTTTTTTATGCAAACAGCCATTTTGTGAATGCTACACCAAATTGTTCTTTGTAAGATTAAAATGGTCTGTCAAAAGCTCTTCACTGCTGCTCTTTAAAATGGGTAATTTAACTGTGGTTTGTGTTCAGTGGGAATTCAAGCTCATTTTCAACTTCAAAGGCAATATTAATAACAATTCTTCCCTGGCATTCTTGGAATATTTTTAAAAATTCACTCGTGCGCCCAAACTAGCAAACCTAAGCAGAAACATCTCTGTTGGAAGGTTACAAACAAAAACAGAAGGTATTTGAAATGATGATTCCATGTAAAGAAATACAAGGGTTTTTTTTTTACAATTCCAGGGCCAGCTTTATTTAAAAAAAATATGAATTGTAATTAGTTGTAGACCAAATGCATCTCTCTCTGCTGCTCAAGACAAGTCACGTGATTAACAATTTACGAACACAATGCTGGAAAAATATGATAATTCAATCATTAAATCTGAAACGAAAGCCTCATTCTAAGAGCTGTTTGCTTTAAAACATCATTAAAATTTGAATAAAATCATTCATTCTGAGATCTCATCATCTTACCTGAATTGCAATACTGCAAAACTAGACTTGTCCAAGCGCAAATCAAATATAAAATAAACATAGAAGAAAAGATTTTCTACAGGAGTCACTGGGTTTCTTCTGATTTAAAATAATGATGATAGTTAGATAAAGATAGATGATAGATAGATGGATAATCCATATCCGTCCATCCATTCACCCACCCACCCATCCATCCATTCATTCATCTATCTCTAGCGATAGATAGATGGATGGATGGATGGATGGATGGATGGATGGATGGATGGATGGATGGATGGATGGATGGATGGATGGATGGATAGATAGATAGATAGATAGATAGATAGATAGATAGATAGATAGACAGACAGATAGATAGATAGATAGCCATCTATATTTGTCCATCCATCCATCCATCCATCCATCTATATCTATCAATCTATCCATCTCTATTTCTATCCATAGATTGATTGATAGATGGATAAATGAATGGATAGATCAATCGATAGATAGATAGATAGATAGATAGATAGATAGATAGATAGATAGATAGATAGATAGATAGATAGGTAGGTAGGTAGGTAGGTAGGTAGGTAGGTAGGTAGGTAGGTAGATAGATAGATAGATAGATAGATAGATAGATAGAAGAGATAGTAGAGAAATGAGAGAGAGACAGAGACAGAGACAGAGAAAAAAGCACACAGAGAAAAAAATGAAGAAAAATGAAGACTTTATGAAGAAAAAATCTATATATTCCAATAAACTTTTCACAGCTGCCTTTTCAAGTATTCTTTAGATTCCCACCCACCCCCTCACACACATTAAATGTTCGGGAAAGGCCCAGCCTGATTAGCAGCCGAATCATAGCTGGACATGAGTATATATCAATGTCCCAAAGATGACAAGTTGATTGGGTTGGAGTTGAAATTAAAGAATTGAAAAAAACTACTGTTAGATCTGTGAAGCGGATAAGTTACTGTACACCTTTGACTCCTCCTAAGCCTTCCTCATCTCTGAACTTGCTTTCAGTGAAGGCTTAATTCTACTGTGAAGATTAATTCCATGTAATATGGAGTCAGTTGAAGGGTAAATGAAAACCAGTGACCTCAATCCATTAGCGTGTTAAGAACTTTTGGGGAAGAAAGTGATAACCTTAGTTACATGGCAGATTTATTCCTTTTCATCTGCAATAAGAGCATTGTGTGAGAAGTTACCACAGTAAGCAATTTTGTACGTCGAGTTATAAGTTTCAGCAGCAACTTTTTTTCACAAGAAAAATCGTCTGTTTGTTTTCAGCTCTGATTAACATAATTTAAAAGCTGGATATTTCAAAACCGATTCTAAATCTGTCTTGATAAACTTGAGTATTCAATAGTGAGACTGGGGGGGGGGGAAATTAGCTTGGAGGAAAAAGCTAACCTATCGATTCCAACACCATTGATTTATAAAGCTGTTCGCATGGTATATTGTGGGTATAAAGCCATTATGAATTTTCATTCACGCAAATAACTCCATTGGACAAGTCACTACTAAACTGTAATCAACGCTTGAGCCGATGAATTTTTGAGAAGCACAGCAAAGCACATCGGCCTGAAATGCACATTTTAAAAAGCTGGGTGTGAACAGTGGTGGGATTAAAATAATGTAACAACTGGTTCTCTGCCCTAATGACCACACCCCATGCCCCATTTGGGGCCTACTAGGCCTCCCTGCAGCCTCCTGAAAGCAAAAATGCGCCATGGAGGGGGGCTGCCATCTCCCCCCGCCACCATGCCCTGTTTTGGGCCTAGTAGTCCTCCCTGCACTTACCTGGGAGCCAAAATGGGGTGCTTGGGGAGAGGAGGGGTGGGGAGGAGAGGGGCCCACCAGCAATTTAACTACTGGTTCACCCAAACTATCTCGAACCGGCTGAATCTCACTACTGGGTGCGAACAAATGAGCACAATCCAAGCAGGGCAAAAATATGGATGGTGTTTAGCCCATTTAGGTATATGGTCTCTGGTTACACCATCCCAGAAATACCTATTTTTAAGGGTGACATTCTAGAGGCTCTGTTACAATACAGTAGCAGAGTTGGAAGGGACCTTGTAGGTCTTCTAGTCCAACCCCCTGCGTGGGCAGGAGCCTTATACCATTTCAGACAAATGGCTATCTAACATCTTTTTAAAGACTTCCAGGGTTGGGGCATTCACAACTTCTGGAGGCAAGCTGTTCCAGAGGTCAATTGTTCTAACTGTCAGGAAATTTCTCCTTAGTTCTAAGTTGCTTCTCTCCTTGATTAGTTTCCACCCATTGCTTCTTGTCCTGCCCCCAGGTGCCTTGGAGAATAGTTTGGCTCCCTCTTCTTTGTGGCACCCTCTGAGATATCGGAACACTGCTATCATGTCTCCCCTGGTCCTTCTCTTCATCAAGCTAGACATACCCAGCTCCTGCAACCGTTCTTCATATGTTTTAGTCTCCAGTTCCCTAATCAGTTCCCTAATCCCTAATGTTGTTTTTGTAGTTTTATTCTCTTCGCCACAAAGGATAGTAAAAGTGACTTGGTGTAGGACTCTGTTTTTTTGTGATTGTTCATTTCACTCTGCTCGCCTTTCGAAGGTGAATCTTCTCCAGGTCCCCTCTGTTCCATCCCTCTCTTCTACCCTCAAGGACAGGAACCTCAGAAGGTCAACCTATCTAATAGAGGACATAATTCACAGGTTGCCTTGCTTTTTTTAGACATGTTTAGGGCTTCATTCTACTCACCTCTGCCCTGTGAAATAGATAATAACCGGAAGGTCCACCACAAAGCACAGTAATGCCATTTGTGAGGTCATTTATCTGCTGACCTGTCCAGGGAGACCCATCATTCTAAGCAAAACAACCCGGAAGACTTCCTAACATTAACACCTTAGATTTGACATGCTGCTAGAATCAGAACTTATTCTGAATAACGAGTGATGTTTATTTCCAGGATTTTGTTACAGAAATTGGAGTACTGCAGAAACCATGAGCCACGGTGGCGCGGTGGTTAGAGTGCAGTACTGCAGGCTGCTTCTGCTGCCTGCCGGCTGCCTGCAATTGGGCAGTTCGAATCTCACCAGGCTCAAGGTTGACTCAGCCTTCCATCCTTTCCAAGGTGGGTAAAATGAGGACCCAGATTGTTGAGGGCAAGAGGCTGACTCTATAAAACCGCTTAGAGAGGGCTGTAAAACACTGTGAAGCTGTGCATAAGTCTAAGTGCTATTGCTATGGCTAGTTACTATAGGACAGGGGTCTGCAAAGTTGGCTCTTTTAAGACTGGTGGACTTCAACTCCCAGAATTCCCCAGCCAGCATAGCTATAGGGGATCATTTGTTCGTTATGAGTTGTCAATATATAGAATACATTGTTCAAACTTGTCCCTGCCTGAATTGCTTTGTGCTTCTCACTTTTGCTAGGTAAGTGGTTCTTAATGCTTTTTCAGATTTACTCAGATTTACTTTCCACAAAAGACCGATCAGTGTTTATTTTTCACGCCAGTGCCTATTGCAAAGATCCAAGGTTACTCATGTTTAAACTATTAATATTGGGTCCTTGTTGCTCTCTGAGCTTGCTGGTTTCCTTGCAGACGTTTCATTACCAAACAAGGTAACATTATCAGTGCTAAAAGGGAGCAGGGTTCAACTGTGTTATTTGGGTAATTGGGAAAATGTTTTCCTGCCTTTGAATTTCAATTCATAAATGTGTCCCTGTAGAAAATTATTTAGATTTGCAAGTAGTTAACTAAATATGAATTAGAAACTTTGCACAGCCTACAACTGAACATTGGTTATGGACCGGAAATACATCTATAAACTTTAAGATTAATTTAGAAACAAAGAAATCTATAATATTTTAAAATATTTTGGAGGCAGCTGGATTCTGTTGTATATAAAAGTCTCTGGGTGATGAAAAATCCTATTTAAAATTCATTATTTTATTTTCAACAGAAGAATTTTTTTTGTAGTAATTTTAGGTTTTCCCAAACACAGCAGCAAATATAACACCTAACCTTTTATATCAAAAATAGATTAAATATAATCTCTAATTAATAAGCATGCATTCATTTGTAAATAGCACCAAATGAAAATTTTACGGGCCTATTAATAGCAATGGAAAATGTCAAAGTAGGGAAATGTCAAGGCATTTTTCTTTACCTTTAAGTATCATGCTTGTCTCAGAATAAAATGTACCCAGAATTTGGAGATATTGATTGTTAATGCTTGATTTAATGCTATTAAACATATTACCATAATTTTATTCAGTACTTAACTGCCAGAAGTATTTCCCTTACTTTGATATTAAGCAAGTTCCAAATGAATTAAGTTGTCTAACTTAATTGATACAATTTGCCAATAGATAAGTCATTTGAAAGTAATGTTTCGATGATTGATCAGTTTCCACTAAAGTTGCAAAAGTGCTCAGGAATGATATTTCATTTTCTTGATAAATGAATTGATAAACTGATAAAGCATTTCATTGCAAAATAGCACAGGTATACAATGTAGTATACTGTACACTTATACTCTCATCAAGGGGGGTGGGGGGTTCAAGGTAAAAGCCCCCAACAAAATTAATCTTCTCCTGAAAAGCAATGCACTGGACCAGCCATAGGATATGGAACAGCTTGCCTCCAGAAGTTGTGAATGCCCCAACCCTGGAAGTCTTTAAGAAGATGTTGGATAGCCATTTGTCTGAAATGGTATAAGGTTCCTGCCCACGCAGGGGGTTGGACTAGAAGACCTACAAGGTCCCTTCCAACTCTGCTATTGTATTGTATTGTATTGTATTGTATTGTATTGTATTGTATTGTATTGTATTGTATTGTATTGTATTGTATTGTATTGTATATCAGTCTCGGTTTTTAAATATTTAGTTATTACCATATTTTTCAGAGTATAAGACGCTCCAGAGTATAAGATGCACATTAGTTTTGGGGGAGGAACATAAGAAAAAAAAATCTGCCTCTGCCTACCAGCATCCATCGGTATTCATCTGTTTAGCGTCCTCAGCAAACAGCCTGGACAACTTCAGCACATTAGCCTGGTTCAGCATGAGCAGCTGATTGGTGGGTGGATTGGCCTCCTGGAATACCCTCAATCAGTTGTTCCCAGAGGTGAGAATTAAGTACATGTTCGCTGGTTGTGAATGCCCAAAAATGTGATGTGCAGAGGCCAAAAATGCAATGTGCAGAGGCCAAAAATTCATTGCATGGAGGCAGAAATTGGTGGCAATGGGCTCTGGTGATCCCCACAGCCTTGAACAGGTCTGAAATGGAGTTTTCGGAGACTGGAAACGCAAGGTGCAGAGACCAAAATGTGAGGCAGAGAGGTGGCAATGGTTTGTGGCAACCCCTGCAGCCTGGATCAGAGCACAGAGCCTGAAGGGTGGGGACCGGTGGGTGGGTGGGGTTACATTCAGTGTATAAAATGCACCCAAACTTTCACCCTCTTTTAGGGAGGGGAAGTATGTCTTATACACTGAAAAATATGATATCCAGATTGTTGGTTGAGCAGGTACAAAGATAGTCAGGGAAATAATTGAAACCTGGTAAACGGGCCCTTTGTCAGTCAACAGGAGTGCTGATTTATCACCAGCTTATGAGGCTCTTAAAAACTGAGGAATGGAAGCAAAAGGAAATGGCTTAATAGCTGGCCATCAATACCCAATCAACAAACAAAAAAACATAATAATCAGGCGCTATATAAACACGATGCATAGAACAACCCCAATGTACACAGTCCCGTAGAGAGAAGTTCCCTGAAGATGGGCTCCAGCATGAGTCTGAAAGCTCAGAAGACTAAACCTCTCATCTTGGGAGCTGACTCAGATTCAATCCTGTAACGTTATCCTGAGACATGGTCTATTTGCCTTCATTCCTGATTGGCTAGGTTTCTTAAACACTTGATCCATTTTGAGTAACAGAACAATATTGTAGAATGCAAGGAAGCTTTCCAACATTGAGGAAAACAATTGTACAAGGAGCCATGCATGAATGCACAGACGTAGACACACGGCCTCCCCCCCCCCAAAAGAATATTTTAATTTCACAGAAGTGCAAAAACAACAGTAAAGGAAATTTAACAGATATCAATATTAATCTTTCTCTATTACACAAGACAGACCAAGTCCTATAATCCAGTCATTTGAAATTACTCTTCCTGCATTTTTGCTTTGCTTTATGGATTGCAATGAAGTTAAAGAGACTGAAGGCTTCTAAAATATATACAGTATAAAATCTTTTCCTCAAATCTGAAAGCCTTTGTGCTCCATGCTCTTTTTCACAATTAAATTCTCTCTCTCTCTCTCTCTCTCTCTCTCTCTCTCTCTCTCTCTCTCTCTCTCTCTCTCTCTCTCTCTCTCTCTCTCTCTCGTTTCACTCCATGGGAATTTGTTTTAATTAATTATGCACCTTTGGCATTTAGTCATGCCGGCCACATGACCACAGAGACGTCTTCGGACAGTGCTGGCTCTTCGGCTTTTATGCAGAGATGAGCACCACCTCCTAGAGTCAGGAACGACTAGCACATATGTGCAAGGAGAACCTTAACCTTTATCTTTACCTTAAATATCCTGCATTCCATCAGATTGGCTTTCAAGAGAAGAAGCCTGCAAGATGCTTAATGACGTTATTTTTCTTAATGGGTGCCTTTGGGTGATATTAATTACTTTAGAGGGTCTATTGGGAAGCCAAGAAAAAAAATATGAGGAGGACTAATGAAACGACACAATTCTGATATATTATTGCCTTCCTGCGCCATTATTGTTTGCATTAAAAGGACGTGGCGCCTTCATATATTTTTATGAAATGTTTATAATAGCAAAGGAGGCAGGCGTTACCTCGAATATGGTGGGGCGGATTCCGCTGGGCTTCTCTCTCCTTCTCATGTCTGCCTTGGATTTATCTGGGCCATTTGTTTCACTAGGAGACAGAGGCATATGAAATTCTGGGCTCATTAACTTTGTGGATGTGAAAGTTGACTTTTTTTTTTTTTACCAGCGTGTCGTTTATTTCTTTCTGAACACTCTCTTTGTACGTTGATGCTCTAATTTACAAAAGTCAAAGAACAATGTGTTAAGGCAGCCAGTGAGGAACTGAAAGGTGGGGGGGAGGGGGAAACCCGAGAACCGCGAGGTCTAAACAATAAAGAATTGTTGGTTGCTGAAATCCCTTTTAATCAATGCAAAGTGTTAGGACTATAATCCTATTGTTTGTTAGGCAATATATATAAGCCATGATAACAAATAGTCTTTGTTACTTTAAATACATTACTTTAAATGTTTGAATGTAATTAGCAGCTGTAATTATCTCAGCAATAAGAGGAAGCCAGGAGAGCTGCTCTCTCTCTCTCTCTCTCTCTCTCCCTGCTCACTGTGACTGACTGATTGACTGACTGACTGAAGGAGGAAGAATCGTGGATTGCAACTGTAACCAATTGTTTGTGAGTTAAGGACTGTGTTTGATTCAACATCTATTATCACTGCTTGTGAAGCAGTAGTTTAGTTTTACATCTCAAGTAAAGCTACTTGTTTTTACTATTGGTATCTGAGACTTTATCCGTGTGTCTACTAGCAACGTTTCTCTAGCTGCACATTCCGCTGCACAACTTTCTTTCTCCTAAAGGAGATATCCCCAACACAAAGGCAGGAAACGAACTCTGCCTGGGTTTTCTGCCCCTTCTTCACACTTCGGAATTGGTTTCCGTCCAATCTCTTGTGTTATGAAGAGGAAAGGGGGCTATGTGAAAGCAGCAGCTACTGTACTCAGAATCATACTGCTATTCCGGTGGTATAATTTTGTTGTTACCTTTTGGTTTTGTTTCAGGTGCTGGGGAAACTTGTACCTTGCATCTCCCTGGTGCCCTGGGCACGATTCCATGCCACACCACTACAGTGGTTCATGCTACCCTACCAAAAAGCACATTGCGGTACATCTCCAGTGAAAGTGCATGTGCCACCAAAGGTTTTACACTCGCTGTGCTGGTGAGGGTCCAGAGCCATAACCAAGGGCTGTGTTTTCAGAGAGATGGACAAGTTGATCATTACAACAGATGCCAGTCTATTTGGCTGGGGTGGGGTGGGGGGCATTTCAGTGACAGGGTAGCCTTAGGAGTTAACTCACAAGATAAACTGACTGGAACTGAGGGCAGCTCGCCTAGCTGTATTCTAATGGACAGTGTGGTCACAAAGGCCCATATCAATCGGCCGGGGGGGGGGGAGGCAGTCAAAGTCCCTCATGACAGAAGCAGAGACATTGTGTCGGTGGGCGGAGGCTCACCTGCTGTCGATCAGGGCAGAACATATCACAGGGGTGTCCAATCAGGTTTCACCCAGGTTGTCCATCTTTGCATTAAGCTCAAATACTCAAATTGGGGAGAGGTTATTCCATTACAAGAAAACAATTAGGGTTTGGCATAGTGTTTGGACTCAGCTTCTGATCCTCTGGACGTCTAGCTGTTCTAAGTCTCTGGTTTGATGTTCCTCTATTTCTAAGCTGAAGGAGATGCCAATGTTATCCACTCTGACTTGTCAATTCTATGGGCCAGGTCTCTCCGCATCTTCTTTGACTTGTTCTATGCTCTGGATGGTGTCAGCTTTGATGTTGTCCAGCCACCCTGTTCTTTGCCAGCCTGGTTTCCTTTTATTGCTAACTCTTCCAAAGAATAGAATAGAATAGAATAGAATAGAATAGAATAGAATAGAATAGAATAGAGCAGAGCAGAGCAGAGCAGGAAGGGACTTTGGAGGTCTTCTAGTCCAGTTCCCTGCTCAAGCAGGAGAACCTATACCATTTCAGATAAGGGACTGTCTAGTCTTAAAATACTCCAGTGATGAAGCATCCAGGATTTCTGGAGGCAAGCTGTTCCACAGGTTAATTGTTCTTACTGTTAGGAAGTTTCTCCTTAATTCCAGGTTGCTTCTTTCTTTCATTAGTTTCCATCCATTGCTACTTGTCTTGCTTCTGATGGTTTAGAAAATAAGTTCATCCCCTCTTTTTTTGTGGCAGCCCCTCAAATATTGGAATATTGCTATCATGTTACCCCTAATTCTTCTTTTCTGTAGACTAACCAAACCCAGATCATGCAGGCATTCTTCATATGTTTTAGTCTCCAGGCATTTGATCATCTCAGTTGCTCTTCTTTGAACTCCCCCTACCCCAAAGTTTCAACATCTTTTTTTTTTTAGTATAGTGACCAAAATTGGTTGCTGTATTCTAGGTGTACTCTGACCAGGGTTTTATAAACTGGTACTAATATTTCATTTGATCTTGATAATTGCTTTAAGCTTAAAGGGGATGAGTGTCTTAACAAAAAGAGCCTGTGGTTTGCTTCAGGACTGCAACCTCAAACCCTTGCATTTACTATCAAAAATATCTTTTGTTTTGATAGAAGCCATGGTGGCGCAGTGGGTAGAATGGAGTATTGCAGGTTGCGTCTGCTGGCTGTGTGATTTTGCAATTCAAATCTCACTCAAGGTTGACTCAGCCTTCCAGCCTTCTGAGGTTGGGATAAAAGGAGGTTGGGGGCAATGTGCTGATTCTGTAAACCAATTAGTGGGAGCTGTAAAGCACTGTAAAGCATTATATAAGTCTAAGTGTAATTGCTATTACTACTTCATGTCATTTCTGTTTTGCTAGGATTGGCCAATTTTATTCTAAGCCACTGATTCAGTAAATATCTATGGAGCTTCTCAGTCATCCAGGTCAACCTGGGAGAAACCTCTAATTTTTTTTTTTAAGAATGGTGGGACTGGATGGTGGGATCCATTCCCCACCATCTAATCAGAGCTGAAGAAGTTTCTTGGATGAGAAGTGAAATATCTTGAAAGAAACCACAGAAAGTCCAGTTGCCTCTTTAAAAAAACAGCTTTGGGACACTGATTCAATACCAAATTATCTTGCCTGTTTCTTAGGGAAAGGTTCTTAAAAAAATTAGAGGTTGCTCCCATTACCGTCATTTTCAAAGAAACAAATAGAAAATACCTTAAGAACAACAAGCATGATGTGAAATCAATAGGCATTTCATTTCCAGATGTAATTTTATCTTTCGGCTGATTTTATCTTGGACTAAATAATGTAAAGAACATTTATTTTGGAAATCTGCAAACTTAAAGTATGTGTTGATTATCTGTTGATGCTTTTATATCCCTGAGGTCCGGCAATGAAACTAGATCCAAGCTAATAATGTAAACTGTCTCTGTGAATTTAGCAGTTACATCACAATTTATTGATACTTGCGTAAAAGACATACTAAGTTGTCCAATGATGTTATAGACACGTACAGTTCCTTTCAAGGATATGAGAACTATGGCTAACCAGAGTCACTTTGGAAAAAGTTCATTATTCGTATTGCTAGAGAGATCCTTGAAAGAGTTTTCAGATCACCAGGAATTTTATATATATATATATATATATATATATTGGTAATCTTTGCATCCTCAGCTTTTTGGGGGGAGGGGATGTGTCTTATAGTGTGAAAAATATGGTGTATTGGTTTTCTCCTGCTTAGAGATTGCATAAAGAATCATTTGCAATAAGGAAAGAATTTCTTGGAACTGTATTGAAGTAATAAACATCCGTCTTCTTTCCTTGATTCGCTACCCATTTGATCAACTGATCTATTCCCATCAAAACTATAGGGCAGTGATGGCTAACCTCCCCAGGCTCCAGAGGCCTTCTAGGAGCCTGGGGAGGATGAAAACAGCCTCTCCCCCCACCTCCAGAGGCTTCAGGAGCTTCCCTGAAGTCTCCAGAGGGCGAAAAACAGCCTCAAAAGAAGGCCTACATCAGCTGGCCAGCGTACACATACATGCTGGACAATGCCTCGCGTGCCCTAAGAAAGGGTTCCGTGTGCCATCTGTGGCACCTGTGCCATAGGTTCGCCATCACTGCTATAGGGCACTGCACACCAGGATAACTAGACACAAGGACAGTTTTTTCCCCTGAATGAATGCCATCACGCTGCTTAACAACTAATCCCCACAACCCTGTCAATAATTTACTAAGCTTGTATTACTATTATTTTTCTAGTATCTATTTCTCCCCACTTATGAATATAGCCATGTTGCTTGTATCTTTCAATTTATATTGTTTTCATTTGTTTCCTAGTACGATTTGATAGCTTATTGGTAACCTTGACTATCACTAAGTGTTGTAGCTTTTATTCTTGATGAATGCATTTTATTCTCCTTAATTACACTGAGAGCATATGCACCAAAGATGAATTCTTTGTGTATCCAATCACACTTGGCCAATAAACAATTCTCTTCCCTTCCCTTCCCTTCCCTTCCCTTCCCTTCTCTTCTCTTCTCTTCTCTTCTCTTCTCTTCTCTTCTCTTCTCTTCTCTTCTCTTCTCTTCTCTTCTAAAAAGGAGACTTCCTGAAGTTTCTTCCAATGCCTGCATCTTTCTAGGGAGGAATTATGGAGAGTTAAAGCCCAAGACAGTCAAGAAATTTATATTTGCTATGTTGTTTAGATTATCACTAGTGAGAAACACTGGCTATTCCTCTGTCTTCCATTTTTTTCCCCTTGCTTGCTTTATTTGTTTATTCAATTAATAGCTGGAGTGTTCTAAAAATAATTCATTTCCTTTCTCAATGGGGTTATAGGGAATGTTACCACATGGGCCAGAGAAAGGAAAGAAATGTGTGGGTGAGAGCAAGCAAGGGAAAGGAAGAGCAGTCTGGACATATGCTAGTTGTCATAATTATTCTTTGAAGTGAGTTGACTTCAATTTCCTTAGAAATAACTTTTCCTAATAAATGCACAGCCTGAATCCTGTGAGTCCTGATTTACTCAACAGGGGGTCAGAATGGAACAACCTTCACATACAATTACACTGGGCACTATTACCAGCAGAAGTTGTTCCACCAAAGTAGTTTTGGCAAATACAGATGTTCTTGTATTATTACGGCCAGCTGTTAGGTTGCCTATCAATCAACTGAACTGGGATAAAAGGCAGGTATCTCCTGTGGGTTTTATCCCATAACGCTGGCCGATACTTAGTCATTCTGGACATAAGCCACTGTGGAAATAGTGTAATGGTAAGAAAGAGGACCCCAAATGAACATTAATTTACAGCTCTACCAACTGGAAGCCATTTTAAGCAGATGGTTGAGATTAAATTCAGACTCAAGACAACATTATATTGGTTGTTTTGCTTTGTTTGATATAAATATAGCAGCTGCCTTTTTGCAATCTTGAGGTAGGGATTATTCTCAGCTGCTTTCCCTCTATTTACATTAGTCAAATGTAAACCCAAACAATTTTTATTTTGTTTAACAATGATAATTAACTAAAATAATTATGTCTATGCACAATATTTATCATCTCTCTCTGCCTGCCTGCCTATTATCTTCCTCCAGGTCTGTCTGTCATCCATCCATCCATCCATCCATCCATCCATCCATCCATCCATCCATCCATCTATCTACAGATCTATATATCCTCCCTCTCTCTATCTCTACCTCTCTTTCTCTCTCTTTCATCTATCTATCTATCTATCTATCTATCTATCTATCTATCTATCTATCTATCTATCTATCTATCTATCCTCCTTCTTTCTAACTCTACCTCCCTTCTCTCTCTCTCTCTCTCTCTCTCTCTCTTTCTCTCTCTCTCTCATCTATCTCTCATCCATCCATCCTCCCTATCTCTATCTCTACCTCCCACCTCTCATCTATCTATCTATCTATCTATCTATCTATCTATCTATCTATCTATCTATCTATCTATCTATCTATCTATCTATCTATCTATAATAATACAATACAATAGCAGAGTTGGAAGGGACCTTGTAGGTCTTCTAGTCCAACCCCTGCGTAGGCAGGAACCTTATACCATTTCAGACAAATGGCTATCTAACATCTTCTTAAAGACTTCCAGGGTTGGGGCATTCACAACTTCTGGAGGCAAGCTGTTCCAGAGGTTAATTGTTCTAACTGTCAGGAAATTTCTCCTTAGTTCTAAGTTGCTTCTCTCCTTGATTAGTTTCCACCCATTGCTTCTTGTCCTGCCCCCCAGGTGCCTTGGAGAATAGTTTGACTCTATCGATCTATCTATCTATCTATCTATCTATCTATCTATCTATCTATCTATCTATCTATCTATCTATCTATCTATCTATCTCTAGCTTTAATTTAATTTATTCTTTGTGTTCAGAAAAAAAAGCAAAGTAACTATTTCTTTGAATTTTTTTAAAAAATTATGCTCTACCTTTAATTCAGATACTGCAGACTGCAGGATTTTGAGTTCATATCACTAAACATCACTTAAACACAGAAAAGCTTTAATTATGAATCCTCTCCTTGCAAAACGTAGTTGATTCCTCGCCCAATCTAGCATCACAAATTAGCAAAGGTACACCTGCATTTCCATCCTATGGAAAAAAAAAACACTGCTTCCATATGAAGCCAATTTCAGCATTCCTAGAAAGTGGTTGTCATCAGCCTGGCTGCCAGCTGGCAATAATGAATGGATTGGAACGGTAATATTTTGTGAAACCTGAGCATGAAGGATATAAAAGCTGATTCTTTTTTAAAAATAAATAAACAAAGGCAATTTTGGTTTTTCATGAGTTCATATAGAGGAAGATCTCAGCAGAAGCTGCCTATTCACATACTTGGTTATTAGAATGAATGTTAGGAAAAGAGATTCAGATGCCCCACCTAGGTGTAATGGGTTGGCTTGCTCATTCAATAAGCAGAATAACAAAATAACAGAATTGGAGGTCTTCTCCAATGGAGGTCTTCTAGTTTGACCCCCATCACAAGGAGGAGGTCCTCTACTATTCCAGACAAGTGGCTATCTGGTCTTTTCTTAAAAGCCTCCAGTGATGGAGCACCCACAACTTCTGAAGGCAAATTGTTCCACTGGTTAATTGTTCTTACTGTTAGGAATTTTCTCCTTAGTTCTAGTTTGTTTCTCTCCTTGATTGCTTTCCATCCATTGTTTCTTGTTTTGCCTTCTGGTGGTTTGGATAATAGCTTGGCTCCCTCTTCTTTATGACAGCCCCCCAAATATTGGAGGACTGCTACCATGTTACCCTAGTCCTACTTTTCACTAGATTAGACAAAGCCAATCCCTGCCAATTCTTCATATGTTTTAGTCTCTAGCATCCTAGTCATCTTTGATGCTCTTTTCTGGACTCTTTCCAGAGTCTCTACATATTCTTTTAAAAAATAGCAACCAAAACTGGATGCAGTATTCTAAGAATTATCTTACTAAAGCAGTACTAATACTTCATGTGATCTTATTTCTGTCCCTCTGTTAAGGGAGCCTAGGATTGTGTTGGCTTGTTTGGCTGCTGTCCCACATTGCCAACAAAAGTGTGTATAGTCAAAGCTATGATTTTCTCAGTTGCAATGGATGGCTGTGAAAGTTGGACCATAAGAAAGGCTGAGCGCCAAAGAATTGAGGCCTTGGGACTATGGTGGTGGAGAAGACTCCTGCAAGTCCCTTGGATTGCAAGGCAATCACACTGGTCAGTCCTAGAGGAGATCCACCCTCACTGCTCTTTGGAAGGCCAGATCCTGAAGATGAAACTCAAATACTTTGGCCACCTAATGAGAAGGAAGGACTCTCTGGGGAAGAGCCTCATGCTGGGAAAGATGGAGGGCAAAAGAAGAATGGGATGACAGAGAATGAGGTGGCTGGATGGAGTCATTGAAGCAGGAGGCATGAGTTTAAATGGACTCCAGGGGCTGGTAGAAGACAGGAAGGCCTGGAGGAATGTTATCCATGGGGCCGTGATGGGTTGGGCATGACTTTACAACTAACAACAACACCCACACTGCTGACTCATATTTAAGCCATGGAGAGGAATTGCAAGACAGCTTCCAGCCTCACCAGGTAGACCAGGATATCAACTTCAGACAAAGACTGAAATACATTATATTGAGATTGACTGTCATCGTTGTCCGATTGTGCTGGATCTTCTCCTCCTGCACTTCCTCCAGGGTATTAGGAAGGCATCTGCCAAACTATTTACAAAGTTTATCTCTTCATCCAAGACTTAAAAGATGCTTCAGTCCTTTTTGCCTAGGGAATGGTCCTTGCCCATTTCAAGCATGTTTATCTTCCTTATTCAGTGTACTAGTGCCTTGCCCTTCATCTAAGGCTTGGAGAAAAGATAGCAAAGGAACAATGTTTTTCTCTTTTGCTGATTAACATTTCTCTATTGCCCCCTTTTGCCTGTAGATGTTATATTTATCCCTAGACTGGGTGTCTCTTCACCTTTCAATTCTTTGCAACATGTTGTGCATGAAGCAATGCACCAGCAACCCCAGGCTGCAAAACAAACACTGCAGACATTACAAAAAGTGATTGTGGGGTTTGGTTTTTTTTTTGAAAAGCAATCAATATTAGGAGAGATTATTCGGAATAATAAAAATGCCAGTAAACAGCCATTCAGCATGCTTTAAAAGGAAGGAAGGGAGGAAGGAAGGAAGGAAGGAAGGAAGGAAGGAAGGAAGGAAAGAAGAGAAAAGAAAAGAAAAGAAAAGAAAAAAAACAATACATTTTGACCAAGTCTTTGGTGTTCAAACTTTTCCTTTGTTAAGATGTATAGTTTTTCAACTTTAAAAAAAAAGGTCCCCAAAACTGTCTTTGTTGCATATTCAGCTTTTTTTCTCTAAACGCTGAGTAAAATGATTGTAATACCGGTGAGAATGTATATGGCTGCTTTCTGCTTGCACAGATCGCTTGATAGCACCGTAAATCTTAAGAGTTGCCAAAATGATCACAGGGTGAATGTTGGAATTGCCTGTGATCTCCTGTTAGTTTTCTTTGAATATTTTACACTCCAGACACAAAACCAATATTGATTGCTTGGAAGGATTATGTTTTCAGATTCCAAGGTGATTTACAGCTTGCAGTAGTTCAGAGGCTGGTGAAGCCAGCGTTTTCAAGCAATATATTTAAGGAACAGTTAAAACAGTTCATTTTTTTCCTTTGATTTTTTTTTTATATATTAAAAAAATTACTCTGTAAGTGAAATGCGTAATGTGGCAAATTCAATGCATCACAGTTAAAACTGAAAGGTTCAAATATCGTATTAATTACTATCCAAAATCCTTCAGTTTATTACAGCATTACAAGTGAAGGCATTCTTTATTATCCTATAAATGCAGTTAAAATGCCCATAATACTTACAGATAAGCATGCTTTGGAAAGATAGTGATTTCTTGGCTACTATCAGATAATTTAAGGTGTTTTATATCAGAAGTACATCTGTTTCCCATATCATTTAAATAAATGCTATATTTCTCTTGGATGTACAATATCTTCCATATAGTTAAATTCTGTCCAATCTTGCCATCTTCATGCCAGCTTTCATATTTTTATGTAGCTACCTCATTATCTTTCCATTTTCTCACTATCAATATCTTTGCTGCTGCACCTGTTAGAGATTCCCATTAACTTTTTTTATGACAAATCCACCCATAGCATTTCATTCAAAGGAACCACAGTCCTCAGTCTTAATTTAATTCCTGGTGGCAGGAATCTTATCTCCCAAAGTAGGAATCCATCATCAAATCCACCAAAGGCTATAAAATATTGTTTGGGGTTACACAACTCCAGGGCAGTACAACAGGAATCTGATAGCTCCTTCTCATGTTCAAAATGTCAAGTGGGAAGTATAGTGTTGAGCTTTTTCACTGGTATTGAATCAGGGATGAAATTCAACAGGTTCTGACTGGTTCTGCAGAACCGGTAGTGGAAATTTTGAGTTGTTCAGAGAACCAGAAAATACCACCTCTGGCTGGCCCCAGAGTGCGGTGGGAATGGAGATTTTTCAATATCCTTCACCCAAGAGTGGGGAGGGAATGGGGATTTTGCAGTATCCTTCCCCTGTCACACTCACCGAGCCACGCCCACAGAATTGGTAGTAAAAACATTTGAATTTCGTCACTATTGAATATCTAATTATTGATGTGGATGACAATAAATGTACTCAAATGACATTTCAAATGACTCAGTAACAAAGTTATTGATATGCTTCATCTATCGAGGTTAGGCCATATACTTAAATATAGTCCCTTCAGTCTTCTTAGTGACTTCCCTGCTTGACTCAAATAATTAATAACCTCCAGTAAGATACGGATCACCTGCACGCTGAAGAAAATAGTCTCTGGACTCCCTTGGTATTACAAATGTAGATTTGAACATATACTGTAGTTTCTCTATATCTATATCTACATCTACATCTATATCTGTACAATCTCTATCTATACCATATCCATCCATCCATCCATCCATCCATCCATCCATCCATCCATCCATCCATCCATCCATCCATCCATCCATCCATCCATCCATCCATCTATCTATCTATCTATCTATCTATCTATCTATCTATCTATCTATCTAATTTTTTTTAATTTATTTATTTCGACAAGCATGAATTAGATAACAGATATAAGTATAAACATGATTATGTCTATATGAAATGAACATGAATACAAGGGAATATTAGGTAGGCACGCTGGTGTGCTTATGCACGCCCCTTAAAGACCTCTTAGGAATGGAGCCAGATTGACAGTAGACAGTCTAAGGTTAAAGTTTTTGGGGTCGGTCTATCTATCTATCTATCTATCTATCTATCTATCTATCTATCTATCTATCTATCTATCTATCTATCTATCTATCTATCTATCTATCTATCTATCTATCTATCTATCTATCTCAGTCCTTCTGAAGCTAGCACCAGGATCACCTCCAAAGACATGGATTTCAACTCTCAACCACTAAGACTATTGTTGAGTAGTCTGGGTGTTGAATGCCAAGGTTAAAACTTTGGTAGTAATATTGTATGCCAGTGCTGTAAACTTGGCTCATGTGACTGGTACGTAGAACCATAGAGTTGAAGGTGACCACTTAGGTCAGCTTAGGGCACAATCCAGATCAAAGCAATCTTAACAGATGATCTCCTGCCCTTGT
Source organism: Rhabdophis nuchalis (assembly GCA_039707465.1). NCBI lineage: Eukaryota > Metazoa > Chordata > Lepidosauria > Squamata > Natricidae > Rhabdophis > Rhabdophis nuchalis. The sequence continues at coordinate 11,569,312 of CM077651.1, read as the reverse complement.
CCAATCAAGGGAAAACTCCAGATATGAGAAGGGTTTCATGGCGAGCTGCTTTTACTGTTTGAAAGAATTTCCCAACTTTATAGGCAATTGATCTTTCTATATTCAAGTCAATTCCTTTATGCCTTGTATTTGGAAACCATAGTGCCTTCACCTTGTTGGTGGATCCTTTAAAGCAGGTGTCTCCAAACTTTGCAACTTTAAGTCTGAAGGACTTCAGCTCCCAGACTTCTCCAGCCAGCAAAGCTGGCTGGAGGAGTCTGGGAGCTGAAGTCCTTCAGACTTAAAGTTGCAAAGGTTGGAGACCTCTGCTTTAAAGTATGTGTAAACTATTATTAAAATTTCTCTCATACTTCACTTCCCAAGCTTCTGTCTGTCCCCAATGGTTAATCTCCTATCCTCTATATTGCCCTTTTCGGAATCATTCATGGGCACAACATGCAAGATGGGGCTCTAATCACCCCAGGATAAGTGGATAGACTAATTCATGTGATTATAAAACTATTTTGTTACTACCGCTTAATATTAGTGTACCTCCCAGCATATCAGGATGATAACTCACATTCAGTTGTGGTCATCTAATGTTTGGGATAGTGAGTAAAATAGGGAGTTTGCTGAGTTGTGATCTTCTCTTAAAATCTATACCAATCACCACCTGTGACATCTGTAGAACAAGTGTCTTCTATTTTCCAGCATGAGTGATGGATGAACTAATAGTCTCAGCTCCCTTTTTTTTCTTGTCATGCTTTTCAAACATGTGGCAGAAGAAGGATGTACACTGAAGGAATACCAAAGATCCAGGTCTGGATTTTTCTGTACCATTTGCTCATGTTGTTCATTCTCTAAGAGCAGAGACAGAGTTCCAGCAGCATCTTTGGATGATCTCTCTCTCTATACTGTAGAAAACAATCAGTCTGATTGAAAAGCTTTTGCTTTTGCTGCAACTACGTCCATTAGAACAGGGGTCCCCAACCTTTGCAACTTTAAGTCTGAAGGACTTCAGCTCCCAGAAAGCTGGCTGGAGAAGTCTGGGAGCTGAAGTCCTTCAGACTTAAAGTTGCAAAGGTTGGGGACCCCTGCATTAGAAGAAGGGTATGTTGTGTATATAATACAAAGAGTAACTATGAAATAAGGAGGTATATCTATAAAACAATGGGCTTTAGAATGGAAAATTCAAAATGGGGGGAGAGTTGTAAAAGTGTAACTGTGATTTTAATGTTTTAAAAAGGTTGAATGAAAATTATTTTTAAAAAGAAGAAGAGTTGCATTAATGGAATAGGGTAGGGTAGGGTAGGATAGAATAGAATAGAATAGAATAGATACAATGTAGAATAGAATATTATAGAATGGAATGGAATGGAATAAACTAAACTAGACTAGACTAGACTAGACTAGACTAGACTAGACTAGACAAGACAAGACAGGACTGGACTGGACTGGACTGGACTGGACTGGACTGGACTGGACTGGACTGGACTGGACTGGAATAGAATAGAATAGAATAGAATTCTTTATTGGCCAAGTATGATTGGAAGGGACCTTGGAGGTCTTCTAGTCCAACCCCCTGCTTAGGCAGGAAACCCTACATCACTTCAGGTTGATTTGGAGATTTGTCCAAACCGGTTTGATTTGCCAAAAAGGTTACACAAGTTAAAACTGGATTTAAGTTGCATACACTATAATATTCCCCACCCTCCAACTTACATGTTATGCTTTTGATGCTTCATACTTCGAAAGCGAAAGAGAAATGGGGCATCATCATTTTTTGCGATATGTCACAAAGACATATTGTATGTTTCCAGTTAGTCAAAGCTGGGATCCATAAGAACTAATGACCTACAACAGTTTTTAAAGGCTTTTCTGACACCTTCATCCAAGTTATTTCTGCTTGGCTGACAATTGAAAGTTTAATTGCTTAACACCTGAAAATCTAAGTCCTTTATTGTCTCCAGTGTGAGGCTCTGTCTTCTAGTCAAATTAGCTTGGCTCAACAGGTTTTTGGCATGTCTTCAGATAAACAGAGCAAAGGAGAGGAAAACATCATTAGGTGAATACATCATAATAAATAGGTGCTAAGCTGTGGCTTTTGGATTCTCATAAATCCCGACATCAACATACACAGCTACAAACTTTAACGAAAGATCCTTTAACAACTTCTAAGGTTTATAAACATCAGCCATCCTCCCTTTATTATGTCTTAGAAGCTGTGCAATTCCAATTACCTATTTTGTGAACTGAAAATGGTTAGTGAGTTTGGACCTTCGATTCTTTTTCTTAATTCCTTGGGTTAAAACGTCCTTTAGAAAAACACAGCAAACTAGTTGAGGAGTTTTTTCCTTGTATGCATTTTTGGCTTTATGAAAAAGAGGATAATATAATTTCTCGATATATACGCTACTGCCAAAGAATAAGCAACCTATTTCTAGCCTATGTGGCAATCTCTCTCTCTCTCTTTTTGTAATTTAGAACAGGGGTCTCCAACCTTTGCAACTTTAAGTCTGAAGGACTTCAGCTCCCAGACTTCTCCAGCCAGCTTTGCTGGCTGGAGAATTCTGGGAGCTGAAGTCCTTCAGACTTAAAGTTGCAAAGGTTGGAGACCCCTGATTTAGAACATACTTCTCAATTCAGGCTGAATCATAGCAGTTAAATCATAGTCCTACTTACACAATGGAGTGTAGAATACCACACATATTTGAATCAAAGAAGATGGCAAACTGTTTGCAATACAAAAGGCATGATGGAAATGTAGAACAGGGATGTCCTCACAGAATCTATTGCTGTATCTTCAAATCATTTTTATCAAAAAGGGGGGGGGGAAAGGAAAAAGAAGAAAAAAAGATTAAAAAAAAACCTTTTAAGTAAACATAGGTAAAACATTCAGTGGGAAAGGAGCTACGGTAATAATGGAAAGTTGCTCGAATCATACAGACCAGGATGTTGAAGGAGCTTCCGCAAAAATACACCTTTTGAAGGGAAGTGTAAAACTCTGTGTATTGATACAACTGCTGCTGATTGACATGAGAACTATTCTCATGTCAAGAGGTACCAACAGAATAGAATAGAATAGAATTATTTATTGGCAAAGTGTGTTTGGACACATAAGGAATTTGTCTTTGGTGCAGATGCTCTCAGTGTACATAAATGAAAAGATACATTTGTTAAGAATCATAAGGTACAACATTTAATGATAGTGATAGGTACAAATAAGCAATCAAATCATACTAGGAAACAATCAATATAAATCGTAAGGATACAAGCAGCAAAGTTACAGTCATGCAGTCACAAGTGGGAGGAGATGGGTGATAGGAACCATGAGAAGATTAATAGTAGCGCAGACTTAGTAAATAGTTTGACAGTATTGAGGCAATTATTTAAGCAAAGTGATGGCGTTCGGCGAAAAAACTGTCCTTGTGTCTAGCTGTTCTGGTGTGCAGTCCTCTATAGCATTGTTTTGAGGGTAGGCATTGAAACAATTTATGTCCAGGATGTGAGGGGCCTTGTAGATATTTTCACAGCCATCTTTTTTTTTTTTTTTATTGAAAAAGTTTTATTGGTTTTACATTTTTTAACAGGGTAGGGTAATGGTTACAAAGAAATTTTGAGAGCATTCCCGTCAGAGTCGTCGGACCTTCCGAGACCTCAAAATACACATTAAAAAAGTTAACATAGAAAACATTTTCCATACCACTACAAGATGAAAGCAAGTACATTTACCTAAATTCTCCGTTCCATGCTGTCAGACATTTACAAAAAGTCCGGATAGAAATATTATGCAAAATTGTTTAAGAAAAATCAAGTTATTTTTTTGATCTAAGTCTTTTGGCTATTGTATCTTCTTTCTCTCCTCCCTGACCCCCCGTAGGCGGGGCCGTGGCCCCCTCCGTCCCCCCTGGATCTTCCCCCAGGACAGAGGAATGTTTTTTAAGAAAGGCTTCCGCCTCAGCAACTGTTTTAATCCTCACTCTTCCTCCTTCCCAGAACACCAGCATCCCTTCAGGTGTCATCCACTTGAACCAAATCCCGTGATCAAACAAGGTTTTAGACAAGAAGGAAAATTTCCTTCTTGAATCTCTAATTTTTCTAGGGATCTGCTTCAAGATAGTGACCGTTTTTCGTTGATAAGTTAAAGGTTTCTCTCTCTGCGCTTTCAGGATTTCCTCTCTGGTTGACCTTCTAACAAATTTCACATGTATCTCTCTAGGCACTTCATTCATCCTGGCATATGCAGAATTAATTCTATAGGCTAGGTCAATGTCCCCCCTGATCTCATCCTTAGGTTTTTGTAAATAGTATGCTAAAATTGTACTCATAAGATCAGGCAGGCATTCACCAGATTCCTCAAGAACATTCTGAAATCTCAAAAAATATGTCATTCTTTCCATATCTATCCTAGACACATGCCCATTTATTTCCCCCACCTCATTAGAAACATTTTTAATCTCTCCCTTAGCCCCCTCCAACCCTCCTTCCAATTCTTCATTCTTCTGTGTGTTCTCCAACACTTGCTTCCGGGTATCCAATAGCTCCTTTTTGAAAGTACTATTTTCAGCCCTCTGGGCCTTTATTTCTGATATCAAAGTTTGCATAGAGGTTTCAAGAGAAGCCATCCTTTGTTCCAAATTTACAAGTGCTGCTTCTTGTGCCATGGTTAAAAGTTAGAGTCACTGCCACCAAGATGGCGTTTTCCGGGTGGGGCTGGTGGGGCAGATCAGGAGCTCAGTTCAGTTCAGGGCTGTGAAGTTGCAAACAATTCAGAAACCAAAAGAGACACAATTTTCCAAATCAGCAAATAGTAATAACGAAGGTATTCCAAAGAAGAAATCACAAATCCATCAAGAGAATTTTTTTTTCCAAAATCCAGAGAGAGTCCTGCTTTCAAAGAGACGCTGGAAATTTTCCTTAGTTGAAATAATCAGGCAGGGACAAAGAGAAGCCACTTCCACCGCCCATCTCAGAGCCAGAGGGAGAGAGTAGCAAAATAAGAATTTTTTTTACTCAGCCAGACCTAGAAACAATGTTGCAAAGAGTCACATTCCACTTTCCCTTGTTAAAGACCGTCCGGAGTGAAAGTTTCCGCTTTCTCTTTGCAGAGAAGCCATTTTAACGTGCCGCTTAAATCCGAGGGTTTTTTTAAAAAAAATAAACACCCCCCTCTCAGTCCGTTCAGCCTGGCTGGCAGCAGAAAAAAAAGTTTTTTAAAAACTCACTCTCTCCTCGCAGCTGAAGCCTCGGGAGTCCTTCCGACTGAGCCGATCAGCCCTCTTCATTATTGTGAATGGCGCCGTCTTCCTTAGGCGAAGGGAGAACCCCCCGCTAGCATGTTCTCCCTCACCTAAGCCGCGCCGGGAGCCACTTCCTCCACCGCCGTGGGGGGGGCGCCCCCCGACGAGCCGGCTTTACGGGAGACCCTCAAACAAGAGGAGTCTCGCCCCCGTGGGGGGGCAGAAGAAGAAACAAAGCGGCGAGCGAGCGCTAGGCTCGCCCGTCGCCGCAGGAGCCGGAACCGGAAAACCCACAGCCATCTTTTTGACGTGTGTAATGTACATGTCCTCAATGGAAGGCAGGTTGGTAGCCATTGTTTTTTCTGCAGTTATAATTATCCTCTGAAGTCTGTGTCTGTCTTGTTGGGTTACAGAACCAAACCAGAGAGTTACAGAGGTGCAGATAACAGATCAAGTTTCATAGATCATGCAATTTATTGAATTTGTACAAAGAAAGAACTGTTAATCGGCATTCCCTAAAAAACAATTAAAGATAATGTGGTTTTTTAGTTACTTTTCCCTGTTTATCAAGAAACAGATGGACATAGCAAATCATGGCAAACTCAATCTATCATAATATAGAGCACTCTGTCATGACAAAGTAGGTTCTCATTAAAGCTGGTTTGTGGCACAGATCATCTTCTAATGATGCAGCGGCACAGAACCTGGCAACATATCTTATGCAGGATTCATATCTGAGAATAACAGAGGTGTAGAATTATCATATGTGGCCTGGGTATTTATACACTAATGGTGAGATGAGGCTACAATGAATGCCTCTGTAGTACAGGCACTGGAGATGTAGATATTCCATTACATCTACAGGTCCAGAAACTCCTGGTGCTATGATGTAGGAGATCTTCTTGCACTGGCCCTCAAGCACAGGTGAGGACAGGACTGATATCTACAAAAATGTTTCTCATCCATGACGTTGGTCTTCTTCAAAAGGTCAACTTACTTTGGTGTCACAATTTGCTAACTGGATTTTCCATGATTCTGCTGATATTACTGGTAAGAGGTTGGAATTGTCTCTGATATTTCAAAGTACAATTTTCATGATTCTTGACCATTGTCCATGTGGGTTGGATCAATGGCAATTTTAACTCCTGTTTTAAAGAGCATTTAACAGATTAACAGAGTAGGAAGGGACCTTGTAGGTCATCTAGTCCAATCCACTACCCAAGCAGGAGACCCTGCACCACTTCTGACAAATGCCAGTCCAATCTTTTCTTGAAAGCCTCCAGTGATGAAGCTCCCACAACTTCTGAAGGCAATTCCTGTTCCATTGGTTAATTGTGCTTTATGTTAGAAAATTTCTCCTTATTTCCTTATTTATTTCTTATTCATCTCCTTATTTATTTTCTACTATGACTGCACCCACCTTATAAAACGTTTAAATGCCAACATATTCCCAAAGAGGAAGTTGAAAAAGTTCTTGGATTGGAATTCCAAGTCTACCTACAAAGTTTTCTTGAATTTCCTGTACTCATTTTCTCAGTAAAAGCTTTACGGACAACCTGAAAAATAATTTTAAAAAAAGCATCTTTCATGACAATCACATCTAATAAAATACCTGCATTATGATGTCTACATAGTCAAAAGAGGCTGTCTTGGAACGCTTTAGCAGACGAAAAGCAGAATGGAACTTAAAAGCTCATAACATCCATGGCTGAATACTGTTCAAAACTGCTTTATGCTCCATCTCACACACTGGAATCAATACCGATTATATTTCTAATTTCAGCACTCGAGGCCCAGCGAAGAAGGTGCTCTTTGATCTGATCATTGAGATTTATAGGGATTAGGAAACTGGCATCCCATGGCTTCAGCGAGAAAGGCGATAATAGGGTCTAATGGGTTTGCCACTGTGAATTCAGCAGGTGGCTATAATAGGGTGGTGCCCCAATTTTTCAGCTTCCAAATACAATATTATCCACATTTTTGTCTGAAATCAAATGGATTTTATGGGCTTTTAACTCCGCTACCTTGAAGGTTTTTTTCTTCTTCTTCTTCTTTTCGGTTCTGATTCCCAGCACTTAGAAATTGCCTCGTCACCTTTGAAAAGTAATCACTTTTATTCTTGCAATAATTTTTTTTTGGGGGGGAGGGGAGGGAAGGGAAAGGGAGGTTCTTTGCAATCCCAACTCGCTTTGTTAGTTCGATAAGAGTTTGCAAATCATTTACATCTTAACCTTCAGAGGAAAATAAGGCTCCTGCATTTATCTTCCCGATCGGCTCATCTGTCTGGAATCCAGACTGTATATCGGACATTAGTACCATTGCGCGAGTCCCGAAGTATTTCACGAGAAGAGTACCATGCTCCTTTGCTCGCAACAGAATACCTTATACCACCAGGTTTGAAATTTTGTGCTTGGACAACATAGAGCCATGATGGCAAACCTGTGGCACATGTGCCACAGGTGGCACACAGAGTCATATTTGCTGGCACGGCAGCCAAAAGCTCTGGTGTGCATGCCAGCTGATTTTTGGCCTTTTGGAGGGCTAGGGGAGGCCATGTTTACCCTACCCAAAGTTCAGGAAAGCCTATGAAGCCTGGGGAGAGTAAAAACTCCCACCCTGCACAGGGGGCGGGCGCGCCTGCACAGGAGGTCGTGTGCGAATGCGCAGGTGGGTGAGCATGCCCACACACAATTTTGGTGCCCCTTTAGCAAAGGGTTAGCCATAACTGTCTAATATGAATGAGCAGTGAAGTTTTTAGGAATACATTATTTAGAAACACAACATTAGGAAGCTCCTAATGAAGCTTTTAGGAATACATTATTTAGAAACACACAACTATACATAGCTGCACAAATTTTCTGTCCTGATAGCTTCATCAGTTCATTCCTTCTCATTAGTTATTGCCAGCCTCTTTCAGCAGAACAAATCCATCCATCCATCTGATTATATCTCACAGGTTTTGGAGATGATTTGAGAGTGATTTTATTTTCTTCCGTCCCAGCAAGCTATCGCTGCTATTTAAACATATGGTTTTGATTACTCTTATCTTGGCTTGTATAAGGACAATTCAACTCAGCAAAATTAGATTAAAGCTTGCAGTAGAACTGGTTAAGGAGCTGTCTCCGTTAATTAAAAAAAGCATGGTTTATTGTTCATTGATGAGTAATGCTATCCAAGGCTATCAATTTAAAAAATATACAAAAAAGTAAGTTTTTGGTGAAAAAATATCAGGTTTTCGTTCTTTTCCTTCAGAGGTTTCGAAAGCAAGTCTAGAAGCTTGCAAACCAAAGGAGAGAGAGAAAAATCCTGTGTAACATTTAAAATTTCAAAATGTAAAGAATAACAAGGTGTACCTTAAAAAATAGATGTATATGCTACTAAAATTCTTACTGTCATGACCTTTAATTGGGTGAAATGGTCCATCAAAGGGCAACAATCGTTGGACCCAGATACTTCAAATGGGAGAACTTACAAAATGCATCCAAAATCTTGGATTCATGATGTCTAAGGGAATGAAATTTGGGGAAACATTGGCTGTTTCAGGGCTACTGGCTGCTACTGCACTGCTGGGCTGTTGCTTCAATCACATGATCTTCTTTATCAATGTTCTGTAACAGTTTCCCAGCCATTCTCTCAATCCCTTATTCTCCCATTGAGCAGCAGCCACTTGCCTGCTTCCTGGGAACAGAAGAGAGGAGAAAAGAGGAAGGGAGGGAGGGAGGGAGGGAGGGAGGGAGAGAAGGAAGGAAGGAAGGAAGGGTGATATTTCCAATGCTCCTATAGGAGGTGACTAGGCTGAGTCCAAGGGAGGACTATAAGGCAGCATCAGTCATGAGTCTGTGTGTACAAGAGATCTAAGACCAGCCCACCTTGAATGTCTTTTTATTCTTAACTTCTGCTAATTTCCCTTGACCATTAGTAGTTCAGATTCTTTTAGTGAGCTTAATACATATTTATACTCATTTGAACTGCCTGAATTTCCTGATTTCCCCAGTATTTGATAGTTCCTTGCCAGATTCCTTCCAACAAGAAAACCCAATGGGGAAGCGAGTAGGATGTTTCATCCTTGGCCATTTTATTTCTATGTTTAGGTAATGAAATACTTCTGAAATGATGACCAAATGAGATATGAGTTTTGTAGTAACTGAGAAAGTGATTACCATGGAAAGTCCCAGGAGGATAGGATTCATCTATGTCATATCAACATCTGTAACACAATGTTTTAATTTTGCAAAGTGCATTGTAACTGTGAGCTACTTTAACAATTGGGTCATTGTTTGTCCGTTATTTGATTGATTTGCTAAAGATATCTCTTAATCTGAGTTTTTCTTTTCCAAAGTTCCTTCATCAGCAAGAATCTCCACATTTAAAGAAAAAAACCCAAAAAGGTAACCAAAACAGTATGCTAGTAGTAATCTACTGTAATCTAACATATCTGTGCCATAGCATATTTTGTGTAAAGGCCAATATCATATTACTCTACTCTTGAGGATTCTGATGTAGCATCATTGCACTTTCAGTGAGTGATTTCTACAGGACAAAAATCTAATTCTGTCTGATTAGATATGAAGAACAGAATTGGGTATGGCTAGTCTAGAGAAAAGAAGGACTAAGGGTGACATGATATCAGTATTCCAGTATTTGAGGGGCAGCTACAAAGAAGAATATTTAAGGAGTTGCCACAAAGAGAAGTGAACTTATTTTCCAAACTACCAGAAATGAGGGGATAAATGGGGAACTCATCAAATTTGCAGACGACACCAAGCTGGCAGGAATAACCAACACTCCAGAAGACAGGCTTAAGATACAGAAGGATCTTGACAAACTTGAACATTGGGCATTATCTAACAAGATGAAATTCAATTGTGAAAAAAGTAAGGTTCTACATTTAGGCAAGAAAAACAAAATGCACAGGTACAGTATAGGTGGTACCTTGCTCAATAGTAGCAACTGGGAGAGGGATCTTGGAATCCTAGTGGACAACCATTTAAATATGAGCCAGTAGTGTGCAGCATCTGCCAAAAAAGCCAACACAGTTCTAGGCTGCATAAACAGAGGGATAGAATCTAGATCACGTGAAGTGTTAATGCCACTGTATAGTGCCTTGGTAAGGCCACACTTGGAATACTGCATACAGTTTTGGTCGCCACGATGTAGAAAAGACGTGGAGACTCTGGAAAGAGTGCAGAGAAGAGCAACCAAGATGATTAGGGGACTGGAGGCTCAAACATATGAAGAATGGTTGCAGGAGCTGGGTATGTCTAGTTTGATGAAGAGAACGACCAGGGGAGACATGATAGCAGTGTTCCGATATCTCAGAGGGTGCCACAAAGAAGAGGGAGTCAAACTATTCTCCAAGGCACCTGGGGGCAGGACAAGAAGCAATGGGTGGAAACTAATCAAGGAGAGAAGCAACTTAGAACTAAGGAGAAATTTCCTGACAGTTAGAACAATTAACCTCTGGAACAGCTTTTTTTTTTTTTTTTAATTTTATATACTGCATCCTCTCCCCAGAGGGATTCGGAGCGGTGCACAGGGAAAAACTAAAAACACAAAATATGTACATCAATAATACAGTAAAATAAAAATAAATTAAACTAATTGTCCCTGCGCTAAAATCCCCATTAAAAACTAATGTTCCCTAAAAAACCCCTAAGGTAGAGACTAACCTAGGCCGGCCAAGCAGAAAAAGTGTGTTTTTAATTTTTGGCGGAAGGAGCGGAGGTCCGTAGTTGTTCTAATGTCGGGGGGAAGGTCATTCCAGAGGGCTGGGCCCGCCACAGAGAAGGCCCTTCCCCTGGGCGTCGCCCGCTGACAAAGTCTAGTGGACGGCACCCGGAGAAGTCCCTCTCTGTGGGAGCGAATCGGCCATGAGGATGTATGGGGCAGGATCCGATCCTGCAGATAGCTAGGTCCCGAGCCATGGAGCGCTTTAAAGATGACAACTAGCACCTCCAGAAGTTGTGAATGCCCCAACCCTGGAAGTCTTTAAGAAGATGTTAGATAGCCATTTGTCTGAAATGGTATAAGGTTTCTGCCTACGCAGGGGGTTGGACTAGAAGACCTACAAGGTCCCTTCCAACTCTGCTATTGTATTGTATTGTATTGTATTGAAATCAAGACAAGAAACAATGGATGGGAAATAATTAAGGAGAGAAGCAACCTAGAACCAAGGAGAACAATTAACCAGTGGAACAGCTCACCTTCAAAGGTTGTAAGTGCTTCATCACTGGAGGTTTTTAAGAAGAGACTGGACAGCCACTTGTCTGAAATGGTATAGGGTCTCCTGCTTGAGCAGAGGGCTGGACTAGAAGACCTCCAAGGTCCCTCCAAGCTCTATTCTGATTTAGATCTCTTCTGGTTCGCTTGTGGGAATCAGTCAATCATACACCTAATAAAGTATGTTGCACTTCATGAAAGCTCATGTCTTAAAAAACAGTTGATTGAAAATGATGCTACCAAAACCCCTGGGTTTTGGTTAACACACACAAACACACACACACACACACATGTGCCTCTCCTCTCATAGTGTCAGACAGTGGGAAATCTTGAGAAAATATTGTAGTTTGTTTATAGCAGGGTAATTAGATGCCAGCCCTTGCATCATGTTTACTATTATTTTTAGGTTGTAACTCATGTTCTGCAGGTCTTCAGTGAAGGCAGCAAATTGTTTTGTATGCTAATGAGCGCAACATGTATAAATTTATGTCACCGAGAGTGTTCGAGCATTCTTTTTATTCATGAAGGTCCAGGAAGGCACTGTCTCCAGGATACATTAAACAATGTCGTAGAGCTCAGAAGGCAATAGTTCATGAGACCTTTCCCCAAAAGCAACCACTGTGACATCATTAGAAAGTCCTTTGCATTCACAAGAAACGGTGGGACTTCCTTCATGATTTTGCCTTATAATTCTCCCCTTGTTTCCTTCTGCAGATGTTGCTGGCTTTGTGGTTAAAAGAACCATTTCCTGGATAGCAAAATGTTGCAGATGAACCTAGCAGGTAGTTAGGTTCGCAATGGAGCCTGACCTTTACAGTCGTAAAGTCGTGACAGTCATAAAATGGGTCAACCACGTGACCGATCTGATTTTACGATCCTTTTTGGGTGTGCAACAGTCATTAATCAAACTCCATGGTCCAAAAGCAAATTGCAACGAGTTAAGTAAATGCTATGGTTGTTAAGGAAACCAGTTGTTTGTTATGGGTTGCTGTTAACAAAAACTGGAAGTAAATGCCAGTTTTTGGCAAGAATATTGTAAAATGTGTGCTAATGGATGGTGCTAATGTTTGTAAATGTGGATTGGTTGCCAAATGTCTGAAATGCAATCATGTAGTTTTGGGGCGTAGGACTTTGCAACTGGGTCATAAGTACTAGGGAGGTCAATCGTAAATACAAATGCTACTTGAATAGAATAGAACAGAATAGAATAGAATAGAATAGAATAGAATAGAATTCTTTATTGGCCAAGTATGATTGGACACACAAGGAATTTGTCTTTGGTGCAGATGCTCTCAGTGTACATAAAAGAAAAGATACATTTGTTAAGAATCATACGGCACAACACTTAATGATAGTCATAGGGTACAAATAAGCAATCAAATCATATTAGGAAACAGCCAATTTAAATCGTAAGGATGCAAGCAACAAAGTTACAGTCATGCAGTCACAAGTGGGAGGAGATGGGGAATAGGAACGATGAGAAGATTCATAGTACTGCGGACTTCGTAAATAGTTTGACAGTGTTGAGGGAATTATTTGTTTAGCAGAGTGAAGGTGTTTGGGGAAAAACTGTCCTTGTGCCTAGTTGTCTTGGTGTGCAGTGGTCTATAGTGTCGTTTTGAGGATAGGAGTTCAAAGAGTTTAGGTCCAGAATGCGAGGGGTCTGTAAACCCTCTTTTTGACTCGTGCAGTATACTGGTCCTCAATGGAAGGCAGGTAGCAATTGTTCCTTCTGCAGTTCTAATTATCCTCTGAAGTCTGTGTCTGTCTTGGTGGGTTGCAGCACCAATGACAGACTCAATAATCCATCTGTATAACTGAATCAGCAGCTCCTAGGGCAGTTTGAGCTTTCTCAATTCTATTCAAGTACTATTCATAATGAAACGGTCTTCTTGTCTGAAGCAATGATTTCATTTCTTAATGGTCCATATGGGGATCTGTATCCCAGAATCCTTCTGCATCCATCATTACAAACATATTTAGAGAGTTCCTGATGCATATAGCAAATGGTTTCACATATAAAACTTAGTTAAATAAGAAAGAATAAGGGAAATGTATGGTGCATTGTAGTCCTGGACGTTTCTCATCACTTTAAGATACCCTGGCTTCCCATATAGATTTGCTAATTTCTGTGGATTCTTTAATTGCACACATAGTAAGCATTAGTTTGAAATGTATATAGACTATTTGGGTTTGTTAAGGATAAAAAGTAATCAAAGCAAAGGGCTTTTAAAGTTATCCTTATGTGACTTGATCGTTTTTGCAAGTTAAATGTTGGTTTGCCTATTTTGAAAGGAAATTGTAGAAAACAAACAAACAAACAAACAAAAAAACCAGCCATCATGTTTAAGATGTCTGGGTTTCATTAGGTCTTGGATGTAGAGACACAAAAGATGACAACTTTTTATTTATTGTTAAAGATAAAGGTAAAGGTTCCCCTTGCATATATATGATAGCCATTCCCGACTCTAGGGGGCGGTGCTCATCTCCATTTCAAAGACGAAGAGCCAGCGCTGTCCAAGACATCTCCGTGGTCATGTGGCTGACATGACTAAATGCCGAAGGCACACGGAACGCTGTTACCTTCCCACCCAAGGTGGTTCCTATTTTCTACTTGCATTTTTACATGCGTTCGAGCTGCTAGGTTGGTAGAAGCTGGGAAAAGTAACAGGAGCTCACTCCATTACACAGTGCTAGGGATTCAAACTGTTGAACTGCCAACCTTCTGATTGTCAAGCTCAGTGTCTTAACCACTGAGCACTTTTCATTACTTATGACTTTTTACTTATTATTAATGGTACCCAATTTGGTAGCATTCACAATTCATTCAGTGCGTCTTACCTCTTGTTCAAGCTTTTGTTGACCGATGTGAGCATCCTTTTTTTTTTTTTTTTGGAGCCCTTAAATTCATAGGTACGAAAAAGCCTGTTTATGAATCAAGGTACAATTTCCTCCATTTTGTACTTATAAAATGGACTCCTGGAGCAATCCTTTATTGATTTCTTCACCAGCAGTTCGGCAGCTGTGCTAACAAGCCATCAGCTCCTGCAACTTTTCAAATTACTCATCAGAGCTGAATAAGCCTATAAAAAAAGGCATAAATTTCATGGCAAGTAGCACAGCTTGTGTTATTAAAAACAATAGAAAATGGACTTGTGTATCGGATAATAAGTGAGGGGGGAAAAGATATAAAAAGCTTGTTGGGAGGCGCATAGGCATAAACACAGCCTCCTGGATGCGTTTCTAGATTCTCTGCTATGAATTATTGACTTCTCAATTCTCTAAAACCAGCATAAATCACAGACATTGCTAAAAATCAAGCATGATATAGTTTATAAGCAACTGGGAGCATTTCTCCTTCACACCAACTGATGTTTGTCCCCATTTTTTAAAAAAAAAATACAGAACAGAACAGAACAGAACAGAACAGAACAGAATAGAATAGAATAGAATAGAATTCTTTATTGGCCAAGTGTGATGGGACACACAAGGAATTTGTCTTTGGTGCATAATATGCTCTCAGTGTACATAAGGAGAATAAAATACATTCATCAAGAATAAAAAGATACAATACTTAATGATAGTCAAGGTTACTAATAAGCTATCAAATCGTACTAGGAAACAAATAAAAACAATATAAATTGAAAGATACAAGCAACATGGTTATAGTCATAAATTCATATAGTCGTAAGGTTATATTCATAAGACTAGCATTGGTTATAGATAATCAAACATATTTTAAAAGAAGGTCAAGAGGTGACATTAATGGAAAAAAAATAGGTTGTATCTGCTGTAGAGTCCTGATCCATCCATAATTTGGTTCTTTGCTCAGAAACCAAGTATTTCAGATTGTACGATCGAGTCCCAAAGGTGCTTTTTTCAAGAGGCAACTGGACTTTCTGGTTTTTCTTTGAAGACGTTTCACTTCTCATCCAAGAAGCCTTTTCATCTCAGACCTGAAGAAGCTTCTTGGGTGAGAAGCAAAAGGTCTTCAAAGAAATAACCAGAAAGTCCAGTAGCCTCTTGAAAAAACACCTTTGGGACAACCATGACCTGGATTACTGAGAATCTCCATAAACATTGTACAACCTCCATTGTACAATACTTCCTATGCAATCAAATGACAATGATGGACAGACGTTCAGTTGAACTCTGAAAGATAAAGAACACCCTATCACAAAAAACCAAATGATCAAATCAGATGCCTGATCTTACAGAGTTGAGGTTTCCTTCTTGGCAACTGTGACAAAAGCATCAGAATGAGATCGATTCTGTAAAGTATTTGGTTATTGCTCGTTGAATTCTGGTGGATTGAGCATGGCTATAATATAGAATTGTCGTTCAATTCAATTCATTCAGTCTGAACATCTAACTTGTTTTAATTGGGTTTTTAAGGGGTGTAGTTTTTAGGATTTTAGGATTTTTAGCGCAGGGATAAATTATTTAATTTGATTTTATATATTTATGATGTATCTATGTTTGTATGTTTTTAATTCCCCTGTGCACCGCCCCGAGTCCCTTCGGGGAGAGGGAGCGGTCTACAAATTAAATTTATTATTATTATTATTACATTCTTGAAGAATCCTATGAATGATCATCATTCTTGAAGAGCCTATGAAGTTAGTCGTTCTGGAAATGTCAACAGTAATCATCCCTTGTTGCATTGTTGGCAACTGCCTTGTCTTGATCTAGTCCAACCCCCTGCCTAGGCAGGAAACCCTATACCAGTGATGGCTAACCTTTTTTTGGCTCGCGTGCCAAGAGCAGGGGGGTCGTGCATGGGCGTGCCACATCCATAATGCTATGTGCGTGACCCCCTGCTTTTGGCATGCTTTTTTCGCCCTCCCCAGGCTCCAGAGGCTTTATAGGAGCCTGGGGAGGGTGAAAACAGCCTCCCCTCCCCACCTCCAGAGCCTTCAGGAGCTTCCCTGAAGCCTCCAGAGGGCGAAAAACGACCTCAAAAAAGGCCTAAATCAGCTTGTCAGTGCACACATGTCAGGGCAATGCCTTGCGTGCCCTAAGAAATGGTTCCGCATGCCACCTGTGGCACCCGTGCCATAGGTTCGCCATCACTGCCCTACACCATTTCAGACAAACGGCTATCCAATATCTTCCCAACCCTGGAAGTCTTTAAGAAGATGTTGGATAGCCATTTGTCTGAAATGGTATAGGGTTTCCTGCCTAGGCAGGGGGTTGGACTAGAAGACCTCCAAAGTCCCTTCCAACTCTGCTATTGCATTATTATTGTATTACACTTCAAAGTCATCTTCTCATTGGGATCAAAATGGAGCAGCGTTGTCCTTCAACATCAAGAAGTAAGGTGCTGTTTTGGTCAATTTGAAGGGGTATTTTAATCCAAGCAGAGCAAGTGAATTGTCCCATGTAAAGTCTCTGGTCTCTGTGTGTGTGTGTGTGTGTGTGTGTGTGTGTGTGTGTGTGTGTGTGTGTGTGTGTGAGAGAGAGAGAGAGAGAGAGAGAGAGAATGAATGTGTGTGTGATCACCAGTTTGGCCTACTCCAACTTCACACCAAGTATAAAATTTCGCAAATGAACTGGGAGAGGCGAGGGTAAAAGGCTGCCATTTCAACAGCAGGCTATTTTTAAGTGCCCTTGATTCAAGGTTGGTGGCAAATCTGTTTGAATTAAATGTGAAAGATTACCACTCAAATTATTTTGAAACTGAGCCCTTGCGGAAGACATTGTGCCACAATGTAATAACCCACCGCAAGCCACAGTTTGATCACCGCGCATTCCAGATGAGTTAATAAGTGACAACGGTTCACAACTCATAAGTGGCTTCTATTGACAACAAAACCCAATATTAGGCTTTCGTGATACTGAAAAAGGCAGAGGCTTTAATAGCAGGGCTCCGGTAATGGGAGCTTTATTTCTATATCTCCATATTTAACATGGCAAAAGCGTCATAACCTCACCCGTAATACAATTCCGCTAATGATGCTAAAGAATGAGCAATTCTGTGATTTATGAAAGAAGAAAAAAAAGTCTTCCCAATGCCATATAACACTTCCAAATTTCAGAATTTTGAAGCATCCATCTCATTAAAGAGGAGAAAATCAATGATACGTCAATGATGACTTACTTCTTTCATCTGGCCGGCCTGGCCTAATCCAGGGGTCTGCAAAGTCGGCTCTTTTAAGACTGGTGGACTTCAACTCCCAGAATTCCCCAGCCAACTAGGCTGGGGAATTCTGGGAGTTGAAGTCCACCAGTCTTAAAAGAGCCGACTTTGCAGACCCCTGGCCTAATCTACCCCTCCTAGGCTGTAATATAAATTTAAATTGTTTTAATAGGGATTGCTGGGAATTTGTTTTAAGGGTTTTTAGGTTTTAAGATTTTAAACTTCTAGCGCAGGTGAATTATTTAATTCTATTTTAAATATTGTACTGCTGTATTTATATATGTTTTTAAAGTCCTGTGCAACGCCCCGAATCCCTTCGAGGAGAGGGTGCGGTCTACAAATCAAATAAATTGAATTGAATTGATATAATATATTTTGTTTTTGTTTTTTAAATGAAGAGAATAGCAAAAATCTCTAAGCCTCAATTGTAAGAAGCAATAAACCAGGTTGAATCCAGCTGGCCCATAGTTCTGAGTTTCTGCCCACCTTGTAAGAGAGGGATAACGGTGTAGTCCAAAACCCATCATTCAAATAGCATTATCTGATGGAATTGAGGCACTCTTAACTTCTCTTCCCCCCCCAACCAGCTGTCTTTTAAATAACCCTTAATGATCTGGGATGGCTTGTTAAGGTCATGGTTGCCCCATAGGTGCTTTTTTCAGGAGGCATCTAGACTTCCTTGTTTTATTCTTTTGAAGATGTTTCCCTTCTCATCCAAGAAGCTTCTTCAGCTCTGTTAGAAAGATTGTTCTGATGTTGGACATCATTATTTGATACGATTGCTATTTTAATCCTCAATTATCGCTTGCTTCTTATTTGGGTTATTTTTAACTGCGTGCCACCCAGCATTTCTATGAGGGAGACAGCCTACCCTTTTGATTTATAAAATATTAAATAGGAAAAGAAGTTGGAGGACAAACGTTGGTGACTCCTTTCTTTTAGTTATGAATAAAAAATGTCTGCATTTTTTTAAAACCATAAATTGTTAAAAGAAGTGGGCACAGTCGTAAATAAACTTCGGTTCTTAAGCATGTGTGGAATAGCTACAGAATAACTTAACAAACGTTTCTGTGCAGAATTTAGAGTTCACCGTGTCCTTGATTGTTCGACTGCAGATATTTTGTTACCTGGTTAGGTAACATCTGCAGTCCTGAACTGAAGCACTAAAGATGTTACCTAGTCAGGTAACAAAACATCTGCAATCCAATAACCAAGTTGAGAGAGTACAGAAGGTATCTGCATGGTGCTCAAGAAACAATTTGTATCTAAATACTAGTAAGACAAAGGAGATGGTGCTAGATTTCCAGAAGCATAGAGAGGACTACCTGCCCCACTGTATATCGAGGGGGGCTGTGTGGAGAGGGTTTCCACTTTTAAATTTTTGGGAGTGCTTATTAGTCAAGATCTCACCTGGAAAAGCAACATGTCTCTGGTGATTGGAAAGGCTCAACAGAGACTTCATTTCCTTAGAGTCCTGCAAAAAAGTCAGGTGGAACAATGGCTGATCACTTCTTTCTATCGGTCCACCATAGAAAGCGTCGTCACATATTGCATTACAGTATGGGATGCTGGTTTAAGAGCTGCAGACAGAAAGGCACTACAGAGAGTGATCAATTCGGCACAAGAAACCATTGGTTGCCCTCTGACACCACTGGATGACATCGCCAGATCTGGCTGCTTTAGCAGAGTAAGGAAGATACTCAGAGATGATTCAGACCCTGGTCAGTGTTTCTGCACTTCTACCATCGGGCAGAAGATATCAAAGTATAGCCAGCTGAACAAACAGGTTTAAAGATAGTTTCTATCCTCGGGCTGTGAGACTTTTAAATTCAACCATAATAATTCCATGCACATGCTAGTTTTTTTTCTTTTTTTTTCTTTTTTCATTTCTGCTATAATTTTGCACCAGTGAGGTTAAAACCAATTTCGATGTATTTAAGTACAATGACAATAAATAGTATACTTATCCACAGTTCAACCCTGGCGCGCAATTTGGGTGTCCTCCTGGATGCCCGGCTGTCCATGGAAGAGCAAGTGACGGCTGTGGCCAGGAGGGCGTTTTACCAGGTTCGCCTGGTTCGCCAATTGCGCCCCCTATTGGATCGGGACGCCCTTCGCACAGTCACTCATGCGCTCGTGACATCCCGACTGAACTATTGCAACTCTCTCTACATGGGGCTTCCCTTGAGGTGCACCCGGAGACTTCAGCTAGTCCAGAATGCAGCCGCGCAAGCAATTATGGGGACCGCAAGGTCTACCCATGTAACACCGCTCCTGCGCGAGCTGCACTGGCTACCTGTCGTCTTCCGGGTGCGCTTCAAGGTGTTAATTATCATCTTTAAAGCGCTCCATGGCTCGGGACCTAGCTATTTGCGGGATCGGATCTTGCCTCATACATCCTCACGGCCGATTCGCTCCCACAGAGAGGGACTTCTCCGGGTGCCGTCCACTAGACTGTGTCAGCGGGCGACACCCAGGGGAAGGGCTCTCTCTGTGGCGGGCCCGGCCCTCTGGAACGACCTTCCCCCCGATATTAGGACGACCACGGACCTCCGCTCCTTCCGTCTTAAATTAAAAACTTACTTTTTCCGTCTGGCCGGCTTGGGATAGTCCCCCTGTCTTGGGGTTTTACTGGGTAAATTTTAGTTTAGTTAGTTAAATGGGATTTTAGCACAGGCTGTGTTTAATTTGGCTTTTAAATTGTTTGTATATTTTATTGATGTTTGTATGTTTTTTACTGTTTTTATTCTACCTGTGCACCGCCCCGAGTCCCCATGGGGAGAGGGTCCCCATGGGGAGAGGGAGCGGTTTATAAGTATTAAAAATGAATGAAAAAAATGAAATGAAATGAACTACATACAGTATATTGGATATATTCTCTTCTTTTGGTAAACATTTCTACTTGTAAATTCTCCGTTTATGTTTGCAACTCAGCAGTTCACGTTGGATTTAGTGTTGAAGGCCGGTCTAAAGAAGGCCGGTGCAAAAAAGATTTCTCAACCGATTATGAATAAACGATTTATGAGTTTAAAAAAAAAGAGAGAGAGAGAGAGAGAGAGAGAGATGTAGTTGAACAATGACATTGTCTGCTTGGTCAAGAAATCAAATATGTGTGTGATTGATTGGACCCTTCAGACCTTGCCGTGTCACTCAACTGAAAACCATCAGCTTCTAGCTCACATAAGGAAAAAAAATTAAACACCTTTTTTTCCCCAAAACCATTTATTTCTTATGGTCATTGTTCTGAAATGGACCAGTGATCAAAACCAGAACAATAGTAAACTTAACAGAGGAGAAGGCTGTTTGCTGGTGAATGGCAGCAAAGATGTTAATTTTTCTAACCATGCAGATAAAGAGTTATAGCTAGATGATTTTTCCCTTGATTTCACATAGATTTCCTATATTGAGAAACGTTCTTTTGTAATTTCACCGAGGTCATCAACATTTTGAGTGCATGTTCTTTAGCCAATACAATAAAGCATTGATAGAAAAGCTATTAAAGTAGCATTTTTAAAAATATTGGTTGAAAGCCACTAACGCCTTGATAATTCAGCCCAATTCTTTATAGCAAATGCCTTATCTTTGAGAACTACAGCCCAGCGACATGTTATTCCAGACAATATTAATGGTTTCCCAATGTCCAATTTACAAGGGCAAGCATTTTAGGTGCAGCAAATCAGTGTTCCCATGCTATTCTAGACATGCTATTGCCTAACTAACAGTTATTTCAATCAAAAGTTAATTTCCTTCCTGCTGATCATTCGGGCAAGAAGCATAAGACAATTTAGCACCATTTTTTTTCCTTTTGAAATTGACCCAGTGGTTCAAAGGAGGTAGTTAGCTCATTCTTCTGGATAATTCCCCCACCTGGTGAACTAGTAGTTTGAAGGAAAATAGGTCTGTTAACAAGGACATCAGAAGAATCAGGACTCAGTAGGGAGCAGTAATAGGTAACTTTCAGGTCTGATTCAAAGCAGAATACTATGGAGCTGAGCTTAACATTCATGATCTGAAAAGGTGGCAGAATCATATAATCATGTGACAGCCGTGGCCAGGGGGGGGCATTTTACCAGGTTTGCCTGGTGCGCCACTTGCGTCCCCTATTGGACCGGGATGTCCTTCACACGGTCACTCATGCGTTTGTGACATCTCGGCTGGACTATTGCAATGCTCTCTACATGGGGCTCCCCTTGAGATGCACTCGAAGGCTACAGCTGGTCCAGAACGCGGCCGCACGGGCAGTTATGGGAGCTACTAGATACTCCCATGTTACACCACTCCTGCGCGAGCTGCACTGGCTGCCTGTGGCTTTTCGGGTGCATTTCAAGGTGTTGACTATCATCTTTAAAGCGCTCCATGGCACAGGACCTAGTTATTTGCAGGATCGTATCCTACCCCATACATCCCTACGGCCGATTCGCTCCCACAGAGAGGGACTTCTCCGGGTGCCGTCCACTAGGCAATGCCAGCGGGCGACGCCCAGGGGAAGGGCCTTCTCTGTGATGGACCCGACCCTCTGGAATGACCTACCCCATGATATTAGAATGACTACAGACCTCCGTGTTTTCCGCCAAAAATTAAAAACTTATCTGTTCCATCAGGCCGGCTTGGCCTAATTTATGCTTCTCGCCCCAGTCTGTATTTTCAAATTGTTTATTTGGTTTTAATGGGTTGCAATTTTAATTGTTCTTAAAATTTTAGTACAGGGTAATTTAATTCGTTTTTAATCTTGTTACGTATTGTATGTTTTTAGATGGTTTTTAATTTTCCTGTACACCGCCCCGAGTCCCTTTGGGGAGAGGGGGCGGTTTATAAATGTAATAAACTAAATTAAATTAAATAAGATACACCCATTGTAATGTACTACATCTTAAGATTATTAGCAGAATGATTCTAGAAAGCCATGTAGATGGATGCTAAGAATAAAATGCTGGTGCTTTTGATAAACACTAAAACTAGTGAAGATGCCATTTTCAACAAAGCTGCAATTGTGTTAAATGCAATAAGATCTAACGTGTTTTCTCTTTCTTTGTGGGCATGGACATGAAGATGCAGCCTTCTTGGATATGGAAATGTATCTATGGAGCTTCTCAATCATCCAAGTCATGGTTGTCCCAAAGCAGGGGTGGGTTTCTGCAGGTTCGCACCTACTCGCGAGAACCGGTTGGTGAAATTTAGAGAACCGGTGAGAGGGGGTTCCACCGGCGTACCTGGAAGTAAATCTGGCCCACCGCTGCCAGTGACCCAACGGGAAGGAAAGGAAAGGAAGGAAAAAAGGAAGGAAGGAAGGAAAGAAGAAAGAAAGAAAGAAAGAAAGAAAGAAAGAAAGAAAGAAAGAAAGAAAGAAAGAAAGAAAGAAAGAAAGAAAGAAAGAAAGAATTTATCATCACAATTGAGTCCAAAATTTTGGTTGCTAAGCAAGAGCGTTGTTAAATGAGTTTCACCACATTTTAAAAGGTGGCCACTCCCACCTGTCACATGACTGCCAAGCCACGCCCACAAAATAGGCCACACCTACAGAGTAGGTTCTAAAAAATTTGAAACCCACCCCTGTCCCAAAGGTGCTTTTTTCTTGGACTTTCTTGGATATTTTTTACTTGAAGTTATTTCACTGATCAGCCAAGAAGCTTTTTTTTTTAGTTCTGACAGAGTAAGAATGGAAGAATTTATATTCCTTGCATTCAAGGAATATTAATGACTGCAAGAAATATATGTAAATCCTTCCATTGCTCCACTGTCTATGTCCACTGTCTATGGAGATTCTCAACCATCCAGTTGATGGTTGTCCCAAAGTTACTCTTTCAAGAGGCAACTGGACTTTCTGCTTTTTTCTTTGAAGACTTTTCACTTCTCATCCAAGAAGCCTGAGAAGCGAAACATCTTCGAAGAAAAACCAGAAAGTCCAGTTGCCTCTTGAAAAAGCACTTTTGGGACTTCCATTCTCCACTATTCATTCAGAACTGAAAGAGTGTCTTGAATGAGAAGTGAAACATCTTCAAGGAAAAAGAAAGGAAGGAAAAAGAAAGGAAGGAAAAAGAAAGAAAGTCCAGTTGCCTTTTGAAAAAGTACCTTTGGGACGGGGTGAAATCCAGCAAGTTCTGACAGGTTCTGGAGAACCGGTAGCAGAAATTTTGAGTAGTTTGGAAAACCGGCAGTGGAAATTTTGAGTAGTCTGGAGAACCGGTAGCAGAAATTTTGAGTAGTTTGGAGAACCGGTAGCAGAAATTTTGAGTAGTTTGGAGAACCGGTAGTGGAAATTTTGAGTAGTCTGGAGAACCGGTAGCAGAAATTTTGAGTAGTTTGGAGAACCGGTAGCAGAACTTTTGAGTAGTTTGGAGAACCGGTAGCAGAAATTTTGAGTAGTTTGGAGAACCGGTAGCAGAAATTTTGAGTAGTTTGGAGAACCGGTAGTGGAAATTTTGAGTAGTCTGGAGAACTGGTAGCAGAAATTTTGAGTAGTTTGGAGAACCGGTAGCAGAACTTTTGAGTAGTTTGAAGAACCAGTAGCAGAAATTTTGAGTAGTTTGGAGAACCGGTAGCATAAATTTTGAGTAGTTTGGAGAACCGGTAGTGGAAATTTTGAGTAGTCTGGAGAACTGGTAGTAGAAATTTTGAGTAGTTTGGAGAACTGGCAAATGCCACCTCTGGCTGATGCCAGAGTGGAGTGGGAATGGAGATTTTGCAATATCCTTCCGCTAGAGTGGGGTGGGAATGAAGATTTTGCAGTATCCTTCCCCTGCCGCATCCACCAAGCCATGCCCACCAAGCCACACCCACAGAACCGGTATTAAAAAAAATTAATTTCACCACTGCTTTGGGATATGCAAGTGTCTTGCCATTGCCTATTCCTGATACATTTTTTTCTCCAATCCTTGGACTATCCGGTGATACTTCTTCCAAGTAGAAATCAGGCCAACCTTCTTAGTTTCTAAGCTTAGATAAATTTGGTTTGGTGTTGCTACTTTGCAGATTTCTCCCTCCAAAAAACCAACAGCCCCTGAACAAAACTGAAAGCAATTCGAATGTCCATATCTGAACGGAAACAATAACTCAACTTGAACTTGGGCGATCTGATAGCAACGGTGCCATCCTCAGGCCCTCTGGGGACTCCTTATCAACATGAAGAAAAATTAGGGTTGGTGGGGCAGAACCAATGTATCCATTTCCCCCCACCCCCCCACTTTTTTTTTTCTTATTCATGGTTTGCAAACACCTGCCTAGAACTAGGTCCTGTGCCGAAGAAGATGTGAGACGAGAGCTCTTGTTTTTGTTCTTTTCCAATCGTTCGTACATCTTTCCTCCTAGGGCTTCTATAAGGAGCGTATCTGCTTTTGAGGCTCATGAATGGTGGGCTCAGTTGGGCATGC
Organism: Rhabdophis nuchalis; assembly: GCA_039707465.1. Taxonomy (NCBI): domain Eukaryota; kingdom Metazoa; phylum Chordata; class Lepidosauria; order Squamata; family Natricidae; genus Rhabdophis; species Rhabdophis nuchalis. Next base: position 11,544,368 of record CM077651.1, on the reverse strand, counting down.
TTAGTAATATGCTACATTTCATTTTTATCATTGCAGGAGCTTATTATGCCTTTGTCAGTGAGCTTTTCCAGAGCACTTGGATGATTTCTTCGCAGGCAGGCAGGCAGCTGGCTTTACTTATCCTGTAGCAAGATATATATATTTTTTGCAAGCCACCATGCAGAGTCCAGCAATGAGAAGACAACCAATCTCGTTGGAAGCCCAGGTCTCTCTCCTGGTATTTTTAACCTTCCTCTCTGCTTTATAATGTATTATGCTCCTGACTGGAATCTTTGTTCTTTGGGGTTATTTTATATTGCAGCCGTTGGCCATAATAAAGAATTCAATTCCCCCTTCTTTGCATGCTCCCCTCCCCATTTCATGAATCAGGTGGATCGTTTTTCTTGTAAGAAAAAAAGACTTTGTAGATTGTGCTTTCCTTTCCCACACAATGTTTCTCTCTGCATCCCATTTTGCATTTGTTTCCCCCAAGCTTTTTCTACAATTTTACACTTCATTGTCATTGACTTCGTTGTGATTTGCGACCTTGTTTTGCCCGTATTACTCGCTTTGGAGTCCTCCGTTTGAAATCTGCCGAGTCTCATGGGGTTGAAATGTGTTTGAATATTAGTAGCTCAGGTTGGTAGTTAGGCTGTGGGTTGGAGCTCTGAGCTCGGCAATTTGATTGCAAACGTTTCATCACCATTTGAGGAGAGATTGTCAGTGTCCTTTGAGTTGGTTTTCCTCTAGGCAAGAGAACAGAACTGTACTCAAAACGCACTGATGATGTTTCCTCAAATGGTGACAAAATGTTTGCAACCAAATTGCTGAGCTCGGAGCTCAAGCCAACAGTTTAATTCTCATGGGGTGTTAAACCGGGGATGAGATCTATGACCTCAAGTTTTGTTGGCTCCCAACTTTAAAAATAGGCAACAAAATTAATTTAAAATGTCATATATTGAAAGAAAAGTAATTTATCGAAATTTATGAGTAGTTTCTGTCTTCTTCAGTCTCTAGGTCCTCTACTAGAAGCCTGGGAGTTGAAGGATTCTTTGCAGGATCTTAACTCTTTTTAGCACTGTACTTTTCTGGATAGAGAGCTTTGATGTTGTTCCTGGAATCTGTGGGGGCCACTCTCCCAGCTCAGGAGTCAGAGCCTCAAATGTTACTATTACCACTGGGACCACTTTGTCCTTTATTTTCTATTTCCTATCTATTTCATCCTTCAGGCCCTCATACTTCTCCAGCTTTTCACACTCCTTCCTGATGCTATGGTCCCATGGAACAGCTATGTCTATCACCACCCCTGTCTTCTAGTTCTTGTCTGTGACCAAGCTGGAGGAAAGCTCAAACCACACATCACCGACATTCAAGACAGGTATTCAGCCACCCAGTCATTCCTATGTAGCCCTTTGCCTACATTACCTGGGTCAGACGTATCACTCTCAGGAATGGCTCATGCTGGTCCGTTGCCAAAGCCTCCGTAGGAGCAATCTCTCCAGAGAGGAATTCTGACACACACACACCCTTCGGAACACTTCAAAATGGAAGTGTGGCCGGCCTCCAAAGGTATGACAGACCTCCTCCCCGGAATAGAAGTCCTTACAATCCCAGCACGAGGCCCCCAAATTGTGAGAAAAATATCCCCAGATATTTTCTTCTGCATATAAAAATGATCACGGAGACTTATGGCAAAAGGAAACAGCAGTTTATTTACGTAACATTAGCTAACGGATTCTCTATAACAGAAAGAGAATAGAATCCAGGTACAGAGTTTCTCCTTAAATACATGAAATTACGTATCACATGTGTCATAACCTGAATACATGAAAACAACATTGCGTGCAAGAAGCACAATGTGAAAGGAACATAGAATTTCCAAAATGCCATACATGTTCAGAAGCCCCAAAGGACCTCCCAAAACTGTTCCCAGAACTAAACAATAAGATCATTAATGGCTTCCTGCAAAACATATCCTGTTACAGAGGAAGTCTCTAAGTTATTTGCAACAGGTCACCATAACCTGCTCACAGTGATTTTCCATTAAAAAAAAACATATGCTAGGCCCAAAGTGGATTTTCAATGCCTATCTAAAACCATCATATTTGCCCAGATAATCCAAGATGCAATCCTTTTTCTCTCACCTTTATTTTCTATTTCCTATCTATTTCCTCCTTTAGGCCCTCATACGTCTCCAGCTTTCCACACTCCTTTTTCCTGATGCTATGGTCCCATGGAACAGCTATGTCTATCACCACCCCTGTCTTCTAGTTCTTGTCTATGACCATGAAACCTAGTTGATTGATCAATACTTGTTTGGATTGGGAACTGCCCAAAGATTTAGTCATTGTTTTATTTATCTTGTATCACTTAAATTAACATTTTGTTTATGTATATTATGTTGTATACCATTTTTCCTGGAATGACATAACAGCCAATGAAAAGAAGGACTAGGGAAGACCTGACTAGGAGACTAGGGGAGATATCTCATGGGCTGCCACAAAGAAGAGGGAGTCAAGCAATTCTCCAAAGCACCTGAGGGTAGAACAAGAAGCAATGGGTGGAAACTAATCAAGGAGAGAAGGAACTTGGAACTGACGAGAAATTTTCTGACAGTGAGAACAATTCATCAGTGGAACAACGTGCCTCCAGAAGTTGTAAATGTTCCAACAATGGAAGTTTTTTAAGGAGATGTTGGATAACTATTTGTCTGAAGTGGTGTAGGGTTTCCTGCCTAGACAGGGGGTTGGGCTAGAAGACCTCCAAGGTCCCTTTCCAACTCTGTTATTCTATTCTATTCTATTCTATTCTTCCTCTCCTCTCCTCTATTCTATTCTATTCTATTCTATTCTATTCTATTCTATTCCATTCCATTCCATTCCATTCCATTCCATTCCATTCCATTCCATTCCATTCCATTCTCTAAGGAAAAATCATGTTTCATTATCATCTGATCTTTTCTTTTTAATACTGTAAAGTATAATGAACATATTATGATTTTTACAGATCTGCTGCTTAGTAAAATTATACTCCTAAATTTATATTAGTGACAACTAATAAGGCATTAAAAGCAGACATGCAATATTGTATTAACTCCAGGCGATTGCTAAAAATGGAACGTTTCAGAGCTCTCTGATATTCATAGTCTTACCAGGCCATTGAGGCTGCATTCATTAGACCAACTCAGTGCTTGCTGGTGTCCAACAGTGTTGACATTTCAAGCAGAAATCTTGAATAACGGATGCAAGAAATGTGCAAGGGTGGCATTTTTCACTCCAGAACTTTGATTATGGCAAGACACTAAAGGGAATGTGAGTTCTCTTCTCTTTTTTGTAAAATTGAGAAGTCATTTATTCTCCACCTCTGTGATTTGCAAAATGTTTTCTAGAAGCAACATCCAGGGAGCACCGTATTTTCCCCAAAAATAAGACAGGATCTTATTTTCTCTTGACCCCCCGAAATAAGTGCTTGGCCTTATTTTCGGGGAGGTCTTCTTATTTTTGAGGTACAAGAGGCCCCTTAACCTTGGCACACGGCCCAGAGATCAGCTGATCCAGAGAGGGCCGGAAGTTCTGTCTCTGTTTCTGGCACACTCTTACTAGACCTAATGTCGTTGCTGCTCTTTTTGTGTCCGCCACTAAGAGAAGGGGCGCGGTAGCTAGGGTTTGTGGGAGCAGCCTCCGTGAGCCCATTCCGTGTGGATGGCAGGTGCATGTGGGGTGCGTGGGGCTTGTTTTCCCCTTCCCCCAAGGAAATGGCAGGAACCAGCTGTGCATGCGTTTAAATATTTTAGGGGAGGGCTTATTTTGGGGGAAGGGCATAATCAATTTCATTTTGAAGGAACCAAATTAATCTCCAAAATTGAACAGCTCAACAGGAGAATAATCAGGGAAGCCATCGAAATAGAGAAACACCCCCACAACATGAACAAACGTAATGATACCTCCTGCCTATCAGACATCTGGAAACCAGCACCAGCCAACAGATGAACCCCACCCACCACCCAGGCTGTTACAATACAAAAGAACAATGAACACACAGATAGCACCAATCAGAACCAATCTACCAATCATGATACAACTACACAGCCAATCAACCCACTCACAGCAACAGAGCCAGCACTCCACCACCAACACCAAGATTTATAAAAGATGGCAGCTGTGAAGCCACAGACGCCAGCCTAAAGATGGGGAGTGAGACCTCGCCGAAACGTTGCAAAGACAATCCCAATCTTACACAGGAAAAGTCCTGAATACAAGACCTGCATACCTACACCCGTGAAAATCTATGTGTGTGTGTATATATATGTGTGTGTGTGTCTGTGTCTGTGTCTGTGTGTCTGTGTATGTACAATAATTCTTCAGATACGATATTTACAAATTTGTGAGATTTTTATCTTATCCCCATCAACTCAATGTATTTTAACAATACTTCTTCCAGTTTTCCCTATTACAAGCCATTTGGTGAGATAGTTAACATAAAAGAGAAGGATCTTTCTTAATGGGATGGGACATGCCTCTCTGTCTCTGTCTGTCTCCCTGCCTCTTTGTCTGTCTATGTCTGTCTCTTTCCCAGACACTGAGTAACAGAAGAACAGAATTTGAAGGAAGCTTGGAGGTCTTCTAGTCCAACCCCTTGCTCAGTCAGGAATCCGTATACCATTTGAGACCAATGTTTGTATAATCTCTTCTTAAAAACCTCCAGTGTAGGAGCACCTACAACTTCTGGAGGCAAGCCATTCCACTGATTAGTCTGTCTCCATCATTTCCATCTTTATCTTAGCCTAACTTCTTCACGAAATTTTTGTTGTTGGAACAAAATAAAAAGTGATTCCAAATGTGATTTTCCTTGAGTTCCTGGTAATGAATAGCTTAGAAATCTAACAAGCATCTAACTAAACCTGCATCTATTGCATCCTAGTTAAACAACTTAACCACATTTCAGCAACTCTTACCTTTTATGCAAACATACTGAGTTGTTTAATATAGGTCAATAAATCAAAAAGCAATATCTTTTTATTTATTACACTTAGGTTACATATTCTGTTTTTCAAGTCATGAGCTGAGAGTAAAAATATTGATCTTTCCTCTGCCTTCTTTATAAAATTCTCGCATTTTAGGTGTCTTTCACACAAAGGATTCGTCATTTTTGAGTAGAATTGGGAAGATCTCCAAGGTTAACAGTGTAGGCTGCAAATCTCTACTTGGCTGTGAAACCCAATTGTTTCATATTCTGAAATGGCTGCTTCTCTTATCTAACATCTCCTACAAATATTCAGTGGCAATAAATCTTGAATTCTGGGAGGAATGGCAGAATATAAATGTAGTGAAAAAATAAGTTTTGATTGATTCAAGGCAAGTGATTTTTGGCTGAAATGACCAGTGACCAAATCTCATTCAAGTTCTTTGAATTCTTTTTAGGTTTGCCTAGTTATTACAAGAGAGAGAGAGAGAGAGAGAGAGAGAGAGAGAGAGGGAGGGAGGGAGGGAGGGAGGGAGGGAGAGAGAGAGAGAGAGAGAGAGAGAGAGAGAGAGAGAGAGAGAGAGAGAGAGAGAGAGAGAGAATAAGTATTTTTTGTTAACAGATAACAGAATAACACAATTGGAAGGCACTCTGGAGGTCTTTTAGTCCAAGCCCCTGCTCAAGCAGGAGACCCCATACTCAGGGAGTCCATTTCAAGGCCTGCGGCCTGCAAGGTGTTGGCCTCGAAATATCAAAGGACCAGACTGCAGTGCCTCTGCTAACCAAAAAGGCCCTTGGGTGAGGAACGTGTCTCTCTCCCCCCGCATCAAATACCCATTGTGCCCACGCCCACCCCAACTCCCTGGCCCTCTAAAGTCAAATGCAACCTTCATGAGGCCCTCAAGGAAATCAACTTTGACACCTCTGCCCTACACTATTCCAGACAAGTGGTTGTCCAGTCTCTTCTTAAAACCCACAACTTCTGAACCAACCCCTTGCTTAGGCAGGAAACCCTACACCACTTCAGACAAATGGGTATTCAACATTTTCATAAAAACTTCCAGTGTTGGAGCATTCACAACTTCTACAGGCAAGTTGTTCCGGGGAGAGGGGGCGGTCTAGAAGTCCAATAAATTCAATTCAATTCACTGGTTCATTGTTCTCACTGTCAGGAAATTTCTCCTTAGTTCTGGGTTGCTTCTCTCCTTCATTAGTTTCCATCAATGGTGGGTTTCAAATTTTTTAGAACTTCTTCTGTAGGTGTGGCCTGCTTTGTGGGAGTGGCTTGCTGGCCATATGACCAGGTGGGAGTGGCTTGGCAGTCATGTGACTGGGTGGGCATGGCCAACTTGTAAAATGTGGTGAAACTCACTTAACAATTCTCTTGCTTAGCAACCAAAATGTTGGCTCAGGAACTCTGGCATTTGAAGCACGCAAGTCTTAAAGCTGTCAAGTTACAAGACCTTGTACCCCTAATCCTTTAGAAAAAAAACCCCAAGGGTGTTCAAACTTGACAGCTTTAAGACTTGTGGACTTCAACTCCCAAAATTCCTCCTCTCGCTCTTCATCTTGATGATGTGTGACTGGCGATGGAAGGGAGCTGGAACCGGTTCTCAACAGCACTGTAGATTTGTGGAACCTCTTCTATAGAAGAGTTTAGAACTCACAGGAATCCATCCCTGGTTTCCATGCATTGTTTCTTGTCCTGTCGTCAGGTGCTTTGAAGAATAGTTTGACCTCCTTCTCTTTGTGTCACCCCCCCTCAAATATTGGAACACTACTATCACTGTTAATTCATCTTTTCCAAAGTATATGATATTAAACAATCATAAGGAGCATAAGCTTAAATGAAAAAACCCACACACTACAATGATATTTAAATAAACACTGCGTGCAATAAAGAACCCTAGCACACAAGTATTTTCTTCAGGAAGCAAAAATTGAATAACTTATTCATAAAGCTCATTTAAACCCAGGCTTTCCCCTCTGACCTCTGTAAGCCATCAACTATCCATTTCAAATTGTGGATGTGTGAGATGTTCTATAAATAGACTCATACATTTTCATGGGTTAAGGCCAATTTCTTAAGGTGTATTTGCTATATTCATGTTGCTATGTATGTACACTCGATAAATCTTTCATCATAATGTTGATATTTTTAAGGCAGTTACTCCATAGTGACTTTATTCATAACTGTAAAATTCAGTGTGAGTTCACATTATTGGGGAGTTACTATAACAGACTAATAAGGTGTGACTAAACACTCAAATGCTTGCTTGATTGCTAAATGAAAGATTATAGAATTTTCTGGATGGTGCGCATTAAATTCTCTTGACACCTAAACATTTTGCCAGATTATATTTGCTAAATGTGCCTGTATAATGCTTAGAGTCCGTTTATTCTTAAGTATTAAATTTTCTAAGTGCGATCTAATGGCCTATGTTTTTTTTCCCTCCCTCTCTGAGAAAGTGTTTTTTTTATATATTGAAAAAGTTTTATTGGTTTTTACAATTTTCGAAAAGGGTAGGGTAAGGGATACAGAAACATATTAAGAACTTTCGCGTCGGGTTCATTGGCCCTTCTAGGGCTTCATAATAAAACATTAAAAGAACATTTTTCCAAAAGTACTACAAGGTGAAAATAAGTACAAGATTCCTAAATTCTCCATTTTATGCTAGTCGTGTACAAACATCCAGACAAAAAGTTAAGCAATATTAATAGTAATTAAAAAAAGCAAAGTTATTTTTTCGATCTAAGTCTCTTGGCAATTGTATCTTCTTTTTCTCCTCCCTGGCCCCCAGCGGGCGGGGCCGTGGCCCCCTCCGTCCCCCCTAGATCTTCCCCCAGGATAGAGGAATGTTTTTTAAGAAAGGTTTCCGCCTCAACAACTGTTTTAATCCTTACTCTTCCTTCATCCCAGAACACCAACATCCCTTCCGGCATCGCCCACTTAAACCAGATCCCGTGGTCAAACAATTTTTTAGATAAGAAGGAATACTTCCTCCTCACCTCTCTAATCTTTTTTGGGATCTGCTTCAAGATGGTGACTTCCTTTTGTTGGTAAATTAACGGCCCCCCTCTCTGCGCCTTCAAAATTCCCTCTCTGGTTGACCTTCTAACAAATTTAATATGTATCTCTCTGGGTACTTCATTTATCCTGGCATATGCTGAATTTATTCTATAGACTAGGTCAATATCCCCCCTGATCTCATCTTTAGGTTTCTGTAAATAGTCTGCTAAAATTGTACTCATGAGATCAGGAAGGTATTCACCAGATTCTTCAGAAACATTCTGAAATCTTAAAAAATATGACATTCTTTCAAAATCCATCCTAGACATATGACCAGACAAATCTGCAATTTCAATGTTGACATTTTTAAGTTCTCCCTTTGCCCCAGCCAGCCCCCCTTCCAGCTCCTCAGTCTTCTGTGAATTCTCCAGCACTTGCTTCCGTGTTTCCAGAAGGTCCTCCTTAAAACTTTTATTATCAGCTCTTAAAGCTTTAATTTCCTGCACCAAAACTTGTAACACTGATTCCAAAGATAACATTCTTTGTTCCAATCCTGCCAATTCTGATTTTGATGCCATGGTAAACTGTTAAAGTCAGTGTCACTAAGATGGCGTTTTTTGGGTAGGGCCGTTGAGGCAAATCAGGAGCAAAACAGTTCAAGTGAAAGTTGTAAAAGAATTCAAGACCCAGCAGAGAAACACTTTTCACAGTCAAAATTTTTTAGCAAAGAAGGCACTCAGAGAAGGAATCAATTAATCCAGAAATTTCTTCATTAGTAGAGAGAGAGAGTCCATTTCACGAAGAGATGTTGGTAATTTTCCAAAAGTAAAAATAGTCATTCAGGAACAAAGGGAACCATCCTCCACCGCCCCGTCTGATAGCCAGGAGGAGAAAATAACCCAAGAAAAATTGTATCAAGCCAGCCGGACTTAGATACATTGTAAGAAAATAAGCCGCAGATCACTTTCGCTTATTTCAATGCAGTCCGGAAACAAAGTATCCGCTTCCTCGCAACGAGGAGCCATTTCGGATCGCCGCTTTAAATACGAGGGGGGTTTAACCAACAAACACCCCCCTCTACGTTCTTTCAATCCAGACTGCCAGCATAAATAATGTTGTAAATCACTCACTCTTCACCTCGCTGCCAAAGCCCCAGGGAGCCTTCCGACCCGCACGCTCAGTTCTTTTGTAAATTCGCTGATCGTTACTGTCCTCCATTGGCAAAGGGGAACCACCCCGCAGCATGTCTTCCTTCGCCTAAACTGAAGACAAGGGCCGTTTCCCAGCCGCCGCCAGGATAAACCAGCCCAGGCAAGCCAGTTTTATGGAGGGACCCCCAAAAAAGGGGGTGCCCCGCCCCGTTAGGGGCAGAAAAAAGAACAAAACGGCGGACGAACCCCAAGGTTCGTCCGTCGCCACCGGGAACAGGAACAGGTTCAAGACGGCAGGTAAGGACCCCTCACTCAAAGATGCGTTGACAATGCCCTGGAGCCAGCCTCGTGTCATCTCCCAGGATGCCAGTACAAGCCAGGAGGGACACGGGTCCAATAAACATGTGGTCGCCCTAGGTTTCCTTGACAACCTGTCCATATCCTCGGTGGTAACAAAGTCAAACTCCTCCCAAGAAGGAGCCTCAAGACTAGTCTCGGACAGTCCCACAGGACCACTGTCAATGGAGGGTAGCTCATTCCGAATCCGAGTGATTTTCTCCTGCAGATAAATCCCAAATTCCTCTGCACGCCCTTGTAGAGGGGCTTCCCGCGGCCTCTGGTGAAGGAGGGAGCGGGTCACCCCAAACAGGGCAGCAGGGCGGTTATCTGCGGATGCAATATTACCATGATACTCACGTTTGGCTACCCTTATCGCCACTAAGTAAGCCCTAATATGGGTTCTCACTAGTGTTCGGTCAGCTTCGGAGCAAGAGGATCTCCATCTGCTCTCTAGGCGTCTCTTGTGGCGCTTCATCCCCCGAAGCTCCTCAGTAAACCAAGGAGCCTGGGTGGTTCGACGCCGCAAGAGAGGCCGCAAGGGCGCGACTCGGTCCAAGGCCCCCGTGGCCGCACTTAACCATGCGGCCACTAGGTCCTCAGTCGAGTCGCGAGGCAGGGTCACAGGAATTGGCCCAAGCTCCCTCTGGAACCTTTCCGGGTCCATTAGAAGCCTGGGGCGGAACCATCTAGGAGTATCCGGTTCCGCCTCCCCGCGGTGAGGTGAAGCGATTGGAAAGTCCAGCTGGAGGAGAGCATGATCTGTCCATGACAAGGGAGTGATGACTAAATCCCCTATTCTTTGTCTGTCCCGAGACAAAGATCAAATCCAGCGTGTTTCCCCCCTCGTGAGTAGGGCCTAAAACTACTTGGGTCAGGTCCATGGCCGTCATGGAGGCCATGAACTCCCGAGCTACTCCAGAGGCTTCGCCTGCCGACGGCAAGTTAAAGTCCCCCATGACTATCAGTCTGGGGGTCTCAACTGCCGCCTTGGCTATCACCTCTAGGAGCTCGGGCAGGGCTGTTGTTGCATAGCGAGGAGCCAGGTATACAACTAACACGCCCAACTGCCTCCCTAGGCCCCATCTCACGCAGAGAGATTCACATCCGGTTGTCTGAGGGATCGTGGTCTCCTTCAGCTCGAGACCTTCCTTAACCATAATCGCCACTCCCCCACCCCTCCCTAGGGCCCTAGGCTGATGGAAGGCACGGTAACCTGGTGGGCACATGTCCACAAGGGGTAGACCCCCTTCGTGGCCCAACCAGGTTTCCGTTATACCCACCAGGTCCGGGTCCCCCTCTGACACAAGGTCATGGATGAGGGGGGCTTTCTGAACCACGGACCTGGCGTTGCATAACATCAGCCTAGGGCCCCGGGTCTGTGATGCCTGCCCACCTAGTCTGCGATGGGAGGACGGAGAGTTGGAGCACATGACCGCCTGTATCCAGCGGCCACGGTCTTCCAACCGATGATGCCCATGCCACCTCCCCCCGCCCCTGCCCCTCCCTAAGACCGAATCGATGGATAAAACCTCAGTGGAAATGACCCCCCCCTTCCTCCGTAATCCTACTTCCGCCTGCCGGCCCCATCGTTTGCCGTCCCCCCCCCCTGGACTATTTCCCTCTCCCACCCTGGAGCCCCCTAAAAGCCGAATCAAATAATTAGTTAGAAAACCCCTCAATCTGCGTTTAGCCCACTTCTCGTGACTAATCAGTCCTTCCTCAAAGTGGGCCCTCGATAACGTAGAGGACCAGCCCTGCGAGAGGGGGAGCTCCCGCCGAGCGATGAGGTCTGCTCTACATTGTGGAAATGGTCGGATTCAGGGGGCCATATCAGCTATTATCACGGGGGCCTTGGACTGAGTCGTGCCCTTGCGGCCTCTCTTGCGGCGTCGAACCACCCAGGCTCCTTGGTTTACTGAGGATTAAGGTGGGTGGGGTATCAAGGAGGGAAATAAAATCCAAAATGGAGATAAAAGTCCAGAGCAAATAAAATGTCCCAGCAGATGGAATGCCCTCCTTTGGGCTGATGGAATTGTCCAGTAGGTGGTATAGCAGTGTGACCAGATGGATGTCACACAGTCCAGGTTCCACCTAAGTCTATATTCAGGCCTGGTGGAATCAGAATTAAAGCCTGGTTGCCTGGCTGCCCAGGTAGTTCCCCCCCCCAACGATCTTTCCTGTCCTCTCCCATCCTCTTTCCCATCACCTTGGTGGCCTGGCTGGCCTGGCTGGAATGGCCCAAGGTCCAGGTCTCCTGACTGCCCCTCGCTGGGTCCACCGGTCCGCTGGTCTGGGGCCTCAAGTTCTCCACTCTGGGGCCTCTGATGACTCCGCTCCCATGGGCCGCCCGACGGAGGCCTCTGATTATTCTGGCCTCCGACGCTCAATTGGGATGTTTCCGGTCCCGAGACCCTTTGATGGGGGCCTCCGGCGCCTCCAATACCTTCGGCCCTCGGACGGTGCCTTTCACCTCCTCCGACACCGTCCTCCGCTGGTCTCTGCTGGTCTCAGCCCCTCGACCCCTTGGCGCCACTCCACCACTCCGTCCGTCTCGGCACCTCCCGGCCTGTCCGATCCGATCTCCCAGGCCTTCCAGGCCTTCCAGGCCTCCAGCGTCCTCGGCATCCCATCGCGATGTCTCTCCAACACCCGCCCCTGCTGCTCGCCAACAGGTCGCCGCGAGGCCACATGGACCCCTGCGGAGCGACGGAGCAGCGGGCTTGCTGGGCCTGGCCTCAGAAAGGTAGATTGGGCCAGGCAATGTCCCTTTTGGGCTCGAAGGCCCCCGCGATCCACATCGCACTCACAAGCGCGCCGCCATCTTCGCACAGTATTTTCAGAAATGGTTTGCTGATGCCTACTTCATTTTAGGGATGAAAGAAAGATTCTGGCCAAAGCCACCTATCATGTCTAAGGCAGAATGGAACTAGTTTCTAGACTAGTTTCTAGTCTAACACATTTAATCATTTCACCAAACTGGCTGTAGAAAACAGATATCTCTATCAGTATTGAAATATCTCCAAACTGTTTCAGAAATACAAATGAAGGCAAACGAAGAAAAGAACGACCCACATTCATAAGTGCTATGCATGATAATCACTTATGGAGACTAAAACGTAGGTAATGATTCAAGATGCACCTTGTAACTACACCGCCCAATTGTGTCTTGCATCTGGATAACAGTGCACAGGATTTCATCCTTGTTAGATTTAGACGTAGGCAAAATCCAATTTTGATTGTCGAATATGACATACGTTGCTGGAGGAAATAACACAAAGCAATCAATAAGTGCAAAAGAGATGGGATGGTTTAAGCAATTTTAGTTTTATTCAATTTTTTCCCCTGGTTTTGTTTCGAAGGAAGAGCAATGCGTAACATCAATCTATCAAATGCACTTCTTCTACATTTGTTATTCGGTTTAAAAGATTATCATATACAGTTTGGTTTGCTTTACCATCCCATCCGCCTGTTTTAACACCACCTTATTTCCCTTTCTTTTCTCCCTCCTTCCTTTTCTACTTCCTTCCTTCCTCCTCTCCTTCCTCTTCCTTCTTCCCTTACCTCTCTCCTACTCCTACTCTTCCCCTTCCTACCCTCTCTCCTCTTTCTCTCCTTTCCATCTTCCTCTCCTTATCTCTTTCTTCCTTCCCTCCTCTTCCTTTCATCCTCTCCTCCTCTCTTCCTTTCTTTTTCTGTTGTTATGGGTGTCTCTTTCAAATCTCAATTTATGTTTTCTTGGGATGATGGTATTTTGGCAAATCCTAATATAGTTTAATATCATTTCTTATTCCTTTTCCTTCGCTAATCTATCCTAACTATGTTTTTCTCTCTCCTCCTTTATAGTCTTGAATATACACTTGTATATTAGTACTTTCTTTTCTGTTTTCCCCCCTCTTTGTCATGTATGTAAGAGAATAAAAAACTTTTCAAAAAAATGTGCTTCTTTCTCTTATTCTCTTGTGCAGTCTACATTTCTTGTTGGGGGAAAAAACCGGAGAAATTACTCAGCGCCCTTTCTGGCTTGTTTGTTTTTTTAAAAATCTTCAATGGATTTCTCTTGGACATCAAAGCGAACACAGAGTTGACCCTTGATCTAATCTACAGGGAGAAAAAAAGATATACAGGAGGAAGAAACCCCAATCGAGAAGGCTACACTTGAACGGTTTCAGCTGAAATGAGCTTCCAAGCACAACGTTACAGTAAGAGGGAGACCAGGCAGAGGTGAAGCCTGCTGCTGTCAATATTCATTGTGGGGGCACCTCTGAACTGCGCAAACAAAAGTTGAGTTATGTATTATGCTCACCATGTGTAACCAGCTCAATGCCACAGAAAGAACCGAAATTGGAATCTCTCCATAACCGTTAATGGACAGGAAGCCCATTGTACGGTATTTTCCTCGTTTTATCTTCTACACATCTACAGTTACATTTCTTTCCTACATGTATAAGCAATGTGGGCAGAGGTGGGTTCCTAATGGTTCAGACTGGTTCGGTCAAATAGGTTGTAACTCTGTCGGACACGTGACTGAACTAGTTCCATCCTTGGTGGCGCCATCTTGATTTTCTGTTCTGCACATGCGCAGAACAATCTTCCTTGTAAAAATGTACTTTCCCACCCTTTTTTTAATGTTGTGTGCATGCACAGACCTTTTTAAGTGCAAATGTGCATGCACGCAGAGTGCACGTATGGTGTGTGTGTCAGTGAAACATGCGCATATGGAGTGTATGTCAGTGAAGCGTGTGCATGCACACAACATTTTTCAGGTGCTAAACCGGTAGTAATGCCAACAGGAACCCACCCCTGAATGTGAGGATCTGGTGGCAGGACAAGGTGCCAGACACAGAAGTCCTCTCCAGAGCAGGCTTGTCAACAGTTCACACCCTGCTGATGGAAGCCCAGACATGCTGGGCAGGCCATGTTGCAAGGATGCCAGACCATCTCATCCCCAAAACGCTCCTCTATGGTGAACAGTCTCAAGGAAAGCAATTGCATGGGGCAGGGGTCCCCAACCTTTTTTGCACCAGGGACCGGTTTCATTTTAAAGAAAATTCTGCAGACCGGCTGGTGTAGAAGAGGAGCGGGGGGGGAACGACAGGCGGCGCATGCGCACGCAGGGGGGAAGGGGGAACAGGTGGCGCATGCGCACGCGGGGGGAGTTGGCTCACTTGGCCCTTTAGGGCAGTGATGGCAAACCTTTTTTCCCTTGGGTGCCAAAAGCATGCATGTTGTGCGTGCTCGCGTGCCCATACCCATAATGCAATGCTTCTCCCACATGCCCCTTCCCCTGCACATCCGTGTGACACCCCCTCCGCGCACTTCACCCCCCCCTTCACATACGTGCGTGACCCCCACCCCTGTGCTCGCCTTGCGGATGTGTGTGCAACATCCCCCACTTTTGGCCTCAGATCCCAAAACAGCGCTGGAGGAGGGGAGGGAAAGCCTTGCATCTCAAAACAGCGTTGAGAGGGAGGGAAAACACCTTTTCTCAGCACTGCCTTGGGATCGGAGGCTTCTCAAAACAGCGCTGTTTTGGGGAGGGTGGACTTTCCCCTTCTCAGGGCTGCCTTGAGATCGGAGGGCCTCCAACAGCGCAAACGGCCGTGCCTGCGCTCTCCCGCATCCAGCGCGCGCGCTGCCCAGGAGGCTGCTCCCTCCTCCTCCTCTCCAGCCCTGCGGCCTGGTTGCTATCAAGCCACGGATCGGCACCGATCCGCAGCCTGGGGGTTGGGGACCCCTGGCATGGGGAACAAAGGAAGCAATACAAAGAAACGTTGAAAGCCTCCTTCAAGTCCCTGGATATCGCCACCACCTCCTGGGAAACCCTGGCATAAGATCGACATCACCCACGCTGATCCACCAAGACTGCCAGACATCTGAGGGGAGAAGGACAACCACAGCACAAGAGAAGCGAGCACTTCGCAAAGCCAGAGCTGCAAATGCTGCCACAATGGTGCCCACACAGGTCTGCCCGACATGTGGCAGAGCATTTTGTGCCCATATAGGCCTTCCCAGCCACCTGCGGAAACACCGTGTACAGCCTACAACCCATCAGATGTCAAGGTCCTCTTTGAACACGATGGACGAAAATCATCATACAGCATAAGCAATATGTCTCTGGAGATTCTCAGTCATCCAAGTCCTCGTTTTTCTCAAAGGTGCTTTTTCAAAAGGCAACTGGACTATTTTCTCCCTGAGAAAGATGCTTCCCTTCTCATCCAAGAAGCTTCTTCAGTTCTGACTGGGTGGAGAAGGGAAGAGGAATGGAAGGTTTATATTTGTCAGGTCCCCATAGATCAGGGATGGCGAACCTTTTTGATATTGGGTGCCCGAAAGGCAAGGGTGCATGCACAATAATGCGCACACATGCCACCACCTATAATGCAAATCAAACCCCACATGTATATGCATGCACAATCCCCTTAGGGAGCAAACTTCTGGTAGGCCTGTTTGGCCTGTTTTTTGCCCTCCCCAGGCTCTGGAGGTTTTCCTGAAGCCTGGAGAGGGCAAAAACGGCCTCCCCTGGCCCTCTGGAAGGCCAAAAATCAGCTGGCCAACATGCGCATGCGTGCTGGAGCTGATGGCTCATGTGCTGGCAGATATGGCTCTGCATGCCACCTGTGCCACAAATGCCATAGGTTCACCATCACGACCATAGATCCTTATAGGTGAATTATAGGTGAAATGCAATTTATTTTTACTGCCAGTTGTGTGGGTGTGGCTTGATGGACATGGCATGGCTTGGTGAGTGTCGCTTGGCACCCACCTAGCATGGCAGGGAAAGGATACTGCAAAATCTCCAGTCCCTCCCCACTCCAGGGGAAGGGTCCTGCAAAATCCCCATTTCAAGATCATCTGGCAAGCAATTGATGGGGGCTGGGCCAGCCAGAGGTGACATTTGCCGGTTCTCCAAAGTACTCAAAATTTACGCTACCAGTTCTCCAGAACCTGTCAGAACCTGCTGGATTTCACCCCTGATTGGTGGTAAATTGTACCCCTCCCCCCCCAATGAGAGATTATCTGTTGTGGGATGCTATGGAGCTGATAGACATGAACAATAAAGAATTTTGCCAGTTTTCTAGCGGACAGGATGCCGAAGCAGACAACGAAATGTGCCTGCTTTGAAAAAATATCAAAAACCATCCAAATGACGGTGTTTCTCTTGCTCACCCGTAGATCTACAACAGGGATGTCCAAACTTGGGAACTTTAAGACTTGTGGACTTCAACTCCCAGAATTCCCCAGCCAGCATCGCTTCAATTCTGGGAGTTGAAGTCCACAAGTCTTAAAGTTCCCAAGTTTGGACATCCCTGATCTACAATGAAGTCCATGACTATCTGCTATGGGCTGTAAGAGGCCAGGAGGTCTCCCACGCTGGCCTTTCATGGTGGTACACATCGCACAGCAGCACACATAATCCTCTATATCCCTTTTCATGTTTTTAAGATTTGGATTTTAAAGAATTCTGATTCCTTGAGAAAGCAAAGACAACAGCAGAGGGCAGGAGAGATGAAAAGGATGGAAGTGAGATGAATAAAGTACTTCTGCGGAAGGAGGGAAGGGATTTTTCGTTCGTTTCAGCTCCACGTCCCGCTTCCTTTCCAGATAAAATCTCTAGCCACTGGGAAAGGCAAGTGGTTATGAGGTTCCTCTCCACAATCAATAAAACGGCATCTATTCTCAGATAGTCGCCGTCTCCGAGAAATGACATTGATGTGTCTTCTGTCATCTAACAATAAAGCAACAAACCCTTTGGCACCTTTTGATCTCAAGTCATTTTCTCGCGACAAGAGTCAAAGGAAACCTTGAAATGCTGCAATAAATCAAAACGATCAGAATGGCTGGAATATTGGCATTTTGCATTAACTCAGATCTAAGATTTCAGTAGAATTCATCCAGAGAGAGTGGGGAAGAAAAGATTTATTTGCAATGGGTCCTTTATTATCTACTTTCAGAAGCTGACATTAGATTGCACAAATATATTTGTCTGAAGATGAACTAGACATTACTTTAATCTTCTTAAAGGTATTGGGCTGCAGCCACCTTTTGAAAGTTTTTTTCAGGATAATATCTGATCCTATCTACCGCGATGAAATTTCTTCCGACAGCTTTCCCCCGTTCTTTGCACCTATGAATGGCATGTTTTTATCAAGAGAGGCTAATGTAAACTAAAATTGTTTTCATATCTGGTAGCTACGAAACGAAATTTGTTTCTTCTCAATCTGGGGGACATTCTACAATTTGAATGAGATGTCCATGATGGATAGAGACCGACAAATTAATGATGTACGTCAGGGGTCCTCAAACTTTTTAAACAGGGAGCCAATTCATGGTCTCTTTTGGGGGGGGGGTCATGTGACTGGGTGGGTGTGGCTAGGTGGTCACGTGACTGCCTTGAATGGATTACAAAAATCTGCTTTTCTAAAAGCTGCCTGCAGTATCAACTGTGGCTATTCAGAAAAGTGGGTGTTTGCCTCTTTAAAAAAAAAAAAAAAAAGAACACCTATAGCAGAACGGGTTTGTATATGTGGTAAAAGAGAAGTGGAAGATATCTCACACATTCTACTACACTGTGAGCTATACAGAGCTTGCAGGTCTGCATATATTCTCCCCTTATTAGAGAGATTACCAGGGAGGGCAGGCGATTTTTATCTGGACTTCCTCCTCCAGGACACGAACCCGGCTACTACGCATGCAGTGGCAAAATTCTGTGCTTCCGCAATGTCCATAAGAAAAAAAATTGGTTATAGAAGGATAGTTGTGATCTTGTACCAATCATTTGGACATATCTCTAACAATTTCTGGACCATGGTTTTTACATACATACTTAACACTTTTGCACCTAGGTAAACCAGCAAATGACCTGAACAAAGTGAGAACATGTATGCTACTTTCCACTTATAATGCTGACATTTTTAAAATTATATCTTAAAGTTAGTACTTTTTAATATATGGTTAAATGTAACGTGTATTGCTGGTCTTTGACCGTAATAAAGATTTATTATTTATTTACTTTTAAAAAAAACACGTTTCTCCATTTCTCTCTTTAGGCAAATATAATATCTTGCCTTTTTAATATTTCCCAAAATATATTGTTCTTTGGATGGAGGTGTTGCTGACTTTCTACAATAACAAACTGGTTCTTCTTTCTATTTGGTGGTGAAGTGAACAAGTGACCATACATTGTCCTCTACTGAGGCATGGAATCATAGAATTGGAGCGATTTTGTGGTTTTCTGGTCCAACTCCATAGCTAGGGCAGAGGTTCTGTGACTATCCCAGACAGATGTCTTGGCTTGAAAATCCATTGATGGACATACACAATTCGAGGAAGCCCTTCTCTTGGTTAATAGCTTGCATGATCAGGACATTCCTACTTGATATACATTCAAAAGTCTGGGATATTGTTTTCTCCCTTTTACATAACAGCTTCCACCAAATTATCCCAAGCATTTAAAATGCTTAAGCAGTGCTTCAGAACATGTCATTATTTGTGATTGGAAATTTAAAACCCATTATTAGCATCTCAAAGGGGAGCTGGAAATAGCTCAAGAGGATCATAAGCTAATATTTGTTTCAGTAGCAACCATCCTAAAAATATTCCTCCTGCAGCAAGGATACATATACAGAACTAGGCAAAGTTTAAAGGCGTGGAAAAATAATCAGGAGAATAAATCAGTGCCGTTTGGAATATTGAAATGATTCAGGAAACCAGGCTCAGGCCTCTCAGAGCCTTTTAACTTCCTAATAACATGATTTACAGCTACAAACACAGTACTGACAGAAAACTCAATATACTGTAGAAACGAAGGCAAAGAATAGGAGGACTAGGAAGACTCAGGCAGGAAGAGAAAGTAAATTAGTGGGAATGAAAAATTAAAAGGATGTTCACAGTAGCTATTAACATTGCATGAAGCTTCGGAAACATGGTCGGAGTTGAAGGGGATTTCATCAATTCACTCTTTGAACTGAGCTTTCAAATCAAAACTTGCACATGATTTAAGGCACTGGATGGAATCAGATGGTCTCAGAAAAGATTTAAGATATTTTTCTCCCTATCTGCAGAATGTCAAACACGGTTGCTACTTTTTATCCGCGAGTGACCAAAGCTGGGGATTGAGCCAGCTGACTAATTTGGTGGACATTGGCATTGAGTAGCCAAGCAATAAACTTCATCCCCTAATCCAACCCTACTATTAAAATTAAAATTAAAACCCGCCATTCTGGGGCCAACGTTTGGGAAGCCAGGCTCTGCCTGTCACAAGCCAGGACAAAGGGTGAGTGATGGAGGAGTAATACCTCCTTAAATAAAACCTTGGTCCAGCTGGCCCAGCTGGTAGCACCTCATAAGGGTTGCTTTCCAGGGTTACAGGAGAAGACAGTCAACGGTTTTGAATGTGGAAGAAGGCTTTAGGCCCCAACAGCAGATAAAGCAGCAGAACCATCTTCTAGGAGAAAGGAAACTCTGATTACAAACCTCCACTGCCTTGTGGCTCTATCCACTACTGGAAAAGGCTTCAGGAGTCAACCTTGACGCAAATATGGAGTCCCAGAAGCAGTTCGTGACTGTGTACAACCACGTTCTGGTAACTCCTGCAACGCAGCTGGAACCAATTGTATCTGTTATGCTGTTCCTTTGGACTGTTTCAGCAATGTGGAGAGGGGGTATCTGCTGCTTGGGAAGAGTCTATCCTGCATATTAATCTACCCAGGCCTCGTGCTCTGGAGAGGACACTACAGCTTTGCCTACAGCAGGGATGTCCAAACTTGGGAACTTTAAGACTTGTGGACTTCAACTCCCAGAATTCCCCAGCCAGCTATGCTGGCTGGGGAATTCTGGGAGTTGAAGTCCACAAGTCTTAAAGTTCCCAAGTTTGGACATCCCTGTCCTACAGCCTTGAAACAGAGTCATTTGTTAGGCTAAGGCAAAGAGACAGTCCCGGAACCAGTGAAATCTGGGGGCTGGGCAGGGGACATACTGTATCTTCCCTCAGTGTGGAAGGGATTGCCACTCCTGAATTGGCCTTTTTAGCCACACCAGATGCTGCTTTAGGACCTCTTTCCAGACCATGATACCATAGTCTTTTGAGACTGAAGAATGCCAATGATGATTAAAATTCTTGGGGAAGAACAGCCTCAGGTCAATCTCTCTCACTGTTGTCTTGGTCTCTCAGTGTTCTTCTAGAAATGTTTAGGCAGGTTTGGAGACACACATTACTTTTCTGAGGTAATTAAAAAAAACATTAGACTGTGCAGAAATGAACAGATTAACGTTGGCAATTAAAGAGAAGGAAGAATCAGAGTATTATAAACCATGGGAATGTTTTTATCACTGGATAGAAAATAAATATAAAGAAAAAGAAACAGAAAATTGAATAATTCTTTTTTTGGAGGAGGGAACGTAGAATTATAGAGGAGGAGTTGAATTAAAGGCAATTGAAATGTGAATGTGAAGGCAAGATAAAAATAGATTAAAAATGATGTAACTGTTAAATATGATGACACAAAGACTGTACCCAGGTGGCACACTGTAACATTAATGATGTAAGAGTGGTTATGGAAAAATAAAATAAAAATAAAAATTCAAAATAATTGCGATTGCCCTAACTATGCTGCTCCTTGGCAGAAATGTGAAGGGATGCTTTACTTCAATGAAGATATGATCCACATACTTTTTTCTAGGTGCACCAATGAAGAGTTGTTGCTTCCTTTGAATAGTGGACAGTAGTGAGTAGTAGTAGTTTATTGACAAAAGCAGCTGTTGTGCCTACACAGCACTCAGTTTTTCTTTCTTTAAATTTTTTAAAATTAGTTTTCTATTAATTACATTTCTCAGTGCTTGATAAACATCATGTTTGTCTTGGGATTTCATTTGCTTAGCAATACAGATTCCATTCTTACTCTCCACCTTATTTTTTCCAATCACTGGTAAAATAAGTTCCATCTTTGATAATATTCTAAGTCTTCTTTCGGCTTGATTTTTCAATGCAAGTCTATCCATTTCTGGAGAGTCTAGTATCTTCTTAATTATCTCTTCATCTTGCGGGGCTTCTTCAACTTTCCAACATTGTGCGAAGATAATCCTCGCGGCTGTTAAAACATGTAATACTAAATGCATACGTTCCTTATCAATTTTTGTCTGATATCATCAGCACTCAGTTTTCTGAATATGATGACTGTCAACTCTCAAAATGTCTCTATCTATTTATTTTGTTCTTGTTTTGTTTCTTAGTTTTCATACTTACGGGAGGGAGAGGTACTTATGGAATGTATAATGTTTTTCTCCAATGTTCCAGACATAACAACGATAAGGCGCCTGAGAACCAAGGCCAAAATCAGCATGCCCTAACAACCTCAGGAAAGAGTGCTGAGAAGTTCATCACCTGCTTGGTTGGCTAGCTTCCCTTGAGGTGCACCCGAAAGCTACAGCTAGTCCAAAACACAGCCGCACGGGTGATTATGGGAGCCACTAGATGCTCCCACATAACACCGATCCTGCGCGAGCTGCATTGGCTTCCTGTGGCCTTTCGGGTGCGCTTCAAGGTTTTGACGACCATCTTTAAAGCGCTCCATGGCTCGGGGCCTAGTTATATGCGAGACCGCCTCTTGCCCCATACATCCCTTAGACCGATACGCTCCCACAGAGAGGGCCTTCTCAGGGTGCCGTCGGCTGGCGACACCCAGGGGAAGAACCTTCTCTGTGGCGGGCCCAGCCCTCTAGAATGACCTACCCCCTTAATTACGTACCATCACCGACCTCCGCCTCTTCCGCCAATGTCTAAAGACATATTTGTTCAAACAAGCCGGCCTAGCCTAACCTCCCGTGGGGACTTTTAGGAAGTTTTTAAATTGGGTATTTTAAATTTGGTTTTAGTACAGGATAGGACTGTTTAATATTTATTTTAAATTATATATTTATCTTTGTATTGGTATGTTTTTAAATTTCCTGTACGCCGCCCTGGGTCCTCTGTGGAGAAGGGCGGGATATAAATTTAAATAAAATAAAAAATAAATAAAATAAAAATGACCTGTGGACAGGATCTATTCTTTAATTATACCAAAAGCATGGGAATTATTCAGTGTTGGCTTCACCTTTGACCGTGTCCCTTTGTGGTGAGATGGGTGCGGGGTATAAATGTGAATAATAATAATAATAATAATAATAATAATAATAATAATAATGATGATGATGATGATGATGATGATGATGATGATGATGATGTACCCAATACACAGGATTTCTGAGGAAGCCTCAAGAGTCTTGAATTGGTTGGGAGCAATTATGCCACCAGGGTTGAAATTTTGGGCTTTGACATCCTTGAATTATGCCACTTACAGTCTGACCTAAGCATAGTACACAAAATTGTATGCTACAACATCCTACCTGTCAATGACTATACTTCAGCTTCAAATGCAATAATACACGGGCAAACAATAGATACAAACTCAAGGTAAACCGCTCCAAACCCGATTGCAGAAAATACGACTTCAGCAACAGAGTGGTCAATGCCTGGAATGCTCTATCCGACTCTTCTTTTTAGCATGGGTTAAATTGTTTAATAGTAGTTTTAAATTTTGTAGAATTTGTACTATTTGTATTGTTGGATTTTAAGTTCCTGTGCGCCACCCTGAGTCCCTTTTTGGGAGATAGGGCGGGATAGAAATTTAATAAATATAAATATAAAATATAATATATTGTTACATCCTCAGACCCCCAAAACTTTAGCCTTAAACTGTCTACTGTGGACTTCACCCCATTCCTAAGAGTTCCGTAAAGGGGATGCGCCTAAGCGCACCAGTATGCCTACCACCCCTGTCCTACTGTCCCCATTCCTACTGTCCCCATTTATTTGTACTAATTTCATGTGCTCATGTCCATGTTTATGCTCATACCTGTTATCTTGTACATGTTTGGCAAACTAACGAATGAACTAATGAATAAATAAATTCCTCGGAACCATGACAATGAGGCTGGTTGAAGCAGATTGGCTCTGCCTTGGCTACTCAGATGTGCGTTGTGATAGACTATGTTGCTTTATGTGAGAAAACACCTGGCTGAGGCACAGCATGTTGCTTGGAAGATCTTTATTATGCAGATTTTTGCATCGTGGTTTATTATGCACGGAAAAGTGACACACACAGAGAGAGAGAGACCTCTCAGGCATTTTCCTCCAAGAAGAGGTTAACCTTGACAAGGAAGCATGTCAGCAAGACTTTCTCTAAGGAAAGAGTCAAATCCTAATAGCAAACAATGTTTTCAAACCTGATAACAAAGAAAAGCAAGGGGTGAGAGTGAAGAGACTTTCTAGGACAATATTATTTCTTAAATAGATTCTGATTTTTAACGTTAGGTACAATTTCTAGCTGGCTTTTTTTTTTAAGCCAAAAAAGAAAAGAGAGAGACTTTGCAAAGCCTCCTTGTGAAGTTTCTATATTCAGCATAACCTCTTGAAATCTGATGTAGATCCTTGACATTCGTGAAAGGGTTATATCCATAAATATTAATTAACCGGTGGTTTAATATTCTGGTGGTGGTCTAGCTGAAGGAGACAGAGTTACCCTGCAAATTGTTGTGAATAAAGCTATTGAAAAACATAAAGAAAGCACCGACAGAATTCAATTAGCCATAAAATATTCTGAAAGCCTGATAAGCCAATTTCTCTAAGCAAATTCTACAAGAGTGCATTTTCCTCACACAAAAAAGTTTAGCAAGAAATCTTTAGGGTATCTGCCTTTCATAATGTAGGTTCGTTACTTTTTCAATTGCTAAAAAATGGGCAAAACTTATCTTCAGCTATCCTAAATGTAAGGGATGGGATGGCTCAGTGAGCTGAGCTTGTCGATCACAAAGGTCGGCAGTTCAGCAGTTCGAATCCTGAGCGTCGCATAATGGAGTGAGCTCCTGTTACTTGTCCCAGCTTCTGCCATTCTAGCAGTTTGAAAGCATGTAAAAATGCAAGTAGAAAAATAGGAACCATCTTTGGTGAGAAGGTAACAGCGTTCCGTGCATCTTCAGTGTTTAGTCATGCTGGCCTCATGACCACAGAGGCGTCTTTGGACAGCGCTGGCTCTTCAACTTTGAAACAGAGATGAGCACCGCCCCCTAGAGTTGGGAATGACCAGCACATATGTGCAAGGGGAACTTTTATCTTTATCCTAAATGTCCATGGTCCACTACAAATACGCAAATACATTAGCTTGCTATATGGACCGATTATTCTCCATTAAAACTAAGAAAAAGCTAAAATAATATTTTATTGTATATATTTATTTATTTATTTATTTATTTATTTAGACAAATATTATAGAATGAATTCCATGTAACTCTTCTAAGCACTTGCTCCCTTTCTCCCCTATCATTTATTTTATTGACAAGCTGCATCAATTCAGGTTAACTCAAATAAGATAAAAATGCATAATTCTGCAAAGAAAGGTATGTTTATTGTATTCTCTTCTGCTTGGATACGTGAGAAAGTTTTTTAACTTTTTAAATTTTTGCATGATTGGGAAAATTCTAGATAGGATTTCTGAATTTTAATGAAGAATATACATCACAGAAAGCTCTGGATGTAAAGAAAGATTGTCAATGTATTTTCTACAGTTTTTAAAAAGTCTTCGGACCAGTTTACAAAGAAATGTAGAAAAATCAAAGGAACTGGCATTTAGGTTCATTCAATTCTAGATCCACCATGAATAAAAAGATATTATTTGATGAAGATTTGAAGATAATAAGTAAATAAGAATCACTGCCTTTGTTTTCGTCCTTGACCTATGCAAAGAAATTGACTAAGCAGTCTATGGAAGATGCAGGTGTACAATTCTCACCTTCTACTTTTTTTTCCAGGGAAACAGCCTGTGCAAAGTGCACAGAAGATTGATTTTTTTTGTTGCTCATTATTTTTGGGATATTCATGCATTCATATGCCTGACAGCACCCGCCACATTATTCCAACTATAAAGTACATGTGGCGAGGGGTTGTTTTTTTACAACATATTCTTTCCAGGAAGATCCATCAACCATTGATTCTGAAATTTCCATTTGAGATGCAGTGTTCCAAATGATGCAAGTTTATGACATGATGTGTTTGAAGAACATCTGCCACCAAGCCTGGTTTAACTGAGCAAATAGCCATAAAAACAAGGGTGTAATCTGTCCGTGATGCAGACATTGAAGTACCACTTATTTCAAACTGGAGTTGCATCCCTCTTTCAAATAAGTAGATCTTAATCATGCTTAACGTCGGCTGAACTACAACCTAGACGATTAAACCTTAGATACACTCAGAAGTGTTTTTTTTAAAGTTTTTTTATTTTTTATTATTGAAAATAAATAAAAAGGAACATCATTCATTTCGTGTTTTGTACAACATGTCGTTCAGACAAACGCTCTGTACGCCAGTGCTTAATCTCACAAAGATATTAATCTGTAGATATATCACTTTTGTTTCATATATTAACATTTCCATTTATGAAATAAATCTTTATCCCCTAACTCTTGAATATATAAACAAGATATTAAATAGAAAAAAAAAAGACCAACAGAATAAGAACAGAAAATCTTCACATATTATACCATTGTTTTCTAGAGGTAATTTTATCGTACTAAAATAAATTATTTTATCCTTCTAAAGACAAAAATTTCTTCAAGTTATCTAATAATATAATGTGTATTGTTATATTCCTTAGTTCCCCCTTTTTTCCAGCCATTGATAAAATTTATTCCAAATTTCATAGAATTGTTCGCTGTCTTGCTCTCTAATTTCAAACGTTAATTTACTCATCTCTGCACATTCCATAATTTTATAAATAACTTCTTCCTGTGATGGTAATTTGTCAAAATGAATAAGAACAAATCCCAAAAATGCTGGAAATGCCATCAGACGCCTGGTACTTACTACCATATGTGGTGGACCTGTTCGGAGGCCAAAAATTATTGGAGTATGATCCACACATGGTTGGAGAAAATAACAGAAAAACATATAGATTTTAAACCCGAACTCTTCCTGCTTGGACTTACATTAGAAATATTTGACAAAAATTTGAAGTACCTAATTGTAAATATCTTGACAGCCGCTAGAATCGTCTTTGCAAAAAATTGGAGAAGTGTTTGGTTATTACATCCTTGGTCTGAAATTAAATTAACAATGACCCTAATTTTGTTTTGACAGAAAGCAACCAAAGATTAAAAACTAAAAAGGTAAAGGTTCCCCTTTAGACTATGTGCTAGTCGTTCCTGGCTCTAGGGGGCAGTGTTCATCTCTGTTTCAAAGCCGAAGAGCCAGCGCTGTCTGAAGACGTCTCCATGGTCATGTGGCTGGCATGACTAAATGCTGAAGGTGCACAGAATGGGAGGTTGCAGTCTCCCTGGGGTCATGTGATCAAAATCCAAATGCTTGGCAATTGATTATATTAACGATGGTTCCAATGTCCAGGGGGGGTCATGTGATCCCCTTTTGCAGTGGGAGAATGTCAGCACCCTCTCTCCCTCCCTCCTAGAGAATGAAATATTTGGGGGAACATTACAAAGGCAGGATAAAGCAGAAATGGGGAAAAAAAGATCTTAACGGAGGCAGAAGTCAGCCCCCGTCTCCCTGCCCCCAAGCAGAAGCTGAGGAGGTCAGGTTTTACCTTCCCACCAAAGGTGGTTCCCATTTTTCTACTTGCATTTTTTATGTGCCTTTGAACTGCTAGGTTGACAGAAGCTGGGACAAGTAAAGGGAGCTTACTCCGTTACGCAGTGCTAGGGATTCAAACTGCTGACCATTCTGATCGACAAGCTCAAAGTCTGAGCCACTGAGCCACCACACCCCTTTTCTCGTTCAAATAAGTAGATATTAATAATAAGTAGTTATTAATAATAAGTAGTTATTAATAATGCTTAACATCGGCTGAACTACAACTTAGACAATTAAACTTTCAAGATACCCAGAAGTTCTTGGTTATTATATCCTTGGTCTGAAATTAAATTAACAATGAGTCTAATTTTATTTTTGAGAGAAAGCAACCAAAGATTAAAAACTGGTGTGGTTTTAAAAGAAAAAAAAAGGCAGCAGGTTTTGGACAGAAAAAAACCAAAACCAGGATGACAGGTCAGTTAGCTCTGAGAAAGCAGTGGAAACGAAAAAGATATTATAAAGTTTGACAATGCAATTAGCACTATTAGGAGCAAGTTCAAAAAGAGCATCGTTTCTTCCTTTTCTTTGTCTGACAAACCAGACAAGATTTTTTCTTTTATCTTGTTCTGGAGACACTTATAGTTCATGCCTGAGGACCCATCTCTCACGTAATAGGCAACATATATCTTTCTCCCAATATTATAGGACACGTTGCGAAGGGCATTCCGGTTTGTTCATCAACTTGTGGCTGCCACCTTCGATTTGTGTTTCATGGACAGATAACACATAATTCTGATCCCCCTTGTCTAAAATCTATCCCAGCTGCTGTCTGGGGGGAAAAAAACCTGTATGAGAAGTAAAGAGTTCTATCAACATGAATCAAGACTTCAACCAAGCTCTGGCTTTAAAATTTGAATTATGGTGTTATTGCATGAAACGCTGAACAAGGAATGCTTTGTGGTTTTGTTGTTGTTGTTGTTTTGTTTTGAAAAAGCTAAAAATCAGCGAAGCTTAACGTTTTGCTGCTGTTCCTTTGAAAGAGATGCTCCATTCTGCAACGTTAAGGTTAGTGTCTATTTGATGGCAGATCTGGATTGCGGGGGAAGGGTTTTACTGCTGCAATTTGCTACCACGAAGATAAGATTCGGATGAAAAGGAAGGTGGCCTAAATATTTTGGTTGGTGATCTTGCCTGAAACTTACAACAAAGAAAATATATATTTAATTATTCATGTATTAACCATATTAAATACAATAGAAATGTATTTGCACAACTTTGGAAAAGTGAAGAGATTCTTACTGAAGAGAAGATGATTGGGAAAATATTAGAATGCACAGAAATGAATAGACTGACACTAGCAATTAAGGAGAAAGAATTATTATATACTATAATTTTCGGAGTATAAGACGCAGCAAGGTTTTGAAGAGGAAAATTAAAAAAAAGGTTTTACACTCTGCAAACCTTCCAAAAACAGGCTGTTTTTTGAGCCCCCCCCCCTTTTTTTCAAAAAAGGGTATGAATAGCCTTTAGGCGGCTTTTAGAGTGCTCGGGGGGGGGCAGAAACAAGCAAAAAAAATGGCCCATTTATCAAAAAAACAGGCTCATTTTTTGACAAAAAAAGGGCATGGATAGCCTTTAGGAAGCTTATAGAGTGCTTCGGGGGGCAAAAAACAGGCCATTTTTTGCTCATCTCTACCCTTCCCAGCCCTCAGGAGCACTCTGAAAGCCACCTAAAGGCTCTGCATGGCCATTTTGGTGAAGCAGGTGGGGTTTCGCGAGGCACAAAATGCTCTATTCATTGTATAAGATGCACCTAGATTTTCAACCTCTTTTTTGAGGGAAAAAGGTGCATCTTATACTCTGAAAAATATGGTAACATGGGAAGCACCTTACCAATGGTTAGAGAATAAAAAAGGAAATTGTAAATAAGGGAAGAAGACAACAAGAAGAATAGAAAATACATTAAGACAGAGATAAGAATAAAATGGCAACTGATAATATGAGTATGATGAGAATAATCATGTTGAACGTTGTTATTGTATTTTTATTAAAAGATATATTATGAAGGAAATACAATACAATACAATACAATACAATACAATAGCAGAGTTGGAAGGGACCTTGTAGGTCTTCTAGTCCAACCCCCTGCGTGGGCAGGAACCTTATACCATTTCAGACAAATGGCTAACATCTTTTTAAAGACTTCCAGGGTTGGGGCATTCACAACTTCTGGAGGCAAGCTGTTCCAGAGGTTAATTGTTCTTACTGTCAGGAAATTTCTCCTTAGTTCTAAGTTGCTTCTCTCCTTGATTAGTTTCCACCCGTTGCTTCTTGTCCTGCCCCCAGGTGCCTTGGAGAATAGTTTGATTCCCTCTTCTTTGTGGCACCCTCTGAGATATCGGAACACTGCTATCATGTCTCCCCTGGTCCTTCTCTTCATCAAGCTAGACATACCCAGCTCCTGCAGCCGTTCTTCATATGTCTTAGTCTCCAGTCCCCTAATCATCTTGGTTGCCCTTCTCTGCACTCTTTCCAGAGTCTCCATATCTTTTCTACATCATGGCGACCAAAACTGTATGCAGTATTCCAAGTGTGGCCTTACCAAGGCACCATACAGTGGCATTAACACTTCCCATGATCTAGATTCTATCCCTCTGTTTATGCAGAGGGATGAAGAGTTACACAAGGTATAATTGTTCAATGTATATAATTTGTGAAGGATGTTGCACAGAAATATTTGTATCCAAATGACACACTGCTTAAGGAGAGATGAATGTTTATATTTTTTTTTAAAAATGGAAAATAAATAATTAAACTTTTTTAAAAAAGTCTTTCACCGCAGCTCCATATTTTAAAGACAAACAGAAAACTCTGGCTGAGTATCACATGACAATCATTTCAGCAGTGTTGTGTTATATGTGTTTTACCACAGTGCCCTTTAGAAGAAATGAATTCGCCAGAGAGAACTCCCTTTCTCTTCTCCCTGGATATGCCTATAGAGATTAACGAGAAAGGTTTTCTATTTTGCTTTACTTGAGGACAATGTTTTGGCCTTTAAATCACCGTCCATAAAAATATCCTTATTTTTCTTCAGGTACAGCAAAGTCGTATGTAGCTTTTTCTAAGGTATGTAGTTATTAACAGAGATTCTCTGAAAAATCTTTTTAGGTAATAGAGAAACTGAGAAAAAATTTCCCCAGAATATTCTCTTTTGGTATCTCTCTTTTGGGACATGGTGGCTCAGTGGCTAAGATGCTGAGCTTGTCAATCAGAAAGGTTGGCAGTTCGACGATTCGAATCCTAGCACCACGTAACAGAGTGAGCTCCCGTTACTTGTCCCACCTTCCGCCAACCCAGCGAGTTCAAAGCATGTAAAAATGCAAGTAGAAAAATAGGGACCACCTTTGGTGGGAAGGTAACAGTGTTCTGTGCACCTTCTGGATTGAGTCATGCCAGCCACATGACCATGGAGACATCTTCAGACAGTGCTGGCTCTTTGGCTTTGAAACAGAGATGAACACCACCCCCTAGAGTCCGGAACAACTAGCACATATGTGCAAAGGGAACCTTTATCTTTACCTATCTCTCTTTTAAATATAAAGACTCCAGTCTTCATGCCATTTTCAGAAACATATTTTCTACTTCTTGGATGTACCTTTTGCGAGCAAAGGTTGTGTGGATATTTGATCAAATGAATATTGACCTTGAGTCTAGTTGGGTGATACTGGAATTACTGATAAAGGAGGGATGGTTGATTAATGTTGTACACACATTTACCTGTGTGACCTCTGCATCAATCCCAGAACTGGAATAGTTTTTAATGCATTTTAAGATTGTTCAGCATTCTGAGTCACTTGTTGAGAAAGCCAGCCATACAAATTGAACAAAAAGCAAGTAATTAAATAACTTTAAAAAATGTTTTAGAACTGATCTAAAAGTAGTGCTATGGTCTCCTTTTTCTTCCTTCTCCACCAGCTCTTCATTACTTTCTTTCTCCTGGAACAACTCAAGTTTACTTACTTACTCTGTTGGGGCAGGGATGAGTTTGGATTATATATCTAGGTGGGCTGGTCCTGACAGCAAATGCATAAGAAAGAAGAACTGCTTAGCATAATTCTTATTTAAATAGTATTTTATGTAAATTTAGGGAGTGTTCCTAGAGCTGAACCACAGCCCTGATCTAACCTTTATATTACAATAGCAGAGTTGGAAGGGACCTTGGAGGTCTTCTAGTCCAACCCCCTGCGTGGGCAGGAGCCCTATACCATTTCAGACAAATGGCTATCTAACATCTTTTTGAAGACTTCCAGGGTTGGGGCATTCACGACTTCTGGAGGCAAGCTGTTCCAGAGGTTAATTGTTCTAACTGTCAGGAAATTTCTCCTTAGTTCTAAGTTGCTTCTCTCCTTGATTAGTTTCCACCCATTGCTTCTTGTCCTGCCCCCAGGTGCCTTGGAGAATAGTTTGACTCCCTCTTCTTTGTGGCACCCTCTGAGATATCGGAACACTGTTATCATGTCTCCCCTGGTCCTTCTCTTCATCAAACTAGACATACCCAGCTCCTGCAACCGTTCTTCATATGTTTTAGTCTCCAGTTCCCTAATCATCTTGATTGCTCTTCTCTGCACTCTTTCCAGAGTCTCCACGTCTTTTATTAGCGGTCTGCAAAGATCTGTCACCATTGGATGAGTTTCCTAATTACGTTTGCAGATCACATTTCTTAAGTAAAAATGTGGGATTTCAAAAAGATACTCTCTCAAATAGACTCTCATTGAAAGTCACCACTAATATTCAAAATGTTCTTTCTTTCTTGGTTCAGAGATCATTTTATGCAAGGAATTAAGTTCTTTACATATTTAATAGTGACAAGAATGTAGAATTACTAGACTGTGTTCCTGAACTATCCTTACATCTGGATTAAAAGCATTGCAGTGAATCCTGTTAAATCCAACATGTAAATGGCAGTTGTAAGAACCAGAAATCTGGTTAGACTTCTTTTTTTTTAAAGGTAAACTGTCTTGTGCTGAAACAATTCTATAATAATAGGAATGCAGAAACAGGATTTGGTAGATTCTTTGCATATTATGGTGGGATTTTATCAGAGTTTGTTGCAGAAAAATCAAATCCAGAAAGCACACACAGATAACTGATTCAGCTGGATTCATTAACTTCTTTTTATACATAATAACAGATGAATAAATGTACAATACCAATAGTAGATTCTTTCAACGTGGTAGAAGTTACAAGTAGAATGCAAGCAGGAGAGAACAGTTTCATCTCAAGAGTTCAGAGCAAATAGAGCAGTTTCAGTTTCAATTCTCAGCACAGACTCAGATCTGTTTAAGCTCCCATTGGCTGACTTAGTTGCTATGCCTATTTTTTGTCTAACCTTGTTATCATGTTTCGCCCAGTCATGAATGTTCCAACAGATTGAATGAATGAATGAAGGAAATCCTTCAATTCAGCTGAAGAAATCTAAAAGAAATTCTAACAGATTTCTTTTAGATTTTTTCAGCTGAATTGAAGGATCTCATTCATTCATTCATTCATTCATTCATTCATTCATTCATTCATTCATTCATTCATTCATTCATTCATTCCAAAAGGAGTTTTATTTCATAAGGAAGGAGAAGAACGAGACTTCCCAGAGGACTGACATTCAAGGAAAATTGTATTTTGTATCTATAAAACATAGGGACTGTTTATGGAGTTTTATAAGTCTGTTTCTCAACTTCAGTCTTTTACTAGTTTAAGACTACAACACAATGCAATTTTTTCTGATTGTAGGTATCTACAGCTTATTGTGAAAGTCCTTCACAACAAGGATTTTTTATTTATCTTCCTTTCTTCGTTGGCATGAATTCAGGACATCTAGCATGATTTAACTTGGCTGTCTGATTCCCACAAGTGAAATATTCAAGAACACATACTGAGTGGAAAGCTTTTCTGTTTTCTCTTTCAGTCTTGGAGAACTGGGCAGATTCTCTCCTCTTTCATTCTGAAAGGCAATCAAAACAGCTCAATTCCATTGGCCTTTGGACAAACAGGATCCAACCAATGCAGGCATTCCTGTTGCTGTATCCAACCAGCTTAGAAAGTCATCGCTACATAACTAAGCCAAGTAGTTTCTCCAAAGCCCCCATCTGCAAAACCAGTTAAGAAATGAGGATGAGTAGCCAACTTTTTTTTAATGTGAAATGCAACTCCATCCAAACAGGATGACAACTCTGAATCGAACCTGGCTGAAGCCATCTTTTGCTGCTTCATAGTTGCTTCATAGTTACCACAGGAGTTACCACAGGAGTTACCACAGGAGTTCCCCCCTCCTACTATAGGAGGGGGGAAGTAGGGTGAATGTTTTTCAGACAAAACAAGAAGCCTTCCCATGGGAACCAAGGTCATCTCAACAGGTAGCCGTTGAAGGAGGAGAGGAATGACTGGGGAGCCCACTGACTGCTTCAATTGGACAGTTTGACTTGGGATAATTGGGGAGGGAAACTGTTACTCTTTTAATTATGCTATTAATGTAGGAAACCTCAGAATTGATTTTCACTAGCTGTGCTGATATGATGTATCCAATAAACATGTTCTTTAAGGCAGGGGTCTCCAACCTTGGCCACTTGAAGACTTGTGGACTTCAACTCCCAGAATTCTTCAGCCAGATTTCAGCTCCCAGGAACTCACAGGAAATTAAAACATACAAATATAGACAAAATATAAAATTTAAAAAACTATTAAATTTCCCCCTGTGCTAAAATCAATTTAAAATCCCCAAATTTAAAACTGTCTAATAATAGTCCCAACGGAGGTTACGCTAGGCCGGCTTGATGGAAAAGGTATGTCTTTAGACATTGGCGGAAGAGGCGGAGGTCAGAGATAGTTCGTAATTCCGGGGGCAGGTCGTTCCAAAGGGTAGGGCCCGCCACAGAGAAGGCCCTTCCCCTGGGTGTCGCCAACCGGCATTGCCCGGCCGACGGCACCCTGAGAAGGCCCTCTCTGTGGGAGCAGATCGGCCGAAGGGATGTTTATGGCAGGAGGCATATAACTAGGTCCCGAGCCATGGAGCGCTTTAAAGATGGTCGTCAACACCTTGAAGCGCACCCGAAAGACCACAAGTAGCCAGTGCAGCTCGCGCAGGAGTGGTGTTATGTGGGAGCATCTAGGGGCTCCCGTAATCACCCGCGCGGCTGCATTCTGGACTAGCTGTAGCTTTCGAGTGCACCTCAAGGGAAGCCCCATGTAGAGAGCATTACAGTAGTCAAGTCGGGATGTCACGAGTGCTTGAGTGACTGTGCGAAGGGCAGCCCGGTCCAGTAAGGTGTGCAATTGGCACATCAGGCGTACCTGATGGAATGCCCTCCTCGCCATGGCTGTCACATGGTCCTCCATGGACAGCCGGGAATCCAGGAGGACACCCAAATTGCACGCCGTCTCCACGGGGGCCAGTGCTTCGCCCCCAATGTCCAGGGATGGAGTTACCTGGCTGAACCGGGGTGCCAGAAACCACAGCCACTCAGTCTTGGACGGGTCGAGCTTGAGTTTGTTACTACCCATCCAGATCCGTACGGGGATCCAAACACCGGGACAACACCTCTGCGGCATCGTTGGGGTGGTCTGGGGTGGATATGTACAGCTGAGTATCATCAGCGTACAGATGATATCCCACCCCAAAACCACGGATGATCTCGCCCAGCGGCTTCATATATGTGTTGAATAGGAGGGGCGAGAGGACCGACCTCTGAGGGACCCCGCATAAGAGGGACCTCAAGGCTGACCTCTGCCCCCTGTCAACACATATTGCGACTGACCAGAGAGGTAGGACAAGAACCACCGTAAAACGGTGCCTCCCAGCCCCAACCCCCCCAGTCAGTGCAGTAGGATACCATGGTCGATGGTATCAAAAGCCGCTGAGAGGTCTAATAGGACTAGGATAGAGGAATATCCTCTCTCCCGCGCTCTCCAGAGATCATCCACCAACACGACCAATGCCGTCTCGGTGCTGTGACCGGGTCGGAAGCCGGACTGGCGCGGGTCTAGATAATCAATTTCCTCTAGGTGTCACGGAAACTGTTGGGCCACCACACTCTTTACAACCTTCGCTAAAAAGTGAAGGTTGGAGAATGGACGGTAATTCTCCAATAATGCTGGGTCCAGGGAAGGCTTCTTGAGGAGAGGCCTCACTACCGCCTCTTTCAAGACACCAGGCAAGAACCCCTCACTCAAAGAAGTGTTCACAATATCCTGGAGCCAGCCTCGTGTCGTCTCCCAGGATGCCAGTACAAGCCAGGAGGGACACGGGTCCAATAAACATATGGTAGCCTTAAGTCTCTTTGACAGTCTGTCCATATCCTCGGTAGTCACAAAGTCAAACTCCTCCCAGGATGGTGTCTCAAGAACAGCCTCGGACAGTCCGACCTGACCACTCTCGATGGAGGGCAACTCATTCCGAATACGAGTGATTTTATCCTGCAGATATATCCCAAATTCCTCTGCATGTCCCTGCAAAGGGGCTTCCCACAGGTCTTCAAGTGGCCAAGGTTGGAGACCCCTGCTTTAAGGGACCTGCTTAGCTTGGAGTTCTGAGTTTTGGGGGGGGGGTGTTACTTGGAATGCTGACACAGGGCCATACTCAAAATTAAAAGAAGCCATGGGGAACTATAACAAATGCACAGCAAAAAGAATAGGGGCATATTGACTTGCATCATCAATATGCATCTCAAAATAAACATTCTTTTTGCATAGGATTTAGGTTTGGAAGATATACTGTTTCCTCCCCAGCTTCTCATAGCCACTGGATGATATTAAACTGAGAAAATATAGGATACCTTCATCTTATTCATGCGTCCCTTTATTGAAACATTTCTGCACTTGAAATTTGTATGCAATAGAGCAGTGGTGGGTTTCAAATTTTTTAGAACCTCCTCTCTAGGTGTGGCCTATTTTGTGGGCATGGCTTGGCAGTCATGTGACAGGATGGGAGTGGCCACCTTTTAAAATGTGGTGAAACTCATTTAACAACACTCTTGCTTAGCAACCAAAATTTTGGACTCAATTGTGATGATTCTTTCTTTCTTTCTTTCTTTCTTTCTTTCTTTCTTTCTTTCTTTCTTTCTTTCTTTCTTTCTTTCTTTCTTTCTTTCTTTCTTTCTTTCTTTCTTCCTTCCTTCCTTCCTTCCTTCCCTTCCTTCCTTCCTTCCTTCCTTCCTTCCTTCCTTCCTTCCTTCCTTTCCTTTCCTTTCCTTCCTGTTGGGTCACTGGCAGCGGCGGGCCAGATTTAGTTCCAGGTACGCCAGTGGAACCCCCTCTCACTGGTTCTCTAAATTTCACCAACCGGTTCTCGCGAGTAGGTGTGAGCCTGCAGAAACCCACCACTGCAATAGAGAGAGAAAAAGACACATCAAAACATCATACAATGAATATAATAATAATAATAATAATAATAATAATAATAATAATAATAATAATAATAATAATAATAATAATAATAATAATAATAATAATAATAATAATAATAATAATAATAATAATAATAATAATAATAATAATAATAATAATAATAATAATAATAATAATTTAATTTCTTGACCTCTCCCTCTCCCCATAGGGACTCGGGGAGGTGCACAGGGAAACTAAAACAATGAATATACAATAAATATACAGACATATTAAAAACAAATTAAACGATACCTGTGCTAAAATACCCATTTACATACTAAAATTCCCACTTAAACAGCTAAAACCCCATAGAGAGAGACTAACCTAGGCCGGCCAAGCAGAAAAGATATGTTTTTAATTTCAGACGGAAGGAGCGGAAGTCCGTGGTCGTTCTAATGTCGGGGGGAAGGTCATTCCAGAGGGCTGGGCCCGCCACAGAGAGAGCCCTTTCCCTGGGCGTCGCCCGCTGACAAAGTCTAGTGGACGGCACCCGGAGAAGTCCCTCTCTGTGGGAGCGGATCGGCCGTTAGGATGTGTGAGGCAGGATCCGATCCCGCAGATAGCTAGGTCCTGAGCCATGGAGCGCTTTAAAGATGATAACTAATACCTTGAAGTGCACCCGGAAGACGACAGGCAGCCAGTGCAGCTCGCGCAGGAGCGGTGTTATATGGGTAAACCTAGAGGTTCCCAGAATTGCCCGCGCGGCTGCGTTCTGGACCATCTGAAGTCTCCGGGTGCACCTCAAGGGGAGCCCCATGTAGAGAGAGTTGCAATAGTCCAGTCGGGATGTCACAAGAGCATGAGTGACTGTGCGAAGGGCGTCCCGATCCAATAGGGGGCGCAACTGGCGAACCAGGCGAACCTGGTAAAACGCCCTCCTAGCCACGGCTGTCACTTGATCTTCCATGGACAGCCGGGCATCTAGGAGGACACCCAAGTTGCGCGCCCCATCCACAGGGGCAAGATGTTCGCCCCCTTTGGCCAGCGATGGCGTCAGCTGGTTGAATCGGGCAGCCGGAAACCACAGCCACTCGGTCTTGGTCGGGTTGAGCCTCAGTCCGTTACTTCCCATCCAGATCCGTACGGCTTCCAGGCACTGGCACATCACCGCTACAGCATCGTTGGGGTGGTTTGGGGTAGATATATACAGCTGAGTGTCATCAGCGTAAAGATGGTACTCTACCCCAAAACCACGGATGCAAGATAATGCAAGACAGACCAACAGTCTGCCCCCTAGTGGCTTGGCAGAACAAAAAGTTCTAACTGTTTTGCAAAATGGTGGAGCTCCCTCTATATCTATGAATAAGAAGAAGGCAAAGGTCTTTCCTAGTTACAGACATGCTCCTTTGAAGGAAATACAGCCTTATTAGGAGTCAAATTGGGGACTAGAATATAAACCTTTATAGACCTGTAAGGGTTTTTTTGTTGGGTTCCATCTTGTTGTTTTCATGACCAGCTGAGAATTACCTTTCAGGATTGCTTCTAATGCAGTTAGGCCTATCAGATCCCTCCCCCCTCCTCAAATTACTCTGCCTATAGCTACTTTTCTCACTAATGCATTTAAAGGGAGGGGGGGAAAGCCTCAAATACTAAGCTCACGTCAATGTATGAATGTTTTTCTTTCCCAATAAATTATCCGAACCAGAGCTTTTCCGAATGAGAAAAATAAAAGCAAGGGCAGTAATAAAAACATTTCAATTATTCCCCTTTGTTTTATTGCACTATTAGTTTGCTGAATTTTTCAACAGCAGATTAGTGAGTCAAAATAAAAGCCTTAATTAACATGCATACATCTTGCAGTGTAGCGTTTCTGTATACCGATCTATCAACCATGCGGCGGTATAGGTTTCTGCCAACCGAAACGTGTTTTCAGTGAAACTTTTTCAGGTTACGTGGTTGAAAGTGAGCTAAAAAAGAGCTTCTTTTGGACTTGAGCAGGGATCCGTATTTTATACATGAAATTGTTGAACTGTGATTTATTAAAAAGCTCATCTTGAGGCCCTATCCTTGGATTAAGCATGTGTAACTCATGATTGCCAAATTTTACCTCTCCGTTATGAGGGTGAGGCAGTAAATATTGCTGCGTAAAGTTGCTTTTTTAATTTCAATTCCAATTATTCTTTTTTGTTTTATTGCACTATTAGCTCTCTGAATTTTTATCTTCTCTCCCTCCCTGTTTAAACTCTTTTGGATTGTTGGTTTCATGCTCAGTGGAAAGCTTCATAGTTTAAGATCGTGACAAAAGTTATCTCCCTGTTTGTGCAAAGCAGTACAAACAGTATGAAGCAGAGTTTCCTTTCAAATCAAGATTGGTTATTATCTTCAAAGCGCTCCATGGCACAGGACCTAGTTATTTGCGGGATCGCATCCTGCCCCATACATCCCTGCGGCTGATTCGCTCCCACAGAGAGAGACTTCTCCGGGTGCCGTCCACTAGGCAATGCCAGCGGGCGACGCCCAGGGGAAGGGCCTTCTCTGTGATGGGCCCGACCCTCTGGAATGACCTTCCCCCTGACATTAGAACGACCACGGACCTCCGCTCCTTCCGCCAGAAACTCAAAACCCACCTGTTTCAACTAGCCGGCCTGGGCTAATTACATGCTTCCCGCCTCAGTTTGTAATTTTAATTTATGTGATTAGGTTTTAAGGTCAAGTTTTTAATTTTTATAAATTTGTACAGGGGATTTTTTTAATTGGATTTTAGTTTATATGTAATGTTGATGTCTCTTTTTAATTTTTTACCTGTACACCGCCCCGAGTCCCCTCGGGGAGAGGGGGCGGTCTAGAAATCTAATAAAATCAAAAACAAATCAAAATCAAAGATTCACTGGAGACACTCATGAGGTTTCCCTGATATCTGCATTGCATTCATGTCGGAAGCATTGAGGTGCTTCCAGGTTGAAAGGATTAGCTGGCGACATCACCGTTGCCTGGATGATGCCCAATTGGGAGCTCCTTTCACGTCCCTGGCAGGAGCTAGAATGAAGGATGGGAGCTCAATCCTGCCTCCTTGTAGCCCTCAGGTCTCAAATATTGATTTGCTAACTTCCAACCCAGAATCCTAACTACTTCAGCCATGTAATCCTTCATGATAGACATTAGTCATTGCATTCTTTTGTACTAGTCTTCGAACTCACTCTCTACCTCTCCCTCCCCCCTTCCCTCCTTCCCTTCCCCCTCTTTCCCCAATTCCAGGTGTGTGT
This sequence comes from Rhabdophis nuchalis, assembly GCA_039707465.1. NCBI lineage: Eukaryota > Metazoa > Chordata > Lepidosauria > Squamata > Natricidae > Rhabdophis > Rhabdophis nuchalis. Next base: position 11,504,678 of record CM077651.1, on the reverse strand, counting down.
GTTTTTTCTCATGTTCTCCCATTCAAAATCTGCTACTTGCTTTGGTTATCAAGATGGAGATTTGGCTTAGAAATGGGAAACGTCAATTGTTATATATATTTTTTCATGCTCATCTGCCAATGAATGTGAAACGGTAAGGGGGGAAAAAGCATGTCGTCTTGAGTATCTTGAAATGAAAAAAGATGAGATTCAAAAGTAAAAAATACATGAATAAGTATCATGTGTTATAGTCTGCACTTTCAAAAGATTTACATGTTAGGAAAATAAACACTGGACTCAAACTTTCAGAACATGTAATAATAAACAGAGGGATAGAATCTAGATCACGTGAAGTTTTAATGCCACTGTATAGTGCCTTGGTAAGGCCACACTTGGAATACTGCATCCAGTTTTGGTCGCCACGATGTAGAAAAGACGTGGAGACTCTGGAAAGAGTGCAGAGAAGAGCAACCAAGAGGATTAGGGGACTGGAGACTAAAACATATGAAGAACGGTTGCAGGAACTGGGTATGTCTAGTTTGATGAAGAAAAGGACCAGGGGAGACATGATAGCAGTGCTCCGATATCTCAGAGGGTGCCACAAAGAAGAGGGAGTCAAACTATTCTCCAAGGCACCTGGGGGCAGGACAAGAAGCAATGGGTGGAAACTAATCAAGGAGAGAAGCAACTTAGAACTAAGGAGAAATTTCCTGACAGTTAGAACAATTAACCTCTGGAACAGCTTGCCTCCAGAAGTTTTGAATGCCCCAACCCTGGAAGTCTTTAAAAAGATGTTAGATAGCCATTTGTCTGAAATGGTATAAGGTTCCTGCCCATGCAGGGGGTTGGACTAGAAGACCTACAAGGTCCCTTCCAACTCTGCTATTGTATTATTGTATTGTAATAATAGCAACAATAACAAAAACAACAACAGCAATAATAATAATAATAGTATTTGTGATGCATTTTTGAATGTTCGGTTGACTGAGTTTCATGTTTAATGAATAAAGTATATAAAACAAAGCTAGACATGACTGAGTTGCTAAATTAATCTACTGGTCATTATGTAAAAAATACGATTGATCTGTATCCAGAAAGTCACAGGAACATAAAGTGGAAAAAGTTATCAAAAATGAGAAAGTTAAGATCTTGTGGGACTTTCAAATACAGATGGATCACCATTTGGAACACAATACACCAGCTATCACAGTTGTCAAAAACCAAAATGTATAATTTATTGACATTATGGTACTAGGAGATGCCAGAGTCACAGAAAAAGAACTGGGAAAAAATCACGAAATACCGCGACCTGACCATCAAAACTATGTGATTATGGATGAAACATGTAACAGTGATACCCATTGTCATCGAGGCATTTGGTACCGTGTTCCAGAATTTTATAAGATACATCAATAAATTGCAGATTCCTGCAGTGACACCAACTGAACTGCAAAAACCTGTGCTATTCGGAACATCGTATACTTTAAGCAGGCACTTGGTTGATGGTGGCAACAAGCATATCAACCAATTAGCACCAGTCAATGGTATTTGTGATGCATTTTTGAATGTTCAGTTGACTGAGTTTCATGTTTAATGAATAAAGTATACAACAATGCAATAAACAAAGAAGTTTGTTATTATAACGTCAATACTAGATGTTACTTCAAAGACTGGCTTCTAGATGAAAAGTTGATTGGGCAAAAGAGTTGCATGATGAATACAAAGGACAATAAAAGGAGACCATACATTTACAAATATGTCCTTTTGATTAATGTTACTCAGTTTTCTAATCAGGTTAATTTTAAATGTTCTAGACCTTTGACATGCTATTCTTTGGTAATGACTTCCAAGAAGGCTGGATTCGTATTTTTGGGTTTTTTTTTGCTGGTCTGAGTAAAATATTAATGTTCAGGAGGTTAAATTGATCTCCATTCCAAAGGAAAGAAGAACACAGCATCACAAAACAGGTGGATCAGTTATATTAACAAGAGTTGGTAAAACTTCTCCAAAGCTGTTGATGGTGACCCAGGTGAACCACATAAAGAGGTGTGTTTCACACTTCGGATTACTTGGAACAACATTTGATAGGATTAAATGTCAGTCAATGTCACTGGAATGCTAACGAAAAACGATGTCTCGCTGAGCTGTATTTGTTTTTAATGCTTGCCAATTCCAGAATTCATGCCAAGTCAGAAAATATATTTGAAGATGTGTGGGCATTGAAGTCCACACATCTTAAAGTTGCTGAAGTTGTGAACCTGGGGGAGACCATTTTCTAATTGCAATGCAGGGAACACTTTTATCCTTAGTCAAATGTTGATAAAGTTGGAAAGCCAGACATTGGTGCACATGAAAAGAAAAAAAAACCTTCTCACATGGCTGTCTTGAGATTGCTGCTTATTTATTATTTATTCAATTTATATCCCTCCTTTCTAATTATACAAGTGCTTGAAACACCCTCTAATTGTGAAAACCAAAAGGCAACATTTAACCCAACTATTAATAGTGGTTATTTTAAAAGTCGTAATTAAAAGCCTAATAAAAGAACATGTTGTGACCCGCTAGTGGTCAGCGAAGCTGGCAGCAGATTCGAACAATGAGGAGGTAGGGGAGGAACATGGGCCAGTCCTGGAGTCTGGGGAAGGCTTTGATGAGGGCTTTGCATCAGAGGCAGAGAGGGGGCCAGGGCCGTCCAACAGTTATCAGCTGCCTTCGGAATCAGACATCAGTGAGGCAGATGAACAGTTGGATCCTGTTCCCAGTGTGCGCATGCGCAGAGTTGCCGGATGAAGGGACCAGCTAAGGAACAAGGGTCAACTTGGGAGTAAAGCCACAGGGGGACAGTGAATGGCCCCTCCCATAGAGAATAAAAGAGGAGCGAAAGGGGAGTGGAGTTTGCAGGAGACAATTAGTTCATTCCTGCATTCTTGCCAAGTATTGTGGCATCTGAAAGATATCGGCCTGGTCACTCTCCAAGCCTAATAAAGGTTGGTAATTTGTGAACTCTCTTGAAAGACTTTGGGAGAGGAAGACTTTGCTAGAGAGGAATTCACTGTCAATTAAATAAAAGGGGTTTATCGGGATGAGAACTCAGCTTTGTGCTGCTGGGGAAGCCTAGGTCAGAACACAACTGCATTTTTACAGGTTTTCTGACTTCAGCACTGGAACGTTTTCAAAAATGCCTTCCCTGCAGATCTAAGAGAGGATTGTTTGTGTGAGTCTCCATGTTCTACATTCACAGAAGTTCCCTGTTGTACATTCATCTTTCCTGTTTACTAAGCGGCTTCATTAATCTTTACAAGCCCTGTCTGCTACGTCTCGCTGCTACATGAGTTGCCGTACTTTATGGTATTATACTATATTAATGGGGGTCCTTTTTTTTGCATTGTTTTAAATATTGTAAGATGCACAGAGATGGGAAGTCATATCAATCCAATAAATAAATAAAAGGCAATTGATTGATTGTGTACCATCAAGTCATTTGCAACTCCAAGTGATGCAACAGAGAGATTTCCTCCATGAGAACCTACCGCCAACTGGCTCATTCAGAAGATAGCAAGAAATAAACATAAACAAACCAACAAACAATACATTCTCTTTTCCTGAAATCTCAAGAATCCTTTGGAAAGAAAGCATTTTTATCTTTTCTATTGCTCTTTTTTCACTGTCCCATCAGTCATGATCTCTGCAGTCCAGGAATTTGGACTAACTGGTTCCTGTCTGCTATGGTGCATTATAAATGCTTTGTATTTTTGTAACATTGCATGTACCATTAAAAATAAAGAGTAAGACTGGGGGCAATGAAAATGAATTTTAGCACTGTCCTGTGGCTAATAATTTCCCGGAGAGTCAATAATCCAGCATCTGTTCCTGGGCATGTATAAGTAGGAAGGCAGGAAACCGAGACTTCCATAAATTAAATCTCAGGTTAAAAATTCAAAATCTGGTTTATAGCATAGCCATTAATTTGGGGGACTCTTTGGTCTACCTTAACACATAATTCTCAACATTTTAGCACAAGGGTCTTGCTTTGTCCTGTAGCATTTCTCACTTCCTCCTCCTTTCTCCATAAAGCATTGGTGCAGCTAAGATGGATTAGTGGAAAATTGCATGCAACATTAAATGCAGGCCTAAAATGTTAGCTGTCTCTCTAGGTTATTTTGCTATGACGTCTGGTAGAGAAATATGGGATTTGATAAACCCATTCGGGATGCTGCTTATAAAAAGAACTAATGGGGAATGTCAACTCTCTCAGCTCTGTGGTCACCTTTAAACAGCCATCCATGTGGAAAGTCATAGATTTCCATGTAATTGTGACCCACAACTGTATCCCAAACACAGGTGTGTTTAAGAATTGACAGCAGGCTGTGGTTGAGTTAGAAGCATTTCTTGCATATTTTATAAATACCATGAATAAGTGATTAATGGAGGAGGAGGAGGAGGAGGAGGAGGAGGAGGAGGAGGAGGAGGAGGAGGAGGAGGAGGAGAAGAAGAAGAAGAAGAAGAAGAAGAAGAAGAAGAAGAAGAAGAAGAAGAAGAAGAAGAAGAAGAAGAAGAAGAAGAAGAAGAAGAAGAAGAAGAAGCCACCTGTCACAATTACCTTGGTTCCACAGGAAAACTTTTTATTTTGGCTTGTTACCTGAGCTATCTATTTCCCCCCTCCCTTCCCCTCTCAGGCTTTGTGGCAACTATGAGGTGGCATAAGATGGCTTCAGAGTTGACAACTAATACTTGATGTAATGAGAGACACAGTGCTCAGTGGCTAAGACACTGAGCTTGTGAATCAGAAAGATCAGCAGTTTGGTATTTCAAATCCCTTACCGCCATGTAATGGAGTGAGCTACTACTTGTGCCAGCCTACTTATCCCAGCTTCTGTCAACCTAGCAGTTGAAAAGCACATAAAAATGCAAGTACAAAAATAGGGACCACCTTTTCTGGGAAGGTAACAGTGTTCTGGACACCTTCGGCATTAGTCATGCTGGCCACATGACCATGGAGACGTCTTGGGACAGTGCTGGCTCTTCGGCTTTGAAATGGAGATGAGCACCACCCCCTAGAATCAGGAACGACTAGCACATATGTGTGAGGGAAACCTTTGCCTTTTACTTCACGTGACCTTGATTCTATCCCTCTTTTAATGCAATTTAGGATTGTATTGGCGGCTGCCACTCATGATATAAGGCTCATAATTGTCAAACAATCAAGTCTCACCACAATATGTGATACAGCTTATCTCTAGAGCATCTATGAACTATTACAGGCGAAACAGGAATTTTCTTTCATTGTCATAAGTAACCCAGAGATATTGCTCTCTTCTCTCTTTGGGAATCTGGAGTCCTGCTTTTATTGACTTGCAAACTTTCTACTGGAGAAGGGAGGATAAACATTAAACTTGATAGAAATTTGTAAGGGAGTAAGGCCTTAGAAATAATAAGAAACAACTATATCAACATTTCCCCTCCTCTCCCAGATCTAGTAAATGCCTATAAAAGTCACAATGTAATTGCTCTAAAAGAACAGAACACAATCTTATAAAACGGTTATGCTCTTTGGAGACTCTTAAGATGCTTATTTATATCATTGTGTATGAGCTTTATTATCCACTATTAGCATTTGTAGAGGCTAGCGAAAAGACAATTGCATATACGACCCTGCACACACACAAAATTAGTTTTTCATAGGCTGTTGAAAAATTGTGGGTGCCCTATATTGCTTTCTTGTAGATATATGAAAAGCAATAAAGCTACTCTTTTAAATGGGATGGCTCAGATCACAAAAGAAAAACTTGTTTCATTTTTTCCCCAGGTTTATTACTAAGAAAGTGGCCTTACAACAACATGGAATTTACAGGTTGTATAGGGGCAAACAGAGGGAAGGAAATAACAACTGTGTCCAATATTGAAAACCAAGCAAATTTAGTAATGTTTTACCAATCTTGAATTGCTGTTAATTTTCAAAATAGCAACTTTAACCTTTAGTATCCAAAACACTAAAGAACTACTCAGATAGGGTTTTGTCCAAAATATCTTGTAAGAATTCAGTATTGATTTCAAAAGGAGCAGAACGGGATAAGGTTTATCTGAAAAGGTGCTGTGTGTAATGATTTTGATTGCGATCAAAAGAAATCCATCAAATCAAGTGATGTAATCATCCCCTGATTTGGTGAAAATATAAAGGATTGCATAATATGATGAAGAAATGCCATCAAGAGTTTTCTATGACTCAATGGAGCATAACAGTCATGGCATAAATATAAATTTTCTTATTGATATATCAAATCCTGTTGAAGACTCTACTTTCCTGCCAATCTTTTGCTAGTTCTACAGCTAATTTTCAGTTATAGTTTTACAATACAATACAATACAATAGCAGAGTTGGAAGGGACCTTGTAGGTCTTCTAGTCCAACCCCCTGCATGGGCAGGAACCTTATACCATTTCAGACAAATGGCTGTCTAACATCTTTTTAAAGACTTCCAGGGTTGGGGCATTCACAACTGCTGGAGGCAAGCTGTTCCAGAGGTTAATTGTTCTTACTGTTAGGAAATTTCTCCTTAGTTCTAAGTTGCTTCTCTCCTTGGTTAGTTTCCACCCATTGCTCCTTGTCCTGTAACAATACAGTTACAAAAAAGGTTTGGTGGTATTATTAGTATTGTTGTTGTTGTTGTTGTTGTTGTTGTTGTTGTTGTTGTTGTTGTTATTAAATGAGCCATAGTGGCAGAGTGGTGAGAATGCAGTACTGCGGGCTACTTCTGCTGACTGCCGGCTGCCAGCAGTTTGAATCCCACTGGTTCAAGGTTGACTCAGCCATCCATCCTTCCGACGTCAGTAAAATGAGGACTGCTGACTCTGATTCTGTATACTGACTCTGTAAACCACTTACAGAGGCCTATAAAGCACTAGGAAGCGGTATATAAGTCTAAGGGCTATTGCTATAGCTATAATGTTCCCTCACCCTTTAAGTTCACTTGAGATTTAATTTTCAGAAAATGGTGTCAGGAAATCAGCTTCATGGTGGTTATGACTGAATATTAGAAAGAATTTAAGCCATTTTTTGAACAGGGTTTCATTTGATTGGAGTTTTTAGAAGATTCCGATGGAATGAAAGAGATCGCTTGGCGGTTGCTGCCTTGTTTTTCTGCCCAGGGCAACATTCTGATAGAAGTGACAGTACATCCACAGGGAAGAGGAGGAAATGATGCATTTTATGAATATGCATCTCTTTGATCTCAGGTCAATATTGGATGATTGTTCCATGGTTCTCACATGAAGGAGAATGGACTTGCATGCCTCAGAGTCTATCCAATGTGTTAGATGTCTATCTCTAGCAGTTCCTGACAGTCATTAATGATACATTTTACTGCTTCATAAATTTCCATGAATTATATTAATGTACGGGACTATATTAACCTAGGTTATTGGTTTAAAAGATGTTAAAAGTCCAGAAAGAGTGCAGAAAAGAGCAACAAAGCGGATTAGGGGGTTGGACGCAGAAGGATATGAAGAATTGTTGCAGGAATTGGGTATGTTTAGTCTAGTGAAGAGATGAACCAGGGGTGACATGATAGCAGCTTTCCAATATTTGAGGGACTGCCCCAAAGAAGAGGGGGTGTTGTTGTTGAACCTATTTGCAAAGCACCAGAAGGCAGGACAAGAAACAATGGATGGAAACTAAACAAGGAGAGATCCCAACTAGGATTTGGAGAAATTACTTACAGTGAGAACGATTAATCAATAGAATGTGTTGCCTTCTGATATTATGGCTGCTCTATCATTGGATGTTTTCAAAGAATATCGGACAGATTTTGTCCAACCCTGTACCCACTAGTATAGGTCTCCTGTTTGTGTAGGAGGTTGGACTAGAACAGCGGTCATCAACCGGTGGTCCGTGGACCACTGGTGGTCTGTGAGAAAATTTTGGTGGTCCACAGAAAAATTATTTGCATTTTTTATATTGCACTAAATCAGGGGTTCTCAAACTATGGCCCTTGGGTCGAATACGTGCAATGAATGCTTGCGTTGCTGCAGAGAGTCTCCCCCTTTGGGGTTTTTTTGTGTGGGGCAGAGGGGGGCAGAAATTCTGACTTGGGGTCTGTTTTAGCCTCCTGGTGTGGGGCTTTGGATGAAGGCTTGAGGGAAATGCTGCTGGTGGCGAAGAGCCAGAGGGCCTTGTTCAAGTGGGACTGTATCATGGCCTGCAACGGGTGACCATCTCAGTCCATTGAGCCTCCAAGTGCTAGTACCTGGCCTTGCACTGCCACAGGTCTTTCCTCTGCTTGGAAAGCCTATGCTTGTAGTCCTCAGTGAGGTGCTTCTGCTGAGCCTCCTTCTCGGTCATATCCAATTTGAACTGAGCCAGCTGTTTTGCCAACTCTTTCTCCTAGTGGCTGCTTAACTCCAATGACTGCTTCCTGTTGGGGCCCTAAGGAGCCCGGGCGAGGAATGGCTGGGAGGGGAGAGGTGAGTAGAGGCCAGAGAGGCACCCCTTGATGTGAGTGACATCAAGTTGGCCACACCCACACAGTCACATGACTACCTAGCCACGCCTACCCAGCCTGTCATTAGACAGATCATATTAGTGGTCTACAGAATTTAAAATTATGAATTTAGTGGTTCCTGAGGTCCGAAAGGTTGGTGGCCCCCGGACTAGAGACCTCCAATGTCCCTTCCGACTCTGTTATTCTGGTTCTTTTGTTTTTTTACTACTTGAAAATGACTGCTGAAAAATTCAGTCTACCTTGCATTTCTCCATGTGTATAATATTTGTGCATCCATGTGGTTAGTTGGGCAGAATGCATCCAAGAAAAGTATTCTTTTGTGGTTGTGTTGTAGTTAGCATGGCTTGTAGGCTTCTTAGATGTCTTCTGGATTCAGCTGAGCAAGTAGAAAACTTCAAACTGTGCAAGAGAAACAGCGAGTCCTCAGCCTTCAGCTATTCTTGGTGTTTGCAGGAAGGTAAATGCCTCTATCCCAAATGCGATTTGCTTGAGAAAGGAAGAAAATATGAAAGAAAACTTCTAGTTCCTACTTCAGGCTTTAAATAAGTAAGTAAAATATACAGTCATTGTTTGAGTACCATTATGACTTTTATGGTTTGTTTTTAAAATAATATATTTTGAAGAAAAGACACTTCAGAAATAAAGAAAAAGAAAAGCAGGCCTGCTTCAAATATTGATGGCTTGTTTACAGATTTATCATGCACTGTGGTGTTCTTTTGTTCTGGAACAAAATGTGGTTTATGAACAAAGAGTGATGAGATCCAGAGCTTTAAAAAGGGTGGAAGATTTATGTCATCTGAAAAAGAAGTAAGAGTATATAATAATAGTTTAAAAAAACTGTTATGATTATTAGGCATTTGGGGCTTCATTTTGGGATATTAAATTGAAAGGCATTTCTAAAAAATCACGATAATATTAATAATGACTACAAGTTGAAGTGGTAGGAAGCCCCTTTCCCCAAATATTTTGGGGACTATTAGAAAAGGCAGGATAAAATATTTCCCCTAAAGGAGAAATTAAAAAAAAAAAAACTTAATGGAGGCAGAAACCAGCCCCAGTCTCCCTGCCCCAAGCAGAAACTGAGGAGGCCAGCTTTTAGAAAGGCAGCTCTGGTAATCCATTCAGAAAGACTGGGTCAGGCAGAAACTCCAGATAAGCAACAAACAAAAAGTTGAGAACCATAAACCCTGATAGTTCAGTTCACCAATAAACAAACTTTCTTTCCAATCAGTATGTTGCAGACAGGGGAACCAGCCTTCGCCCACACCTCCGTTCCAGCCAGTGTCTCCCAAAGCCACTGTCATTGCAGCTGCAATGGGCACAGGGGCAGCCCAGCAACCAAACAGTGTCCAGAGTGGCCCATGTGTGCAGGGCTCTTGGCTGGTTCCGGCTGTGCCTGATCTAGAGAAGGCAGTGGAGCTCACGGTTGTGTTTTGTCCCGAAGAGCAAGGGGGTCTATTTTTCTTCCACAGCTGTGCAGGAGAGGGAGAAGATAACCAGTAAACCTTATTTGGACCCTTATTTCAATCGGCCTCAATGTTGTTTTCAGTGTCTTTCTCCCCGCTGGAACTGAACCAGATGGATATTTCTTCCAACAAAATAATGCCCTGAAATTGATCAATCTAGAACACTGCAGGTATTGAGGCGTCTGTTTTACAACAATTCAACTTAGTTAATCTGAGAAAGGCAACAATCTATATAAATAAAAATGTAACAAGAGTTTGTTCAAAGCCGCTAATCTCCGAAAGTCCTGCATCGATCGCTTCCAAATTTTCACACAACGTTCCTTTCAAGTACGGCACCAATGATATATATAGATTGTGTAGATGTCACACCTGTGCCAGGTACATGCAATGGAAATGTAAAAAATTGTAAAAAAAGGTAAGTAGATGGATACAGAGAGAGAGTAGTGGGCCACAGGTATTATGTCATCCTTTATGACATAAAATACTCTGTCCATAAGATTCAAGGAGAAATACAGTAGGTAGGTAGGTAGGTAGGTAGGTAGGTAGGTAGGTAGGTAGGTAGGTAGAGGAATAGAGAGGGAGTGGGAGAAATGCAGTAGGTAGGTAGGTAGGTAGGTAGGTAGGTAGGTAGGTAGGTAGGTAGGTAGGTTATATGGTGGTTGTGTGTACGTGTTTGTATGTGCAGGTGTAGATCTACACACAGATTGGTTGGCCATTTAACCAGACTGGGCCACAGCAATGTGTGGCTGGGAACGGCTAGTGGAATAATTTGATTTTTTTTATTTTGATTTTATTCAATTTGTATCCCGTCCTTCTCCAAACGGACCCAGGGTGGCGCACAGGAAAATTAAAATAATATACAAAACAATACAAAAATACAAAAATTTAAAAACCTATTAAATATGGAATCCTGCGCTAAAACCAATTAAAAACCCCCTTTTAAAAACTATCTATACTAGTCAAAAGTGGAGGCTATGTAAGGCCGGCTTGATGAAACAAATGTGTTTTTAAACACTGGCGGAAGAGGCAGAGGTCAGTAATGTTACGGAGTTCAGGGGGTAGGTCGTTCCACAGGGCAGGGCCCGCCACAGAGAAGGCCCTTCCTCTGGGTGTCACCAGTCGGCATTGTCCGGCTGACGGCACCCTGAGAAGGCCCTCTCTGTGGGAGCGTATCGGTCTAAGGGATGTATGGGGCAGGAGACGGTCTCGCATGTAACTAGGTAATAAATTGAGAAGCATAATTCTATTAACAAATGCCTTTTGTTGGGAGGGGGGCTTTCAGTACATTCCTCCCCAACTGCCTTCTCTTAAGTAGTGTGTAAGCTATCACTTCAAAACCTTACCTTAGAATTAGAAGGTATGTGTCATAGAACTTTCTATCCTGCTCTCGGGAGTGGAGAGTTGGTCTCTGATGGAAAGCCACTTCAAGAGACTAGAAGCATTTAAAATGTGGAGTTCTAGACAGCTGTTACCCTGTTTTCCTGAAACTAAGACCTCCCCAGCTTTTGAGTGCATATTATAAAAAATAATCCCTCCCTTGAAAATAATCCTCCCCAAAAATATTGCAACACAGCAGCAGCCATGAGGTGACCATGCTCGCCTCCTCGTGCACCTCAAAAATAATAAGACCTCGCTGAAAAATAAGGCCAAGTGCTTATTTCTGGGATCAAAAGAAAATAAGACACTGTCTTATTTTTGGGAAAACACAGTATGCATAATCTGGGTTACAAAATCAGAAAGGTGGAGGTGATAAGCCCCCTGGGAAAGCCAAGGGAAAGCATCAAAACCATAAAGAAGCGAAAGTTAGAATGTTTCAAACACCTGGAAAAATATGCCATACTTCACTTAATCCTCCAATGAAAGATTGAAGGCAAATGAGGTCCAGGCAGAAGAAGAAATAAATTGTGGCTTCAAAACCCAAGGGACCAGTTTGGACAAAACTGTGCAGCACTTTTGTGTGTGGCTGTTGATAAAAATAGGATTGCCAACATGATCGCCAATGTCCAATGATGGGTATGGCACAAGAAGAAGAAGTGTCATAGAACTGTCAGAGATCAAGATCCTAATTGCAAGTCCTTGGCAAAGAAGAATATGCTGGCTCATTATAATACCACCCTTGAGTATCTGCTGATTCTACATAAAGCATAATAAGCCTGAAATAATAACCAGGGGCAGGATAGTCTACAAGCAACATTCGTTTTGAAATGCAATCTATAATTTAAGAATAAGTTAGAATAGAATAACAGAGTTGGAAGGGATATTGGAAGTCTTCTAGTCCAACCCTCTGCTTAGGCAGGAAATCCTACACCACTTCAGATAAAGGGTTAACCAACATCCTCTTAAAAACTTCCAGTGTTGGAGCATTCACAACTTCTGCAGGCAAGTTGTTCCATTGATTAATTGTTCTAACTATCAGGAAATTTCTCCTCAGTTCTAAGTTGCTTCTCTCCTTGATTAGTTTCCACCCATTGCTTCTTATCCTACCCTCAGGTGCTTTGGAGAAAGGGCGTTGGTACTTACCTGATACGCCTCTTCTAATAAGGGGGGAGATAGCATCCATGTATGGGTTAAACCTATCCACGCTCTGATTGGACTGAGTCATAATATTAAATAATTAATTAAGTAGGCATGGTATATAACCCCCTACGGAGTAGCCACACCCAGTTTTCGACGAAGAATACAGACTCACCGGTACGAACCAACTCCTTTAGCAAGAAAAATCCAACAGTAACACTACCAAGAACAACAAGAGCCAGACTCCAAACACAGGCAGGGCTGAACGAGAAAGGGATGGGCCGGATGCTATCTCCCCCCTTATTAGAAGAGGCGTATCAGGTAAGTACCAACGCCCTTTCTCAATAAGGGTGGAGATAGCATCCATGTATGGGACATACCAAAGCCCTGAAAAGGACCCACGGGAGGGTCGAGATCAGACCTGCCCCAATGAAGGAGGGCGGACAGAACCCAGCGGCCAAAGTCGGCCTCAGCCGAGGCAAACGTGTCCCATGTATAATACCACACGAAAGGGGATGGAGAAGACCACGCTGCAGCCCTGCAAATTTCTCCCAGAGAAGCTTGCATCGCCCAAGCCAAAGTCGTCGTTGCACTGCATGCAGAATGTGCTGTGACTCCTCGAGGAACTGCCTCGTCACAAGCTGCCTAGGTGTTCTCAATTGCATTGACAAACCCATCGTCCCACACAGGAGACAGACACCTTCTTACCCAGGGAACCTGGCAGAAAAGAGACAAAAAGAGACTCCGACCTGCAAATAACAGCCATACAATCAATGTACACATGCAAGGCACGCCTGACATCCAGCAAGTGCCACCGGTCCTCCGAGGTCTGCGCAGACTCTGCAGGAAAGCTGGGGAGGACCACCTCCTGAGCCCGACGGAACCAAGACCCCATCTTCGGGGCAAAGGAGGGATCCAGACGTAGGACAACCCTATCTGCATAAAACTTGCACAAATCCGAAAAATCTCCTTCCACAGTGTCAAGAGGGCACCTGTCAAAGAATCCAATACCTTATGTAAAGGAGTACCAAAGCACCCTTGAGAAATCTCTTGACTCTAGGACGTTGACCTACCGCACAAAGGTACAGAAGAAACTACTGATACCTGTCTCTCAATGGTATTAGGAGTCAACCCTTTGCCCAGGCCCACTTGAAGAAATTCCGGGACCTGTGGGATAGTGGCTTGTACTGGGTCAAAGTGGTTCATCAAACACCACTTACAACAAGCGCCCCAGGTTGCACAGTATATGAGCCGCATGGAAGGTGGACAGGAAGCCTGAATAATCTGAATGATCCTGGAGGAAAAGGTGTCTTGTCTCTGAACGCTCCGCTCAAGCATTAGGCGTCAACTAGAGCCATTGAGGCTCCAGATGCTCCAGCGACCCCTGGCTGAAGGAAATAATCTCTTGGGGAATCCTCCAGAGCCTTTCCACTATAGAGATCAAAGGTCGGCAAACCAGGGCTGCTGAGGCCAATGTGGGGCAAGCACCACCTCCGCCCCCTCCCGCAAGATCTTTCGAATGACTCTGGGAATCAGGGGCAAAGGCAGGAAGGCATAAAGGAGCCCCAGAGGCCATTGGCAGTGGAGAGCATCCACCCCCTCTGCATTCTGCGAAGGAACTGGGAATAAAATATCGGGAGCTGAGTATTGAGGGGAGTTGCAAACAGGTAGACCTCTGGGCAGCCAAAAGGGTCCACAATTGGCTGGATGATAGCCAGCTGCAGCTGCAATCCTGAATTGTCCACCTCAATCCAACTGAGCTAGTCAGCCCTGACATTGTCCACCCCCGCTATATGTTCTGCGGTTATTGAGAGCAAATTCCTCTCTGCCCAAAGACCCAAGCTCCTGGCCCCCAGCATGAAGGACCTTGACCTGGTCCCCCCCTGCCTGTAATATGAGCCTTGGTGGCCATGTTGTCTGTGAGGACCAGAATATGTGTGCCCTTGACCGAAAAACGAAATGGTTTGAGATCCAGGTGGACCGCCCTGAGTTCCAACCAGTTTATGTTGTGAGCTAATTCCGCTTGGCTCCATTGTCCCTGTGCCATCTGCATATAAGGGAGACTAGTATAGATCTATTTCAAACTATTTAGCTCTCATCAGCTAGTCATATCCCTACTGGGATTCTAACCAGGGCCATATTACATTAGGCAGATGGTTTAGCCACTAAGCCACCAGGTTCTCCCCTGAAGTTGGATCCCCCCCTCTGAGTAGGTTGGTGTCTGAAGTGACTGTGACCTCGGTCTGGGACCCTGAAGAATTCCCCCTTGGGTAGGCTAGATGATGTCCACCAATCAAAGAGCAGGAGACTTCCGCTGGCAGAAGAACCTGGATCTGGGAGCAGCTCATGAGCCTTAGCTGAAATGGCGAAAGAAACCATTGAAGGTCTTTATTGGTAAGGCAATGCCAATGGCAAGACACCATAGTGCCTAGATAGCTTTTGGCCAGATTGATCGAAAGCACCTGGCCTCGCAAGGTCAACCTGGTAATGTCTAAGTCCCTTGGGGCATCACTTATAGAAGAGGACTGTAGCAACAGGTCATCTAGGCCGCCCTGGATTTGCACACGTACCTGTCTCAGGAACGCTGCCAATGCCACCATCACCTACCTGAAGACTTGAGGTGCAGATGACAACCCGATGGGTAAGGCTCGGTACTGGAAGTGGTGCCCAAGGTAACAAAACCTGAGAAACTGTCAGTATTCAGGGGCTATAGGTATGTGCAGATAGACCTCAGTAAGGCTGATGGATGTGAGGATATCTCCCTGCCTAATACCCTCTAATATTGAGTGCAGTGAACGCATCTTAAACCTGCGATAACGCACATAGCGGTCAAACTATTTAAAATCAAAAATAGTTCTCCAGCTGCCCCAAGCCTTTGGGATCCCGGAGAGAAAGGACTAATAATCCTGATCCTGTTAAACTGGAGGCACCAGTTGGATAGCCCTAATGTCCAATAGGTGTTGAATGGCTTCCTGCATAAGTCACCTCCGAGTTGGGTTATCCGAGACCTGATGGTTGATTGTACCCACGCATCGGAGGTAGAGGAGTCCCAACAATCTGCGAAATATGCCAAGCATCCCCCGATGAGGGGAGAGCTGGGCCCAGAATTAATTCTTGCGGAAAAAGAGTGCCGCCTCCTTCGCCCCCATGAAAGGGCTGTTTCTGCTGTCCACCCCTCTGCTGCCTATCCAGTTGATATCTCTGGCTGGGGGCATAGCCTCCCTGGTACAGCCTGAAACCTGACTGACTGAAATCAGACCCCTTAAAAGAAGATCTGTAGTCCTGACCCCAGAATAAAGGACCGTAGTTTGACCACAGAAATTGGAGCAACGGGGCTAGGGCACTGCCCAGAAATTGCCCTTCCTAGGAGCTGTAAGAAACACCTTCCATTTGCCCTAATTCTCAATTAAGAAAAGGTCAATAGACGCCCCAAAGAAGGACCCTCCAGCAAAGAGGGATGACGCCAGGCGTCATATGTGGCACGCATCAGCTTGCCACAGCTGCAGCCTATGGATGAAGCAACTGCCCTGAAGGCAAACCTGGCTGCGACTAAAGTGATGCCCGAAGAAAATTGGATGGCCACCACCAGTTTGTTGATGTCCTGATGTGACCTGAAATCTGCTATTGGCGTTTGCTGTTGAAGATCCTGCAATCAAAGCAAAGAAGACCATTAAAGAAGGAGGCAGTGGTAGCAGCTCTCACTGCCCAGGCAGCAGCCTGATGGCCCCTTTGTAAGGTGAGGTCAGCCCTTTTTGTCAATTTCATTGTAATTTTAGTACAATGACAATAAAGATTATTATTATTATTATATCATCATCATCATCATCATCATCCTCTGGCTTCAGAGAGTGCTCTGGTTCCCTGGGCATGTTTGCAGATGCATGTATGGCTGTGACCGATGCATCAACAGAGGGTTGCAACAGCACCTGAACCATGTCCTTGTCCACATTAATGAACATATAGCCGGTGGAAGTGGGCCCAGATGCTGGAGATGCCCACTGGCACTTGACTAGGTCAAGAAGGACTTGGGGGGTGGGAACATGTCAGCCTCAATAGCCTGATCTACAAATATAGTCTCGGCAAAAAGGCCCAGCCGTAGCACCAGGGGTTCCGATGGCTTTTCGCCAAAATTGGCCGATGCCTTAGCATTAAAGGGAATACACTTAAACAATGCGGAAACAAACTGAGAAGGAAGGCTTAGAAGGAAGGCGTATGCCCTCATCCCCTGAAAGCTTCTCCTCTCTGATTTCGCCCTCTTCAGATTCAGACTCACTATTGTCCTGGGAAGAAACAGGGGAGACTCCTGACCATCTATCCCCACAGGAACTGCAGATGGAGGAGCACCCTGTGGCTGAATCTGAGGCCGTTGGGAAGCAGCAACGCTGCACTGCTGGAAAGCCCTGAACATTAGGTCCTGAAATTGCTCCCCCTCCCGAGTGGGGTAATTGAGCAGCACCAACCCCTGCGGATGTAGAGGGAAGAGGTTGAGGTGAAGCCCCCATGGGGCAGTGCGTGGGGGCGACTGCCAACCTTGGCCAGAACCCCAGGGGCCTGAGGAGTCAATGGGGATCCTCACATGGAGGGATCCTCTGCAGCTCTCCCCGGTGAAGAGAGTGCAGACTGCCTCACCTTAGTGCTCAGGACAAGAGAAGTCTTCTGGCTGCTGGTACTTTTATAAATGCTTTCTAGTGCCTCATGCCTCTACTTCTCATACTTAAAGGCAGGCTTAGGGGATTTTGAACCCCAATTTGGCCCCTTTTGAGGCTTGTGGTTCCACATGCTCTTTCTTCCCCTTTGCCTTGTGGCGATGGGGGCAATTACCACTGCAGGAGCCTCTGTTCCTTCCGTGGGGCCACTGGTCGTAGCCGTGAGGACCTGACTCCACTCACTGTCCTCTGAAGCTGAGGCGGCAGCCATTTTGGTTCTTGATTCAGGCAGGCTTCAAAATGGCCGTTCATGCCAAAGGCCCCTGAGAGAGGCTTGAATATAAAGTGAAAGAGCGGCCTTGCTGCAAAGAGCTTCCGCACGCCTGACCCCTTCTCCAAAACAGCCTTTAGAAGCTGACTTGGCTCTGTTCTTTTCCAAAAGGGGTAATAAAGAGGCACCATTCATTTAGGCCCAGTGGAAGAGCCCTCACAGTTGACAGAGGCCTGTCAGTTGTGGGAAAGCCTGCACAGAATTAATTTGGTTCGGCAGAGAAGGCCCTGGGAGCGATCGCACTTGCGCGGCAGGCCGAAGCTAGCCGGGGAGCAGAGTGCGCACCTGCCGCAGCAGGGACAAGGCCTCACAGCAAAGCTGCGCGTACGGCCCGCCTCCTAATAGCGCTTGACCTCACCCTCCTCTCCTAACCAGCAGCAGCCACAGCGAGGAATGCTGGAAACTCAGGTGGGGGAGGCTCAGGTAGGAGGCTAGTATTGAGGCCTTAAAGGCAGCCGAAGGCCGGGGCCTGTGGCTGAATTGAGACAGGGAAGCCTGAGCCCTGGGCTGCTCCTGAAGGAGGGGGTCCCCTGTCTACTCACAGCGCTCAATGTGATCAAATCCAAATCTCAATCTCTGATTCAAACAATTCAATTCCATTCAATTCAAACAATCAAATAGGAGTTGGACACCGAATAGTCCCAGAGCTGGAACTGAGTCGGAAACTGGGTGTGGCTACTCCGTAGGGGGTTATATACCATGCCTACTTAATTAATTATTTAATATTATGACTCAGTCCAATCAGAGCGTGGATAGGTTTAACCCATACATGGATGCTATCTCCACCCTTATTGAGAATAGCTTGTCTTCCTCTTCTTTGTGGCAACCCTTGAGATATTGGAACACTGCTATCATGTCTCCCCTAGTCCTTCTTTTCATTAAACTAGACATACCCAGTTTCTGCAACCGTTCTTCGTATTGTTGCTAAAGCTGATATGCAGATGAAGCTCATGTTCTTCATGTGTTTCAGTAGGGCAGCGTTTCTCAAATAGTGGGGCGGGCCCCCCTAGGGGGGCGCGAGGCTCCGTAAGGGGGGGCGCGGAGCCGCACACCCGGAAAGACCGATACCACCGTTGCATTCTCCGCATGGCCCGAGCGCCTGTTCCTTAGCAGCTCCCAGCGCGCCGCCCGGCTCAGCAGCTCCCAGCGCGCCGCCCGACTTGCCCGCTCACGGCTCTTGCCCGCTGCCCGCCTGGACGCAGCCAGTCGAAAGCCGGGAGGGAGGCGACCCCCTTCCACGGCGTGGAAAAGCGGCCTCCCTCCCGGCTTTCGACTGGCTGCGTTGGGAGCGCTGGGAGCTGCTGAGACCATCGCAGTAAGGAACAGGCGCTCGGGCCATGCAGAGAAGGCAACGGCGGCACCAAGGAGAATAAATATCCTTGGCTCGGAAGGAGGCGAAGGAAAGAAGGGAGGGGGCAGCCCCGGGGCTGGGGGGGGCGCTTTCCGGGGCTGGGGGGGGGCGCTTTCTGGGGCTGGGGGGGCGCTTTCCGGGGCTGGGGGGGGCGCGAAATGTTTTCTTCTTCCTAGGGGGGGGCCTGACAGAAAATAACTGAGAACCACTGCAGTAGGGCAAGGAATCCAGATGTTGCAAAGTTAGAGCTGTTTCTTCCTCTCTCTCTCTCATTTATTGTGTTTACCTTCCAATCTAAAGATCTTGAGATGGTGTCCATATCCATCATGAATCTACACAACAGACTTATAAGGTTTTTACCCAGAGTAGAATCCAGCAAGCTGATTGAGAATTCAGATTTGGATCTTATCCCAATCTAGCTTTAATCATTTGAAAGACAAATAGATCCCAGAAATCTGTACTATAATGGAAGAGCCACCAACATGACGTTATTACCCCAAATACAATAATATCCTCCCCACCAAAAGTGATTGAAATGATGAAATCTAATTAAAGGAGATAAAAGAACTTTAGGAAATAAAATTCAGAAAATAATATTTGATGAAAGTTAACAATGATTAAACATTGAGTACCAATTAATAAACAAGCAAAATAATTACTCATGGAGACACCCTTTGAGATAGATTTCCCAATTCACTAAGGAGCTACCTTGTACAATTCAGACTTTAGTATAATATTGGAACTCATAAATGTTTGAAATAAGTTCTTTGAATTTTTCATTGATGTTGTATGATTGCTTGGAAAGACTCAAGCATTTATATAACACATATAGCATTATCAATAATGAAAAGCAAAACAGAATTTTGCATCCTCCATTAATTATGCATATTTTTAAAGAAAAGATTGACTATATTTGCTTCTTTTGCATAATTTAGAGTGAAGACCAGTAGAAACATAGATGTTGCTGTCAGTATTTATATTTTGTAAGATCCTAGCTTTACAATTTTGATTTTTAAAAAAATCACAAGACCAATTATCCGAGGGATGGATTGTGCTCCTCAACTGAATATGAATGCTCTAATTTTCAGAATCAGATATTTGATCTAAAGGTTAATCAAAAGGATTCAGATATTTATCCCTAGCTTCATTAAACCATGGCTTATAGGGATTGAATAGCTGGATTCATAAACATGCTAAACCTTTGTCTCTTTTAATGAGGGTTTGTAGACATCTCTAGCGTACCCTGATTTGTAGAAAAATAAGCCATAAAACAGCGCTAGTAAACTATAACACCTGGTTCATGCATTGTTCTAAATCAAAAAATAAAACAATCCTGTCGCTTAGTGAAATATGAAAACCATTTTTGCAAGAAAGCTAATTCTCTGCACTCTAGCAAGAGTCATACTTTCAATTTGCACTCCTCCGTGTTAATACCACTTTATAATGCCTTGGTAAGGCCACACTTGGAATACTGCATACAATTTTGGTCACCACAATGTAAAATAGATGTGGAGACTCTAGAAAGAGTGCAGAGAAGAGCAACAAAGGGGATTAGGGAACTGGAGGCTAAAACATGTAAAGAATGGTTGCTGGAACTGGGTATGTCCAGTCTCACGAAAAGAAGGACTAAGGGTGACATGATAAACAGTGTTCCAATATTTCAGGGGTTGCCACAAAGAAGAGGGAGTCAAGCTATTCTCCAAAGCACCTGAGGGCAGGACAAGAAGCAATGGGTGGAAACTAATCAAGGAGAGAACTAACTTAGAACTGAGGAGAAATTTCCTGACAGTTAAAACAATTAATAAATGGAACAACTTGCCTGCAGAAGTTGTGAATGCTCCAGCACCGGATGTTTTTAAGAAGATGTTGGATCACCATTTGTCTGAAGTGGTGTAGGGTTTCCTGTCTAAGCAGGGGTTTGGACTAGAAGATCTCCAAGGTCCCTTCCAACTCTGTTATTCTACGGTCTTCTATGGAAGGCCATTGAGAACTGGTGCTCTTAAATTGAAGAAGTTTCAGATCATTCTCTGCCACAAGTCTTCAGCCTTATTCTATATTGAGAACCAAAATTTGAGGTTTTTGTGTCCTTCTCAGTTGTTCTGCAGGAGTCAAACTGATGTGTAGAATGGATATCCCGAGAGCATGTCTGTCTTTATTCTTGGGCCATGATGAGGAAGGAGCCCATTCAATGTGTTGACTAAGAAAGAAGACTCTACCCATGTTACATCCCTGGTTATATTCATTCCACTAAAACTGAGGTTTTATAAGGAGGTCTAATAACGCAACTCAATATTTATGTGCAAAGTCTTGTAATTTTCAATAATGCAAGAATATTTAAGACCGTAAATTGCTCTCTATGCTGTAGTAATCAGGCAAGTTTCATTTTGACTCTATCCATCCATCCATCCATCCATCCATCCATCCATCCATCCATCCATCTATATATCTATACAATCCTACCTACAATAGTTAGTTCTCAGTATCTTTCAGCACATTTTGACAATATTCTCCACAGTATTATTATTATTGGTTGTTTTTGTTTTCAAAAAGGTAGCTCGCTTGATGAAGTGAAACCGAAGCTCAGCGTATTCAGTGCCTTTTGTTTAAAGTCCAAATAAAATATTAATAGAGGGTATAACTTTGTTCTTTTTGCAGGAAGTTAAAATGTTTTAAAATTGCAAATGCTTTATAGTCATAAGGGAACCCAAAATTTTGGATGAGAAGGATAGTAACACAGAAAATCTTAAATTATTTACTTGGCTGTTAATCAGGTACTGTGTCTGCTCATCTGGATGTTTCTTAGAAAAAATATTATTGTGCTGAACTATTTATTCTTTCCTTGACTTTTGTTTAGGTTTTTTAAAATGATAGATAGATAGATAGATAGATAGATAGATAGATAGATAGATAGATAGATAGATAGATGATAGATAGATAGATAGATAGATAGATAGATAGATAGATAGATAGATAGATAGATAGATAGATAGATAGATAGATGATAGATAGATAATAATAATAATAATTTTATTTGTATACCGCATCCTCTCCCCAAGGGGACTCGGATAGATAGATGATAGATAGATAGATGATAAATAGATAGATAGATAGATAGATGATAGATAGATAGATAGATAGATAGATAGATAGATAGATAGATAGATAGATAGATAGATGATTGATAGGTAGGTAGATAGATAGATAGATAGATAGATAGATAGATAGATAGATAGATAGATAGATAGATAGATGATAGATAGATAGATAGATAGATAGATAGATAGATAGATGACAGACAGACATAAAGACAGGGAGATGGACAGATGGCTAGATGACAGACAGACAGACATAAAGACAGAGAGATGGACAGACAGTACATGGACAGATGAACTGTGGCCTAGAGGTGGAGCTCTTGCCTCACAAGCAGGAGGTTGTGAGTTCGATCCTAGGTAGAGGCAGACGTAAGGTCTCCTGCTTGGGCAGGGGGTTGGGCTAGATGACCTGCAAGGTCCCTTCCAACTCTGTTACTGAGAATGCTTCTGGCCACCCAGATGCTTTTAGAAAATAAAAAATGCCATGTAGGGCATTTAGAATTTTTGTTAGAAAATGTGCACTCTTGCTCAGTTGTTGGGCAGTTTTAACTCTTTGCCTTTTGAGCAACAGGAGGTTTGTTGGCCTGGGCCATCCCATCAGAGCAACCAATCTCTCTCTCTGATCATGAAAATTGTTGTGATTTTCTGGGACCTTTGTGTGCCAATGCAAGGCACTGAGAAGTCTACAAATTGTCTGCTCAAGCAAATGGTGGCTTTGATGACGATACTGCTCAATTTTTACTTTGGCAAGACATGCACTTAGCTCTGAGGTACCACCTAGACTCCAAGCACTTGTGTTTAAAACTTGTGTCCAGGGGATTGATGGAAACATCCCCTGTGTCATAACTTTTCAATTCAAAGGTTCCTAATAGCTGAAAAAGGGCGTTGGTACTTACCTGATACGCCTCTTCTAATAAGGGGGGAGATAGCATCCATGTATGGGTTCAACCTATCCACACTCTGATTGGACTGAGTCAGATTACTAATTAATTAACCACGGTATATAACCCCCTTCCGGGGATCCCTTGCCCAGTTTACGACGAAGAAAAGAGACTGACTCACCGGTGTACCACCAACTTCTTTAGTAACTTGAAGACAAAACGTAACCACAGGAAAATACAGAACAACAAGCAGGCTGAGCGACATAGGGATGGGCCGGATGCTATCTCCCCCCTTATTAGAAGAGGCGTATCAGGTAAGTACCAACGCCCTTTCTCAATAAGGGTGGAGATAGCATCCATGTATGGGACATACCAAAGCCCCTGCGCCACCCCCGGGAGGGATGAGGTCAAGCCTGCCCCAATGAACGTGAAACCGCGGACTGCAGCACCCGGCGTCTGAAGTTAGCCTCAGCAGCCGCAAACTTGTCCAGTTTGTAGTGTCGTACAAACGGTGAAGGCGAGGACCAGGCCGCCGCTCTGCAGATCTCCTCCAAGGAGGCCCGTGTGGCCCAGGCGGAGGTGGTAGCCGTGCTACGGGTCGAATGGGCCGTTATCCCCCGAGGGACAGGTTCAGCACAAGCGATGTAAGCATTCTCGATGCAGAGGCGCACCCAACGTCCAATACAGGCGACTGACACTTTCTTTCCCAGGGAACCTGGTGAGAAGGAAACAAAGAGGGACTCCGACCAACGGATGGGCCCCGTGCGGTCAATGTATACCTGCAAAGCCCGCCTAACGTCCAGGAGATGCCACAAACCGCCCGCTGCCTGGTCCGGATCTCCCTGGAACGCCGGTAGGACCACCTCCTGGGCGCGGTGGAACCAGGACCCCACCTTCGGGACGAAGGACGGGTCCAGCCGGAGGACGACCCTGTCCTCATGGAACCTGCAAAGGTCCTCCCTGACAGACAATGCGTTTAGCTCAGAAATCCGTCTGGCCGAGGTGATGGCCACCAAAAACACCACCTTCCACGTAAGGTACTGCCACGGTACCTCCTCCAGCGGCTCAAATGGGGCGCGGGTGAGGGCGCTCAGCACCTTAGGCAGATCCCACGTGGGGTACCTGTGCACCGGGGGAGGTCTCAAGTTCGTGGCCCCCCTGAGGAAACGTCGAACCGTTGGATGTTGCGCCAGGGATGACCCACTGCCCCACGAGAGGACCGATCCAATGGCCGCCACCTGTCGCTTGATGGTGTTAGGAGACAGGCCCCTCTCCAACCCATTCTGGAGGAACTCCAGGACCTGTGGGATTGTGGCCAACTGGGGGGACAATTGACGTTCTGCGCACCACTTGCAGAAGATGGTCCAGGTGGCATCGTAGATGCGCGTGGTGGACGCACGTCTGGAAGCCTGGATGGTCTCGATGACCCTGTCTGAGAAGAGGCCACTCCTCAGAGCGAGCCGCTCAACCTCCAGACGGCTAGTTGGAGCCACCGGCTCTCCGGGTGTTCCAGTGACCCCTGGACCAGGGTCACTCTGTCCGCCGGTATCCGCCAAGGATCCCTCAGGGACAACGTTCGCAGGTCCGCAAACCATGGGCGCCTGGGCCAGTACGGTGCCACTAGCAGGACCTCCGCTTGCAGCGCTATCGTCCGCCGGATTACCCTAGGAATAAGAGAGGTAGGTGGAAAGGCATACATAAGGCCCTGAGGCCACAGTGCTCGAAGGGCATCCACCCCTTCCGCCCCCGGCGTGGGGAACCTGGAGAAAAACCTCGGCAGCTGGGCATTCTCCGGGTAAGCGAATAGGTCGACCAGGGGCCTCCCGAACCTCCGACAGGCCTCCTGAAAAATAGAAGGGTGTAAACTCCATTCCGTCTGATCTATTTCCACCCTGCTGAGCCAATCCGCCCAGGTGTTGTCCACCCCGGAGATGTGCTCTGCTACCAGAGACGCTAGATTGTGCTCCGCCCAGACCCCCAACAGGTCGGCTTCCGCCATTAGGTCCTTGGACCTTGTGCCACCCTGCCGGTTGACGTGGGCCTTGGCCGTGATGTTATCCGTCAAGATTAGCACGTGCTGACCGGCTAGAGCCTCTGCAAACTCCAGCAACCCTAGCCTGATAGCCCTGAGCTCCAGCAGGTTGATGGGGAGGGCTGACTCCTCCTGGGACCACCTTCCCTGAGCCGCCCTGCCCTCCATGTGGGCGCCCCACCCCTGGAGGCTGGCATCCGTAGTGACTGTGACCCTGTCCGACACTCTGAAGTGGCAACCGCGGCCGATCGCTACGGACCTCCACCACCTCAACGACCTCCTGACCCCAGGGGGGAGTGAGACCCGCAAGTGGGAGTGGGCCACCCTCCTCTTTTGATAGGGGAGCAGGAACCACTGGAGGTCCCTAGAATGAAGGCGGGCCCAGGGCACGATGGAAATGGCGGAGACCGAGGGAGGGGGGGGTCCCCTGTCTACTTACAGCTCTGGTAATACTACTGCAAAAAAAAATTCTTTTATCAAATTTCGCAATTTGGAAGTTGGTCACCGAATAGTCCTTAGAGCTGGACTGAGTCGGAAACTGGGCAAGGGATCCCCGGAAGGGGGTTATATACCGTGGTTAATTAATTAGTAATCTGACTCAGTCCAATCAGAGTGTGGATAGGTTGAACCCATACATGGATGCTATCTCCACCCTTATTGAGAAGCAGTTAAGAAGCAATCTCTGAAAGTAATTAAGAAAAAAAAAAGGCTCAGGAAACCTTATGTCCATATAGGCGGCATGGCATCTATGAAATCCCAAACATACAACTCCCAAGTCAACCACAAAAATGACACTTCCTGCTCATGAACAACAGTTGTCCAGAGTACAAGTGGGTCATCTCACCACCTTTCCTTTTTTCTGGAAGAAGCTTCATCACCAACAATTTGCCATCTGGCCATCAATCTCGGCCACCATGCCATCTCTCCTCCTTCAGGGATGGGTAAGTTCACCATGAATCCTCCCAGGAAGTCCACAGTCTTATAAATCTTTGAAGGATTGACAGGGAGGTTTGAATATTCAGCGCCCTTCGATTTTTTGTGTGTGGCACTTACAAGTCCAGAAGCTAAGAATAGCATTTCAGCCTAAACATCTTCTGCATATCAAATAGAAGCACTGACAGGAATTCAACAGTTCCATCTGGATGGTTTCTTATGAAGATACAGAAGTGCAGAAACAATAACTTTTGATTCTTTGAGAAGAAGAGAAGCGTGAAGCAACTATGAGGCACCATATGCCTGCCAAATGCAGTTTCCTCTCTACTGGGGGACAAACCAGAACTTGCTAGTATTGTGACTCGACATATTATTATTAATAATAATAATAATAATAATAATAATAATAATAATAACAACAACAATTATTTATATTCAGTGCACAATATATGTACAATGAGATTGGTTCAATACTGTAATTGGAACCCTTGGAGCAATACCTAAAGGGCTACCTCGCTATTTGGAAATTCTGAACCTACCTGACTTGAACATTCTGATTCTACAAAAAAACCACCCTACTTGGAACAGCTTATATCCTCCGATGTTACCTTAGCAGTTCCTAGGTCCTTGGTTAGGACTCAAGCTGTTGAGTTACTAACCAGCCCCAAAGGTATAACAATAACAACAACAATGCCAAAACTAATGTTGAAAAAAGTAATAAGTTAAATTCTGGGTCATATTTTCAATTTGCACTCCTACATATTAATACCACTTTATAATGGCTTGGTAAGGCCACACTTGGAATGCTGCATTCTGTTTTGGTTGCCACAATTTAAAAAAAGATGTGGAGACTCTAGAAAGAGTGCAGAGAAGAGCAACAAAGATGATTAGGGGACTGGAAACTAAAACATATGAGGAACGGTTGCAGGAACTGGGTATGTCTAGTTTACTGAAAAGAAGGACTAGGGGAGACATGATAGCAGTGTTCTGATATCTCAGGGGCTGCCACAAAGAAGAGGAAGTCAAACTATTCTCTAAAGCACCTGAGGGCAGGACAAGAAGCAATGGTGGAAACTAATGAAAGAGACAGAAGCAACTTAGAACTAAGGAAAAGTTTCCTGAACAATTAATCAGTGGAACAACTTGCCTCCAGAAGTTGTATGTGCTCCAACACTGGAAGTCTTTAAGAAGATGTTGGATAACCCATTGTCTGAAGTGGTGAGGGTTTCCTGCCTAAGCAGGGGGTTTGACTAGAAGACCTCCAAGGTCCCTTCCAACTCTGCTATTCTATTCTATTCTATTCTATTCTATTCTATTCTATTCTATCCTATTCTATTCTATTCTATTTTATTCTATTTATCCAGAGAAGATAATACATACATTCAAAATCTTAAAAAAAATAGGAAGTGGTAATAGAAACATGATGAAATGATGTAAATAAGTTTAAAGACATTATAAAAGTAGGAAGGAGAATAAAGGAAATTGACGTATAATTTACTCTTTAGTCCTGGGAGTTTTGTGCTAGTGATGAGTTGACATTTTCTTGCCCCTTATAACACACCTGTGTGTCTCTGCACAACTACAAAGCACTTCTTCCGAAGACCTAGTCATTTATTTTATATTGCCAATTATTTCACATTATCGTATTTTCTAAAATACCACTGATGATCTATTGAAATGTTCTAAGGTGCTTCAGCAAATCAGCTTATTGCACAAAGTTTTGTTGAAATACCGATTTAATGAGCCTAACTTAAATGAGCCGTTTCCTACGTTTTGTAATGCTTTACAGAAATGTTAGATTTCAGGTGTCACTGTTCCCATCCAGCTGAGAAATTCCAGAAAGTGAAATCTAAAATATTCGGAGGCACCAGATTGGAGATGTGGAACTGTTCAATTCCTTCTATTGGAGCGCTATAGCAGGATTCATCACAGTGGTGGGTTCTCTCCCTGTCGCTAACAGTACGGCGCTCAGGGGGCCATGCGCCCTTTCATGCACATGCGCTGTGCATGCATGGCCACTCCACTGCCCCTACAACACCCACCTGCTTGTCGGAGCTTGTTCAGGTGCTACACGCTGTGCACGAGTGCACAATTGGCCGGTTGCTTTAAAAACCAGTATAGAATGCGGGCGGGCAGGTGGCCAAATGAGCCACCATATTGGTATACTGTCAGCTGCTCCCAGCTACTACTGGTATGCTCGTACCGGGCCCCACTGGCAGGAACCCACCACTGATTCATCATGGGGAAGATGCTTCAAAGGCAACCTTTTAAAAGAGCCATGTCCTACTTTAAACTCGAAGTCTACCTCTGACTATTTTCTAAACCAGGGGTCCCCAACCATTCAGACCTCAGGGACCGTTAAGTTGATCATTTTAATTTCCGTAAACCACTAATATGATCTGCCTAATGACTGAGTGAGAGAGTGTGGCCAGGTGGTCATGTGTCTGGGTGGGCATGGCCAACTTGATGTCACTCACTTTGAGGGGTGCTTCGCTGGCCCCTACTCGCTCCTCACCTCCCCACCCAGGCTTCTTAGGGCCCCAACAGGAAACAATTGCTGAAGCTAAGCAGCCACCATGAGAAAGAGAGGGCAAAACAGCTCAGCTCAAATTGGATCTGACTGAGAAGGAGGCGCAGCAGAAGCACCTCACTGAGGACTACAAGCAGAGGCTTTCCAAGCAAGGGGAAGACCTGCAGGAGTGCAAGGCCAGGTACTGGCGCCCGGAGGTTCAGTGGGCTGAGGTGATCAGCCAGTTCCAGGCCATGATACAGTCCCACTGGAATGAGGCCCTCTGGCTCTTTACCACCAGCGACACTTCCCTCCAGCCCTCATCCAAAGCCCCACACCAGGAGGCTGAAGCAGACCCCAAGTCAGAATTTCTTCCTCCCTCCAACCCACACAAAGAGACCCCGAAGGGGGAGACTCTCTGCAGCAACAGAAATGTTCATTGCATGTATCTGGCCCAGGGGCCGTAGTTTGAGGACGCCTGATTTTGTGCAATATAAAAAATTCAAATGTTTTTTCTTTGGACCACCAAAAATTTCTCATGAACCACCGGTGGTGACCAGTGTTCTAAACAGTAAATAAATCTCTTAATTTAGAGTGGAAAAATCAGGTATCAGTGGCATCTGGGTCACTTAAGATTAATGTGACAGAAGAACAGAAATTATTAAATACAGGGTGAGTAATATTGTGGTTAACATTTTAAATAAATTATTATTGTTCTACATTAATCTCAAGCACTCGTGACATCCTGCCTAGACTATTGCAATGCTCTCTACATGGGGCTCCCCTTGAGGTGCATCCGGAGGCTCCAGTTGGTACAGAATGAGGCCACGCGAGGAATCATGGGAGCCTCTCGATGCTCCCATATAACACCTCTCCTACGTGAGCTGCATTGGCTACCGGTGGCCTTCCGGGTTCACTTCAAGGTGCTTGTCACCATCTTTAAATCGCTCCATGGCTCGGGGGCCTAGTTACTTGCGGGACCGTCTCCTACCACATACCTCCCACCGACCGATTCGCTCCCAGGGGGAGGGCCTCCTCAGGGTGCCAACCTCTGGTCAATGCCGGCTGTCGGCGTCCAGGGGTAGGGGCTTCTCTGTGGCAGGGCCCACCCTCTGGAATGACCTGCCCCCCAACCTTCACACTATCACGGACCTTCCCCTCTTTCGCCGCTCACTCAAGACTCATTTCTTCCAGCAAGCTGGACTAGCCTAGAATTTTAGACCTCATATACGCCAAAACTCCAACCAAACTAGTAAATGGTTAATAGGTTAATGGGAATTTTAGTACAAGTTAATTTAATTAATTTTAATTCTTTTATTGTATGTTATCATTTATTATGGTAGATTTATCTGTACACCGCCCTGAGTCCATTTCGATGGAGATAGGTGCGATTTACAAATTGAAATAAATAAATAAATAAATAAATTAGATCAAATGTATCCATCTTAGATTTTTACCATGACTTTTTCTTTAAATTCTTTGCCCTTAAACAGCTATATTGAGAAATATTGCTACCTTTTACTTTGAAGAGTTATAAATCTTTACTCGACTGCAATGAGACTGTGAACCTACTTCTGGGGATCTTGAAGAGGTGAACCGATAATTTGACCTTTTCCCATGTTGGACAATGGTGGGAATGAAGTCCTGTTTTCTGAACCTCATTTCAGCTTTGATGAATTCCATTGTGCTGAGTTTATATTGCTGTCTGCAATTTGAATCTCGCCAGGCTCAAGGTGGACTCAGCCTTCCATCCTTCTGAGACCGGTAAAATGAGGACCCAGATTGTTGGGGGCAAGAGACTGACTCCGTAAAACTGCTTAGAGAGGGCTGTGAAGCCCTGTAAAGTGGTATATAAGTCTACTGCTATTATAACTTGATTAAATAATGTGGTCTGTTGTTTAAACCATTGGCACGGAAAAATCAGAGGACAATATATGTAACTCATTAATATCAAGAAGAAAAATAACAACGGATTTCAAGAGAACCTTGAAAGTACATGCACAGAAGATGCTTTACAAGACATAAAGTGCCATATGTTGCAATGAATATGATTTTGATAGGGGTCAAATTGATTTAAATAAAGCTTAAATTGAACAGCTGTTTCAGTTCTCTCAAGTGCCCCGACATTGGGATAACCAAAAATAGCTAATCTGTGCATGCCAACTTTCAGAGGCAACATGTTAACTATGAGTCTCTTGTATTTTCTGCTGAAGAGATCTATATTCTAAGAACAGGAAAGAAATGGAAGTCGGTCATGATTAAATTTATGGCACAGCTATTCTCTGAAGAAATACAGGTGGTATTTAGTGACTGACATTACAACTGCACTGAAATAGAGTGACTTATGTCCATTTTTCACACTTATGACCTTTGCAGCATCCTATGTCCATGGGATCAGAATCCACATGCAGCTGACTCACATTTATGACCGTTGCAGTGTCCCAGACTCACCTGATTACCATTTGTGACCTTCTGACAAGCAAAGTCAATGGGGAAGCCAGATTCACTTAACAAACATGTTACTCACCTCACAACTGCATGATTCACTAAACAACTGTGGCAAGAAAGGTCATAAAATAGGGCAAAGATCACTTTAACAAATGTTTTTGATTAACAAAAGAAATGTTGGGCTCAATTGTGGTCGTACGTCGAGAGGAATTATTCAGGTTGGACATGACAGAAATTTTAGAGGTCTTTGAGTCTAATTAATATCAATGAATATAAAGTATGTGAGTTTATAATCAATCATAAATAATCTAGGGAATAAACAAATTGCACTTTATTGCTCGAGATGATAAATATCAAGATGAAAGAATAGAATAGAATAGAATAGAATAGAATTCTTTTGTCAATGTGCTGAGGATTTAATAGCTGCCAGTTGATGTAAGGTTGTAAGCTCTAATCTATAAGCTGATTCATTACATCTATGGTACAAGTCCTTTAAGACTTTGATAGGAGGTCCACACAAGTCTATATATATATATATAGGTGTTCATTAGAGCAGGGGTCCCCAACCTTTGCAACTTTCAGTCTGAAGGACTTCAGCTCCCAGAATTCTCCAGCCAGCTTTGCTGGCTGGAGAATTCTGGGAGCTGAAGTCCTTCAGACTTAAAGTTGCAAAGGTTGGGGACCCCTGCATTAGAGGGCATTTCTCTCTCTCTCTCCTAGTGTATCTCTCTCATTGTGTATTTCATTTTCTCTCCTTTTCATTTCTCTCTCCTAGTGTATCTCTCTCATTGTGTATTTCATTTTCTCTCCATTTTCTCTCCTTTTCCCCCAGCCAGCTATGCTGGCTGGGAAATTCTGGGAGTTGAAGTCCACAAGTCTTAAAGTTCCCAAGTTTGGACATCCCTGCCATAGATGAATGGTAAGGGGTTTTTCCACCATGTATATATTTCTATACTTAAACCACTATTAATTGTATAAAAGCTCAGTGTAATGTGTGCTGTGTTTTGCTCCTGGGGTTTTTTCTCTCTCATTATAATAGTCACACTGCCAAAACTGTGACATCTTTATTGGCCAAGTGTGATTGGATACACAAGGGATTTGTCTTCGGTGCATAAGCTCTCAGTGTACATAAAAGTTACAAGTGATAAATCATGATCATTGTCATCATAAAAATACATTCATCATAAATCATACGATACATCAATTAGTGATAGCCATAGGATACTAAATAAGCAATCAACACAAATCATATTAGGAAACTAAATAAAACAATATAAGTTGTAAAGATGCAAGCAACAAAACTATAGTCATAAATAGAAAAGGAGATAGGTAATAGGAAAGATGAAACGACTCGTACAGCCTTACTAAATAGTTTGACAATGTTGTGGGAAGTAATTGTTTAGCCGAGTGATGGCATGGGAGAACAAACTGCTTGAAATGTTTCCAAGGTCTATATCAGCTGTGTCAAAACCTCTGGATGTGGCCCTTAATGATTTTTTTTAACAAAGGTAGGGATCATTTAACAATGTCATTATTGGAATTGGAAAGTTTATTGTTAAACAATCTTGTCATACGTTGAAAAATCATGTTATTGCACCACTTAGCAGTTCTGGTTATTGTTAAATTGTTAAAGAGGTACCCCATGGGTCATTAAGTGAAGTCCACACATAACTGCAACTTTTGACTTCCTGCTGGCTTCCCCATTGACTTTGCTAAGCCTGCAGGAAGGCTGCAAATTGTGATTACATGATCACAGCATGCCATGACAGCCAAAAGTAGGAGGTCCAGCCACAACTACCAGTCATTAAATGAGGATCATATGTGTACCACATCTGATCTGTACTCGAAATATACATGAATCAGAAAGCTTCTTTTGCTTTGAACTAAAACAGGGGTCTGCAAAGTCGGCTCTTTTAAGACTGGTGGACTTCAACTCCCAGAGTTCCCCAGGCAGCATAGCTGGCTGGGGAATTCTGGGAGTTGAAGTCCACCAGTCTTAAAAGAGCCGACTTTGCAGACCCCTGAACTAGAATAAAATAAACCCACCTGAAAAATATATCAGCTATGTGCAAAGCTGGGAACTCAGAATGTCCTTGCCTCTTTTTTTCCAAAGTACACCATGCTATCAAATTGCTTGAGGTCTCTACCCTTCATTGTTATCAGTGATGACCAAGGCAAGCTTATAACCTCGAAAGCTCTTTTTATGATTTAAGATTCTATAAACTGGAAAATGGTCTTTGATGGCCTTGAATTTTTCCAATCAATCTTTCTCAATTAATAATAGATTGATGGCTTTCACTATGCCTTTCCAGATACAGGAAGGCTCTGTCATTAGCCTTCACCCTTTCCCTTTATGTAAAGCCCAGGAAAAACCATGTACTGTGTTTCCCCAAAAATAAGACAGGGTCTTATTTTCTTTTGACCCCAGAAATAATCACATGGCCTTATTTTGGGGGAGGTCTTATTATTTTTGAGATGCAGGAGATGGTGAAAGTGATATCTCATGGCGGCTACTGTGTTGCAGTATTATGGAGGAGGGCTTATTTTCAGGGGAGGGCTTATTTCAGTGCATGCACTCAAAAACCCAACTGGGCTTATTATCCAGGGAGGGTAGTAACCCTAATTTTAGATTTTTCAAAAATAAACACCTTGGTGTTAGAGAAAGGAACAATCTTGTTAAATTAATGTAGTAACTATTTGGCCTAAAATGGCCCACTTCAGTAGAGTAGTGAAAAGAGGCAGTAACCTCAGTTTAAAAAAAAAAAAAGGCAAATCTACTTTTGTGTAATGAATATCATTTATCCTGTGTGCTTTGTTTAAGGCTGCGCGCAGGTGTGGAAGGAAGAAATATCACCCAAGGATTTAGAGTCAGAAATAAAATGAATAGAATAGAATAGAATAGAATAGAATAGAATAGAATAGAATAGAATAGCTGCTGTGGCCTAGAGGTGGAGCTCTGGCCTCCCAATCAGGAGGTTGTGAGTTCGATCATAGGTAGAGGCACATGTAGGGTCTCCTGCTTGGGCAGGGGGTTGGACTAGATGACCTTCCAACTCTGTTAAACTGTTATAATAGAATATAATACAATTCTTTATTGGCCAAGTGTGATTAGACACACAAGGAATTTCTCCTTGTGAAAAATAAAAATAAAATAGAATACATTCTTTAAGTTATACTCCCACATGCCATAAAATCAATAGCCTGGCTTTTCTCATTTGGTGAAACTTGCTTTGCCTAAAAGTTGGTGTGACATTTGTGTTGAACTTAATTTATAAGTCAGCGATGTATGAATTTGACAGACTTGCCTTCTGTGTGACTGCAATGCAGGTATCTTCATGCTGAACCTGGGTTCATGGCTTCTAATGTTGGCCTGAGCAATATTACTGGAGCCATGATGCCCACTCATTTTAAGAACTTGTCCATCAAGAGCCATTGGCTGACAAATGACTGCATAGGCCACTATACTCTTAGTCCTTGACAGACTCAACTTCTCTAAATATACTCTTTGTACCAAAGTTAGCAATCTAATGAATTGCTCCTGAATGTTTGGGACAGTATTATAGTCATGGATGCTATTATTAAAGTAATTCTTTTTCTCTCTCAATACATTCTCTCTTCTGCTGGTGGTAGTGTGTTACCATTTATGGAATGGTGACACCACTATGCATCTATTCAGATTTTTTGATTTGCATTAACATCATGCTCTTAACGTGCATTGTGAGATGGTGGAATCACCTTTATGAAGCCTGCTAAAGTGTTCAGATCTTCCTGTTACCTAGAACTAACCAAAAGGCCATCCAATGTCCATAGAAGTCATTAAGGAGTGAGCACAATTAAATAAGATGGTATTAAATTTCAGAGATTACTCCTTCGTCCTCTTTGTCAAGATCTACAGAGACCAAGTCTCTTTCGATTATGAAAGTAAGCTTATGGTATAAGTTGTGAGAAAACAGAGCTTGTGTTTCATGGGCCAAATGCTGCTTTCATCATTTATTATTCACTGATATTGCCTTTTTACTATTTTCATTCAAGAGTAACTGCAACACAGGTTCAGTGGTTAAAGACTGACAGCCTAGGTTTGAGACCTAAGTGCCACCCAATAGTGTGGCTTCCATTACTTGGCCTAGCCCCTGCCCATCTAGCAGTTCAAAAGCATGCAACTGCATATAGATAAATAGGTACCACTTCAATGGGAAGCTAACAACATTCCATTTGACATATAGAAATAGCAAGAGCACTTAGACTTATACACCACTTTACAGTGCTTTACAGCCCTCTCTAAGCAGTTTATAGAGTCAGCATCTTGCCCTCAACAATTTTGGGTCCTCATTTTATCCACCTCATAAGGATGGAAGACTGAGTCAACCTTGAACCTGGTGAGATTTGAACTGCCGAATTGCAGCAGAAGTAGCCTGCAGTGCTGCATTCTAACCACTGTGCCACCACAACACCCTGTAGTCATGTTAGCCACGTGACCATGGAAGCATCTTCGGACAATGATGAACCCTCATGAAAGAAACAAAGATAAGCACCAGTCCCTAGAGTCAAACACAATTGGACAGGGGAATCCATTATCTGTATAGTTATGAGAGGGATGATTTTCTGAATGGTGCCACTTCGTTCATGTTCTTGTGTTTGGGTGTGTGTGTTGTTGTGTGGGTACATATAGATGTCTCTCTGTGTGTGCATGGGTGCACACATTTAACTTCAAAATCCTTGCCTTAGAAATGCTTCTACAGAGCACTTATTTCTTAGATCTCTATCCTCACCTCTCTTACCAGCCTACCCTGTTAAAATGATTGGCTGTATGTTTAAATTGTTGTTCACAGCCAGGGAAACTAGTTGGAATGGATCAATATTGGTACTGCTGTGAGAAATGAAGTAGCAATTCAATTTTTCAGATTGTGGTCATAAAAGGTCCACCAAGATTGGGTTTCTGTGTTCTACTCTGAACTAGCAAAGTACAAAGAACATCCTTCTTCTTATATATTATAAAGGATCATATTGCTACCACAATTATATCTGGACTTCTGCTTCTAAAGTGTAATATCTAAAACCATTTGCTTCAAATGCATTGAATGTCAGGGTT
Organism: Rhabdophis nuchalis; assembly: GCA_039707465.1. Taxonomy (NCBI): domain Eukaryota; kingdom Metazoa; phylum Chordata; class Lepidosauria; order Squamata; family Natricidae; genus Rhabdophis; species Rhabdophis nuchalis. Next base: position 11,468,910 of record CM077651.1, on the reverse strand, counting down.
CCAAATAGCATCCAAAAGTAAATCAGAGTCCAAGGCAAAATATTGCTTAAAGTTCCAATTTATTAAGACAGCCATGTTCGCACATTTGGGAAAACCCAAATCTGAAAGCTTCCTGGTTTTCCACACCTAGTTGAAAGTTCAAGATCTTGCCCAAACACCACCAGTCTATCACATGGTCTAATCTCCCACTGCCATGCTGGCAGTTCCACCCATCCAGTTCTGGTCAGGTGCAGAGGTGCAGAGACAAAGGATGACCTTGGCTTTCTAGAAAGGATTTTGTTATGGCTACATAGCATCTAACAACATACAATACCCCCTCCCATTTTCCCACAATAGAAAATCCATAGCAGAATAATGGAAAGTATGGCAAGCCAAAGACCCAAAAGATGGCTGCATGTCTGACATTGTTCTTATTTACTATACCACTCAGCTAGGACCAAGGATGCTGAACAACAAGACCTTCTCTATTCACCAGGCTAATATACAGTCCATCACAAGATTCAGATCCTGTAGGCTAGTATGGAAAACTAGCCATTTACTTAATGTCTACTCAATTTAACCCTGAGAATGAATGGAGAGAGCAATGATCCCAGACGCTATTAAAAAGATGTTGAGACTCTAGAAAGAGTGCAGCGAAGAACAACTAGGATGATTAGGGGATTGGAGACTAAAACATCTAACCTAATTTAATCTAATCCTTCTTGAGGCCTGTCCAATAGCGATTAGAATAGAATAGAATAGAATAGAATAGAATAGAATAGAGGAGTTGGAAGGAACCTTGGAGGTCTTCCAGCCCACCCCCCCACCTAGGCAGGAAACTCTACACCACTTCAGACAAACGGCTATCCAACATCTTCTTAAAAACTTCCATTGTTGGAGCATTCACAACTTCTGGAGGCAAGTTGTTCCACTGATTAATTGTTCTCACTGTCAGAAAATTTCTCCTCAGTTCTAAGTTGCTTCTCTCCTTGATTAGTTTCCACCCATTGCTTCTTGTCCTACCCTCAGGTGTCTTGGAGAATAGTTTGACTCCCTCTTGAACAGCTGAATTGGACATCTAGTTATGAGGACACCACCATGTTCCCCCTATATATTGTATATAATTACGTGGATATATTTACTTCTTTGTCATCTTCTTATCACATGCAAAATAAATTTATTTATTATTTAATGGCAATAATACACTGAAAATTTGCCTCTTCACTCCGTCAACTGGAGTGAAGATGCTGTGAATATTTCATTGAATAGGAGCGAATCACTGAATCAAGAAAATAAATCTTGTCGTTGAACATATCTGCTTTTATTCTGGATGAAACAAAAGCTTTAATATATTAGTGCGCTCTCTGCGATGTTTGTATTTATATTGCTGTATTAACTATTGCTGGAAAAAGGGGGATTTTTATGCATATAGACACCAATGTTTTAGCTGAAATTCCACATCTGTTTTTCTGCCTATGAGCTTGGCTTCATACATTTTTTATAAACATCTCACAATATTGCTATTTGTTGTACCTGGTCTTATGCCCAAGTGTCTGTGCCTGTATGGATATTTAGACTATTTCTCTACTCCTTTTGCATTAGATGTGTTCTTCCAGTGAATAAATTTATTGTGTTCTATCATTGCATTTGAATCATTTTCTTTTTTAAAAATTTCATCCACTAGGAATGGTGATGACATAGAATATAATAACATACTAAATGGATATGTGAATGAAACTAAATATTGTACTGGTGATGGGTTGGATTCATTGTGCACAGTGCAGAGAAGAGCAACAAAGATGATTAGGGGCCTGGAGGCTAAAAATATGAAGAACAGTTGCAGGAACTGATTATGTCTAGTTTAATGAAAAGAAGGACCAGGGGAGACATGATAGCAGCCTTCCAATATCTCAGAGGGTGCCACAAAGAAGAGGGAGTCAAACTATTCTCCAAGGCACCTGAGGGTAGGACAAGAAGCAATGGGTGGAAACTAATGAAGGAGAGAAGCAACTTAGAACTAAGGAGAAATTTCCTGACAGTCCGAACAATTAATCAGTGGAACAGCTTGCCTCCAGAAATTGTGAATACTCCAACTTTTTAAGAAGTTGGATAACCATTTGTCTGAAGTGGTGTAGGGTTTCCTGCCTAAGCAAGAGGTTGGACTAGAAGACCTCCAAGGTCCCTTCCAACTCTGTTATTTTATTCTAATTCCAAAGGACCATTCATATGTACATGCAGACAAAAAGAAGCAAAGGTAGCAAAACAATAGTATTGACCTGTCACCCAGCTTTGATTTTTGGAACAAAAGAGCTACAATGCCCACTTATAGGAATTAGAAACAGAATAAGTCTATAGAAATGTGTGTCTCCCTGCTGCCTTCAAAGACATTTATTCACTTAACCCAAAACAGTCTATTTGGCATGAAATAAATGAGGATTCCTAAGATTCCTAAAGAGAGACAGAGAGACAAGAAAAGAAGCATTAATTTGGTACCAATGTTGCTGTTTCCATCTCTTCTGGAATTCAAAAGTTGGTATCCTGTGGGTAGACAATTAAATGTGGGTGAATCTTACTTCTTTGTCACTTCATTATTTTGTCCCACCCCTATATTCTTGATATGAATATAGACACTCTCAGGATAAAATGATTGGTCTTATTCTGATACTTTCACATTGGTCTTGTTCTGATATTTTCACATCAGGGATATGTATCCCATAAGGAATATATAAAGAGAGTGGTGCAGTGGCCCAGAGGTGGAGCTCTCGCCTCACAATCAGAAGGCTGTGAGTTCAAGCCTAGGTAGAGGCAGATATTTCTCTGTTTCAGGGCACAATGAAAATATATCTGCTGAACACAACTCCGCATTGGTGACAGGAAAGGCATCTGGCCAGTAAACACTTTATGGAAGAAGAAGAAGATGATGGTGGGATATGTAAAGAGGGGTAGAAAAAAACCATTTCTCTGTTTTGCTCTCCCTTCTCTCCCTCTCCCTCCCTCCCTATTTCTCTTTCCCTCTTTCTCTCCTTCTCTCCCTCTCCCTCCTCCCTTCTCTCCCTCCCTATTTCTCCCATTCTTTCCCTGTTTTCCTATGATTCCCCCCCCCCCCATGGGGACTTTTAGATAGTTTTAAATCGGGTATTTTAAAATTGGGTTTTTAGCATAGGATAAGATGGTTTAATTTATATTTTAAATTGTGTATTTATTTTGTATTCTGTATGTTTTTTAAATTTCCTGTGCGCCGCCCTGGGTCCTCTGCGGAGAAGGGCGGGATATAAATGTAAATTAAAAAAAAAAAGATTTGCTAGCTACCTTAGTGCTATTTCATTCAAAGTAACCTGGCAACATTAAAATGTGTGCTATCTCTCTTCTACCTCTAGTATCTTGTGTAGGAAAAGTACTCCAACCCAGAGAGAGTTTGCAATTATAGTTTGCATCCCTTTCTTGTAGAGGCTGACTTGTCTTCGTTGCTGTATCAACCAAGGAAGCATTTCCATTCCACATTGGGTCAAATTTGACTTCAGTTGTTTATGAGAAGTACGCAGTCTCTATGCATGAATCCCATTGAGTGAAATGTCCAGTTCTCCTTTGTGTCTCAGTGAAAACAATGGCATTTATCCTGGCTTCAAGTTTGAGAGTTTCAGTGCCTTCTCAGTTGGGTCATTTTAAGCTAAATTCTTCCGAGCTGAAATGCTAACCATGTCACCTCAGGTCACGATGCTGATGTCTAAAGAATCCAATCCTAAATTATATAACATCTCAAGTGAGAATGCTTTCTCCAAGCTAGCTATATTCTCATCAGGAAACTAAGAAAGAAATAGAGCAGGGACAAAAAAAAACAACAGTTTTTATACCCTTCATTTCTGATTGTTTTTATTGCTCTCCAAGGCCTCACATGACCTTTGGCAATATCATTGCTAGCGAGATGGATTTACAGTCCTCCCCAAATGTGGCTCGTCCAGGATTCTCCCCTCCCCCCCCCCACTAATAAAATCACAAGCCGTATTCATCTGAAAGTCTCCCCATCTGCCAAGTTGGTGCTGGCCAGGCAGGCAAAGTTTTGCAACTTTAAGAATCTGAAGGCAAGTGTTTAAAATGGGATATGGGATTTAAGGGTTGGGGTGAGATGGAGGGATTAGAAAGGGTGGATTTCTAATCTTTGCATAGACAAAGAGAAACTGAAATAAGTGGGGAGAAGTGTATTTACAATGGAAATATTGTAGAGAAGGAATTTTTTTTAAAAAAAATGTCTTTAAAAAAAACCTGTTTAATAAAAACCTTTTTTTTTTAAAAAAAGGATGGATTTGCTGTCTTTTCATGCTTGTTTCAAACCCTTATGTAGTACCCCTCATGTTTCCTCTGTATATTGGGTAAATTCCTCCTCCTCCTCCTCCTCCTCCTCCTCCTCCTCCTCCTCCTCCTCCTCCTCCTCCTCCCCCTCCCCCTCCTCCTCCTCCTCCCCCTCCCCCTCCTCTTCTTAGAATAGAATAGAATAAACAGAATTGGAAGGAACCTTGAAGGTCTTCTAGTCCAACTCTCTACTTAGGCAGGAAACCCTACACCACTTCAGACAAATGATTATCTAACATCTTCTTACAAACATCCAGTGTTGGAGCATTCACAACTTCTGGAGACAAGTTGTTCCACTGATCAATTGTTCTAACTATCAGGAAATACTCAGTTCCTGCAACCGTTCTTCATATGTTTTAGCCTCCAGTTCCCTAATTATCTTTGTTGCTCTTCTCTGCACCCTTTTTCAAGTTTCCACATCTTTTCTACATCATGGCAACCAAAACGGAATGCAGTATTCCAAGTGTGGCCTTACCAAGGCATTATAAAGTGGTATTAACACTTCATGTTATCTCTGTTGATGCAGCCTAGAACTGTGTTGGCTTTTTTGGCTGCTGCTGCTTCTTCTTCCCCTTCTCCTTCCTCTCCTTCCTCTTCTCCTTCCTCTTCCTCTTCTTCCTCCCCCTCCTCCTTCTCTTCCTCCTCCACCATCTATTCACCTCCCAACAACATTGTTGTATATTGCAACTTCTCAGTAAGAGCACTCCTGTTGTTGAAGTTGGAGAAGCAACAAAGTGCTATGCAACGATAGGTTAGCAGCACTTTTCAACTCAGATCAAATATATGCATTAACCCAAACTACAGCTAATAAGAGATAAGATAATGTACCTGATTGGGAGAACAGAAGTAAAGGGCCTGGCTCTAATCTTTTCTGCAGACAGAACCTGGTTTATACTTCCTCTATTCAAGAGTCATTTTGCACATCACAAACCCTATGATCATACTATGTGGGTGTGCTTACCAAATTAACTGTAGCTACCACAACTGCACTTTTAGAATTTTGCTAATCATGGATATAGTCTTCATTCTATCTGCATTAGACAACCCAGAAATGAACCCATAGAGCAACGATAGCTTCTTCTGCCGATGAATGTGTGAATGTGGGGAAACTGTGGTTGCTGCATTTCTCTAGAGTGAAGTTTAGGATGATTTAAATGTGATAAGAGAAAAACCGTGCAAGAGAAGCCAGGAAAACAAATGGAGAAGCTGTCTTTCTGGGGGCAAAGTCTGAAAAAGAGGAGACAATTGGATGTGAAAGCAAGAAATAAACAAACCTTGTTGGGCAACAAGCCGTGAAATTCCAGACAAATAGCTGGCTTTGTGTGTCTGTGTGTATGTGTATTTTACAATAGCACCAGCAAGATAAGAAATAGTGAATTTTGAAGCTGTCATATAATTTGAAATTTGGCACCATACTTGCTCTTGAATTAACTAGCTGAACGAGCTTTGTAAAAGTCAGATAATTATCTGTCCTGTACATTGCTAACATAGGTCATTGGAGAATGTTTTATGGGATTTTTATGGTGCACCAAAAATCTAAATGCCTGTAGAGGAACGCTTACAGCTGGTGAACCCGGACTGGCTGACTAGTCCATCGACTTCAATATTCTCGAATTCCCATTTTCCCTGACCTGGTGTTCTTGCTGAAGAGTTGCTCAGATGTACTGTTATATATATCTTTGGACATTACCCAGGTGATTTGGCTCAATATAGCTAAAAAAAATACATGTGGAGCTGTCCAAGGTTCTTATGAAGAGTTCATGCTATTGTGCAGCCTTTCTTCCATTTAACACAAGCGATATGAGTGATGCTTTATCTCCATGTGCAATTGTGAGAAAAGATGCATCTGATTTAAGCATTTTAAATCTCCTTTTCTATAAGAAGACCCCCACACACTAAAGGAGAGGGGGTCGGTGGTAAACCTATTCTCCAAAGCACCTGAAGGCTGGACAAAAAACATATGGATAGAGACTAATCAAGATGAGAACCAACCTAGAATTAAGGAGACATTTCCTGACAGAACAATTAATCAGTGGGACATCCTGCCTCCATAAGTTGTGGGTGATATAACATTGAAGTTCTTTAAGAAGAGGTGAGACAACCATTTGTCTGAAATGGTGTACGCCGAGCTATTTTTGAAGGCATGCGAGGGGTTGCCCTGTCAGCTGCAGCACTTATGTGCGCACTAGCTAGCTGGTTTTCTACCTTGATTTTTTTGCCATTTTTCGCCCACCAGAGGCTTCAGGGAAGCCTCCTGAAGCCTCCAGGGAGAGAAAAATAGCCCAACGGGTAACCTGGAAGTCTGTTCCTGAACTTCCAGTTTGCGTGTTGGGCCATTTTTCATTCTCCCCAGGCTTCTAGAAAGCCTCTGGGGCCTGGGAGGGTGAAAAGTAGACCTACAGGGCCCACCAGAAATTGGAAAATAGGTTGTTTCTGACCTCCAGAGGGCCTCTGGGGAGGGGCATAGGAGGCCCTTTTCACTCTCTCCAAACTCCAAGAAAGCCATGTGTGCATGCACGGGGCAGCAGGGGTGGTGGTGTCATGTGTCTATGCACAGGGGCATTAAATTATGGGGGTGGGTGGGCACATGAGCGTGTGTGCGTGCTTTTGGCACCCGAGGCGAAAAAGGTTCACCATCACTGGTATAGGGTCTCCTGCTTGAGCAGGGGATTGGACTAGAAGACCTCTAAGGTCCCTTTCAACTCTGTTATTCTGTTATTCCTCCAAACCTAAAGAGCTGCAAAGCCTTACCTGCAGAGGGAGATAGAACTCAGTGTCTTCTAAGCCAAGGGTCACCAACCTTTCGGACCTCAGGGACCACTAAATTCATAATTTTAAATCCTGTGGACCACTAATATGATTTTTTTAAACAAAATATAAATAGTATTTAGTGCAATATAAAAAAAATGCAAATAATTTTTCTGCAGACCACCAAATTTTTTTTTTGCAGATCCCCAGTGGTCCATGGACCAGAGGTGAGCTTCTACCAGTTCGGACTGGTTTGGCTGAGTAGATAGTAATTTGGCTGGACGTATGGCTGAACCAGTTCTATCCTCAGCGGCAGCATCTTGATTTTCTGTTTTTTAATGTTGTGCGCATGCACAGACCTTTTTAGGTGCAAATGTGCACATGTGTGGAGTGCAAAACGTTTTCGGGAGCCGAACTGATAGTAATGCTGGCAGGAACCCACTCAATGCTGTGGACCATTGATTGATGACCACTGTTCTAACCAACATGGAGTTGCCTTGATTGAGTTAAAATCAGAGAAGAATCTGAAACATCATCACTTAATGTATCAGCTGCAGTGAAAACCCAGGAACACCACCTGCATTTGGCTTAACTTATGCAGTACCTCATTAGCTTCTCTAAGCTTGGTTTTATGCAGATATTGTCACTGCAACGAGTTTAGTCCTGAGCCATAATTACTACTGACCTCAAGGGGATTCAGTTCAATAATTGTGAGTTTCAGTGCACAAGAGTCACACCATCATTTGCTGGATGGGTTAATTTCCTTTCATGTAGACAGATCTTTGTAGGCTCCAAGGCTCCCTGCCTATACAAATCCTAAAAAGAAGAAGGGACTCAAAGAAGGAAAGTCATTAGCCTCTTTTCTAATATTCATGAATCTTATGCCCAGGCAGTTGCATAATGTTAATCAAGCTTATAAAGGTTTTCCTTGTTCATAAATGGCAAAACGTCTTGTAACCAAGTGGAGCTTGAATTTCTTCCTTCATAAATGAGACCACCCCAGTCACATTTATCATCTTTCCTTTCCACGGGGTCTTGCAGTTACCCTCTTCAGCTATTGATCCTCTCTGAGCCCTCCAGGATGAAGCAGGGAAAAGAAAGAACTGCAGACAGGAGAAATGTTCATGTCTCCATATGTTTATGTCCTCACCCAGCAATGTCATCACAGCAATGTCTGCGCACACAAACATCAAATTGATGCGTGCAAGCCACACCAAGTAGGACAATCTCAACACAAGCTTCACCCTACTGTAGCTGTAGCTGCACTACGATGTGGTTGGCTGAAAAACAATGCAATGCAATGCAATGCAATGCAATGCAATGCAATGCAATGCAATGCAATGCAATGCAATGCAATGCAATGCAATGCAATGCAATGCAATGCAATGCAATGCAATACAATACAATAGCAGAGTAGGAAGGGACCTTGGAGGTCATCTAGTCCAACCCCCTGCCTAGGCAGGAAGCCCTATACCATTTCAGACAAACGGCTATCCAACATCTTCTTAAACACTTCCAGTGTTGGAGCATTCACAACTTCTGGAGGCAAGCTGTTCCACTGATTAATTGTTCTAACTGTCAGGAAATTTCTTTTCAGTTCTAAGTTGCTTCTCTCCTTGATTAGTTTCCATCCATTGCTTCTTGTTCTGCCCTCAGGTGCTTTGGAGAATAGCTTGACTCCCACTTCTTTGTGACAGCCCCTGAGATATCGGAACACTGCTATCATGTCTCCCCTAGTCCTTCTTTTCATTAAACTAGACATACCCAGTTCCTGCACCCGTTCCTCATATGTTTTAGTTTCTAGTCCCCTAGACTGACAAGAGGCAGAGTTTGTCCCTGCGACATCACAATCTCATGTTTTATGACTTACACCTTCTGCAGACCCCCAAGATTTTCAGTTCTACTAAGCATCCATTGAATCACTACAAAATAAAGACACTGGATCCCATAAGGCCATGATGGCAAATCTATGGCATGTGAGCCCGAAGTGGCACAGGGAGCCATGTCACCTGGCATGCGCAGCATCATTGTTCTTCCAGGTTTATGGCATGCACATGTGCATGACAATCAGCTGGCCTTTGCGTGTGTAGCAGTGCTGGAAAACGGAAGAACTGGTCTTTCATTTTCCAGCATGCGCACTGGCCAACTGAACGTCGCACCACGCATGCGTGCCAGAAACTGAAAGGCCAGTTAGCCAGTATGCATGCATGTGCCAGAAACCAAAGGTTCATTTCTTGGTGCGCACCATGTCCCCTGGGCAGCTCCTCTTCCGAGTTGCATTCCTGACAAGCGTGCATGCCGAACTAAACACACTAAAGCCTTATGGCACTCGATGCCAAAAAGGTTGACCATCCCTGCCATAAGGCTTTAGCCTGCCCGAGCAGAATAACAGAATAGCAGGGTTGGAAGGGATCTTGGAAGTCTTCTAGTCCAGTGTTGATAAACCTTTTCGGCACCGATTGCCAAAACTGGAGTATATGTGCATGGGGAGCACTGGAAACTGGAAGAGCAGTTCCCTGGCATACATGTGCAGGCCGGGAAGCTGAGCTTCCGGTTTCTGCCATGTGCATGCACATCAGTCACCTGGTCTTCCAGTTTCTGGTGTCCATGCATGTGGAAAGATCTGCTGGCTGGTGCACATGTGTGTGCCAGAAGCTCAGCTTCCCAGCACATGTATGCATGCAAGGGAGCTGCTCCTCTGGTTTCCAGCACTCCCAAGTGCACAAAGGCAAGCTGGCTGGCCTGCTTATGCACACCAGAACCTGGAAGAGCAATGGATGATGTGTTGGGTTCCCAGAGAGATGGCTCTGCATGTCACTTCTGGCACACATGCCATAGGTTTGCCCTGCACCATTCTGGACAAGTGATTATCCAATCTCTTGACTGAAGAACAGTTGCAATTGGTTGTGTCTAGTCTACTGAATTGGTTATGGTTATTGGTGAATTGCTTAACCAAATTAGGAATTGGTTATGTGTAGTCTAGTGAAAAGAAGAAATAGGGGTTACATGGTTGCAATGTTCAAACATTTGAAGTGATGCCACCAAGAATGTAGGTCAACCTACATTCCAAAGCACCAGAAGGTAAGACAATAAACAATGGATGGAGAATGTCTAAGGAGTTTTCCAGTCATCCAGGTCATGGTTATCTCAAAGGTGCTTTTTTCAAGAGGCAACTGGACTTTCGGTTTTTTCTTTCTTTGAAGACGTTTCGCTTCTCACCCAAGAAGCTTCCTCAGCTCTGAAGCCGAGGGAAAAAAAACACAAAGAAAGCAACTAAGATGAATCAAAAGCCAGAAGACTATTTATTTATTTATTTCATTTATTTTTCATATTTATAACCCGCTCCCATCTCACAACAAGGGACTCGGGGCGGCGAACATAGAATTAAATCAATAAATACAAAATACAATACATAGATATTAGATGCCTGTGTTGTAACCGTTTTTAAAACCCTCGTTTATAATTGGCGGTGCTGGGGTTACGCAAGGCCAGCTAGTTGGAAGAAGTGAGTCTTAAGACATTTGCGGAAGAGGCGGAGGTCAGGAATGGTGCGGATTTCAGGGGGCAGGTCGTTCCAAAGGGCCGGCCCTGCCACAGAGAAGGCCCTCCCCCTGGGCGCCGACAGTCGACATTGCCCGACCGACGGCACCCTGAGGAGGCCCTCTCTGTGGGAGCGTGTCGGTCCCAGGGATGTATGGGGCAGGAGACGGTCTTGCAGATAGACTAAAGCATATGATGAATGATTGCAGGATTTGGGTTTCAGTCGTCTAGACCAGGGGTCCCCAACCTTTGCAACTTTAAGTCTGAAGGACTTCAGCTCCCAGCATTCTCCAGCTGGGAGCTGAAGTCCTTCAGACTTAAAGTTGCAAAGGTTGGGGACCCCTGGTCTAGAGAAAAGAAGGACTTGGGGGGATGTGATAGCAGCATTCCAGTATTTAAGAGACTGCCACAAAGAGGAAGGGATCAATTTATTTTGCAAAGCACCAGAGGGCTGGACAAGAAACAATGGATGGAAACTAACCAAGGAGAGAAACAACCTGGAATTAAGGATACATTTCCTAACAGTGAGAACAATTAACCAGTGGAATGGCTTGCCTTCAGAAGTTGTGGGTGCTCCATCACTGGAGACTTCTAAGAAAAGACTGGACAGTTATTTGTCTGAAATGGTATAAGGCAGGGGTCCCCAACCTTTGCAACTTTAAGTCTGAAGGACTTCAGCTCCCAGAATTCTCCAGCCAGCTTTGCTGGCTGGAGAATTCTGGGAACTGAAATCCTTCAGACTTAAAGTTGCAAAGGTTGGGAACCCCTGGTATAAGGCCTCCTGCTTGAGCAGGAGACCCTTCCGACTTTGTTATTCTGTTCTGTTATTCTCTTCTTAAAACATGGAGATGGAGCAGTATGTTTGTATTCTCAGCATCAATACTTGAATCATATCATATCCAGATCTTTTTTTGGGGGGGAAAGAGGAATCAGTACACTCCAAGACATGGGGAAGATTTTATAACTGGCTAGAGAAAGAAATCTAGAAAAGAAAGTAAGTGGAAGATTTGGAACCCAGACATTACACTATTAAATGGAAAAGTGGGGGAAGAGAGGGAAAACAGAAAATAAAGTACTAAATATCCAAGTATATATTCTAGAGTGAGATATAAAGGGGGAAAAAACAGTTACAATAGATTAGCGAAGGAAAGGGAATAAGATAGGTCCTTTTGTAGGAGAAGGGCGGGGTATAAATTTAATAAAATAAATAAATAAATGATACTCAGCTATTTTGGGGTTTGCAGAAACACCATCCCAAGAAAACATAAATTGAGATTTGAAAGAGACACCTATTTATTTTATTTTTATTTATTTTATTAAATTTATACCCCGCCCTTCTCCTTGTTAGGACCCAGGGCGGCGCACAGGCATTATATAAAACCATAAATACAATATACATCAATTAAAAATATATTAAATTAATTCACCCGTGCTAAAACCCATTATTAAAACCGTAACCAAATTATAATTTATATTTAAAAGTCAGAAGCGGGGGGCTATCCTAGGCCGGCTTGTTGGAATAAGTACGTCTTAAGACGGAGGTCCGAGAAGGGGAAGGTCGTTCCAGAGGGCCGGGCCCGCCACAGAGAAGGCTCTTTCCCTGGGTGCCGCCAGCTGGCATTGCCCAGTCGACGGCACCCGGAGAAGGCCCTCTCTGTGGGAGCGGACCTATAACAACCAAAGAAAGGGAGAGAGGAGAAGAAGAGGAGGGAAGGAAGAAAGAGGTAAGGAGTGGAGGATGGAAGGGAGAGGAAGAGAAGGAGAGAGGGTGAGAAGGGGAAGAGGAAGAGTAGGAGAAGGAGAAAGGTAAGGGAAGAAGGAAGGGAAAGGAGAGAAGGGAGAGAGGGAGAAAAGAAAGGGAAAATAAGGCGGTGTTACAACAGTTGGATGGGATGATAAATAAAGCAACCCAAACTGTATATTACAACCTTTTAAATATAATAACAAATGTATAAGAATGACAAATGTAAAGAAGAATAGCTATGTGAATGTCTACCTAAAATTGTATGTAAGAGAATAAAATACTTTTTCAAAAAAAGAAAACCATGTCTCTCTCCTGCTATATATCCAGCAAAATTAAATAGGAAAAAAACAAAGATAAGAAAAGCAAACACACCTTTATGGCACAATTTACTGTTCTTGCTACCAGCCACGATTTCGCGTCGCTGCTGTTCCCTTTTAATTTTATCACTTGCTCTGGGATGTCCAAAGCTTAAATCAGTATTTCCCCAACTACATGCCAGAACATATGCTCGGAAGCTGTCAAAGGGCTGCAAGTACATTGTGAAAAATGGAAATAATTATAGCATCTTCCAAAGCCCAAACACAACAGGCACGAGAGACAGATGCCCTCCGATTCTTTGCTGTTGCTCTGGACGCAGGTCAGGTCTGTCCCGCTGGCTTCAGACCCTGATCCAGGAGTCAGGATTCGGGATCTAAAAAGAAAATGAAAGGGACGTCAAGGTGAAGTAATGAGGGAAGGATCAACCATAAACACTCAGCTAAGACACATGCCCAAAGTTGCAGTTAATCATTTACGTAATGAATGTTTACAACCCTCCTTACAGGGCAAGATTTCAGGATGAAATAGACTCAATAAAAACTGTAAAACAACTGAAAAAAACAACAACCAATCGCACAGAAGGATGAAACTATAAACCTCTAAAGTCCAATATTTTAGGAGAGCAGACAGATCCTGACACGGAAATGCTCAGGAAAGTATACCCAGAGAGAGATGTGCCTTCAATATCAAATTGCCAGGCTATTAGGTTGGTGTTAAGGTTGCCACTTAGAATGGCATTCACCGGTTGTAGCAGTTCTTCCAAAACAAACAAAAATATGCTTATTCTAAGCATGCTGTTCTGACCTAGGCTTCCCAAGATCATGAAGCCGACTCCTCGTCCCAATAAAACTTCTTTTATTGAGGTTAAAGGGAATTCCTCTCCAGCAAAGCCCTGTCTTTCATGAGATTTCACAACTACAGACCTTTATCAGGCTTGGAGAGTTGCCAGGCCGATATCTTCCAAACGCCACGCTGCACCAGCAATTCCTTGGCAAGAAGTCAGGAACAGATCTTCACCCTAATGAATTGAACTAATGGTCTCCGGCAAACTCCACTCCCCTTTTGTTCCTCTTTATTCCCTATGGGAGGGACCATTCACCGTCCATCTGTGACTTTACTCCAGAGTTGGCCCTAGTTTCTTAACTGTTCCCTTATCCTGGCAGTTCTGCACATGCACACATTGGGAACAGGCTCCAGCTGTTCTTCTGCCCCACTGATATCCAACATGTGCACATCGGGAACAGGCTCCAGATGTTCTTCTGCCCCACTGATATCTGACTCCAAAGGCAGCTGATAACTGTTGGACAGCCCTGCCCCCCTCTCTGCCTCCAATGCAGAGCCCTCATCAGAGCCTTCTCTAGACTCCAGGACTGGCCCAGGTTCCTCCCCAACCTCCTCACTGTCTGAATCTGCTGCCAGCTCCTCTGACCACTGGCAGGCCACAACACATGCTGGTGGCTGAATTACACATTTTATTTAAAGAGCAGCCTTTTGAGGGGGCCTCGTAAAAAGCCAAGACTCAAGCAACATATGGATTCTTCCCCCTCCTGCCCCCAAAAGATGGCTTTGTTTTATGGAGAGGGAAAATCTGTAGAAAAAGTGGCCATCAGTTCAACTCATTTTTAGTTCCCATGACAACTTAATGATTTGGTTGTGGAAACATTTTTGACAAGGAGAGTCTCAAGGACTAGACAGTTGACATTTCCTCAAGACAGACAAAGAGACTCCAGGACTATATTTCGCCTGAGTTTGGCTGAGCTGATATTAAGGTCGGTCTCTCTCTCTCACACACACACACAGTCAGCCAGATGTTGAGGCTGGATTTGTATTATCGTCCTCTTATCAAGTCCTCCCCAGGGACTTGAGATAGCCAGATGTTGTTTAGAACATTAAAGGGATCCTAGCACGATGGAAGCTGTTCCCAATAACGCTGCCTTCTGCAATTGACCGATGGCGATTTTGTCAATGCCAGTGTATTTCAGTGGCGCTCCAGATGTTTTGGGATAGCACTCAAGGCACCTATTACTATCGATATTATCTTTGCTTTACTTTGCCATAGTTATTCTACTTCTAATACACTTCTCTTCCTCACCCACCGTCCCTCTATGGAGAGAAGCCTCGGTATTCCTGTTTTCTCCATGACAATCCATGACAAACTCATCTGGCAAAGCTTTTTCCATTGCTTTTTTTTTTCTCTTTGGAAAATAGAAGACCTTTAAATCAAATTAACCTGGACAGCACATTCTTTGAATATGCCCTCCAACATTCAATTACCCTCTCTGAAAGACATGGAAAGGAAGAGACTTAATGGAGGCTGGCATTCATACGATTTCATCCTCCCATTTGGCACCATGCCTTTCGTGAAGTTCAAATTCAGAAATAATAAGGCCGAGCATGGATACGCTCACAATTTATTGCATCCTTTTCCTCGCCTTCCACTCCATTTGTTTGGTTGGTTTGCAAAAAGGAGAAGGCAGCCTAGATTGCAGCTTGCCTGGTTTGGTGGAGAGGTGGAGAATATAAGCTTAGGGGAACTGTAGTAGGTTAAATTAAACATGTTGTTTTCCAGCACAGCTATGTGTAATCGCTGCTTAGCCATTTGGCCAACAGCCACCCACATGGTGTTGTACAGCTGTGAGTTTTGGATTCTCTGTTGATGAATAATTTGGCAGGCAAGATACCTCTGTCTAGCTGAATAATCTTTAAGTGGGTGTGAAGGCAGGAGAGGAGCAGGAACACAGTCTAAAGATTGGACTAGAAATTATAGTTATGTGCTATGAGTCCCCAATCTGTCTGTCTGTCTGTCTCTCTCTCTCTCTCTCTCATCTCTCACGCTATCACCATGTCTGTCTGTCTGTCTGTCTATCTGCCTGCCTGCCTGCCTATCTAATCTGTCTATCACTCTATTGTTCTATCATTCTATCTAATAGTCTGTCTGTCTATCTATCTATCTATCTATCTATCTATCTATCTATCTATCTATCTATCTATCTATCTATCTATCTATCTATCTATCTATCAATCTATCTATCTATCTATCTATCTATCTATCTATCTCTATCTATCTATCTATCTATCTATCTATCTATCTATCATCTATCTATCTATCTATCTATCTATCTATCTATCTATCTATCTATCTATCTATCTATCTATCTATATTTCTCTCTCTCTCTCTCTCTGTCTCTCTCTCTCTCTCACCATGTTTGCCTGCCTGCCTGCCTGCCTGCCTGCCTGCCTGCCTGCCTGCCTGCCTGCCTGCCTGCCTGCCTGCCTGCCTGCCTGCCTGCCTGCCTGCCTGCCTGCCTGCCTGGCTATCTATCTATCTATCTATCTATCTATCTATCTATCTATCTATCTATCTATCTATCTATCTATCTATCTATCTATCTATCTATCTATCTATCTATCTATCATCTACCTATCATTCTCTATCATTCTATTGTTCTATCATTCTATCTAATAGTTTGTCTGTCTATCTATCTATCTATCTATCTATCTATCTATCTATCTATCTATCTATCTATCTATCTATCTATCTATCTATCTGTCTATATCTAATCATCTCTCTCTATTAAATTAATTCTACCTTGCAAGAAAATATCGGTTTGGAAAAATGGACAATAGCACAAATCAGACACATTGCCAAGAGCAGTTGAAAAAGATAACATTAAAATAGAATGTAGAAAGAAACTCCTTTTCTGCCTTCTAAAATGTGGAGGACAGTAAAAGAGACCAACTGGCCTGGTCAGAATCTGAGACATTATGATAGATAATGTGGTAGGGCTCATTCTACATGTAAACATCTCTCCCAGGGGTTCAACAGCCAAGCCTGCACAAATGCATGTTAGCTGTACAGCTATAAAAATGTTCAGGCGCAGAACAGATTCTCCAAAGGTTTCATGGAGATGTGCTTCCTCTTTACACAACACACACACACACAAATGCATATCTCAAATGAGCAACAATGCAAGGTTCATTTTCTGGTTCTCAGGAGGCCGTCAAATATTGCATTTCTGGTTGTGCGCATTCCCATGTAATCGCCTGTTAAAATCCCCCTGGTACTTGTGCAAAATTTTTACGCGTTCCTTACCCGTTTGATTTATGCGCCTCACCCCGACAGCATAGCGTTCCACAGCCCTGTCAATTCCACTGGGATTATACAAGAAACCCAAATGCAATTATGCATGCCTTATGGCAGAGAGAAAGGGGGTGATATGAATGGGTCTGGCAGCCGTTTACTTCATGATCCGTGGATTGTGTATGCAGTGCCATCCTGAGCAGAGATTCGCACATCGTAAGCATATGCTTTCTGGCAGCTGGCATTTACACCACAATGAGAGAGGTAGAATCTTAATTCTGGGATTCAGATAAAGGTGAGCGGTAGCAACCTACTTCCTGTTAAGGCACAGCTAAATCAATAGAGCCAGGATCCCTGCAAGGTGCCACCTCAGCCCATTAGAGTGGTCTTCTCACTGCTCTGATCCTCCATCAGATCGGAAGTAGTAAATGCACAGGTACAGTATAGGTGGTACCTTGCTCAATAGTAGCAACTGTGAGAGGGATCTTGGAGTCCTAGTGGACAACCATTTCAATAGGAGCCAGCCATGTGCAGCAGCTGCCAAAAAAGCCAACACAGTTCTAGGCTGCATAAACAGAGGGAGAGAATTAAGATCAGGTGAAGTGTTAATACCACTTGGTAAGGCCCCACTTAGAATATGGCATTCAGTTTTGATTATCATGATGTTTTAAAAATGTTGAGACTCTAGAAAGACTGCAGAGAAGAGCAAAACAAAAAGATGATTAGGGGACTAGAGGCTAAAACATATGAAGAATGGCTGCAGGAACTGTGTTTAATGAAAAGAAGGACCAGGGGAGACATGATAGCAATGTTCCAATATCTCAGGGCCTGACACAAAGAAGAGGAGTCAAACTGTTCTCCAAAGCATCTGAGGGTAGGAGAAGAAGCAATGAGTAGAAACTAATCAAGGAGAGAAACAACTTAGAATTAAGGAGACATTTCCTGACAGTGAGAACAATTAACCAGTGCAACAACTTACCTCCAGAGGTTGTGAATGCTCCAATACTGGAAGTTTTTAACAAGTCTAGATTGCAGCTTGCATGGTTTGGTGGAGCGGTGGAGAATATAAGCTTAGAGGAACTGTAGTAGGTTAAATTAAACATGTTGTTTTCCAGAGGTTGTGAATGCTCCAATACTGGAAATTTTTAAGAAGATGTTGGATAACCATTTGTCTGAAGTGGTGTAGGGTTTCCTGCCCAAGCAGAGGGTTGGACTAGAAGACCTCCAAGGTCCTTTCCAACTTTGTTATTCTATTCTAGAAGTTTCGAGTCAGTAAGCCACATTCTGGAAGTTGCATGCAAAATCAGTCTTGGGTGCTTATTAATATACAATTTAGCTTCATTTAATTCACTGAGAAAATTACCTGCAGATACTTTAGGTGAAACAAAACTGTAGGCTGGGAAAAGGCCATTTGAAAATGATTGTAAGTTTATGGCTGTTCATTCCTCTCCCAACATATTTAAGACAGGTTTGCCAAATTTATTTTCATTGGCCTGCCACATTCTGGTCCTTCCAATTCTCAAGCCCTGTCTCAGTTTTAATTCAAGCGTATAAAGGTTAGGCCCATTAAATATCACATAAACTGCTTACTTTTAAACGTTAACTTGAACTTCATTCCTAAGGAGCTGTGGTGGGAAAGCAAAGCTGTTTCCAGATGTTGCTGAATGACACCTTCTATCACAATTAATGGTCAGGGACACTAGGGAATAAGTGGCATCTGGAGAATGACCTGTTCTTGGGTTAGACATTTACATAAAGTTGAACTTAAACTTTTCAGCTGCGAACTTAGGAGCTGTGGGGAAATAGGATGAACCCAAACGTTTGGTAGCAATTTTTAGCAGAATGTCAAGTACAAATTCATTGCCATCATGAAGCTGATCTAGGAGTTCTTCCAAACGATGATCCCTAATGAGAGGATTCATCAAAAACTGTTTTTTGAAATGGAAATGGAAGTCACTGGACAATGGTCACCAGCAGTCTTTAGTCCTCAATTTTTTAAAAATATTGCTCAAACACCTCCGCTACACTACATTTTACTGCATTATACCAACATAGGTTATAGGGATTTGCATCAAACTGCATCTCATCAAGCTTTGGACCTGTGTTTGGTGCAGCTCCCTCCACACCAAAAATGTAAAAGCACATCTGTATGCAAATGCACAATTCAGACTACTTTGGGACAACTAATTGGGAACGCACTAAGCAGTCAAACATCAAGGTTGTATTTGACTTGGGGGCCAGGGGGCATGGACAGCTTGACATCATGCGTGTGGGGGACATCTGTAGCCTGAACGCTCTGTCAGCAAAAATGGGCTATGCCGTTTTCGGCAGTGATAGCCTCCTGCAATCCTCTTCCAGCAAAAATGGAGCTCAGCGGGCCTTACGTGGCCCTTATGAGCTCCGTTTTTGGCTGCGACAGTCTCCTGCAGCCTTCTGGTGGCAAAAACGTAGCTTGGAGAACTTTGCACTGGCAGAAGCACTGTGGACCTTCACTATTTCCACAGCAGCTTCACGTGTGAGATCTAAGCATCTCACAAGCCAGATTTGGCCTGTATGCCTTGAGTTTGACACCCCTGATTTAGGAGAATGTAGTGAATATCTTGGCAATCCTAAATGGGAAAATGGCTTGAAGAGCTGGTTGTCCTTGTTTATGTATTCAAGTGACTACCACTGAATAAAAGGGCATTCTGAGTACTCGTTCATAATAAAAGCAGCCCATATATTGGCTGGTATTATCTATGAAATTCATCCTACCTTGACCTCAAGCTGGAGAACTGCCTTCTCTAGCTGAAATAAACCAAACCAACCTAAACGTCCCCCAAAGTTTTATCTGTAGCTCTTCTGATCTTCATTTTAATGGATGCTTCACATTAAAAGATCTTCCATGATGACAAAAACAAGAGTGTGCTCTAAATATTCAATTATTTGAAATAAGAGAGGACATAAAAATTACAGCTGGGTAATCAAACGAGATATAATCCAGCATCAAGTACATCAAAGAAATTTGCATCCAGAATTGTAATTAGTGTTTCAGGTAGTATGAATTAAACACACCGATAATAATTAGATTTTGCTCTATCATACCAACGCGTGGACTTGAGTTACATTTTTCCTTTTTAATGTGATTCCCCCTCCCCCCCCCATTTTTGGGATGTGGAAACATTTTATTAACTCAAAACCATTTTTAAAAATCTGGTTAAGAAACATTTTTCTACTGGCCAAACTTTGCTAATGGGCATGAAATTATGCTATTATCCTCATCTTTGCACAAGCATAAATGAACATGGTTTGACCATCTGCTGTGGTGGTATTAGATTAAAAAGTTTGGCAAGGGAAAGAGGAGAAGAGAGGAAGACAATGGATGAGATAAATGTAAGGGATCAGGGATACAATGGAATGTCCATGGACTAGTTTTTTTATTTATTATTTTTTTTAAATTCAATTTATACCCCGCCCTTCTCCACGAAGGACCCAGGGCGGCGCACAGGAATTTAAAAACATATAAAACAGAATATACAAAATTTAAAAGCATATTAAATTACATGAAACAATCCTATGCTAAAAAACAAATTAAAAACCCCAATTTAAAACTATCTAAAATAGCCCCAGCGTGAGGTTAGGCTAGGCCGGCTTGCTGAAAAAGATTTGTCTTTAGACACTGGCAGAAGAGGCGGAGGTCCGAGATGGTACGAAGTTCAGGGGGAAGGTCATTCCAAAGGGCAGGGACTGCCACAGAGAAGGCTCTTCCCCTGGGTGTCGCCAGACGACATTGCCCGGCTAACGGCACCCTGAGAAGGCCCTCTCTGTGGGAGCGGATCGGCCGTAGGGATGTCCAAGACTAACTAGTCTTGTGGGAGAGTACTATTGACAATTTTTGAAATCTATGGAGGAGGAGGAGGAGGAGGAGGAGGAGGAGGAGGAGGAGGAGGAGGAGGAGGAGGAGGAGGAGGAGAAAAATATAAGAGTTGGAAAGACTAAGAATACAATAATACAATAGCAGAGTTGGAAGGGACCTTGGAGGTCTTCTAGTCCAACCCCCTACCCAGGCAGGAAACCCTATACCGTTTCAGACAAATGGCTATCCAACATCTTCTTAAAGCCTTCCAGGGTTGGGGCATTCACAACTTCTGGAGGCAAACGGTTCCACTGACTAATTGTTCTAACTGTCAGGAAATTTCTCCGCAGTTCTAAGTTGCTTCTCTCATTGATTAGTTTCCACTCATTGCTTCTTGTCCTGCCCTCAGGTGCTTTGGAGAATAGTTTGACTCCCTCTTCTTTGTGGTAGCCTCTGAGATATCGGAAGACTGCTATCATGTCTCCCCTAGTCCTTCTTTTCATTAAATTAGACATACCCAGTTCCTACAACCGTTCTTCATATGCTTTAGCCTCCAGCCCCCTAACCATCTTTGTTGCTCTTCTCTGCACTCTTTCTAGAGTCTCCACATCTTTTCTACACCGTGGCAACCAAAACTGAATGCTGTATTGCAAGTGTGGCCTTACCAAGGCACTATAAAGTGATCTTAACACTTCACGTGATCTTGAAGTCTTGAAGAATATCTACAACTGCACTCACTATTGACAATTATTGACCATTATTGACACTTAGCTCTGATGGTTTTTAAAACAGGATTTGTAATGTCCTAGGTATATAGCAAAATCCTTTGCTTTCTGTTGCACAGCAAGTTAAGTGTCAAAGCACAGGAAGTCATGAGTCAAGGCGGTTCAAATGAATACAGCTTTATTGCATGAGAACACTCTCTACAAGAATCTGAACTACTAACGGTCAAAGCAAATTGGCAGTAGATAAGAGTCAATGGGATTCAGTGTGGGCTGGACTTAGATCTCTTGGATTCAAGACTCATAACATACTTGACTTCAGCTTGGTCATCATCTCGTACATAAAACAAATCTCAAAAATGGGCTTGATAGTTATTTTTCAGTTATTGCCAGCTACATACGAAGTGACATCCAGAGTATTAAATGGGGCTTAAGATGAATGAAAATATGTTCATTAAAAAAAAAGAACAGTGGCATAAATGTTCAACATCCTTTCACTTGCAGATTAATGTTCTCACAATGGATGAAGGGCACCCCATTCAAAACTATTTATCATTAGGAAGCGTTACTGTTAAGAACATGCCATAATAATGGAGAATTATTTTAGTTTGCTATTTATAGTTGTTTCACATTGAATGAAGGGCTTTATAGCAAGAGTCTTCAGGATCTTGTGCTAATCCAGGCTTTTAAAAGCAAGGATAGGAAGCACTCAACGTGCCACCGAGTAAAATTAAAATGTGAAAGTTAATGTTCAAATACTCGCTCCTGAAATTTTCACCGGAATTCATCCTATGTGCATATGCAAAAGAAAGAAAGAAAGAAAGAAAGAAAGAAAGAAAGAAAGAAAGAAAGAAAGAAAGAAAGAAAGAAAGAAAGAAAGAAAGAAAGAAAAAATCAATCAATTAATGAAAATGAAAAGATCAATATCTTAGGGACTGAATGGCCTTAAGAAAAAAATATGGGGAGATTTGCAGCCAACTTCAACTAGAAGCAATTCAAGATTTAAAGCTGAAAATTATATGAGATTCAGCAAGACGTTTCATAGGTACCTCCTGGGTATGTTCAAATTCAATATAATCAAGTTCAGCTTCTAAGAACTAGACAGGGCTAGATCTTTCAAACAATAAAACATCAAAAGGGCAAAGCAGAATGGCAAGCAAGTGACTAAAACCCAAAACTTTAAAAGTAAAATAACATCAAAATTGTATGTTTTAAAGAAATGCCCTAGTTGAACATCCTACAGGAATTTGAAATTGTCATTTATATAGACAAATGGGTTACCCAGTCAGGGATGAATAATTATATTTTCCTATAATTATGCTTTCTTTTTAAATTAATGGACAAAGTCTAGAGAAATTAAGGAATAAAAAGCCCCAGTCCATATATATATATATACATTCTTTTAGAAATTTATATATATATATAAAATTGTTTCCACAACACCCTGTTAAGGCCCCAATTAAGGGAGGAAGCACACTGCTTTTCCTTTTCTGCCTTTCGGCTCATCACCAGAGACCATCTAGACCAGAGGTTCCCAAACTTGGCAACTTTAAGACTTGTGCTGGCTGGAGATTTCTGGGAGTTGAAGTCCACAAGTCTTAAAGTTGCCAAGTTTGGGAACCTCTGATCTAGACAGAAAGCCAAGAATTCCGTTGTGTGATTTTTTAAATACGTGTGTTAGTTTTTATGAACTGATCAATAAATAAATCAGAGAGACTATCTATCCTAGTCTCTCTGATTTATTTATTGATCAGCTCATAAAAACTAACTAACTATATACATACATACATACATACATACATACATACATACATACATACATACATATATATATATGTTAGATTTTTAAGGGCTGAAAATAAAGAAACCAGGGTGGATCCATTTCAGGCTTATTAGCCTTCTTCAGCTGGCCATACTCCTTCTACTGGGATTTGAACCGGCGCTCTCCAGCATATGAGGCAAGCCTTTCTATGCCTTGAGCTATCCGGTATCCCTGATACATCAGCCAATTTACAGGACTCTTAATGAGAGAATATTTTCACAGCTCCTGTTCAAGGTCTATATATATGTGTGTTAGTTTTTATGAGCTGATCAATAAATAAATCAGCTCATAATGACAATTCAGCTCATAATGACAAAAGCTCATAATGACAAATATATATATATATATATATACACAAATACAAATATATACAAATATATATATATATATTTGTCATTATGAGCTTTTTTGGAAATAGCCACAGTGTAAATTGACATGGGATGGTTAACCACAAATGAACCAATGATAAAGTGACCTGAATTTCCGAAAGAAGCAAATTTGTAGGTAAGCTAAGCAATAAATATCTGCATGAACACCTATCAGTATGGTCATCTTCAAGCAGATGGGATGACAGTGACATAATCCCAAGAGATTGTTAAACATTTTGAGCATCTGTGAATTATACAAAAACAAAATGAGGTAATATTCTCAGTGCTCAAATGTTAAGATCTCTTCAGTGACAAACTACAGACCTTGAGGTAGATATACCGGCGCAAACTGATGTTGATCAGATTGGTTGGTACTTTGGGGTGGAGTTTTAAGCCAGATAATTCTGTCCCTAAAATTTGGTGAGATTACTACTCCTACAATTTCCAGCACTTTGGAAGTTATCAATGAAAAAAAGAGAAGTAAAGAATCTTATTATAGCTCTTAGAGGCTTCTACTTTTCTCTGTCATGGTATGTTCAAGAATTCACCCAAACAGCACCACATTTGGGGTTAAGGAAAAACATTGCATTAAAAAATAAACTCTGTATATTTGAAGGAGTGACAAGAATTATGTACACCATTCCATATGTTAGGGAATATATTATCTCACAGAACTAAGAAAAATTTAAATGGAAACAAATTTGGATTCAGTCTGAGACATTTTATATTAATTTGCATTCTTTTAAATTCATCTCAATTTTGTCAGGGTTCCAGATAGCACCCGGAAGTAAGTCAGAGTCTGAGGCAAGAGGTTCCTCAACGTTCCGATTTATTAAGAGAGCCATGTTGGCACATCTGGAAAAGCCCGAATCTGAAAGTTCCCAGGTTTTCCCACCCAGTTGAAAGTTCAAGATCTTGCCCCTACACCCACAAGTCCATCACATGGTCCAATCTTCCACTGCCACGAAGCCAAGAGTCCACCCATCCAGTTCCGGCCAGGTGCAGTAACAAAGGATGACCTTGAGTTTCTAAAAGAATGTTATTGCCCAACTCTGCATATCGCCCAACTCTGCATAATCCTCCCTTCCCATTTTCCCACAATAGAAAATGAGTTGTAGAAAGTACGACAGGCCTGAAATCCAAAAGAAAAGATGACTTGTAGGCCTGACAAATTTTTCTTTTCAGCTCACTTCTGAGCAGTAGCTCTAGAATTTTACTGTTACCCAGAGTTTACTAATTTGGTCATTTTATTCCATCCCACTTGACACTTGATACACCGCCCCGGGTCCCTGTGGGGAGAGGGTGCGGTTAATAAATCTCAATTTATTATTATTATTATTATTAATGGCCACAAAATCTAAGCTCACCTCAGACGCGAAGAGAGAAAAATACTAGGAGGAATTAAAGCAGTCGCAAGCTTTTTCCTTCGTACTCAATTTGCAAAGTGTGTACTCTGATAATGTCATACCCTTGCCAAATTACTGTGCACAGAACATGGAAGGGTTATAGCCAAGTCCTTCCTCAGTGAAGTACGAAGACTAATGAAGGGGTTTTCCATCCTGGATTAGCTTGAAGATGGATGGGTTAATAAATACTGGAATTCAGTTCTGTCAAATGTTCTCTCTACCACTCAGCATCACTACTTCTTCAGATGGTTGTGTCAGCACAATGCACTTCACCCTATCTCCTCTGGAAGGACTGAAGCAAAACACAGTGGAATAATACTGCAGATGTAGAGAGGGAAAGGTCAAAAAGAGGGCTGTGAAAATATCTACAGACCCCTCACATCCTGGACATGAATTGTTTCAACTTCTACCCTCAAAACAACACTATAGGGCACTGCACACCAGAACAAGTAGACACAAGGACCGTTTTCCCCCAAATGCCATCACTCTGCTTAACAACTAATTCCCACAACACTTTCAAATAATTTACTAAGACTGTATTACTATTATTTTTTCCCTTCCTTACTAGTATCATACTAGGAAACTAGTAAAACAATATAAATTGTAAAGATACAAGCAACTTCCCACTTATGACGATAACCATGTTGCTTGTATCTTTACAATTTATATTGTTTTATTTGTTTCCTAGTACGATTGCATAGCTTATTAGTAACCTTGACTATCGCTAAGTGTTACTTAGTGATGAATGTATTTTATTCTCCTTATGTACACTGAGAGCATATATACCAGAGACAAATTCCTTGCGTTTCTAATCACACTTGGTCCATAAGTAATTGTATACTTAAGGCAGGGGTCTCCAACCTTTGCAACTTTAAGTCTGAAGGACTTCAGCTCCCAGACTTAAAAGTGATGTGATGACACATCTGGACATGCAGAACAAAAATTAAAACCTACATCTAGAAAATAAATAAAGAGTCAAATGTTTAGAAACAGGACGGTAAAAAATATATGCATCAGATAAGTGAAAGAATTACTCAGCAGAGGTTTATATGAGGGAAAAGATAGAATATTATCAGTTTGCTTAGGCTAGATTAGATTTTTTTTAAAGTGCACATGTACATTGGCACTTATGAAATTCCCTTAGTATTTATTGCTGGAGACATATTGCTTATTTTAATACACATTGAGAAGTGTATTTTATGGCATATTGAAGCGTCAGTACATTTTATAAAATATTGCACTATTTTTTTTGGCAGGGGAGGGAAATGAAGCTCCTAATTTATTATTAAAACTTTCCCTATTCCTTCAAGTCATTTTACGAACCCAGTGAGATTGTTCAAATGCAAATGAACTGAAAAATAACATCGTGGAGGATTTTAAGAACATCAGCTTTAAGCAATTATTTGGGGCCAACAGATCCCAACAAGTTCTGAAGTTCTCTTCTTTTGAACTTTGTGTCATTACAATGTTGGGTGCTTTTTGAGGTTCTGAAAGTTCTTAAATCCTAGGTCCATTCTTGGTCCTTCAGCCATGTCCTTCAGCCAAATCCAACTGTATGCTAATAGAGAGTCCTCCCAAAGACAACAAACTTTGTAGAAAGGTAGGACAAAATCGTTTAAAGAAGACATGTTTTTATCTTTACCCTCCTGTTTTTACAGGTATAGAGAGGTACGGGGACTCAATGGCTTAAAACAGGGGTGTCAAACCCAAGGCCCACGGGCAAGATCCAGTCCACAATGTGATCGGATCCAGCTCAAGGGGCCATCCTAGAAAATGTAAGGGGCTGGCTTGTGTTGCTTCAGCCCGGTCTAACCTAATGTGAAAAGGAAACATTGAGCCAGGGTGGCTTCAGCCCGGTCTACCCAATGGGAAGTTGAAACATACCAGCAGCTTGGGGAGTGGCGTCATGCTGTCTACGTGCACCCAGCTGGCCATGCCCAGTGAGTAGCATCAAGCTGGCCATTCCCACCCAGTTGGCCATGCCCTGATGCAGCCCTCAATGAAATTGAGTTTGACAACCCTGGCTTAAAGGCTCAGGAGATGGTTTTTGCACTGGTGGTTTGAGTCCTAGCACTGCGTGGCAGAGTGAACTCCTATCCCTTGTCTTAGCTTCTGCCCGCCTAGCAATCTGAAAGCAAGCTAGATAAATAGCAGTGATGGGATTCAATTTTTTTTTTACTATTGGTTCTGTAGGCATGGCTTGGTGGGTGTGGCATGGCCTGGTGGGTGTGTCAGGGGAAGGATACTGCAAAAACTCCATTTCCATCCAGTCAGCTGGGTCTCGGGAGGCAGATAATAGATGGGGGCAGGGCCAGTCAGAGGTGGTATTTACTGGTTCTCCAAACTATTCAAAATTTCCACTACCAGTTCTCCAGAACTGGTCAAAACCTGATGAATACCACCTCTGTTCCCGACTAATGTAGGATCACCATGTGCTAAACAAATAAATAAATTCTAGGTATATTTAGGCCATTCGTGAATTCAGATCAGTCTTCTCCAACCTAGATTCTTTCTTGATATTCGTATGTCCATAATTCAGCCTGCAGCAATATCTGGAAAACCAGAGTCCTGAAAACCCATATGGAGAGTGAATATGAGATTATATAACGAGTGATTCCAGTAGTCCTTTTAACGTTGAACGATCTTCTCTTGCTTCACATCAGAAATTCATTGCCCACCCAAAGCCATATATTATATTTTATCTTCAACTTTCTAATGTCATAATGACATTATCCAAACATTCTTAGGTTGGACTCTCATACATATTAACCCAAGATTAATGCCGCATAATGTCGTGTCTATGCTTGCACAGTTAAAGAATTTAAATGAGAAAGATGAAAAGCTCTTGACCTCACTGTGCAAAAAAAATTAACTTAGTGGCTGGAGAGAGAGAAAAACGTCATTATTATGCAAACAAATGCTTGTAGGCATCTCACTGAGTCTTTCCACATAATAGAGGAAACCATATTATTGATTGGTTGTCCATTAATGAGAAGAATATAATATGTTATCTGCGTACTGGGTGGGGAAACAATGATTGAATGAGATCAAAAGAAAAATGATACTGATCTTGTTGGATGATAATAGTGAAGCTGGCTGGAAAATGAGAATGAAATGCTACCCCCCCCCCCCACACACACACACTGCAAGAAGCTGTCCCAGGATTTAACTAGACATTAAGTGACAAATTAGAAGAATGTGAAATGATTGGTCAAATGTCAAAGAAGAATAGAACAAGGTGCTTGTTATCATCTTTAAAGCGCTCCATGGCTCGGGACCTAGCTATCTGCGGGATCGGATCCTGCCCCATACTTCCTCATGGCCGATTCGCTCCCACAGAGAGGGGTGCCGTCCACTAGACTTTGTCAGCGGGCGATGCCCAGGGGAAGGGCTCTCTCTGTGGCGGGCCCTGCCCTCTGGAACGACCTCCCCCCCGATATTAGAACAACCACGGACCTCCGTTCCTTCCATCTGAAATTGAAAACGCACTTTTTCTGCTTGGCCGGCCTAGGGTAGCCTCTCTACTATAGTATTATAGGGTTATAGGATTTTAGTGAATTGGTATTGGGGAATTTTAGCGCAGGGTTTACTGTTTAATTTGTTTTTATTTAATTGTTTGTATTTTCATGTGTATTTATTGTTTTAACTTCCCTGTGCACCGCTCCGAGTCCCCTTGGGGAGAGGGAGCGGTCTAGAAATTAAATTATTATTATTATTATTAAATTATTATTATTATTATTATTAAAATTAACATCACCCAGAAACAAATATAATGAGGCTGTAAAAAAGCATGAAGATTTAGCTAAAGGGGGGAAAACCCCCACCAAATATATATGTACGATAACTAGAAGAACTAAACGTAATTTAAAACTTGGCAATTAAAAGTTATTTTAATGAAGAGGGACAAGAATAATAAACTAGGAGAAGAGAGAGAGAAAGTGGGAAGATCCCTGAATATAATCAACCGTGATTATATTCGGGGATCAAAATGGGCTTTTTCAATCAAAACCAATTCTGACTGGAATAAAATAAGAATATCATGGAAAAATAGATAGAAAGAAAGTTTGAGATCACTTTTCAACCGAGTGGAAAGGTGAAAAAAAACTCAGTTAAAAGGTCGCAATCTTAAAAAAAAAAGAAGAAAAATGATATGGCATAACAGTAGCTCTGTTACACAAGAAAAACACCCCACACAGATGTTAAAATGGACTTCCTGTTTGAACTTTTCAATATGATCTGTAAAAAAAATTGAGTACCAGAAACAGTGTAAATCTACAACTGATAGATGGTAGATAGATAGATATAAAGAGAGAGAGAGAGATGATATATAGATAGAGACAGAGATAGATAGATAGATAGATAGATAGATAGATAGATAGATAGATAGATAGATAGATAGATAGATAGATAGATAGATAGATAGATAGATAGATAGATGATGGATGGATGGATGGATGGATGGATGGATGGATGGATGGATGGATGGATGGATGGATCGATGGATCGATGGATGAATTGATGGATCGATGGATCGATGATAGATAGATAATTGGTTATGGAGAGTTCTTGCTTAACATTAACGTCGAATCTCCAGATGTTAAAAAATGACATTGTCTTTTCTCTCTTGTTTTTCCCTTCCATTCTTTACTCATGAAATAGTCCTTAGGGTATTCATTGCTTATTGTACTGAGAAAGAATCTACGTCCAAATTAGATATTGGGGGGAAAAAGAAAAGAAAAAATCAGTTCACTGCTTGGTGCATAATTCAGCGCTGATTAATGTAGACTCAACCTCATTTTCCAAATAAACTGCCAGTGTCTCCTTGAAGTTACCTCTCCTTGCCATTGTCAATCAACACACTTCACCTAATTAGCAATTGTCAGAATGACTCGAATGTCTTCCTTTGGACAATTACATGCCAAATATACATATTTATTTAGAAAAAGTTGTTCTTGGTTCAGATATACAGTACTAGCATGCAACTGGCAGGATGAAAAGGATTATATATATATATGTATGTATGTATGTATGTATGTATGTATGTAGGTCTTTGGTTGTTCGGGTTTTCTCCCACGTAGAATTGGAAGTATCTTCACAACGTTTCGATGAAGTCTCATTCATCATCTTCAGGCTGGTGCTTTCGGCTTGGTGCTTCCAGGAGCAATGGAGCATTGCTCCTGGAAGCACCAAGTCGAAAACAAAGGCCCCAGCCTGATGATGATGGGTGTGATCCCATCGAAACGTTGCAAAAACACCTTTAATTTTACACGGGAAAAGACCCGAATAAACCAGAACCTACATACCTATACCCGTGAAAATCTATGAAAACATATATATATATATATATATATTTGTTTTCGTAGGTTTTCACGGGTATAGGTATGTAGATTTTGGTTTATTCGGGTCTTTTCCCGTGTAAAATTAAAGGTGTTTTTGCAACGTTTCGATGGGATCACCCCCATCATCATCTTGATGATGGGGGTGATCCCATCGAAACGTTGCAAAAACACCTTTAATTTTACACGGGAAAAGACCCGAATAAACCAAAATCTACATATATATATATATATATATATATATATATATATATATTGGTTTATTCGGGTCTTTTCCCGTGTAAAATTATATATATATATATATATGTAATTGTTTCACATTGATCAGCTCATAAAACTAACACACACACACACACATATATATATATAATATTCAAGAGGTGTAGTTTAGTTGCTTTAAGAAGTGTACCTCAGTTTAAGTTTAAGTTTAAGCTTATTCAGATTTGTATACTGCCCTTTCTCCCTTGCGGGACTCAGGGCGGTGAACAGGCAATAATAAAACAACAATAAAAACATCAAATACAATAAATACACTAAAAATGAATTAAACCACTAAGCCTGTTCGAAAATCCCCAATAGAAACCCCTAATCAAAACAGATTAAAAGACTACGCCAGGCTGGCCACACGAAATAGATGGGTTTTCAAGGCCCGGCGGAAGAGGCGCAGGTCCGTGGTTGTACATAGGTCAGGGGGTAGGTCATTCCAGAGGGCAGGAGCTGCCACAGAGAAGGCTCTCCCCCTAGGGGTCACCAGCCGACATTGACTGGCTGACAGCACCCTGAGGAGGCCCTCTCTGTGGGAGCGGACTGGTCAGTGGGAGGTATTTGGTAGGAGGCGGTCTTGCAGGTACCCCGGTCCCTTGCCATGGAGCGCTTTAAAGGTAGTTACTAACACCTTGAAGCGCACCCGGAAAGCCACAGGCAGCCAGTGCAGCTCACGCAGGAGAGGTGTTACATGGGAGCATCTAGAGGCCCCCAAAATTCCCCATGCGGCCGCATTCTGAACTAGCTGGAGCCTCCGGGTGCACCTCAAGGGAAGCCCCATGTTGAGAGTGTTGCAATAGTCCAGGCGGGAGATGACGAGGGCTTGAGTGACCGTGCGTAGAGCATCACAATCCAGAAAGGGGCACAAGTGGTGTATCAGGAGAACCTGATAAAAAGCCCCCCTGGCCACGGCTGTCATATGATCATCTAAGGACAGCTGAGTATCCAGGAGGACGCCCAAGTTGTGAGCCCTCTCCGTGGGGGCTAATGACTCGCCCCTGGTAGCCAGAGATAGAACCAACTGGCTATGTCATGATGCCGGAAACCACAGCCACTCGGTCTTGGATGGGGTGAGTCGAAGCCTGTTTCTCCCCATCCAGACTCGCACGGCCTCCAGGCACCAGGACATCACTTCTGCAGCATCGTTGGGGTGGTCCGGGGTTGAGATGTACCGCTGGGTGTCATCTGCGTACTGATGAAACTCCACCCCGAAACCATGGATGAACTCACCCAACGGCTTCATATAAATGTTGAACAGGAGAGGTGAGAGGACTGACCCCTGTTGTACCCCACAAATGAGGCACCTCGACGTCGAGTTTAATTTAGGCAATGGGTATCTTGCTGTGGTTCTTTTTATAGAAGTCACAATCCTTGTGGAAAAAATTAACTAGGAATTCAAATATATAGTGGCTATTTTAGATTCTGAACTAAGAAGGAAAAAGTACTGCTGTGTTTTTAATCTGTACTCTTCACTCTCTTTTTCAGTCTCTTAAATCTCCAAGAAGCAATCATGTTCTTTTGGAATTGTCCAACTATAAAAAAATATTTGCGCAGCTCTCATGCTTGAGACCAAGTTTCTTACCATAAAGAAAGGAAGGGAGGGAGGAAATTGTTTGTGAGAGAATTTGAAGGTATTAAAATTGGATTCCCTTGTGATGCCTACTGCATGTTTTTACAGTAGAATGTTAGTCAGTTTGCAGCCAATCTATGATACTGATTTTCTCACTTGATTGCTTTATCATATGTTGATTTTGTATGCACAAAATCTGGGGGGCAGAGGAACCCAATTGGGAAAATATTGTGTATTAGGAAAGTTTAATTCCATCCCATTATTCAGAAGGATAAGTAAACGTCTTGTGACGTCCATCCATCCTGTTCGAAGAGGGCCTTGGCATCTAATTGAAAGGATGTCAAGACTTGTGCATGAATTGAATTAAAGTGAGGGAGAGGTTTATAGAGTCAGCCTCACTCTCTCTTCTTGCTCCAATACCAGGACGAGAGTCGAGACAGTTGGAAATGGGCTGGGCACAGGGGTTGATCAGGGCATCTTTTGTGTCTTGCTGTGCTCTTAGTGTATCCCATCGCTTGCAGAATCCGCCTTCATGACCGTTGCCTTATTCTAGTAGGTTTCATCTAAACAATCTGCCAGAGTCTGTCTTCACATGCTCAGGATAGAGAAGTCCCTACGTCACTGAAGGCCAATGGCCCAATGGCTACTCTCAACCTGGTTTGGCAAGCCTGTCAAAGCTGTTTCCCAGGATGGGGCCGTTGTGAATGATACAGCTACTAGGAATCACAGGTGAGAGTTAAGTGACGGGTGGGGACCAAAGATGGATGAGCTTCCCCAAAAGCTTCCCTAAAACAAGCTGCCCTAAAAGGACACAACGTTCTACCAGGTTCGCCTGGTTCGCCAGTTGCGCCCCCTATTGGATCGGGACGCCCTTTGCACAGTCACTCATGCTCTCGTGACATCCCGACTGGACTATTGTAACTCTCTCTACATGGGGCTCCCCTTGAGGTGCACTCGGAGACTTCAGTTGGTCCAGAATGCAGCCGCGCGAGCAATTATGGGAACCGCCAGGTTCACCCAAGTAACACCGCTCTTGCGCGAGCTGCACTGGCTGCCTGTTGTCTTCCGGGTGCGCTTCAAGGTGTTAGTTATCATCTTTAAAGCGCTCCATGGCTCGGGACCTAGCTATCTGCGGGATCGGATCCTGCCTCATACATCCTCACGGCCGATTCGCTCCCACAGAGAGGGACTTCTCCGGGTGCCGTCCACTAGACTTTGTCAGCGGGCGACACCCAGGGGAAGGGCTCTCTCTGTGGCGGGCCCAGCCCTCTGGAACGACCTTCCCCCCGATATTAGAACAACCACGGACCTCCGCTCCTTCCGTCTGAAATTAAAAACATATCTTTTCTGCTTGGCCGGCCTAGGGTAGTCTCCCTTCTATGGGGTTTTATATTTAATTATTGGGTATTTTAGCTTTAAATGGGATTTTTAGCACAGGTATTAGATTTAATTCGTTTTTAGTTATGTTTGTATATTTTGTATATGTGTACATTTATTGTTTTTATTCTCCCTGTGCACTGCCCCGAGTCCCTGTGGGGAGAGGGAGCGGTTTATAAATTAAAGTTATTATTATTATTATTCCTCTACACCAGAGGTGCTACCCCTCACTGAACACCCCATACACCTCAAGAAACCCTCTAAAGCAGTGATGGCTAACCTTTTTGTCATTTCGTGCTGAAAGCACATACACACGGACATCCACACCAGTGGTGGGTTCCGGATCCTGTTCCAACAGGTACGGTTGGAATGGGCCTGGCGTTGCCCACATGCATGTGTGCACTCATGCGTGGTGTGCGCATGCATTCTAGCTGCAAACGATGCTTCCTCAAGCCTCTGCGATGCTCCAGCTGCTCGGTGAAGCATCGCGCAGGTGCTGTATGTGCCATGCGCGGAAGTGCCAACAGCTTTAAAACACATTAAGGAGCTCGGGCGGGCAGGCAGGCCCTCCAGAGCACCGTACTGCAATGGTGCCCAGTGCTCCAGGCAGGCTCAGGTACTCCTGTACTGGGCGTACCGCCTGCAACCCACCATTGACACACACCCATAATTCAATGCATGTGTGACACCACTGCCCCTGTGCAACGTCCACCCCATGCCCTGTTTTGGGCCTAGTAGGCCTCCCTGTAGCCTCCTGGGACCCAAAATCGGCCATGAAGGGTTGCTCCTCTACCTCCATGCATACACGCGTGACTCCCCACCCCACATGCACGCGTGTCTCCTGCATGGGCCCCACCCTGCCCTGCATGTGCAGCAAAGACACAAAAACCAGCTGTTCGGCAGGAGGCAAACACACATGCATGGCGGAGCTGAGCTGGGGCGACATATGCCATAGGTTTGCCATCACGGATCTAAAGGTAACCCCATGAAGTATATACACTATATTCAGTCTGCAAAGAATGTGGAAATCAGTCACTTTCTGATGGCTTCGGTTGGTCCCCGGGATTCTTGCAGCCCAGATATGTTAGCCCTCATCCCAGAAACATGATCTCAACTTCCCTGGCAGAAAAAAATATATTTGCAGACATTGATTTTCAGATTCCTCGGGACCTTTGTTATCCTGAAATGATCCTTGTAATAAATCAACACTGACGTTGAGAAATTATAGACGAATCCTAAATGCCAGCATCAACGGACTTGTTTGCAAAAATCCATCTTTCACTTATTAATGAGAGAGAGAGAGAGGGAGGGAGGGAGGGAGGGAGAGAGAGAGAGAGCCTTGGTGGGCAGGGGTTCTTTCTACTTGTATTTGGGCTGTCGTTTTGTTCTGAGATGACAAGAATCGCCATCATGAGCAGACTGAAAAGAAGAAGGAATTGAGCAGGAATCGGGGCATGGCTTTGTTTGAGTAAAATCTACCAAGTTGGGGAAATTGGATATCATATTGGATGTCCTTTAAGGATATCATAGTGATTTTGTAGGCATTGCCAGGAACTGATTATCTATATCATGCTGTGGGAAGAAATATCCATCTGGTACAGTTCCTAACTGAGAGAAAGTCACTGGAAACTTGGAGGGTGATTGGAAAGATGGTTTAATGGGGAAGCAGAACCACCAAGCGCATGTGATTCTGTGTGATCTGATCACATGGAGTTGAGAGTGAGGGGGGTTTTATACCATCTCTTGGGCTTTGCACTTGAGCTTCCTGTTCCTGTGGAAGAACATGTCTCCTATTGGCTGTTGTCAGACTCCCATGGGGCCATG
The DNA here is from genome assembly GCA_039707465.1 of Rhabdophis nuchalis. Taxonomy (NCBI): domain Eukaryota; kingdom Metazoa; phylum Chordata; class Lepidosauria; order Squamata; family Natricidae; genus Rhabdophis; species Rhabdophis nuchalis. Next base: position 11,433,629 of record CM077651.1, on the reverse strand, counting down.
TCGGGGTTATGTAGGGGTCATAGCTGAGTCTACAGGCAAAGTACAAATCCTAGGTGTTTGTCTGAGCTAAGTTTGGTTGAAGTTTCTGAGGGTGATGCAGTGAAGTGGTTTATGTTGGGAAAGGGCATTGGGCAGGGATGAAATACTCAGCCCGGTTTGCCAGAACCGGTAGTAAAAAAATGCTACCATTAGCCCGAACCAGTAATAAAAAAAATGCTTTAAAACGTTTTTTTAAAAAAATCTGACAATTAGCTGGGCCTGATTGTCTTTGAGGTTCCTGCTTGTTTCAGGGGCCATTTTGTGTGAAGCCCAGCTGCTCATGCATTGTGTGTGAGTCTGTTGTGTAGCTTTTGTGTTGTTTTTGTGTAAAGTGTGATCGTTTGTTTTTGAGCTCTCTGTGACTCTGGTGAGACTCCTCCTGCTTGTTGCAGGGGACATTTGTGTGAAGACCAGCTGCTTTTGCATTGTGAGTGAGTCAGTTGTGTAGTCATGCCCACCAAGTCACATGACAACCAAGCCACACCCACTCAGTCATATGACCACCACGCCCACAGAACCAGCAGAATCTTTGAATTTCACCACTGGTGTGCTACAATTCCTGTTGTATCTTAATGGCTTTTTCCTATGTGGGATCTTGAGTGATGATGATTTGCTTATGAATAGAGCTATCTAGATGCTTGTCTTCTTTCAACAAGCTCTTTATATTCTAAAATGCTGACATCTGGCTGCGGGCTATTAAGAAAAATTGGGGGCTGCTTTCTGCCTCCAAGAACAAGTTTCTCCATTTCTCCCTTTAAGAAACACAATATTCTGCCTTTTGCTTTTTAATACTCCTCAAAATATTTCCTTCTTCTAGGAGGAAGAAGGGTGCTGACTTTCTACAATGCATTTAAAAATAAATAAATAAAAATTCTATTTTTTATTGGGATATAACCCAGTATTTCTCCAATTTGATCTGTTGTTCTGTCTCCCAGATGTTAACATTTTACCTTGCCGGAGGCTATCAGTCTAGGACATGAGAGAGATGACAAATGATGCAATGAATACACATGTACTGGGAAAACATGGCAAGATTGATTTCAAGTGTCATAAAAGGAAAATTCTGTCAACAAAGAAAAAAAACTGGGCAAAGCTACAAAGTTCCCATCTGACATGATGCGTGGCGCAGAATTCGCTTCCGATTCGGCCTCTTACTACCACAGCATCCATAAATGCATGCCTCCCATTCTATTATTCATCCTTTTCAAAACAAAACTTACCAGTAAGTTTATCCATAGTGTTATTGTTGTTATTACGGCTCATCTGCATTGTTCTTCTTATATTTCATGTATTACTTATAAAATTACATTCGGCTTAGAATTTGTATATAAAGAAAAGGAGTTACCTCATCTGGCACAAGCAATGGTTTACCCTTGGACTATCCTTCACTTCGGACAGCCAAAAACCGATAATGCAGTTCTGTGTTTATGACTATACAAATGTCTTTCCTTGGATGTTTCTGCTTGCTTGGATAATTGTGATAGGATTGGCATGTTAAAAGGGCAGGTGTATCCAACCTTGGCAACTTTAAGATTCATGGAGTCTAATTCCAGAATTCCCCAGTCAGCCATACTGGCTGGGGAATTCTGGGAGTTGAAATCCATAGGCCTTAATGTTTCCAAGGTTAATCACCCCTGCTTTAAAGAATAGAACAAAACAGAACAGAACAGAAAGAACGCAATGCAATGCAATGCAATGCAATGCAATACAATACAATACAATACAATACAATACAATACAATACAATACAATACAATACAATACATTGGCATCCTTCAGTCTATTGTATCATGCTCTGGAAAGAGGTCCTAATGCAGCATTGGGTGTGGTAGATACAATACAATACAATACAATACAATACAATACAATACAATAGCAGAGTTGGAAGGGACCTTGGAGGTCTTCTAGTCCAACCCCTGCCTAGGCAGGAAACTCTACACCACTTCAGACAAATAGTTATCCAACATCTTAAAAATTTCCAGTGTTGGAACATTCGCAACTTCTGGAGGCAAGCTGTTCCACTGACTAATTGTTCTAACTGTCAGGAAATTTCTCTGCAGTTCTAAGTTGCTTCTCTCCTTGATTAGTTTCCACCCATTGCTTCTTGTTCTGCCCTCAGGTGCTTTGGAGAATAGTTTGACTCCCTCTTCTTTGTGGCAGCCCCTGAGATATTGGAACACTGCTATTGTTAGATTGCAAGAAGGATTCCGACTCAGGCATAGTCAAACACCAACATTTATTAACAACTATATACAAGGACATCAGGAATAATACAGGCAAAGGTTTTCCCTCCTGACTGCAGCTTATATAGGCTGTCAGGCGGGAAAACCTCAGCAAGGCAGTTGCAACATTGTTTCACTTAACTAGACAGAATCTGGCCAGCCGCGTCTCAGCCAATCAGACGCGGCTGTCTGCTCCATACAGGAATGGGGTAACTTAGAGTTCACCAGACTTTCTGGCACGGTCGTATGTCTGAGGATCTAACAGTTATTGTTTAGTTTAGTTTAGTTTAGTTTATTCGATTTATATACCGCCCTATTTCACCTAAAAGGGACTCAGGGCGGTGCACAGAAAGATAAAAACCCAACAATACATACAAAATATAAAAGGCAATTAAATTATTAAATCTGTGCTAAAATTTGGATAAATAAAATTAAAACCAATAAATATCACAATTTAAAATTGTTCCCTTAGTCTATGTCAGGCCAGCTAAATGAAAGAGCGGACAGGTCGAAGGGAGGTATGTGGTAGGAGGTGGTCTCTCAAATATTGTGTCTCCCCTAATCCTTCTTTTCCTTAAACTAGACATACCCAGTTCCTGCAACTGCTCTTCATATGTTTTAGTCTCCAGTCCCCTAATCATCTTTGTTGCTCTTCTCTGCACTCTTTCTAGAATCTCCACATCTTTTTTAAATTAAAGTTTACCACTGAAGCCATGCCATTCTTTGGACCTTCTCTATAACTACTCCTGTCCTTTGGAATTGCATTTCCCTTGAAAGTAACCTGAATTTGTTGTCCTTCAGAAAAGGTGGAAAAACCTGAGCTTTTCAAGAGGTCTAGGCATAATATTATGTGCCCCAGCTGCTTCTATTGTTACTTCACCAATGAACATTGCAAATGGATTTGGATCCCATTGGTATGGTAAGAATGGTGCATACTTTCCAAGTCTACATGGGGAAATCTCATTCATGGAAAATCCACGTAAGATTAGGGTTAGGTCTCCAGGAATTCAGAGAGATATTTGTTTCCCCTCTGGTTGGTTAGATTTACTAGTTTACAATAGTTATTTTCTCTTTGTATGACAATTACATTATCTTTGACCATTGAGATGGCTGACTAATAATTAAATAAATAATTCCTCGCTGTTTAAAAATAAAAGAGCCATGAAAGCTGTGAGGTAAAACAAAAATATAGACATAATATAGCTTGGAAGAAGGAAACAAGGAAGGAGGGAGGGAGGGAGCGAGAGAGGGAAGGAAGGATAATACAATATTATTAATACAATATTGTATGTAATACAATACAATACAATACAATACAAAGAAGAAAGGAAGGAAGAGAGGAAGGGAGGGAGGGAAGGGGAAGGACAGAGAGAGTGAGGCAGGCAGGCAGGCAGGAGGAAGGAAGGAAGGAAGGAAGGAAGGAAGGAAGGAAGGAAGGAAGGAAGGACTTTAAAAATTGTTCTCTACCACGTAAATATTGGAAATGCACATTCCTCTACATTTATTCACAATCTGTACAAGGTGTTATAATTTTTGTTTATCTGTTTTGAGGAAGGGGAAAAACTGTCATGAAAAGGCAGAGAAGGAGGTATGTAAAGAAAAACTATCCAGAAAAATAAAACTCACAAGTATCATGGTGTGTATCTGTATCATTGTGATCAGATTGAAACGATAGCAGGTACAAAAAGTTAAAGTTGTTTGAAGAGCTGCCAAATCAGAGATGGACCTGTGGACAAGTCTGCAAATTCCCCCCCCCCTCAGACTTCAATCAATAAGAGTCATAAGAGTCCCACAAAACAGGATTCCAAGCTCTAACAACTGATACGCAACTCAACCATGCACTGAAGATGGATGATCAATTACATTGACTTCAGAGCAGTAGGAGGAGACCGTTCATAGCTGATATCTTCTAATATCATCTAAAGTGATAAATGAAGGAGGATGGAAAGAGAATTCAAGGAGGAGACAGGACAAATCAATAAAATACAATCTTGCTGAATTATGTCTATGGAGATTCTCAGTCATCCAGGTCATGGTTGTCCCAAAAGTGCTTTTTCAAACAGCAAAGAGCTGAAGAAGCTTCTTGAATGTGAAACATCTTCAACAACAACAACAACAAAGTCCAGTCACCTTTTGAAAAAGCACTTTTGGGACTTACTGAAGGATGATTTAATTATCTGAAGGAGTGCAATGTTCCTGAATGCAGAAGTAGAATTTTAGCTCACCTTGCCTTCCAAGATGTGACAAATTAGCAGGTGTCCACAAAGATTCCTGAGGAGCATTTCTAACTGATCTCTGTGGGCTTCACTCATAGAATGGAATGGAAGGGAAGGGAAGGGAAGGGAAGGGAAGGGAAGAGAAGAGAAGAGAAGAGACGAGACGAGACGAGACGAGACGAGACGAGAAGAGAAGAGAAGAGAAGAGAAGAGAAGAGAAGAGAAGAGAAGAGAAGAGAAGAGAAGAGAAGAATGAATGGAGTAGAGTAGAGTGGAGTGGAGTGGAGTGGAGTGGAAGAGAGATATAGAATAGAATAGAATAGAATAGAATAGAATAGAATAGAATAGAAGACTGTAGAAGAATGAATGAATAGAATAGAATAGAATAATGTAGAAGAATGAATGAATGAATGAATGAATAGAATAGAATAGAATAGAACAGAAGAAAGAATGAATAGAAGTGGAGAGAGAATGAATAGAATAGAATAGAATTCTTTATTGGCCAAGTGTGATTGGACACACAAGGAATTTTTCTTTGGCGCATATGCTCTCGGTGTACATAAAAAGACAAGATAGATTTGTCTAGAATCATAAGGTACAAGACTGAGTGGCTGTGGTTTCCGGCTGCCCGATTCAACCAGCTAACTCCATCGCTGGCCATAGGGGGCGAACATCTTGCCCCTGTGGATGGGGCGTGCAATTTGGGTGTCCTCCTGGATACCCGGCTGTCCATGGAAGATCAAGTGACAGCCGTGGCCAGGAGGGCGTTTTACCAGGTTCGCCTGGTTCGCCAATTGCGCCCCCTATTGGATCGGGACACCCTTTGCACAGTCACTCATGCACTCGTGACATCCCGACTGGACTATTGTAACTCTCTCTACATGGGGCTCCCCTTGAGGTGCACCCGGAGGCTTCAGTTAGTTCAGAATGCAGCCGTGCGAGCAATTATGGGAACCACTAGGTCTACCCACGTAACACCGCTCTTGCGCGAGCTGCACTGGCTACCTGTCGTCTTCCGGGTGCGCTTCAAGGTGTTAGTCATCATCTTTAAAGCGCTCCATGGCTCGGGACCTAGCTATCTGCTGGATCGGATCCTGCCTCATACATCCTCACGGCCGATTCGCTCCCACAGAGAGGGGCTTCTCCGGGTGCCGTCCACTAGACTTTGTCAGCGGGCGACGCCCAGGAGAAGGGCGCTCTCTGTGGCGGGCCCAGCCCTCTGGAACGACCTTCCCCCCGACATTAGAACAACTACGGACCTCCGCTCCTTCCGCCTGAAACTAAAGACACATCTTTTCTGCCTGGCCGGCCTTGGATAGTCTCTCTGCTATAGGGTTTTATTTATTATTGGGTGTTTTAGTTATAATTGGGATTTTAGCACAGGAATTGATTTAATTCGTTTTTATGTAATGCTGTATATTTATTGTTTTATTTTCCCTGTGCACCGCCCCGAGTCCCTGTGGGGAGAGGGAGCGGTTTTACAAATGCAATTAATAAATAATAAATAATAAATAATAAATAATAAATAATAAATAATAAATAATAAATAATAAATAATAAATAATAAATAATAAATAATAAATAATAAATAATAAATAATAAATAATAAATAATAAATAATAAATAATAAATAATAAATAATAAATAATAAATAATAAATAATAAATAATAAATAATAAATAATAAATAATAAATAATAAATAATAAATAATAAATAATAAATAATAAATAATAAATAATGATAGTCACGGAGTATAAATAAGCCATCAGGAAACAATCAATATAAATCATAAGGATGCAAGTAACAAAGTTACAGTCATGCAGTCATAAGTGGGAGGAGATGGGTGATAGGAATGATGAGAAGACTAATAGTAATGCAGCCTTAGTGAATAGTTTGACAGTGGGGAGGGAATTATTTCTTTAGCAGAGTGATGGCGTTTGGGAAAAAACCTGTTCTTGTGTCTAGTTGTCTTGGTGTGCAGTGCTCTATAGCATCATTTTGAGGGTAGGAGTTGAAACAATTTATGAAACAATCACGCTGCAACTACATCCTCTGCAATCTTATCCTAACTTCTCTACAAACCAGGAAGGCAATGTATGTTCTTTTGTGACATGATATAATTCTCTCCGTGGGATGCTTCATTTTGCTTTTAGAGGCTGGGACAAAATTACAAAGTAATTTTGGACAAGATTGTCTATGGAGATCCAGATCATGGTTGTCCCAAAGGTGCTTCCCCTCCCCCCAAGAAGCAACTGGAATTTCTGGGATGAGAAGACGTTTCACTTCTCATCCAAGAAGCTTCTTCAGTTCTGACTGGATGGTGGGGAATAGAAGGATTTATACTCCTTGCAGACAGCTGGTCATTTGCCTCCTTTTACTTCAACTAGCACTTCAATCAGCAACGTCTTCAACGAAAAACCAAAAAATGCATCTTTAAAGAAGAGTCTCTCTCATTCTTGGTGGTAGTCAACCATGCCTTTAAGTGTTGAAGAGCATAATATATATTTTCTAATAACAATAAGCTGTGCATATCCCGTTCAGGCTTGGCTCATCATAGAACCATCCTGTTTATTAAAGAGAAAGAGCTTTGCTACTTTGAGAGCCAATCTAACTTTGAAACACTCTTGGGAAATGACCTTGAAATGAGCAGAGGTGTTTGCGAAAATTGGGCCTTGTTTCCCTCTGATTATTTTATACCAAAAAAACCCTCTGCTACTTCCTTCTTTATTCTCTTGTTCACCCTGAAATATAGCTGCTCTACTTCAGTAATGTATAACCTTGTCCTATAGAGATTCTTTTTATTCATGAGCCTTTGATGAGGAACTTGGTCTATTTTTTTTAAGTATCCAGGCATACAGTTTTGATCTGGACACCTTCATCTAATAGCCCAGAATTCATCTCAAGACATCCTAACAGGATAGTGAGGCAGTGAGGCAGGAAATTATAAAATAACAGAGTTGGAAGGAACCTTGAAGGTCTTCTAGTCCAACCTTAGGCAGGAAACCCTATATCACTTCAGACAAATGGATATCCAACATCTTCATAAAAACTTCCAGTGTTGGAGCATTCACAACTTCTGCAGGCAAGTTGTTCCATTGATTAATTGTTCTCACTGTCAAGAAATTTCTCCTTAGTTCTAAATTGCTTCTCTCATTGATTAGTTTCCACCCATTGCTTCTTGTCCTACCCTCAGGGGCTTTGGAGAATAGCTTGACTATCTCTTCTTTGTGGTAACCCCTGAGATATGGTAACACTGCTATCATGTCTCCCCTGGTCCTTCCTTTCATTAAACTAGACATACCCAGTTCCTGCAACCGGTCTTCATATGTTTTAGCCTCCAGTCCCCTAATCATCTTAGTTGCTCTTCTCTGCACTCTTTCTAGAGTCTCTACATCTTTTTTACATTGTGGCAACCAAAACTGGATGCTGTATTCCAAGTGTGGAATAAGGCCTTATAAGGCCTTATTAAGGCCTTATAAAGTGGCATTAACACTTCACATGATCTTGATTCTATCCCTCTGTTTATGCAGCCTAGAACTGTGTCGGCTTTTTTGGCAGCTGCTGCACATTGCTTCACTCATATTTAAATGGTTGCCCATTATGCTCATTTTCATTCTGTGAACCAACCCCTCTGAAAGCTGGCTTGATTTATGCCTGGACAATGGTTAGTTTTCCCCAAGGACATTTAATCTGTATATGCTTTGATTGCTACAGGTAACATATTTTCTCTCTGTCTGGTTTCAAATCCAACTTCCTCACAGTCTTCCGATTTCTTTATGGAATGTCTGGAGAGGTTATTTTTCTTTTCTGTTTAGAATTCATCACAAATTGCAAGTTTTGCAGTATCTTCCTTCCTTTTTACAGCTTTTACAGCAAATTCAAGGCATTTTAGGGAAGATGCTAAAACTTAGGTAATTTATACTATCTGTCAACAGCAGAGTTCTTGCAATCTTGTGTTTATATGATCAAGAAAATGAAGCAAAGAAACGAGTGGCATAATGACATTGGAGTATGGCAACAAATGGTAAATTAACAACAGGAATTAAACTTTAAAAAGGGATGATTAAAGTAAATAATTATAATGAAATATGGGGGGATTTTATAAAATCAGTGTGGCTGGAAGGCAAACCTACTCAAGAATATGAGTTGTTTTGGAAGGTATAAGGGCACAATTGGAATATATTGTGTGTCTAAGAAATATAAGGAGAAAAAAAGGTCTGATCAGGAGGAGAACCTGGTGGCTTAGTGGCTAAATCATCTGCCTAACATGTAATACAGCCCAGGTTCAAATGCCAGCAAGGGTATGGCTAGCTGATGAGAGCTAACTAGCTTGAACTAGATCTATACTCGTCTCCCTTATTTATTTATTTATTTATTTATTTATTTATTTATTTATTTATTTATCAACTCAAAACCTAACACACACACACACACACACACACACACATAAAATGGTTTCCTTCCTGGAAGACTGAAAAGGATGGAGCTGAAAGGCAAAAGGGAAGCAGTATGCTCCCTCCCATATTTGAGCATACCAGGTGCTTTGACAAAACAATTTAGATAGATGATAGATAGATAGATAGATAGATAGATAGATAGATAGATAGATAGATAGATAGATAGATAGATAGATAGATAGATAGATAGATAGATAGATAGATAGATAGCAGTGGTGGGTTTCTGCAGGCTCGCACCTACTCGCAAGAACCGGATGGTGAAATTTGGAGAGCCGGTGAGAGGGGGTTCCACTGGCGGACCTGGAAGTAAGTCTGGCCTGCCGCTGCCGGTAACCCAATGGGAAGGAAAGGACAGGAAGGCAGAAAGTAAGAAAGGAAAGAAAGGAAAGAAAGAAAGAAAGAAAGAAAGAAAGAAAGAAAGAAAGAAAGAAAGAAAGAAAGAAAGAAAGAAAGAATTTATCATCACAATTGAGGCCAAAATATTGGTTGCTAAACAAGAGCGTTGTTAAATGAGTTTCACCATATTTTAAAAGGTGGCCACTCCTACCCTGTCACATGACTGCCAAGCCATGCCCACAAAATAGGCCACACCTACAGAGTAGGTTCTAAAAAAAATTGAAACCCACCACTGATAGGTAGGTAAGTAGGTAGACAGACAGACAGACAGACAGACAGACAGACAGACAGACAGACAATCACAGAGAGATGGGGGGAGGCAGGCAGGCAGGCAGATATAGAAGATGAAGCAATGGGTGGAAACGAAACAAGAAAAGAACCAACCTCGAAATAAGGAGAGATTTCCTTATAGTTAGAACAATCCACCAGGGCAACAGTTTGCCTCCAGAAGTTGTAGGTGCTCCATCACTGGAGGTTTCTAAGAAGAAATATGACAGCCATTTGTCTGCAGCAGTAGAAAGTCTCCCGGTCGAGCATGGGGTTGGACTAGAAGACCTCCAAGGTCTTTTCCAACTCTGTTGTTCTGATTTTGGTAGGCTTGTGTTGTTGTTGTTGTTGTTTTTAATATCTGGATTTTTCAAGCATCAAAGTCTTCTCCAGTGGCTCTTCTCTTTACCCTATGGGGCCAAAATGTTTAAGCTTCATAGCAATCTTGCTTTAGTTCAACTGGCACTGAATAATTTGCTCTTTTTGTGAACCTAAGCATTCTCAACTATTTCCACCCCCCAGTTCAAAGGTATATAGGCAACTTTTTTTCTCTTATGTATTTATTTATTTGCTCATTCATTCTATTTTTATAGCTTCCCATCTCACATGCGTAAGCTCTTTCACCACCTTGAATTACAATTGGGAGCACTATAGCCGTGATAATATCCAGCTTTGTTGTTGATGATGAAGAATGGTTCTGAAAAATGTTGTTACAAGATGCACTTCAGAAAATGCAGAGTTTATCTTTCTTTCTCTCTTTTGTTTTGCTTTTTTTTTAACTTCTCAACCCAAGCCTATTTGTCACTTTCCTGCATCTGCTAGTGCAGGGGTCTCCAACCTTTGCAACTTTAAGTCTGAAGGACTTCAGCCCCCAGAATTCTCCAGCCAGCAAAGCTGGCTGGAGAATTGTGGGAGCTAAAGTCCTTCAGACTTAAACGTTGCAAAGGTTGGAGACCCCTGTGCTAGTGGCTGAGTTTGCAAGACACTTCTGATCTTTTGGCTTCTAAAAGGAATTCCCTTTTAGAGGGCAACAATCCAAATTGTTTTTCACTTTTCTGCTCATATCCAGGCTGAATATTCTTTCATTTTCCCCCTCCCCAATTTATTACATTATTGGTCCAGCTCTCTAACTCTATGGCCCTGTGAACTTTCGTAGAGAAAACCCTGGTAGAAATGCTTCCCTGGGATTTGAATGTAGGTTGTCAGTGGAACAAAAACATTAAGAATATCTGTAGGCAGGTGGTTAAGTTCCAGAATGACAACATTCTCTATTTTTTTTAAAAAAAAATGTAGTTTGCTCTGATCTGAAACCTGGACCTCTGAGATCATGGTGGGGGCAGGCAGTCCTTGATTTTTTTATTATTATTATTATTATTATTTTTATTATAATTTTCCACAAGTTATACATATAAACATAAAATTTACTTCTTCTTTTTTTTTTAACAATAATCCACCCAGTGCTATACAAAATGAAAGGAAGAGTTGGTTCTTTGGATATCTTCAATTGTCTTTAAGATCTCCAAAATCCGCGTTCCCTGGGTACAGGTGTCGAGGCATCCAAAAGTTCCAAGTGCATAGTCCACAAATGGGTTCCAAATCTTCCAGAAAATGTCTTTTTTATAGACCCCCTCTCTAAATTTCCACATTTCACAATACCACTCTTCTATTTTGATATTTACCTCAATTTTCCAGTATCTTGCTATTATAATTCTACCTATTATAATCATAATTCTAATCAATTCTTTCTCATATTTTGTTAATTCTAAATCCTTAATTATCAGTAGTAATATAGATTCTGATCTCAAAGTTATTCTTTTCTTCATCATTTCAAACATCATTTCCTCCAATTGTTGTCAAAACTTTTTAATTTTTCCACATTTATACCACATGTGTTCATAGGTTCCCACTTCCTTATTACATCTCCAACATTTATTACTGATTTTTTTATCCATCAATGATAACCTTAATGGAGTCCAATACCATTTCCAAACTACCTTAAAGTTATGCTCTTTAATCCTTATAGACATAATCCTCATAATTCGACTTTTCCAATTCACATTCCAATCCAAGTCTAATATTTTAATCTTAAGCTCTTCCTCCCAATTCGTCTTCATTACCATTTGTGGATTTCCATCAAAGTTTATAATCTTATATATCTTACTAACGAGTCCCTTTAACCCAATTTCTTGATTTTTTTCCCCCTACAGGAAGTGAGCTGAAAGGGAGTGGCGAAAAAAAACACCAGGCTTTTTAGTCCTGATATCAGAGCAAAGAAAGCAACCAAATCCCTTGTTGACCCAACTGAATGAATGGGTCATCTCTTCTTAGAAAGGTCACCAGCTTCATGACCTGGGTCATGAAGAACCTCCTTATCCCAATGGGATTCCACCTGTCCCAGCAAAAAGAGGGAAGCCAGGGAATGCCACCTGTTGGGGTCGAGGAGAAGACCTTTCTCTGCTGTTGTTTCTGCCTGTTCTGACCTGGGCTTCCCCAAAAAGCACGAAAGCAGAGTCCTGGTCCTGACAAAACCCCTTTTATTAAACAAATGTGAATTCCTCTCATTCACATCCAGCAAAGGCCTGGCAAACCGTCTTTCAAAGGAGTAATTATGACTACAGACCTTATCTATCTTGGAACGTTGCCATGTTAATAATTTTCCAAATGAAGGTGCTGTGCAAGGAAAGGCTGGGCACAGAGTCTCTAAGATTCACAGACAGATCTTCACACTCCTGAAACGAATCTAACAATCGAATGAACGAATTGTTTCCTGCAAAAGCCCCCTCCCCTTTCCCTCCTCTTTTATTTCCTATGGGAGGGCCAATAACCTTTCAGCTGTGACTTTATTCCCAAGTCTACCCTGATTTCTTAGTTGTTCTTTTCTTCTGGCAGTTCTGTGCGTGCACGCTCACACTGGGAACAGGCTCCAGCTGTTCCTCTGCCTCACTGCTGTCCAACTCCAAAGGCAGCTGATAATTGTCAAACAGCCCTGGCCCCTCCTTGCCTCTGATGCAGAGCCCTTGTCTGAGCCTTCCCCAGCCTCCAGGACTGGCCCATGCTCCTCCCCAACCTCCTCACGGTCCGATTCTGCTGCCAGCTCCGCTGGCCAATGGCAGGCCACAACAGTGCCCTTTGGAACATCTCGCTGCTCCTCTGCCCCAAAGTGAGGTTGGCCACAACCCTCTTATCCTTTCACAAGGACCTCAAGACCCACTTGGCCTGGCGCTCCAATGGGGGAACGTCATGTTGGAGATGGTTGATAGATTGATAACAGATCTCTCCTTCCCCATCTTTTAGTTTTATTTATAGCTAATAATTTGTCTTTTTATAGTGTTTGCATACCTGCACAATATGCTTATTGTATACGTAATGTTGCATTGTTTTATCCTTTTTTTTAACATTGTAAGCTGCTCAGAGTCACCTTAAGGTAAGGTGGGAATACAGTCTAATACAGTACAGTGCAGTGCAATGCAATGCAATAATAAAATAGAATAGAATAAATAGAATAGAATAAATAAAATAGAATAACAAAACAAATAAAATAAATAAATAAATAATAATAAAAGAAACAAAAATAAAAAAATAAAAAATAAAATAAAATAAAATAAAATAAAATAAAATAAAATAATAAATAAATAATAAAATAAAATAAAATAAAATAAAATAATAAAATAAAATAAAATAAAATAAAATAAAATAAAATAAAATAAAATAAAATAAAATAAAATAAAATAAAATAAAATAAAATAAAATAAAATAAAATAATAAAATAAAATAAAATAATAAAATAAAATAAATAAAATAAAATAAAATAAAATAAAATAAAATAAAATAAAATAAAATAAAATAAAATAAAATAAAATAAAATAAAATAAAATAAAATAAAATAAAATAAAATAAAATAATAAAATAAAATAAAATAGCTCCAAAAGCACCAGATGAAGCCTGCAAAAGTATGACCATAAATCTTAGCCAGCCTTCATTCCTATCTGCAGTATTAAAAATGGGATGCACTCCGAACGACATGTTGTACAAAGCCGAAAATGATTGAATGTTTTTACTTGTTTTTTATGTTGAAAATAAAAATTTATAGACAAAAAAAAAATGGGATGCACTGATCCATTCTTTCAGCCCTTCTTCAGACTGCAGATAGCCGTTGTCCCCTCTCTTAATCCAAGGTAAAATCGGGTGATTGAAGCCGTATCTGGAGCCCCCATTCCACAGCAGAGGCTGGATAGAGCCTCCTCTCTAATTCCTGACTGACAGTCAACCCTGTACATTGCCCTGTGGTAAGACAGCCACACAATCCTTCTAACCTACAGCTGCTAAAAATTGCACTGAGCTGTTTTTCAAACGTTTCACGTTAAATAAGAACCAGGGGTATAAAGAGCAGCTTTGTTCTCTTAGCTGCTACTTTTTTTTTTCTGGAGTACAGCAGACGCAATGATGCCTTCTCCCAAGCCAGCCGTTGGATTTCAGGGACTGAAGTCTACAGATCGCGGATGCTTCTGGGCATTCTGAGAACGTGAATCGCTTACCCTACTAATCAGCTATTTCTGCAGAGTTCTCTTTCTCTCCAGCTCCTTTGCTCTTTTATCCTCCTTTTGATTCATTTCCCCTTCACATACTCACTCGATTGTTTCGGATTTGCCTTTAGGGCTCACCCCACCCGCTGCCATTTTGTACTTCAACCCTACCTCGTTCTTCCTTCGAATTTGCCATTCCGTTTGTGTGTACAAGCGCTTTGGTGACACAACACGGGCAATTTCCCCTGAAGATTGGGAATGAAACAACCTTTGCAGGTGATCACATTTGGCCTGAAGCTGATTCTAGTCGAAGCAAGTTGTTTCCCAAATGTTTTCTCCACCACTTCATCCCTCCCCTGTCCGTCCTACCTCATCTCCTTCTAGCCTTACTATCTGTTTCATTTCTGCCAGCTTCTCACAGAAGATTGCTGTACTTTATGTGTGGTTGTTGGGTTTTTTTTTTTTTTTTTTTTTTGGTCTCTCTTAAAAAATATGGTCCACCTGAAACAGTGGTGGGTTTCAAATTTTTTAGAACCTACTCTGTAGGTGTGGCCTATTTTGTGGGCGTGGCTTGGCAGTCATGTGACAGGGTGGGAGTGGCCACCTTTTAAAATGTGGTGAAACTCATTTAACAACGCTCTTGCTTAGCAACCAAAATTTTGAACTCAATTGTGATGATAAATTCTTTCTTTCTTTCTTTCTTTCTTTCTTTCTTTCTTTCTTTCTTTCTTTCTTTCTTTCTTTCTTTCTTTCTTTCTTTCTTTCTTTCTTTCTTCCTTCCTTTCCTTTCCTTTCCTTCCCATTGGGTCACTGGCAGCGGTGGGCCAGATTTACTTCCAGGTACGCCGGTGGAACCCCCTCTCACCGGTTCTCTAAATTTCACCAACCGGCTCTCGCGAGTAGGTGCGAGCCTGCAGAAACCCACCACTGACCTGAAAGCTCCCCCAATGAATCTTCTCTTGAACCCGAAGCTGCATCTCATTAAATGAACCAGCAGGGCTCTTCGATCTGACCTCTTGGGATCCGTTCTAAAGCTGGACGCATAGTTCGTGTTTTATAATAAGGTGGAAGGGAGAATTCCATGTCAGTTCCCTTCTGTCTTCCTATTGATTACAAAGTAGACAGCAATGGAATTACAAGTACATTTATGGCTATCAAATGCATTAATTTATGTCAGGCATTCTCCCCTGATGTAAAAAGAGGCTCTAATCATCCCGTCTGCAGCAGATGATATGTGTGTGGCTAAGTGTAAGTCTCCGAGATAATACACCCAGCTATATATTTGTTATTCCATTAACGAGATTAACAACATATGCTTTGAATAAACCTCATCTAACAGTTATAGTCCTCTGTACGTTTCAACCATGAGCACTGATGAATGGGGCAATAACATGTTAGTGTTCCAGAGACCGTTAATATAGCATCATTTGAATTGCTTTTCCATCATTAATATTTAATAAATTAATTAATGTAGCCAAGTCGTAAAAATCACAACTTTTTTCCCCCTCCACCCTATGGTATAGCGGTGGAGGTTTTGCGCTGGGTCGGGCAACTATAAACTGTCTAACGAATAAGCGGTAGCTGGGAAGTCCATTTAAAATAATTTAAAGGCAGCTTATACAGCAGTTTTGGGCCCACAAAGGGAAAGATTTCACAGCCAAGTAAAAAATAGCTGATTAGGCAGATGTGAAGGTAAATTTATGCCAGATAAATAAATATATAAAGGTCAATTTCTATAACCAGTTCCCACTTTAAAAGTTTGTGTGTTTCCCTGCATACTTTCCTGAGAAGATGACTTAATCCTTCTTCTGACAAGTTCTCAATTCCTCTCTTTCGGCGCATGTCAGAGTTAATTTAAAAATACAAATTCTTCTTGGATGAATGTCCTAAAGCAGGGGTCTCCAACCTTTGCAACTTTAAGTCTGAAGGACTTCAGCCCCCAGAATTCTCCAGCCTGCTTTAAGAATTCTGGGAGCTGAACTTCTTCAGACTTAAAGTTGCAAAGGTTGGAGGCCCCTGTCCTAAAGAACAGAGGTGAGTTACTGCCAGTTCGGCTTGGATTGGCCAAACCAGTAGTAGCAGTGGTGGGAGGCTCCGCCCACTTGCCCGGACGCTTCTGTGCATGCGCAGAAGCTTTTGCACATGCACAGAAACGTTGTGCACACCAGAACCAGTAGCAAAAGAATTAGCAACCCACCTCTGCTAAGGAACCATGGCCAGCAGGAAAGGAGACATCAACAACTGCAGTTTCATGTGACATGTTAAAATTTCAGTGATATGTTCTTGTTCTTTTTTTTTCTAAAAGAATATTGTTACTTTTGGCCCATTGAAATCGATTCACACTTTTTAAGTCGTCCATAATCCAGGACTGAACATTTTCGTGTCACACCCAGAGATGGTATTCAGCCGGTTCGGACCAGTTCACCTGACCCAGTAGTGGAAATGGTGGGTGGCCCTGCCCATCCACCCTTGCTTTATGGCCTCCCGTTTAGGCACATTTTCAAGCCAAAGTGCATGCATGGAAGGCTGAGTGCATGGGCGCATGGGCGCGCCCACATTTGCGAACCAGTAGGGAAGGTAAGTGGATACCACCCCTGGTCACATTGATGATAGATCTACATGGCCAATTCAAATGTGAATTATTATGCTGATCAGTGGGGACTTGGAATGAAGAATAAATTGATTAAGAAGATGGAGGAGGATGTTGGCCAGGGAGAAATGAATACAATAGAGTGGAGGTAGAAATTGTTATACTTTTACATTTTGTGGGCTGTGTGTAGGGATTGTGGCCCTTTCTTGCTTCCCGTTTCTTTGTCGAACAGTTGGTTAGACAAGGGACTAAATCAGGCATATTTATGATATTACTTGGAAGTAAATTAATTAATTCCCAACAAAAATAGATCACGTAGAAAATACCATACCAACCAACCAACCAACCACCAAATCCCTATACTAGGGAAACTTTTTGAAGATTAAACCCACTAGATGGCAGCAACTATCCAGAGGTCCAATGCAGGGGTGACGACCTTGACTTTGCTGTTGCCCAAAAACTGAAGAAAAGTCAGACCTATTTAGTTTTAGATGTTCGATCACCAAAAAATGGATACAGCAGGTAAATAAAAAGAACACGCCAAGAAATTTGCTATGACATCCTCAGAACTTGAAGGAGACTTCACCCATTAATCCAGTGAAGAGAAGGACCAGGGCAGACAAGATAGCAGTGTTCCAATATTTGAGGGGCTGCCACAGAGAGGAGGAAGGGTCAAGCTATTTTCCAAAGCACCCGAGGGTAGGACAAGGAATAATGGATGGAAACCGACCAAGGAAAGTTTTAACCTAGAAATAAGGAGAAATTTTCTGACAGTGAGAACAATCAACCAACCAATCAATCAACCAACCAACCAACCAACCAACCAACCAACCAACCAACCAACCAACCAACCAACAGAAGTTGCCTTCAGAAGTTGTGGGAGCTTCAGTTCTGGAGGCTTTCAAGAAGAGACTGGCCTGCCCTGTGTCAGAAATGGTGTAGGGCAGGGGTCTGCAAAGTCAGCTCTTTTAAGACTGGTGGACTTCAACTCCCAGAATTCCCCAGCCAGCATGGCTGGCTGGGGAATTCTGGGAGTTGAAGTCCACCAGTCTTAAAAGAGCTGACTTTGCAGACCCCTGGTGTAGGGTCTCCTGCTTGGCCAGGGGGTTGGAGTAAATGATATATAAGGGTCCTTCCAGCTCTGATATTCTATTCCATTAAAAATTACTCAAGGCAGGAACTATGAAGAAGACTTATTAAATCAGCGGTGTCAAACTTGATTTCATTGAGGGCCGCATCAGGGTTGTGTTTGACCTCAGGGTGGGACAGCATGTGGGGAGGGCACGGCCAGCTTGCCGTAACTCCTGCCAGGGTGCCTGTGGGGGCCCGAGCGCTCTGCCAGTGAAAATGGGCTTACAAGTTCTGTTTTCAGCTGACATGACCTCCTGCAACCATCTGGCAGTGAAAATGGAACTCGTATGGCCCTCCCGAGTGTTTTCACTGGCAGAGGGTTGTAGGAGGGCATGGCAGATGAAAACAGAAATCAGAAGCCCATTTTAATAATAATTTAATAATTTCTAATTTCTAAACCGCCCCCCTCTCCCCGAAGGGACTCGGGGCGGTGTACAGGAAAATTAAGAACAGGTAAAAACATCACAATACATACATACATACATAATTAAAACCAAATTAAATAATTTTCACTGACAGAAGCACCACGGACTAGTCCTTCACTGTTTCCAGGGTGGCCCCCTGGGCCAGATCTAAGTACTCCATGGGCTGGATCTGGCCTCTGGGCCTTGAGTTTGACACCCCTGTATTAAATCATCTATGTCTTCTTCAAGCAGATCTGGGAAGTATTTTCATTAGGTTACATCCTTTGTCTTTGTCTAATGTTCACCCCCAAAACCACAATTCGATTTAATACGTACAATTCAACTGTCTGTACTTGCCACATTTCACACGATATTTTTTTTTCTGAGACTGGAGCAGTGGTGGGTTTCTGCAGGCTCGCACCTACTCGCGAGAACCGGTTGGTGAAATTTAGAGAACCGGTGAGAGGGGGTTCCACCAGCGTACCTGGAAGTAAATCTGGCCCGCCGCTGCCAGTGACCCAACGGGAAGGAAAGGAAAGGAAGGAAGAAAGGAAAGAAGAAAGAAAGAAAGAAAGAAAGAAAGAAAGAAAGAAAGAAAGAAAGAAAGAAAGAAAGAAAGAAAGAAAGAAAGAAAGAAAGAAAGAGAATTTATCATCACAATTGAGTCCTAAATTTTGCTTGCTAAGCAAGAGCGTTGTTAAATGAGTTCCACCACATTTTAAAAGGTGGCCACTCCCACCCTGTCACATGACTGCCAAGCCACGCCCACAAAATAGACCATACCTACAGAGTAGGTTCTAAAAAATTTGAAACCCACCCCTTGACTGGAGTGATTTTAAAGCAAAAGAATGATGTAGAACGACAATTTTTTTTTCTTTTTCTTTCACTCCTTTTCTCCATGGCATAATTTCTTGCAGCATTCTTCTTACTCCATCCACTTGGTAACCTCTCTACTACCCAAACTTTCCCTCAGACGAAGGCCTGTTCATAAATATTCCATAACATCTCATTAGTTCAGCCAGTTATGACAGACAATATACTAGGGAATTGGTTATTTATTCCCAGTCAGTGAAAGGTTTGATCTTCCATAGCTACCTTATTTGTTTGCTTATCAGATTGATCCAGATTTTCAACTGATTGGATCAGGGATCAGAAATGATTTGTTTTGGTTTGGTTTTTGGGGTGGGATGTGCACTGAAATTTTAACAGTTGTTCGTGTTGTCTAATGTTTTAATACTTTTGCCAGAGTTAAAAAGAAACTGGCTAATTATACTTGTGCCAATGGTGGAACTGGGTTTTTTCCTTGAATTTGGAGGAGAGGATTTAAATACATCATCATTATTCCTGTGAAAATCAGTGAAAACATGTCTCCACTTATTGGCAGTTTGTTGCCAAAAATTGGTGATTTCAAGGGGATTCTGAAAAATGAGCTGGGACCTTGGGATTATTTCTCTCTCTCTCTCTCTCTCTCTCTCTCTCTCTCTCTCTCTCTCTCTCTCTCTCTCTCTCTCTCTCTCTCTCTCTCTCTCCCCTCCCTCCCTCTTTCCCTCTCTCTTTCTCTTTCTCTCTCTCTTTCTCTTTCTCTCTCTCCCTCCGTCTCTCCCTCCCTCCCCTCCCTCCCCTCCCCCTCCCTCCCTCTTTCCATCTCTTTCTCTTTCTATCTCTTCCTCCTTCCCTCCCACACCTCAATCAATCAATCAATCAATCAATCAATCAATCAATCAATCAATCAGTTTAATTAGTAAACCGCTCCCTCTCCCCAAAGGGACTCGGGGCGGTGCACAGGAAATTAAAAAGCATATAAACATCAACACATTATAAATATTTAAAATCCAATTAAACAAATTATAACCCTGCGCTAAAATCTTAAACTCCTTAAAACTATACCCCTTAAAAAACCCAATTTAAACAATTTAAACATTCAGACTGAAGGCTGGCAAGGTAGATTAGGCCAAGCCGGCCAGATGGAAGATGTGAGTCTTTAACTTTTGGCGGAAGGAGTGGAGGTCCGTTGCTGTTTTAAGTTCAGGGGGTAGGTCGTTCCAGAGAGTTGGGCCCGCCACAGAGAATGCCCTTCCCCTGGGCGTCGCCCACTAGCATTGCCTAGTGGACGGCACCCGGAGAAGTCCCTCTCTGTGGGAGCGAATCGGTCGAAGACCTCGCTTGGACCAGTAGATGAACAGACAAAAATTAGTTGCCTAATGAAATCGAAGAGCAAATGTGTTTCAGCAAGCAACACATCATGACATCTTAATGACAACAACCCACCCACAAAATAACAAACAAAACACACAATTGGAACATAACCTCCTATACATTTCAAAAGTCAATTGAACATTGTTGTTTTTCTTTGAGGAAGACATTTCACTTCTCATCCAAGAAGCTTTTTCAGTTCTGACTTCAAATGCAAAATGCCCAAAATAGAAAATAGATAGATGATAGATAGATAGATAGATAGATAGATAGAGAGAGAGAGAGAGAGAGAGAGAGAGAGAGAGAGAGAGAGAGAGACAGACAGACAGACAGACAGACAGACAGACAGACAGACAGACAGACAGACAATAGAGAGAGTAAAAGGAGGAAAGAGAAAATGAGAAACATTAAATATACTTCGACATTGATATCCATCAAACTCATACCCTGCTCCCTCCCTTTTAAACTGTTATTTGACTTTTGGGTAGCAAAATCTGACCCTAAATATTCGGCCTATAAAAACCAATCCATGACAATGCATTTTGAACAGAACATTAATTTTATTGCCAGATATATATGATGAAATAAATCTTGACACTTAGCTGCACTGCTTCCCAGATGAGTGAATTAAAATAATCTGTGCAGAAGAGGAATTGAAAATAAGACATCACTCACTAATATTTTACTGGAAAAAAGGGCATATCCTGAGACAGATTTTTTTTAAATTTACATCATACCCTCCCTCCTTCCCTTCCTTCCTTCCTTCCTTCCTTCCTTCCTTCCTTCCTTCCTTCCTTCTTTTCCTCCTTCCACCATTTTTGGTATAATGAAGGCACTATGTTCCTTCAGACATAAATATGTAGGAGACAATGTTCTAATTCCTTCTTATAAAAGTTATTTCTGAAAATGATAAATAGATTAGATAGCTAGAGGATAGATATTTGATAAAGAGAAAGATTATAGATGGATGTGGATGGAAAGATAGATAGATAGATGATAGATAGATAGATAGATAGATAGATAGATAGATAGATAGATAGATAGATAGATATAGACAGACCATTAGATAGAATGATAGATAGATTAGATAGGCAGACAGACACAAGACATGGTGAGAGAGAGAGAGAATGATAGAGAGAGAGAGAGAGAGAGAGAAAGAGAGAGAGAAAAAGACAGACAGATGGTGATAGAGAAAGAGAGGAGAAAGAGAAAATGATAGATAGATAGATAGATAGATAGATAGATAGATACTGTAGATAGATAGATAGATAGATAGATAGATAGATAGATAGATAGATAGATAGATAGATATAGACAGACCATTAGATAGAATGATAGATAGATTAGATAGGCAGACAGACACACAGACATGGTGAGAGAGAGAGAGAATGATAGAGAGAGAGAGAAAGAGAGAGAGCGAAAGACAGACAGATGGTGATAGAGAAAGAGAGGAGAAAGAGAGAATGATAGAATGATAGATAGATAGATAGATAGATAGATAGGTAGGTAGGTAGGTAGGTAGGTAGGTAGGTAGGTAGGTAGGTAGATAGATAGATAGATAGATAGATGATAGATAGATAGATAGATAGATAGATAGATAGATAGATAGATAGATAGATAGATAGATAGATAGATAGATAGATAGATAGATAGATGGGTGATAGGCAGATGGTGATAGAGAGCTAGAGAGAGAGATGAGAGAGAGAGAGAGACAGACAGATAGACAGACAGACAGAAAGACAGACAGACAGAAAAACAGACACTACAATTCTATCTCTATTATTTTTCTGACCAATTTCATTCCTAAAACTCTGTGGTTCTACTACTAGGCAGAATTCTTCAGATTGCCTAATGAGTCAGAATGCTGTCACATCCTTTCTGATTATTTGCTTGACTGTTTTGTCCATGGAGGGTTCCAGAGTAAGAAAGAAATTATCAGACAGTAAAACTGAAAATTACACCTTAACCTGAGCCTGGTTTAGTCCTCTTCTAATAAATCATGATCCATAAATCAAATTTGTTCTATATTCCAAAAAAGCCAACCTTGACGGGTGCCTCTGGCTGATTATAGGTGAACTGGAAGTATGGATTGTAACCCTATCCTGTTCTACTTTAACATCAGCCTGCTTATTTTAACCACTCTTACTTGTGGGGTAAGACAATTGGGGCCAATTAGACATCACATTGCTTATTTGGGTTGGAACATGGTGATTCCCGAGGTTAGAACATTGGGCTGATGATTGGCAGGCTCACATTTGAGACCCATTGCTGCAGCACAATGGACTGAGTGCCCATCATATGCTCCAGCTCCTGCCAGCCCAGCCATTCAAAAGTGGGCAACTGTGAGTAGATTAATGGGTACCACTTTGGTGGGCAAATGCATGGGGACATGAAAGCCCCCACTGGACATCCCCCAGGGAATGATAATGTCATCAGCAAACTCTTTCATCCAGTGGCGGGATTCAAAAATAATTTACTACTGGTTCTGTGGGTGTGGCTTGATGGGTGTGGCATGGCTTGGTGGGCGTGGCAGGGGAAGGATGCTGCAAAATCCCCATTCCCTCCTGATCAGCTGGGACTCGGGAGGCAGGGCCAGTCAGAGGTATATTTACCGGGTTTTCGAACTACTCAAAATTTCCGCTACCAGTTCTCCAGAACTGGTCAGAACCTGCTGAATACCACCTTTGCTTTCATCACGGAGGCACCAACATGGTGGGAAAAAGTTCATAGTTAACAATGTCGTTATAAAACTTATCTTCCCTGCTTTCTCCCTAGTTAATAACACTGCGGTTGCAATGATGAAATATTAAAACGAAAAGAATATTCCTTAAAATTATTGGAGATTTTTTTTTTTTTGTCATGACAGAAGCACTGCATATCTCTAAGAATCGGTACCTGGATCTTTCTGAATCCTATTCTCACTTTCTTGAATGTATTCAGTTCCCCGGGGTAATCTGCGGCAGCAACCTTATCCTAGAAAAGCTATGCAAAACTAAGATTTGCCTAATGCATTTGGAAATATTTTCTGCTTTCAAAATATGCCTCCCTTATGATTTGAACGGAGGCGTTGTTTTGCAAAAAAAATAAAATAATAACGAAAGATCTTGTTATCTGCTGCTTAGCTTTCACTACAGCACGTATTCTAATTCCTGCATAAGAGAACCACCATAAATTAACTTTGTTTTTCTGCTGTCCACTTCAATGGTTTTTTTCCCCCCCTTTCTTTTTCTTCTTGGAAATAGCAAGCTTAGTACGCCAGCCACATGCTCATAAACATCTAATGAGGTGGGACCCATGACAGCTCGAAGCAGAAAGGATATATTGTAAAAGTTGTAATGAACACATTCACAAGACCAGAGCCAAGGTCTTGACAGGCTCTCTTGTGGCGCTCCCCGAAGGGGGAAATACGTTGTTAACTTTCTGACTTCTCCTGGTTGAGACTTATTCTGGGTTGCTTTCAGGGATAAAAAAGCAGTTCCTGTGTTGCATGTCGCCATGTCTGGGGGAGGCATTGATTCATCCATTGTTTCTTGCCTCATTCATTCCTGGTAACTCAATTTCTCTGTTCAGCTTTTTAGTAGGAGGGCCAACGTGCCGATCGGAAGAGAGGGGCAGAATGGGATCTTTTACTGTTTTTACCCTGCAACTGTCTGTCTGTGATGGGTCTTGGTTTGACATCCTGCTTCCGGGAGCTTATTTCTGCCATCAAAGCTGCCCTGGACTTTGGGGGAGAATATTTGATTCTAAATAGCCAGTTTACAAAAATCGGTGTGTGCCAGATTTATTTTGCACGGGAGAAAATACAATTTGATACAATTTCGTGCTCTTGAAATATATCTAATAAACAGTGTTAGGTAAAAGATAACAACGGAAGATACACATTCTCCAATATTTTACACAGAAAAAAAAAATCAATGGAGGCTTTTCTGAGATCAGCAAAGCTTTAATGAATGCATTTAGTCCTTCCTTCCTTCCTCCCTCCCTCTGTCCCTCCCTCTGTTCCTCCCTCTGTCCCTCCCTCTCTTCCTCCCTTCTCTCTCTCCCTCCCTCCTTCGTTTCCTCCCTCCTTTCTCTCCCTCCTTCCTTCTCTCTCCCTCCCTCCTTCCCCCCATCCCTTTCTACCAGAGGTGGTATTCAGCAGGTTCTGACCAGTTCTGGTGAACTGTTAGAGGAAATTTTGAGTAGTTTAGAGAACCATTAAATGCCACCTCTGACTGGCCCCACCCTCATCTATTCTCTGCCTCCTGAGTCCCAGCTGATCGGGAGGAAATGGGGATTTTAAAGTATCCTTCCCCTGCCATGCCCACCACATCATGCTCACACCATGCCCACCACACTGCACCACATCATGCCCATCACGCCACGCCATGCCACACCCACCACACCGCAACACACGCGGTAGTAACAGAACCAGTAATAAAAAAAAATTAAATCCCACCGCTGCTTCCTACCTTATCCCTCCTTCCTATCTCCCTCCCTCCCTCTCTTCATTCCCTCCCTTCCTCCCTTCTCTCCCTCCCTTCCCTTCTCCTTCTTTTCCTTCTCTTCTCTTCTGCTTCTAATCCCTATTCTGTTAGACTTCTCAGCAGTGATGAGGGTGTGTTTTCGGAGCATCAAGAGTGCTGCACTCTTTCCTAATCACTTTAATGAGGGAGAAAAGGCTGAGAATAGGATGTCTCAGGACATGGGCATCTCCATTATTCTTTTGTACATCGACATAAAGCCATCTGTCAGTTTTGGGTGAGGCATCATCAGTATGCTGGGGGATACCTAGTTATGCACATTTATCCCAGCAAAATTGAAAAACTGGGCTAGAGGAGGAGGAACAGATAATAACTGAATTTCAGTGAGGTGGAGTCCTAGGTCACAACACATTTTTCCTTCAGGCTTAAGATGCCAACACTTACAAAAGATTACCATGACGTCTTTCCAGGAGATCATTGGTGAGTATTGTCCCCCTTAAGCTTAAAGTGTGAGTATGGGAGTCTCCATATTTATTTTAATTGGTTTGGTAGTTATTGGGCTCTTCTTTGCAGAGATCAGAAAGCAGGTGGCATTCAAATTGATTGATTGATCGATTGATTGATGATGTGCCATCCAACCAGCAGCAACTTTTGGCGACCGCCTAGATGGATTTTCTCCTTTCTTTAACTTGATCCTTCAGCTCTTCCAATAATTGGATATACTGGGGGGGGGGGGGGGGACCCTGTTCCAGGAGATTTTGATTAGTCCTTTGGAAGTTAAAGTTAAGACTCTGGAAATTGAAACTGAGTAGCAATTAAAATATTCTTCCAGACCTACAAAAAGAAGAAAACTGTTTGCATCTGGGAAGGGAGAATAAATATGAATCCCAAACTTTATTTCAGTCTGCAAAGACCTGTCCACATAGTGTGAAATTTAATCTTTGAGATATGTGTGTGTGTGTGTGTGTGTGTGTGTCTGTCTGTCTATGTGTGTATGTTCCAGCATAGCTCTGGAACATCTTGAACAATTTCAACCAAACTTGGTATATAGATGACTTAGTCTCTGGAGAAAAATACTGCAGGGGTAAGATACTCCTAACAATCCTCAGGGTGTGTGTTCTATTAAGATGCAGCCTGTTGTGCCTTAAAATGGCTTCCACTGTACTGCTGTAAAATAGATTCTATTGTACAGTGCAGTGGAATTGCCATGGTAATGGCTTCTCAGTACTCCACAAGGGGGCTCCTTTTGGTAAGGGGGAAAATCCAACATTAGAAATTATGTTTGCTCTGGACATTTCCCCCCCTATGAATAAATACCCGGGCAATGCTGGGTTATGAACCAGTTTACTATAAATGCAGCTATGGTATCATAACCTTAAGTCAACTTCCCGAAAGAAAGTTAGCAACATAAATAAAGTTTATTATGTCTCTCTCAATTTCATTTGAGATGGGATTAGCAAGTAATCAGAGAGAAACTGATTTATGTTCTAAACTTTAATATTAATTGATTCCCAATTACCACTTTAGAAGTCATGTCAGTGAATGTCTTTCCATTAGAAGACTGTAATTGTTTCCATTATTAATGATATGTTCCTGTGGCAGCTGAACAATCTACTAATTTATGTTTCCTGCTATGGTTTTAATTTCATTAATTTGATTAAACATTTACTATGTTTTACATAAAGCTTCCGTCTCCCCAAATGGCTCTTGGTTCCAGGCCAGCTGAATTGGCCTCTTTAGTCTTTCGTTTAATCTTGTTAATCTCAAATACAGGAATGGGTGGTTTTAACTCCCAATTGAAGGAAACCACAGCATTCAGCAGCGAAAAGCAACCGAACATGGCTCTTTGCAGATACGAGTTCTCCATATTCTCTCTGTTTGTAGCTCAGGGTCGAGCTGTGGAGGTTGCCTTGCAGACGTTTCATTACCAAACTAGGTAACATCATCAGGGTATTAATGACGTTGCCTAGTTTGGTTAAGAAACAACTGCAAGAAACAAAAAATCTGTAGAGATTCTCAGTCATTCAGGTCATGGTTCTACCAAAGGTGCTTTGATCTTTTTGACAGCCATCCAGGTGCCATGAGCCACTGAGCCACGGCATCCCTTATGAATCACAATTTTCAAATCTCCTATGTTGTTAAATGGAGATCAGGCCTTCCTAGGGTTACCTAAATGCTGTAAAGCAAAGTTCCCAGCATATCAAATCTGGGGAACCCCATTAAGAAATGCTCTTCTAGATCTAATGCGCCATTCTTATATTAAAGGCAGTCTAAAACTATCCAGTTGTGCTTCACTGTTGGCAGAAAGCCCAGATGTTCTGCCTGCATATTCTGCTGCTTATCTAGGCTTGCAAATGCTTCCAGAATGCCTCCTATTCACTAGCTACAGACTCTCCCTGAGACCATTTATCCCCTGAAACATTGTTTAAAACGGAAACTGTGGCTGATGCAAAGAGACAAAATTAAGGAAACCTCCTGAGCGGTTTTTGCCTGTCACGCTTCCAAGACGTTATGTTATCTAAAAACAGCACATGAGGTAGACATTTCTTAAGCCTTTGCTTCCCCAGCTCTGACAGTAAAAATACACCAGCAAATTAAATAACATGTTTTAATTCTTTTTTTTTTCTTTCTTTTTTTTTGGGATAAGCCTGCTTCTGTTTCTGGAAGCATTTGGTGCTTCGCTGTGAACTGAAATGGATTTGATGCTTTATTTTATTTTATTTTTTGCTGCTGGTTGGAACTGTGGAGTAAAATGTCATTTTTCTTTCCATTAAACAGGCTTGAAAACCCTTGTAATTCCCTCTCCTCTTTAGCCTGGTCTCTGATGTCTTTAAAATTGATGAATGATAGATAGAAAGAAAGAAAGAAAGAAAGAAAGAAAGAAAGAAAGAAAGAAAGAAAGAAGGAAGGAAGGAAGGAAGGAAAGAAAGAAAGAAAGAAGGAAGGAAGGAAGGAAGGAAGGAAGGAAGGAAGGAAAGAAAGAAAGAAAGAAAGAAAGAAAGAAAGAAAGAAAGAAAGAAAGAAAGAAAGAAAGAAAGAAAGAAAGAAAGAAAGAAAGATTTGCAAAGGCTGATTTTTCTTTTTGAGAAAGTGACATTGAGACCATAGTCCTGTCACCTCTACAAGGTGACCATGTCTGGAAACTCTCCTTTATCATTCGAGAATATAATAACTGCAATCCTGACAGCATTTCCCACCCCCCCACTCCCCATTTCTCCTCTTCTTATATAGCAAGGTGTTGTATAAGGTGAACTCCATTGACCTTTCTTTGAAATGTTACTATTGTTTTTTGTTTCTGTAATGGTCACTGAAATGTCTCCAGGGTCATTTCCATGGCTCCACATAATAGAAGCTGCAGAATGTTCATTTAACCCCTCCCTCCAGTCCCCTTGGATTATTTTGGAGATGCAGCATTCAAATTAATGACATTACTGACAAAAGTTGCAAGAAACTTCAAATTTCTGCAATCACTCTTGGTGCTATATTTAATTTCATTAGTTGATAGAATATCTATCTCATCATCTGAAAACATATATGTATATGTTTGGGCATGTATAGGTGTGTATATATGTACAAACAATCTCTCTCTCTCTCTCTCTCCCTGTATATCTCTTTATCTCTCCCCCCTTCTCCCCCTCCCCCTCCACCCCTCCCCCTCTCCCTCCCCTTCCCCCTATCTATATCTATATCTATATCTATATCTATATCTATATCTATATCTATATCTATATCTATATCTATATCTATATCTATATCTATATCTATATCTATCTAGGTATTGTTGTGACCCAGCAGGGGACGGATGAGCTGCTGATGGACTCTTGTAGCGAGGAACCATATGAGTCTGACCTGGAAGCTGAGGAAGACTCTGAGGGGTGTTCAGAGTCAGAGCAGGAACCAGAGAGGCTGGTTGGCCACCAGGAGGCGCCTGGGTCATGGAGCAGTGGGGAGGTTCAAAGGCAGTTTGTCCATGATGCATGAGTGAGAAGAGCTGAGAGGCGGAGGCTCACAGACGGTGATTAAGCACCAAGTGGTTGTTGAGTGACCCCTCCCAAGATAGCTTATAGGTGAGGCAATGGGAGGGGACATTTGCAGGAAACAACCATTCAAATTAGTAGCCAAGAAAGTCTGTCTGTGAATTCCAGCCGTGCCTGTTTGTTTTGAATATCTGTGTGAAAGGTCGCTGCAGAGCTAAGCTCATGAACGTGAGTTGTCTGGGCTCTCAGCCAATGAATTCGTTATGTTGTTAATTATACAGTGGCAAACAGCTAAGCCTGTGTTTTGGTCTATTCACAGGCTGGGGACAGAACAGGTGCTGTATATATAGATAATATAATAGTGGCATTCAAAAATTTTACTACTGGTTCTATGGGCATGGCTTGGTGGGTGTGGCAGAGGAAGGTTAGTGCAAAATCCTCATTTTCTCTCTGATCAGCTGGGATTCAGGAGGAAGAGAATAGATGGGGGCGGGGCCAGTCAGAGGTGGTATTTACTGGTTCTCTGAAATACTCAAAATTTCCACTACCTATTCTCCAGAACTGGTCAGAACCTGCTGAATGCCACCCTGTGAATCCCCAGCAGCCCACTTCTGATATAAGGAGGGGTGGGTCGGGAGACAGGATTTAAGTACACAGAAATGCAGACGTAAGTAAGAAATCCATGGAAGTGAAAAGAATTCCAGTGGGATTAAGGGACGACTAAACATCAATGAATGCCAATCGGACTTACATCTCCCCATCTCTGGATTTATCCTTAGAAACATTGTGCAGAAGCACTAATCGATGGTTGAAGATGAATGGTAGGACTAGAGTCAAATCCTATTTTATCTTCCACATATGGGCTATTCCTACGCACAGCATTCTTTGCAAACTTACAGACCACAACAGAAGGAATGAATTGTGTGGGCTCCCATTTTCAACACACAAGAGTTAAAGCACAAAGGAAGCAGAAATAGGAGGATGGGGAGAAACACAGACCACTAATTTCTCTCCTCCCTATACAGCTATATCAAGGTCTGCTATAAAAAGTACATATAATCAATGTAAGTGGAGCTATACAATATATGTAGGCACCGTGCAATTTGATTTGACTTCTCTTATTACTGTGCAGACCCAGTTATATGTTCTTAGCATGCATAATAAATGAATACTGTGAAGGGTGGCTGAAAAAGTTCTTTTCATGGTGACAGTTTCCCAACTAACTTGTGTTCTTTAAACACACTTTTAAATTGACAACAGCAGCAACAAAAATCCTACCAAATGTTCATATCAAAACTTCCAAGCACTAGGAAGAAAATGGGAGAAAATAAGAGAGGGACTTTTAAACATCGCCCTAAGAATATCTATCTATCTATCTATCTATCTATCTATCTATCTATCTATCTATCTATCTATCTATCTATCTATCTATCTATCTATCTATCTATCATCCATCCATGAGCTGTCAGCTATCAGTTATCAGCTATCTGTCTGTCTGACTGTCTATCATCTATCTATCTATCCATCATCTATCTATCTACAGTATCTACTCTATCTATTCTATCTATCTATCTATCTATTATCTATCTATCTATCTATCTATCTATCTATCTATCTATCATCTATCCATCCATCCATCCATCATCCATCCATCCATCCATCCATGAGCTATCAGCTATCAGTTATCAGCTATCTGTCTGTCTATCTTCTATCTATCTATCCATCCATCATCTATCTATCTACAGTATCTACTCTATCTATCTATCTATCTATCTATCTATCTATCTATCTATCTATCTATCTATCTATCTATCTATCTATCATCTATCCATCCATCCATCATCCATCCATCGATCCATCAATCCATCGATCCATCCATCCATCCATCCATCCATCCATCCATCCATCCATCCATCCATCCATCCATCCATCTATCTATCTATCTATCTATCTATCTATCTATCTATCATCTATCCATCTCCCATCTCCCGTCTCTCAAAGGTGACATGTGTAATATTTATGAATGGCTGAATGTGGTACAGGACCTAGTTATTTACGGGATCGTATCTTGCCCCATACATCCCTTCGGCCGATTCGCTCACACAGAGAGGGACTTCTCCGGGTGCCATCCACTAGACAGTGCCAGCGGGCGATGCCCAGGGGAAGGGCCTTCTCTGTGATGGGCCCGACCCTCTGGAACGACCTACCCCTGGATATTAGAATGACTACGGACCTCCGCGCCTTCTGCCAAAAAGTAAAAACCTATTTGTTTCATCAGGCCGGCTTGGCCTAATCTACGCTTCTCGCCCCAGTCTGTTTTCTCAAATTGTTTATTGGGGTTTTTTTTTATATTGAAAAAGTTTTATTGGTTTTACAGTTTTTCAATAGGGTAGGGTAAGAGATACAAAGAAATTTTGAGAGCTTTCGCGTCGAAGTCGTCGGCCCTTCCGGAGCTTCATAATAAATCATTAACAGAAAACATTTTTCATAATACTACAAAGTGAAAACAAGTACATATTTCTAAGTTCTCAATTCTATGCTGTCAGTCATTTGCAAAAATCCAGTACACATGTTATACAATATTACTCAAAAAATCAAAGCAAAGTTATTTTTTAGATCTAAGTCTCATCCCTCCTTCCAGGCCCCCAGCGGGCGGGGCCGTGGCCCCCCCCTGCCCCCCCTGGATCTTCCCCCAGGACAGAGGAATGTTTTTTAAGAAAGGCTTCCGCCTCAGCAACTGTTTTAATCCTCACTCTTCCTCCTTCCCAGAACACCAGTATCCCTTCGGGCATCACCCACTTGAACCAGATCCCGTGATCAAACAATTTTTTAGACAAGAAGGAAAATTTCCTTCTCGCTTCTCTAATCTTTCTTGGGATCTGCTTCAAGATGGCAACCTCCTTTTGTTGGTAAATTAACGGTCCTCCTCTTTGCACCTTCAAGATTTCCTCTCTGGTTGACCTTCTAACAAATTTAACATGTATCTCTCTGGGTACTTCATTTATCCTGGCATATGCAGAGTTTATTCTGTAGGCTAGGTCAATGTCAGCCTGATCTCATCCTTAGGTTTATGTAAATAATCTGCTATAATTGTGCTCATGAGTTCAGGGAGACATTCACCAGATTCCTCAGAAACGTTCTGAAATCTCAAAAAATATGTCATCCTTTCCATATCAATCCTAGACACATGCCCATTTATTTCTACAACCTCATTAGTAACATTTTTAATCTCTCCCTTAGCCCCAGCCAGCCCCCCTTCCAACTCTTCATTCTTCTGTGTGTTCTCCAGCACTTGTTTCCGTGTGTCCAGTAGCTCCTTCTTAAAGTTGATGTTTTCTTCTCTCTGGGCCTTGATTTCTTGCACCAAAGTTTGTATAACTGATTCAAGAGAAGCCATCCTTAGTTCTAAGCCTGCCAGTTCTGATTTTTGTGCCATGATTAGCTATTAAAGTCAATGCCACTAAAATGGCGTTTTTTGGGTGGGGCCGTTGAGGCAAATCAGGAGCTGGAAGTTCAAATCAGGATTGTGAAAAGTTCAGGAACCAAAAAAGAAACAGTTTTCCAGAACAATAATTATAATAGCGAAGGCACTCCAGAAAAGAAATCACATAATCCAAAAAAAATTCTTCTTTAATAACAAGAGGAAGTCCAAATCACAAAGCGATGCTGGAAATTTTCCATAAGTAAAATAGTCATTCAGGGACAAAGAGAAGCCATCTTCCACTGCCCAGACTCAGAGCCAAAAGGAGAGAGTGGTAAAAAAAAATTGTTTCAAATCAGCCAGACCTAGATACTTTGTTGCAAGACAAACCGCAGATCACTTTTCCTTGTTTCAAACAGTCCGGATTAAAGATATCCGCTTCCTCGCAATGAGGAGCCATTTTCAAGTGCCGCTTTAAGTCCAAGGGGGGGTTTAACAAGCAAACACCCACCTCCAAGTTCTTTCAGCCCAGGCTGACAGCAAAAAAAAAATGTTTAAAATCACTCACTTTCCCCCTCGCAGCCGAAACCCCGGGAAGCCTTCCGACTCAGACGGCCAGCTCTCTCCATATTCACGAAGCGATGCCGTCCACCGTTGGCGAAGGGGAAACCCCCGCAGCATGTCCTCCTCCACCTAAGCCGAAGACAAGGGTCGCTTCCCTGCTGCCGCGGGGGGAAGGTAACCCAGGCAAGCCGGCTTTATGGGAGACCCCCAAAAACGGGGCGTCTCGCCCCCGTGGGGGGGCAGGAAAAGAAACAAAGCGGCGGACGAACCCTAGGCTCGCCCGTCGCCGCTGGAGCCGGAACCGGAAGTCGTTTATTGGGTTTTAATGGGTGGTAATTTTAATAGTTTTTAAATTTTGTACAGGGTAGTTTAATTCGTTTTTAATTTGTGTGTATTGTATGTTTTTAGTTGGTTTTTAATTTTCTTGTACACCGCCCCGAGTCCCTTCGGGGGGAGGGGGCGGTTTATAAATATAATAAATTATTAATTATTATTAATTAGAAGGAAAGCTTGTTGTTTCAAGACCAAAAAAGGTTTCGTTATACAGATAATATTTGGGTAATTTAAAGATGAACAGAAGCTGTTGATAGACAGGGATTTCCACCCTGGCTGATCCTTCTGATCCTGGACACCCCCTTTTTTTGAACTATTACCACCTGGCAGATGGTACAGGGTAATAAAAACAAGGACAAATAGTCTGAAAAACAGCTTCTCTCCCAGGGCAGGAACTATATTGAATTTTATGGTATATTGCAACATTAATGCAATATTGGGTTTTCAATGTCAATTATATAGTGAAGAAAGTGTGCTTGTGTTTTTATTTTTATAGTTATAATGTACACTGAAGATGGCATTTAATTTCGTTGTACGAAGTGCAATGACAATAAAGTAAACTAAACTAACTAAATAGGAGTTAAGTTTTCTATTCTAGACCAGGGAAAATCAATTTCTCTTTGATGGCTGTGCTCTCTCCCCCAACCCCAATTCCATTAAGAGTGCCTTAGCAGAAAAGGAAGTTTCCGACTTCAAAGACTTTTCCCCCAGCCAGTAGTAGCGGTGGCAGAAGACCCCACCCACCTGCCCGGAGGCTTCTGCACATGCGCAGAACCGTTGTGTGCATGTGGGAATAAAAATATTTGCAACCTACCACTGACCCCAACTCTAAAGATTTTAAGCTATCATGAGATTCAGTTTGAATTTTCCCAAAATCCAAAGGGCAGTAGACAGAAGAGAAATGTGCAAAAAGTCCTAAGGTATCGAGGAAGAAAATTCCTTGGCAAGTATCTGAACAATTGTACAATCTCTGAAATTTTAATTAAGGGAACATCCCAGAGAAGTACCCTTTAAAAACAATATAGCCAAATGTCAGTGAATAATGTCAAGTTTATGTAGAGAAAGAAGAACAGGAAATCATGCACAATGTGTGTGGAACAATGACTACAGCATATTAACTTGGCTAGCTATATTTAACCTGGTAGGGACAATCCGAGTGGTTAAAGCATGGCTAGATTTCCTTGCAGAGAGGATATTCAAGGGAAAGCATCCTTTCCATGTGAGGCTTTCCATAATCCTGATTTTGGAGACAGACACCCTTTAGAAAGGTCATATCTAGTTTGGCTTTGACCCTCTTATGGTTCTCATGTAGCTCCTATAGAATTCTGGGTTTTTTTTACACTTCTTTGCATTTCAAATGGCTAAAATTTAAAGTACTGTATTTTTGGGAGTAGAAGATGCCCTGGAATATAAGAAGCACCTTAGTTTTTGGGGAGGAAAATAAGAAAAAAAAAATTCTGCCTCTGCCTACCAGCATCCCCATGATATTCATTTGGCTAGCGTCCTGTCAGTGTGTGAGAGAGCTGAGGGCTGTTTGGAAACAAACAGTATTTGCTGTGTGAGGAGGCAGCAAGGAGCCTGGGCGTGGCTTGTTCTGTCCTAAAGCTGCATGCTGTGCTGATATTTGAAGCTAAAACTGAAAGTGAAACTTCTCTCCTCTGCTGAGCTACCACGTTGGAAAACCTGCTTTTGGTATTGTATATTTACGTAATGTGTTATATTATATATAAAAAGATGGATATGTTGTGCCCATTATTAATTCCCTGACCAGCCTATTTGCAAACAAATCACCTTCAGCTCCAGTTGATGGAATTAAGAATTTACATTCCCCTCCATCCAAATTCTAAGAACAGGACATGACCTTTAGGACATAATAGGATTAACCCACTATCATTAAAATAGCAATGGCACAAGGTCACTACATTGTACAACCCCTTGTAGCATCTTTGCACAATCCCCTGCAGCATCTCAGAACCCTATACAAATCCTTGTACTCCTCAAGCTAATTTGTCAGCTGTCTCAGCACTACATGCTGCTGTTGGTTCCTCTCATCAATAAATGGAGTCCTTCTTTCCAATCAGCCTCCATTTTATTCCCAGCGTCTTTCTCCCGGATTGAAACTGGATCGGATTTTTCTTCCAACAGTGGAAAGCAGCTGAGATCAAGAACATGGTAGTCATGTTCCTATGAGGAACCTCTCTTTCAGACCTAGGCAGGCAGCAATGGCAAACCACATCTGAAAAACTTTGCCGATCTTCAGGAGATAGTCTAGGACCAGGAGTCTTGACTGAATGAATTAATGATGGGACAGAATGGATGCAATGTAGCTCTCCAGATATTAAGAACCACGGTCGTGCAATGGTTAGAGTGCACTACTGCAGGCTACTTCTGCTGCCTGCTGGCTGCCTGCAATTTGGCAGTTTGAATCCCACCAGGCTCAAGATTGACTCAGCCTTCCATCCTTCCAAGGTGGGTAAAAGGAGGACCCAGATTGTTGGGGCCAATAGGCTGACTCTGTAAGCCTCTTAGAGAGGGCTGTAAAGCATTGTAAAGCGGTATATAAGTGCTATTGCTATAGCAGTCGCTTAAATATTCTGCCTGTATACATTTCTGTGTACTTTTTGGGCAAGTTCCTAATCCAAGATGGAGCCATAAAATACAAATTCCCAAAATCCTTGGAGAGCAATGTCCATATTTTATAGATTTAGCTGACAATTCTAATTGATGGAGTTCGGGATTTAGTTTTTTTTTTGGCAAACTGCCTTAATGGGATGAATACTTACAGAGTACATTCTATTTCGGCTCAAAGTCTCAGGTGTATGATTACCAAATATTCGCTAAATCCATCTTCGTTATATTTCCATTATTGTTATGCTCTACGGAAACAAATAATACACGGGCCAGGCCATTCGCAGTCTGTATTTAACATAATTCCAAGCATTAGTCCTTTATCTCTAAATACACTTTTCAGGGTAAACTCTTTCTGGCAGTAAGAAAAGACAGATGGCTAAGCATAAAAATTGCCAATCAAGTCAGAGGACAATACAGTGAGGTTGGGGAAGGAAGAGAAGAAAAGAAATCCTCTAAGGATGGCATATCAACGTTACAAGGGCACTATTAATTAAACCTGGAAAAGAAAAAACACCACACACAATTGCTTACATGTTGAGGGAATGAGAACAATCTATGGTAAACAAGAGGCCAAAACTGATGAGTGTGCCAAAGTGTTATTTTAATTAGCAGAATGTTCAAGTGTGAGACGAGTAGGGGATATTCTTCATGACTGTAAATCTTCAGACAGCCCAGCATTTAGGTTGAATATTCTGCTTTCTCTAACTCCAGGAATCCAGCATCAGCAGCAGCAACGACAAACAAACAAACAATTTGTCATCCTAATAGAGACTGTAAAGCTTGATATTTGGGGGTGGGCAGAGATGCCTGTTTTAAAGGTTAATTGTGTTAGTAAATATTTCACATGTTGCTAATTTACTAGGTTGTAAAATTTGACTGCTGCATCAGGAAAAAGAGAGAGAATAAAATGAAATCCCCATACCGCCTTGTATCAGGATTCTTCAGATATGTGGCAGCCACCAATAAATAACTGTGTGTTTGTGTGTTTGTGAGTGTGTTCAATTTAATTAATGACAATATATTTTCACTTATGCTAATTTTTGCTTAGTTCTTGTTTTTCAGTCATTTTTTTGCTTCTTACAAAGCATCCATTCCTGAGCTTTTATTTCTATTTTCCCCCACTTATGTTAGAATACTGTCAGGAAGACAAAAAAAAAGTCTGTTTGAGCCCTGTCTTTCTTGTGTTTTGTCCTTGTAAGCCAGGGGTGTCAAACTCGATTTCATGGAGGGCCACATCAGGGTTGTATTAGACCTCAGAGTGCTGAGTGGGCGTGGCCAGGGTGGCGTGGCCAGCTCAACATCTGTTTTCAGCTGTGACAGCCTCCTGCAGCTCTCTGCTAGCTAAAACGTACAAGGCACCCCAAGCAGAGGTGGTATTCAGCAGGTTCTGACCAGTTCTGGAGAACCGGTAGCGGAAATTTTGAGAAATGTTCAGAGAACTGGCAAATACCACCTCTGACTGGCTCTGCCCCCATCTACTTTCTGCCTCCCAAGTCCGAGCTGATCGGGAGGAAATGGGGCTCTTGCAGTAACTTTCCCCCAGGAGTGGGGAGAAAATGGAGATTTTACAGTATCCTTCCCCTGGAGTTGGGAGGGAATGGAGATTTTACAGTATCCTTCCTGTGCCATGCCCACCAAGCCATACCATGCCCACCAAGCCACACTCACAGAACTAATAGTAAAAATATTTAATCCCACCACTGGCCCTAAACTCTATTTTTGACAGTGACTGTCTCCTGCAGCCCTCTGCCAGCAAAAATGGATCTCGGGGTGGTGGTCCTGCTGCTGCTGCTGCTGCTGTGTGTGGTCCTCCTGAGCTGTTTTTGACCATGATGGCTTCCTGCAGTTATCCACATTGTCCCTTGAGCTCCATTTTTGCTGGCAGAGGGCTGGCAAGAGGACCTTGCAGTTGCAAACAGAGCTCAGGAGGGTTGCATTTTTGCTGGCAGAGGTACTGCGGGCCGGTCCTTGACTGTTTCCAGGGCAGGCCAGAACTAAGCCCCTATGGGCTGAATCCAGCCCACGGGCCTTGAATTTGACACCCCTGTTGTAAGCAATATCCACTCTGATAGTCCAGTGGGTTAGCATATTAGGTTGGGTCACTAGAGAATTTATGGTTGGAAAGTACCAGCTGTGGAACCTATCTGGGAAATCTGTGACTGCAGTCAAAATAGCCTAAAGCTTGGAAACTCCTGCATGGATATTAAAACCATTGCCTATGGAGAGTCTCAATCATCCAAAGCCATGGTGGTCCCAAAAGTATTTTTTCCCAAAGGCAACTAGACGTTGTTGTTGTTGTTTTCCTTGAAGACATTTCACTTCTCATCCAAGAAGCTTCTTCAGCTCTGATCAAATGGTGGAGGATGGAAGGATTTATATTCCTTGCAGCCGTGTGCTCGTTTTGCATTATTTCTGAAAATTGTTGAGGCCATTTAATAATAATAATAATAATATTTAATTTATAGACCGCTTCCTCTCCCCAAAGGGACTCGGAGCGGTGCACAGGGAAATTAAAAAATACAGACATAAAAATACATAAATAGATAAAATAGAAAATTAAACAATTTATCCCTGCGCTAAAAACCCACAATACTAAAAAGCTAAACCCCTAAAAACCCAATTAATAAATGGAGGACTAGCCAGGCAGAAAAAGTGAAGGTTTACCTCTGCCCATATATCCTTCCATCCTGCATCATTTGGTCAGAGTTCTGAAGAAGCTTTTTGGATGAGAAGCAAAACATCTTCAAGGAAAAAGCAAAGTCCAGCTGCCTTTGGGAGGGGAAGGAAGCACTTTGGTGATATTAAAACAATTGTATTACTCATCATAGATAGCAACTAGAATGATTAAGGCGCTGGGGACTAAAACATGAAGAACAGTTATAGGAGCTGGGGATGGCTAGTCTATTGAAGAGAAGGCCAGGCATGATAGCAGTGTTCCAATATTTGAGGGGCTGCCACAGAGAGGAAGGGGTCAACCTATTTTCCAAGGCACCTGAAGGCCAGACAAGGAACAATGGATGGAAACTGATCAAGGAGAGATTCCACCTAGGAACAAGGAGAAATTTCCTGACAGTGAGAACAATCAGCCAATGGAACAGAAGTTGCCATCAGAAGTTGTAGGAGCTTCATCAATGGAGGCGTTCAAGAAGAGACTGGATGCCATTTGTCAGATATGGTGTAGGGTCTCCTGCTTGGGCAAGAGGGTTGGGCTAAATGACCTCCAAGGTACCTTCCAACTCTGTTAATCTGTAATCTCCTCAGGGTAGTCTAACTTTCCTACAAATTATAGACCAATTTGGGCAAACCCCCAAAGCGGTAGATGCTTTGTAAGAGAGTGAGAATTGGTTCCCCTGCTTTTTCCAGAATAAGAATTGACTTTGGGTGAGCTGCTCATTGGACCATCTCCAGGACTGAAAATTAAGCTACACAACGGATCACACACGGGTTTAGCAACCCTGTTTGAATCCTTCCAAATTCAGATGTTTTAAGCTATCCCTGAGAAGCCCGTAGGATATTAAAGTGATCGTTAACAACTGGATGTCTCCTCTGAGAAAAAGCGGAGTCTGAAATAGTAATTCATTGAAGCTGGATGACTCCAACAAGGTGGCGTGCTACCAATAAAAGCTTATTAGTGGTCCAGTAACCAAGGGGAACTGGATACAAAGAGAAGGACGTGTTTCGTCCTGGGTTCCCAGAAGTCTCTGTTTCCCGCATGTGCTGATTCTAAAAGACAGAAGGTCATCCGTGGAGGAAGAAAGAACAGAAATAAAGGTGGGGTGGCAGGATCAGTGCTAAAAAAGAAAGAAGCCAATTATAAATAGCAAATGGACGAGGCAGCAGTAGGAAAAGAACTCTTCGCTTGAAATGCAGGCAGTATGCATCAGGCAAGAATGATGCATTTGAAATGTGCATTAAAAAAGGCAGAGAAATTGTTTTTCTTTTGTTTCAGAGTTAATGGCTGGTAACCAAAAGCAAAGCAGAAAGAAAAATGCTCAAAAGATCATAGTTGCCTTGAAATAAGGCCTGCCCTTAACTTGCTCCTTTCGCTCGTATGTCAAAGGTCTTTGAAGGATTTTTTTTCCCTTGACGCAAAGCAAAGCCAGAAGGGAGAAACAGATTTTTGTGGCTTCTGATCCCTGTTGTTTCCTTAGCCAAGCCATAGGACCAAGGAGTGGCGCATCCCCATCATCACAAAAAGGGACGTTTTAAGCTTTGCTTCCATTCCCCCCCAATCACAAACAAGTGTTAGATCCTCATCCTAAAAGTTGATTGACTCTTGAAATGAGCTTGTTTACGTTTTCCTTAAAAACAGTCAAGCTTATGAGGATGGATGGATGATGAATTTTGCACGTCTTATTTCTAACTTAACCAGAGATAATAATTTTGCTCCCTAAATTGGGTGAACTCAAAAACAGCTTCCTTTCATTGCATCTAAGATGTTCCCGAAAATCTGCATGGGTCTTTTTACAATACAATACAATAGCAGAGTTGGAAGGGACCTTGTAGGTCTTCTAGTCCAACCCCCTGCGTGGGCAGGAACCTTATACCATTTCAGACAAATGGCTATCTAACATCTTTTTAAAGACTTCCAGGGTTGGGGCATTCACAACTGCTGGAGGCAAGCTGTTCCAGAGGTTAATTGTTCTAACTGTCAGGAAATTTCTCCTTAGTTCTAAGTTGCTTCTCTCCTTGATTAGTTTCCACCCATTGCTTCTTGTCCTGCCCCCAGGTGCCTTGAGAATAGTTTGACTCCCTCTTCTTTGTGACACCCTCTGAGATATCAGAACACTGCTATCATGTCTCCCCTGGTCCTTCTCTTCATCAAACTAGACATACCCAGCTCCTGAAACCGTTCTTCATATGTTTTTTCAAGATTAGTCTGCACTCTTTTTATACAGCTGTGAAATAGCTTTTTTTAAAGTGGAATTCTACAAAGAACTGGAGAAATAATAGAGGTTTGAGGGGTGGGTTTTTTTTTTGCCAGTGCATTGCTTACACCTTTTGCACATTTGCACATTTTTTCCCAACTCAATCCTACCTAGCCCTGATTCTGTTACATATTTAGAACAAGTAAGGACTGTGTTGTGTCATATGCCATCGTAACGTCTCACAAAAAGGAAGCAATTAAAAGACTGGTTTTACGGAGCTCAGAGAGCTGACCTGAGGGACCACTTTGCATTTGCACCAATATGCTTCCTACCACATCGTTATCATCACCATCTTCCTCCTCCTTCTCCTCTGCTTCAGGTATTGAGAGAGATACAAAATTCTGGTTCTTGCTCTTCTGCACTGGTGGGATTCAACGGGTGTAACAACTGGTTCACTGAGCACATGCTTTGCGAGTGCACACACGCACACATACTCCATACGTGCGCAGTGCATTTGAAAACAGCTCTAAAACTGACCTTCTACTGCAGCCCCAGTGAGTAAAACAGCTGAGATGCAGCAATCTGCTCGGCTACGCCGATCAGCTGGGCTTCAAACAAAGGAAATATAGGACAACTAGAGCAGGGGCAGGTGGGTGGGGTGAACTGAACTACCGGTTTGCCCGGACAGGTCAAAACCGGCTGAATCCTATCTCTGGTCTTCTGTCAGCCTGAATCATTGTTAATTGATACTGTTTAGCTGTGTGTCTTTGTCATCTTTCTAACTTCTTCTGGGTCTGTCTCACATTCTTTGACCTTCTCCTTTTTTGGTAAGTATGCCAGTGGTGGTTTCCGGATCCTCTTGTGACTGGCATGCTGCAACGGGGCCAGGCATCCACCACATGCACCCACACTGCACATGCATGCACACCCACCACCCGTGACACTCCAGCTGCTCAGCGGAGGATCACGCAGCTGCCGTACGTTCCATGTCCGTGCACAAATAGCCCGGTTGGGTCAAATACAGGTAAGGAGAGCAGTTACCTGGTGCTTCCAGCA
Source organism: Rhabdophis nuchalis (assembly GCA_039707465.1). NCBI lineage: Eukaryota > Metazoa > Chordata > Lepidosauria > Squamata > Natricidae > Rhabdophis > Rhabdophis nuchalis. Next base: position 11,391,877 of record CM077651.1, on the reverse strand, counting down.
GGCACCGGTACACCTGTACCGGGGTCTACCGCCCATAACCCACCACTGATGTATGCCTTGTATGCTATGGAAGCCCAAGGCATCCCCTCCAGGTGAGCAAACATCTTGAATTTGCTCTTTTGGTATGTAGATTTTCTTCACTGACTATCTTTTTTAAAAAGAGAAAAAAATATTTTAAAAAATAATTAGCAAGGAAAGAAATGTAGCAATGCTATTCATGAGCTTGTGCCTTGTTTGGGAATGCTTCTTGGTTAAAGGAAAACTAAAATAAAACTGATACTCAGTTGCAAACCAGAACTTGTAAACCTACTCACTGCACCTCAAATAAGCACCATCTCAGCAGGTTGACTCTTTATGGGTTTCTATTCAAGGTTGCTGGTGTCTGACAGTGATTTTGTAAACGGCATGTTCCCCCAATGTGCCTTTTGTAGAAATACCCACAACACACTTTAAATATTCATAATATGCCTATTTACCCAAAAGAAGTTAGGAGAATCTCTGAATTAGTTATTCAAAAGCTTTGCTCAGGTCTCTTTGGACTCCATTTTTCCCACCTCTCTCTCTCTTTTCATCGAGAAATTCTTCAGCATAAGTTTCCTAATATTTCCAGATGGCTTTAATCAGCCTCCAATGTATATTAGATTCAGAACTAAAAGGAATATCAACATTTGAAAAATGTGTGTGCTTCAAGGGACTTTCATTTACTACCTATACTGATTGCAAATATATGCTAATCTTCTCCATCAACATTCCAACCAAATATATCCTATTATAAATGACATTTTTATAACTGTAAAGCAAGCCCCATATCTTGCAGGCTTAGAATTTTACATAATACCCAGACGCCTCCTTTCCCATATACGGAACTGCAGGTTTTTTTTTAGTTTTTTTTTAAGGAAGCAGGATTCAGTACATGCAGAGGTGGCATATTCAGCCGGTTCAAACTGGTTCTCCCGAACCAGTAGCAGAAATCCCAGGTGAGCCTGCCTACCCACCCTGGCTCAATGCCGTCCTAATTAGGCATGGTTTTGAGGCCGGGCACAAGGGCAGAAAGGTGCACATGTGAGCAAACCACATGTGCCGAAGACCAGGCACATGCACGGAAGGGGCGCATGCACCTGCGAAGCACGCAGTGAACATTGGTAACAAAATGTGAAACCCACTGCTGAATACATGACTGTATTCCTACAACTGCAAGCAAAATGCTAGGTCCCTTTGCTCAAATTTATATCTCAATGAATTGCGAAGTGGCACAGAAGTTGGCACAATCTTTGAAAGATGAATAATTCATCAAGAAATCTATCTGCAACGTGGACTGTATGCTTACTCTTTGTGGGTGATTGTTTATACATTCAAAATAAGAAAGCGGATACAGCAGGAAGAAAGGTGGAGTGCCATTTTATTTTATTTTATTTTTATTTCATTTTATTTTTCCAATTTATTTTTATATATTCTCTTTGCATACAATAAGTGCTGGGTGAATAGCGTTCTGTTTGAGTCAATTCGCTGACATAATAATACTTTTTAACATCCTAGTTTCTACCTGTTATTCAACCATTGATAAAACAAGTTCCAAGTCTGAAAATCCTCTGCGTCTTTGTTTTCTTTTATCTTCAGTGTTAATCTGTCCATTTCTGCACAGTCTAATGTTTCTTTAATTATATCTTCTTCAATAGGTGTTTCCTCGTTTTTACAGTATTGCGCAAATACAATTCTTGCTGCTGTCAAAACATGTAATATCAAATATACTATGCATTTCCTGTATCATATTTTTCTGTTATTATGCCTAACTAAAATAACTCTGGCTTGTAATCTATATGTCGCCTTAACATTTTCTCTAACTATGTTTGCACTTCCATCCAATTTTTTGTTTTTGGGCACGTCCACCACATGTGATAATATGTGCTCAGTAAACATTTTGGTGGCGTGCCATTTTAGTTAACCATTTGCACTAACCCTTGCGGGATCGGATCCTGCCTCATACATCCTCACGGCCGATTCGCTCCCACAGAGAGGGGCTTCTCCGGGTGCCGTCCACTAGACTTTGTCAGCGGGCGACGCCCAGGGGAAGGGCGCTCTCTGTGGCGGGCCCGGCCCTCTGGAACGACCTTCCCCCCGACATTAGGACGACCACGGACTTCCGCTCCTCCCGCCTGAAACTAAAGACACATCTTTTCCGCCTGGCCGGCCTTGGATAGTCTCTCTGCTATAGGGTTTTATTTATTATTGGGTATTTTAGTTATAATTGGGATTTTAGCACAGGAATTGATTTAATTCGTTTTTATGTAATGCTGTATATTTATTGTTTTATTTTCCCTGTGCACCGCCCCAAGTCCCTGTGGGGAGAGGGAGCGGTTTTACAAATTAAATTAAATAAATAAATAAAATAAAAGTAATAACTTGTACATGTTTGCTGTATCAAGACAAGATCATCTTTCGAAAAAAATTTCCAGCCTGCCTTGCAGAACTCTTCTTCACTCACAAATATTCTTTGATATCTTTGCACGCACTGCCTATATGAACTCTCATCACAAATTCTTCGTGTTAGGGGTAAAAAACACCCCCATTGGAAAATAAACAGGCAGAATAGTGCAATACACCGGACAGCAAGAGATACGTTGCTTTAACTACGACAAACTCTAAAACACTGATAGAAGAAAAAATAAATAGTCTTTACTCTTGATGTAACTAAAATATTTCTTCCAAACAGTGATACTAAATCCTCTAACAATAAACAGTCCTTCACCAAAACCTCAGTTATCTTACAGTAATTCAAAACAATGATACTTCTTCCGTCTTCAGGTTCAGCTTCTTCCTCAGTGGCAATCAGGAAGCAAAGGAAAGCAAAAGGGAATGAACTGTGTTTCCAGCTGCCTTTTATGGTTAAGCTAGGAACCACAGCCAATCAGATTCCACATAGTCCTTAAAGTTACATTTACCTTTTATTAATCCTGGCTTATATACATTGTCAATCCAACATCAGGATAATTATCCTAACACTCCGTATTATCGAAATCTGGGAACTGCAAAGACCATTTGAAAACCTTTTATCTTGTAGCACAATTTTAGGGGGCGGGGAAGTACCATTGAAATTACTTATTCTCTTATTTTAAATTGTTAAAAAAAATGGGGAAAAAATAGAAAGTGTGTTTTCAAACTTGAACAGAAAGTGGTGTGTTTATATTTGTACCATGTAGAAATCGTGACAGCTTCTGTTCACTTTGGAATTCATTGAAACCACAGTTGTCAGCCGCTAGCTACCATAATGCCAAATTGATGTATTTTCATGTTATTCTTACTTGTATTGTGACATTACACACAAAAAATGAAGAGGCAGAAGTTTGTATTACCAAGTTGAAAAGTACACAACAAAAACTCTTGTGCTGCTTCTGCAGGTATCCATGATTAAACTAAGCTAAGCTTTTGGTTGTGACACAATATGAACGTAATATGAAGTATGTTTTATTTAACTTTCACTTGAATATTTTGCTTCCTGGCTTTGTTTGATTGGAACATGATTCCAAGCATATCTGAGGAATGTGTTTTTCTTTTCTTTTTTTCTTTTATTTACAAACATGTAGAATACCCTCACACCAGTGGTGGGTTTCAAATTTTTTTAGAACCTACTCTGTAGGTGTGGCCTATTTTGTGGGCGTGGCTTGGCAGTCATGTGACAGAGTGGGAATGGCCACCTTTTAAAATGTGGTGAAACTCATTTAACAACGCTCTTGCTTAGCAACCAAAATTTTGAACTCAATTGTGATGATAAATTCTTTCTTTCTTTCTTTCTTTCTTTCTTTCTTTCTTTCTTTCTTTCTTTCTTTCTTTCTTTCTTTCTTTCTTTCTTTCTTTCTTTCTTTCTTTCTTTCTTTCTTTCCTTCCCTTCCCTTCCTTTCCCTTCCTTTCCTTTCCTTTCCTTTCCTTTCCTGGCAGCTGCGGGCCAGATTTACTTCCAGGTACGCCAGTGGAACCCCCTCTCACCAGTTCTCTAAACCGGCTCTTGCGAGTAGGTGCGAGCCTGCAGAAACCCACCACTGCCTCACACTAAACTTAGACATACACTACATTTACACCATACAATACGAACAGGAACGTCCTGTTCTTTTTAATAGCAATTGTCAATCGATGCTGCTCATCTTATATTATTTCCCCTTCTGCTATATTTCATTTGGATTTCACCATTCTAAACCTCCTATTTTAATCATAACTACTATTTTTAAGTTTTGTTATATTCCTTCATTGGTTCCAGTTTCTTTCCTCCATCCACCTATACCATTTATCCCATATCTGGTAGAATTCTGATTCTTCTTTTCCCTGGATTTCTTTAGTTAATTTGTGCATTTCAGCACAATCCATAACCTTTCTTATTATTTCATCTTTGCTTGGAGTTAATTTATTTTTCCATTTCTGGGCAAAGGCAATCCTTGCTGCCGTAATTATTTATAGTGTTAAATACTGGATTTCTTTTTTGTATTTCGCAGACACTATTTCTAATAGAAAAACTTCAGGTTTCCATTCTATTTTAACTTCTGTTATTGCCTCCAACCAATTTTTGATCCTTTTCCAAACATTTTTAGCCTCCTCACAGATCCACCATAGGTGGTAATATGTTCCATGTATTGATTCACATTTCCAGCATTTTGGGGAGGTATTTGTTGAAATTTTAGCTAACCTCGTTGATGCACCTGGCACCTGTAAATCATGGTATGCAACTGATAGTGTCATTTTTAAGTTTGTTCCGCCATTTGTCTAATTCAATATCATAGCCAAAGTTCTGTGCCCATTTCATCATTTGTTCTGTCACAATTTCCTCTTCCATTTTATACTTCAGGAGAAATGTAGATATTCTCCCTATCATCTTTCTATCTGAGCTTTGTTTTTCAACCCACTCCCCAATGATGCATGCGTGTTGCAGATAGTAACAGAGAAACACAGAGTGGAAAGTCTTTTTAATTTCAATCACAAGGCAGAAGTCGGAATAACATAGTATCCTAAATTTCAATTATAAACTGAATCTGCCAAAAGGTTAGTGAACCCTTCAACAAATGGTGGCCATGATTTACACGAAGAACAAAATCTCATTTTGTTACATAATATTCACACAATGTACAATGACAGATCGGTGCCTAGTTCTTTAAGGTTGAGTGAATGGGCATTAGAGAATGATCATGCTCCTTCATCATCTTGATTGTGATTTATTGTTATATCATTCTAAAAAGTACCTCCGTAGAAGGTGATAGTTGATGAAGAATTATATTAGCGAGTATACTGAACTTTCAAAATTTATGAACAGAACCAGCAGTGTATCACCAACCCTTTACAGGTGCTACTTATAGAATTAAAATACAATTTAGTATAGGTTTAATAAGAAAGTGGCGTGGACTCAGAGCTATAATTCTTCAAAATAAGTCCATGCTTTAAGTGAAATCTGACCTTAACATATAAATAGCCTCTAACTGGAATTCCATTGAGTACTTTGAAGGTGATTCCATACCAGAAGTTGGCCCTCTCTTTGTGTTCACTTCCTTGAAATTTTGGAGGAAGTTCCACCTCTAGATGAACATCTCCACCAATAGGAACTGCCTTTTTTTTAAATGAGAAAGTTGTACTATTGTTTCAGAACATTTGATACTTCCATTTAATTTTTCATGTAAGCCCCAATGGAAATGGAATATATATAATAATGACATATGTCAGAAATTTTAATATTGTTCATTAGAGCTGCAGGGGAGGGGGAATAACAATAATGGAAAAAAATTATCCATAAGGCCATTTTGGAGGATGCGGAGGCTCAGTGACTAAGATACTTTTAGTTTATTTCAATTTATATACCGCCCTTTTCACCAAAAAGGGACTACTGAGCTTGTCAATCAAAAAGGTCAGCGATTCGACTCCCTAGTGCCACGTAATGGAGTGAGCTTCTATGACTTGTCCCAGCTTCAGCCAACCTAACAGTTCGAAAGCCTGTAAAAATGCAAGTAGAAAAATAGGAACCACCTTTGGTGAGAAGGTAATAGCGTTCCACGAGCCTTCGGCATTTAGTCATGCCAGCCACATGACCACAGAGACATCTTCAGACAGCGCTGACTCTTCGGCTTTGAAACAGAGATGAGCACCACCCCCTAGAGTCCAGAACTATCAGCACATATGTGTGAGGGTAACTTTTACCTTTAAGGCTATTTTGGCTACATCTTCAGTCCCAGAAACATGAACAAGCTTCCAGTTATCTATAAACATTCTATTCTATCCATTTTTGTAAATTTCACTGCCAATCAAAGGATTCTATGTTTTTGGTATCCAGGATTCAGTCACTCAATTTCTGCTTTCCATTTGGGTACCCATTAAAGCTTCAGAGTAGTTTATTTGGACTTGTGTGAGAAAGACATAAAAATAATAATAATTTCCATTAAGTTGAGCTTGGCAGTTCTCTTGCCATCCTACAGAAGGGGTTTGACTTTGCTTCTTCCAACCCAAATGCCACAGTCTATTCTGCAGCCCTGGGTGCCTCAGATGTTACTCCATCTAAAATACTAACCAGGGCTCACCCTGCTAAGTCTTCTGTGCATGGTAAGATAAAGTACCACCAGCTGTGACCAGTCTAATTCGCAGCAGCTACATCCAGCATTTCTTTTCTCTCTGGGAATATAGTCAGACAATATTTGAGGCTCTTATTCATAAAATTGATGGAAGTGAAAGAGAAACAATTAGATGGCAAAGAGTGGGAGAGATTATACCATTTTGTTTTAACACTGCAATAGGCACCTTATAATGGTTTTACTTTAAGTTGGACCATAATTTTATTATGATTGTTTATTAGCTTATCTATTGTAGTCTTTCTTTCTTTCTTTCTTTCTTTCTTTCTTTCTTTCTTTCTTTCTTTCTTTCTTTCTTTCTTTCTTTCTTTCTTTCCTTCTTTCCTTCTTTCTCTCTCTCTCTCTCTCCCTCCCTCCCTCCATCGCTCCCTTTCTTCCATCCTTCCTTCCTTCCTTCCTTCCTTCCTTCCTTCCTTCCTTCCTTCCTTCCTTCCTTCCTTCCTTCCTTCCTTCCTTCCTTCTGTCAGGATTCCAAATAGCATCCAAAATTAAATCAGAGTCCAAAGGCAAAGTATTGCTCAAAGTTCCAATTTATTAAGAGAGCCATATTGGCACATTTGGGAAAACCCAAATCTGAGCTTCCAGGGTTTTCCCCACCAGTTGAGAGCTCATGATCTTGCCCACACACCAACCAGTCCATAACATGGTCCAATCACCCACTGCCATGCTGGCAGTTTCACCCATCCAGTTCCAGTCAGGTGCAGAGCTGCAAAGACAAAGGATGACCTTGGCTTTCTAGAAAGAATTTGGTTATGGCTACATTGCATCTCATTCCTAAGGTCCCCCCTCCCATTTTTCTACAATAGAAAATGCATAGTAGAATAATAGAAAGTGTGGCAGGCTAAAGATCCCAAAGAAAAGATGGCTGCAGGCCTGACACCTTCCTTCCTTCCTTCCTTCCTTCCTTCCTTCCCTCCCTCCCTCCCTCCCTCCCTCCCTCCCTCCCTCCCTCCCTGACTTTGCTGGATTTTGTATAAGCCACCCAGGTTTATTTCAGTTCTATTGAGAGACCATGTCAATGTGATGTTAAATGAGATAGAAAATGTAGGACTGCCCTGAGTTATGACCGTGATAAGCAGGCTCCATTATGCTCATAACTCGAAGACCACCTCTATCCATTCACATTTATTCTGGTCCTCCTCCATGGAGAGATCAGAATCTCAAGTTTTTGCATCGCATCTCTGCACTGTTTGTTTTAATCAATCATCACTTTAGTATGACATTTCCTCCCGTTTCTAGGCAGATGCCATGCTTGGAAACGACCAGTCAAATGCTGACAGTTCTTGTTGCAGATACTCTATGCTGAAGCATGTCATTGTAGCACTGTCATATTAATGAGTCATGTCTGAAGCCTTCTGTGGAGTAATGGACTGCTAATTGGCTCCAAAACCATGAATATTTCTTCTGCCTCTGAGGTTGTACGCCACAATATTCTCCTAGCGAAAAGTAACTCCTTTCCTTGCTTAATGACTTGACTGACTTTCCTAATGCCTCTCTTGGGTGTGCCAAAGGCACATTCTTCTAGTAGTGACATATTTTTATATAACTAGTTTGAGGTGTAGAAAGACAGAGGTCAAATAGGGTTTGGAATGCATCCATTTGCTAAGGAGAATTACAATTCTCTTAGTAGGTAGACTGAATGGTCTTCCCAAAAACAACTTGAGCAGAATTTTTTGGAAAGGCCAACAAATTACAAAATATTGTTTTTGTTCTTATTTTTTTTCTTATTCTACTTGGGGGTCAGGTGAGGCTTCTAACATAGATTTTCCTGCTAGGGGAGCTAAAATATATTGACTTTCAATGATTCCCTTGTAAAGTTACTTTAAAAAAAAAACAAATTTATTGGTCTACTCTCTAAGATTCTTTTTTGATAATCAGAGCAGATGGTTCCCAAAGGAACAGGATAGGCTTAAGATACAGAAGGATCTTGACAGATGTGAACATTGGCTACTATCTAACAAAATGATATTCAATGGTGGAAAAAATAAGATTCTACAAAAAATAAGATACCACTTCATAATGCCTTGGTAAGGCCACGCTTGGAATACTGCATTCCATTTTGGTCGCCACACTGAAAAAAATGTTGAGACTCTGGAAAGAGTGCAGAGAAGAACAACGAAGATGATTAGGGGACTGGAGGCTAAAACATATAAAGAACAGTTAATAATAATAATAATAATAATAATAATAATAATAATAATAATAATAATAATAATAATAATTTATTACATTTATAAACCGCCCCCTCTCCCCAAAGGGACTCGGGGCGGTGTACAGGAAAATTAAAAACCATCTAAAAACATACAATACATAACAAAATTAAAAAGGAATTAAATTAGCCTGTACTAAAATTTTAAGAACAATTAAAATTGCAGCCCATTCAAAGCCAAATAAAACAATTTGAAAATATAGACTGGGGCGAGAAGCATAAATTAGGCCAAGCCGGCCTGATGAAACAGATGAGTTTTTAATTTTTGGCGGAAAGCGCGGAGGTCTGTAGTCGTTCTAATATCCGGGGGTAGGTCGTTCCAGAGGGTCGGGCCCATCACAGAGAAGGCCCTTCCCCTGGACGTCGCCCGCTGGCATTGCCTGGTGGACGGCACCCAGAGAAGTCCCTCTCTGTGTGAGCGAATCGGTCGAAGGGATGTATGGGGCAGGATACGATCCCGCAAATTGAGTTGCTGGAATTGAGTATGAATAGAAGGACTAGGGAAGACATGTTAGCTGTGTTCCAATATCTAAAAGGTTGCCATAAAGAAGAGAGAGGCAAGCTATTCTCCAAAGCACCTGAGGGCAGGACAAGAAGAATGGGTGGGAACTCATCAAGGAGAGAAGCAACTTAGAACTGAGGAGAAATTTCCTGACAGTAAGAACAATTAATCGATGGGACAATTTGCCTCCAGAAGTTGTGAATGCTCCAACACTCCAACATCTGCCTCGAGTCCCCTGGGGAGAGAGCGCGGGTAACAAATAAAATTTATTATTATTATTATTATTATTATTATTATTACTGGAAGTTTTTAAGAAAAGTTTGGATAAACACTTGTCTGAAATGGTTTAAAGTTTCCTGCCTGAGTTAGGGTGGTTGGACTCCAAGGTCCTTTACAACTTTGCTATTCTGCTGATGAGTTATACTAGTTCACCCCAAAGGAATAAGTAAGCAATTGGTCTTTCTTTCATTTATATCTTACTTGTCAATGCTGACCACTGCAAGAGTTCTCTTTTCTGTTTCTTTCTGGGGCTTTTGAAAAGTGCGTCTTTTGCCATAGATCTGTCAGTTTCCAGTCAATCCTCCACTTCTTCCTTTCCTTCTGAGTCAGGTAGGGGAAAACCTTTGAAACGAGCTTCGTATTGGCAAAGGCAGCTGCAGTACAGAGTTGCACAACATTGTGTACCAACCTGACGGCCCATCAAGGGTTTACTGAAGTCCAAGGTAGTCAGTAAATCTAGTTTATTGCTTTAGCTGTTGAGCTGCCTTTCTTCTGGAAAATCAAAAGTCAAGGGGGACTGATATATTGAGCCTTAGCAAGGTCTGAAACCAGAAAATGATCTTTATTTGGTTTGAGTGTGTACTTTTTTTATCGCGCTGAGAAATCCTGAAAGTCTGTACGTTCACTGGGTTGAAAAGGCCTGTTTTCCACATTTGTGCCCCAAAGTTATAATACAAGTAGCAAAAACCAGCAACATTTATCTCATCTTTTCTCTAGGAGTTCAAGGCTCCGTCTTATGGGAGTGTGATGTGACTACTTCGAGAGTTCTGCAATGCAGAGTAGTTGAGGAATAATATTTGTCCCAAGGCCTCCCCAGTGTATTTCATGCATGTAACTCCATAATTGCTCCTTTTACAGAGGTATAAAACATCTTCAGCTTCTCAGTTGGAATATTTATTCCTACCTGAGACAACTCAGAAGAAACTTTTGTGGTGTACACAATACATCTGAATAGAATGGAATGTTGTTGTTGTTGTTAGTTGCCAAGTCATGTCAGACCCATTGCGACCCCATGGACAACATTCCTCCAGGACTTCCTGTCCTCTACCATCCTCTGGAGTCCATTTAAACACATGCCTACTGCTTCGGTGATTCCATCTCATTCTCCATCGTCTCCTTCTTCTTTTGCCCTCAATCTTTCCCAGCATGAGGCTCTTCTCCAGTGAGTCCTTCCTTCTCATTAGGTGGCCAAAGTATTTGAGTTTCATCTTCAGGATCTGGCCTTCTAAAGAGCAGCCAGGGTTGATCTCCTCTAAGACTGACCTGTTTGATTGCCTTGCAGTCCAAGGGATTTGCAAGAGTCTTCTCCAGCACCAGAGTTCAAAGACTTTTTCTATTCTAGAATAGAATAGAATTTATTATTGGCCAAGTGTGATTGGATACATAAGAGATTTGTCTTTGGTGCATGTGCTCTCAATGTACATAAAAGAAAAAAAATACGTTCCTCAAGAATCTTAAAATACAACACTTAGGAATATTTATTCCTACCTGAGAAACTCAGGGGAAACTTTTGTGGTTTATACAATGCATTTGTGCGACATCCACAGCATCATATACTTTGTTTCCATAATTCAGATTCTGGTTTTGATCTGCAAAGAACAGAACATCTAAAAAATCATTACAGCTGCTGTAATCAAATCAAATTTTTCCTGTTACATGCATGGCCAGCTCTCGAGGGTTCTCCTTGCACATATGTGCTAGTCGTTCTTGACTCTAGGGGGCAGTGCTCATCTCCGTTTCAAAGCTGAAAAGACAGGTTGTCCAAAGATGTCTTCATGGTCATGTGACCAGCATGACTAAATGCCGAAGGTGCATGGAACACTGTTACCTTCCCACCAAAAGTGGTTTCTATTTCTATTTTGCTACATTTTGACATGCTTTCGAACTGCTCGGCTGGCAGAAACTGGGACAAATAACATATTTCACTCTGTTAAGCGGCACTAGGGATTCAAACTGCCAAACCGCCGACCCTTCTGATTGACAAATTCAGCATCTTAGCCACTGAGCCACCCCGTCCCTTAGCCACCATCTCCAGAAGGCAACAAGTCAACATCCACCACAGCTAGGGAGGTAGAATCAGAGTTAAAACATTAGGAGAGGCGGAGGCCTTTCTTCAAAAGCACTCTTCACTCCTAGGGGACAAGGATGAGCGAACAGGGGGGGCCATGGCCCCGCCCGTTGGCGGGAAGGGAGAAGAAGAATCAATAGCAAAAAGACTTAGATCTCAAAAATGATTTTATTTGAAATTTTTACTGTGATTATTGAAATTAGATAGCAATGAAAAGCATGATTGAATGTATGAATGTTTACAATGTGAAGTATTTGTATGCTTATCCTTTGCTTGTTCTAAAAAAATTGTATTTATATGAAGTTTTGGGAGGACCACCACCTCCCGCATGGAAGCCACTAAAATGTCATATTTACCCTATACCCCTTTTCCTATGCATATTCTCAAAAACCAATAAAATTGTGTTTTTTTTTAAAAACCATCCACCACAGCTGCAAAATTTCTAAGGGCAAGCAAATTGTGTTGTTCTTTTTTTTTGCAGTAAATAGATATTTGTTGTGCTATTGGTATTTGAATCGTGTTACCATCACTCAGTTTCTCTATAATCATATGAGATTTGCTCTTCTGTATCTTACTTATATGATAATGATGTGATAATTAATTAAAATTTTAATTAATTTTATTCATATCACCTTGGATTCATGTTAGCTGAAGTGCTTCTCCGAAACCAAACAACTAATGAATCCTTAGCATTTTGACAACTACTGAAGCACCAAGAATGTAGAATACAGGCAAAAATATTTATTTATGATTACTTTTCCTTTTTAAAAAAAAATGTAATCTCCCTCCACTCTCTGATGTCTTAAATGATAATAATTTAAAAAATTGCACATTGTTATCTGTTTCACAACACAGTATATAATGAACTATTATCTTAAAGTTCTAAATTAATAATAAAGAATCAAATATTTGTAATGGCCACATTAATTCTATGAAAGAAAGAAAGAAAGAAAGAAAGAAAGAAAGAAAGAAAGAAAGAAAGAAAGAAAGAAAGAAAGAAAGAAAGAGGAGAGAGAGAGAGATGAGAGAGATGAGAGATAGATCAAACCACCAAAAATGGACTTTACCTTGCAAATCATTACAACTTCTTTCCATTTTTTTTACATCAGTCATGCAAGAAAGCCATTTTTGAAGGAGCTCTCACTATCTATTTTTGAGGAATTTGATTCTCTTGAAGGTTGAACAGATTTGGGTGAAGCGAAAAAAGTCGTATGGCTTTCTAAATTAGCTCAGAGAAAATTTGGGGGTATTTCCATCCAAAGAACCTTCACCGGATTGAAAATAACCCAGAATCATTCTCATCCGTGGTATCCACCATTTTGTAGAAATTGTTTCCAGTTATAATTGTAGCAGTGGGTAGAGTGCAGTATTGCAGGCTTCTTCTGCTGACTGCCACCTGCCTTCAATTTGGCAGTTCAAATCTCACCAGCCTCAAGGTTGACTCAGCCTTCCCTCCTTCCGAGGTGGGTAAAATGAGGACCCACATTGTTGGGGCAATATACTGATTCTGTGAACCGCTTAGAGAGTGCTATAAAGCATTGTAAAGCGGTATATAAGTCTAAGTGCTAGATTATAGGAAAACATTATCAGTTTGTGTGAAATGAGTTGAATTTACAATATTGATTTGCCATGTCTGTGTTACACCTGTTTAAAATTCCTGGAGTTTGGGATATATATTTTTCCCCCTTAATAACGACCAGTTATTTAAGCATTTTTATAAGAAGTTGGATTCTATACATTTCATTAAAATGAGCTGAATTAAATCATGTGGGTTAATCACATTCAAGTCAAGATTTACACCTTATATTGTTCTCATTCCTTGAGAATATGGGGAAATAATTTTTCTTCTTGGGAAAGAATACATATTGCTTTGATTAAAAAAACAAAAATATAAAATCTTTGCAGGTCCTTCATGGGTAAATTGTAACTATCAACAAAACCCACCAGTTATTCTATTTAATGAACAGGGATAGCCTGAGGATATTATGCTCAATTTCTTTAAATTACTTTTTCTTTATTTTAATGGGAATGGGTAGTTACAAAAGAGAGATTTTTTTTCCCAATCATTTTTGCTCTTCTGTTTTGTTCGCCAAGCTAAGCAGTTTCTGCCTCAATAGTACTTCAAAAACAGTATGAGCAAAAGGCAGTTCATCACTCAGTGTGTTTGTGTGTCTGTATCAGGAAATGTCAAGAGGACCCATTAAATGATTACATGATAGCAGGCACCCACCTGACTTTTTGATCAACAGATCTCTTTCTTGCTCAACAGTAATAGCTGTGCCATATGGGCTTTTAGAAGAAAGGGGAAATATCTGAAATGGGACAAAGGTGTTGTCCAAATGCCTTCATGTGCTTGGAGATATCAGAACCATGAGATGGACAGCAAATACATTAGAGAGAGGGAGAGGGAGAGGGAGAGAGAGAGAGAGAGAGAGAGAGAGAGAGAGAGAGAGAGAGAGAGAGAGAGAGACAGAGAGAGAGAGAGAGAGACAGAGACAGAGAGAGACAGAGACAGAGACAGAGACAGAGACAGAGCTACAGACAGATAGACAGATAGGTAGCCAGAGATGATAGATAGATAGATAGATAGATAGATAGATAGATAGATAGATAGATAGATAGATAGATAGATAGATAGATAGATAGATAGATAGGGAGGGAGGGAGGGAGGGAGGGAGGGAGGGAGGGAGGGAGGGAGGGAGGGAGAGAGGGAGAATAGATAGACAATAGATAGATTGATAGATTGATAAGAAGGGAGGAAGGGAGGGGAAGGAAGGAAGGAAAGATAGGTAGATGACAGATAGATAGATAGATAGATAGATAGATAGATAGATAGATAGATAGATAGATAGATAGATAGATAGATAGATAGATAGATGAGAGGGAGGGAGGAAGAATAGGTAGACAATAGATTGATAGATTGATAAGAAAGGAGGAAGGGAGGGGGGAAGGAAGGGACATAGATAGATGACAGATAGCTAGCTAGATAGCTAGATAGCTAGATAGCTAGATAGCTAGATAGCTAGATAGCTAGATAGCTAGCTAGCTAGCTAGATAGATAGATAGATAGATAGATAGATAGATAGATAGATAGATAGATAGATAGATAGATAGATAGATAGATAGATAGATAAGCAGGTGGGTGCCTGGGAGGGAGGGATGAAGGGAGGGAGGGAGGGAGGGAGGGAGGGAGGGAGGAAAGAAAGCTAAGAAGGTAGGTAGATAGGTAGATTGATCGATCAATTGATTAAAATTGTGTTTTTATTAACAGATTTCAATTTGCTGGGAAATTTTTAACACCCCAAAACGTGTGCATCCTCACCAGCAGCACCTGTGTTTCCCTTCATTTTTGTGTTGCCTCCCCACTTGAAAAAGGAACGTCCTTGTTTTCTTGTTGTTTTCACACTGGATGTTGCTTTTCATCTGAGTTTGGCTCCTGGTACCTTTCTCCATTGTATAAAATGCCTGATTATGCTTTCTGATTCAGATGTCAACGAAGAGAATGGCTCGCCTGTCAATTGGTGCTTGATGTGTGTTTTTTTCCCCTCTCATTCACATGGCACAGAATTTGGGGTCCATGCATAAATGTGCGCATGTGTGTGTGTGTCTGTATGAATAAATCATACTTCATCGCTTTTCTCTGAGCTGCTGAGTTCTAAAAACATGGGTTGGATTTTAAGGATTGTTGAACCGTTAGCGTTGCTTGGTTGAAATCTCATTGAGGTTATTTGCACCAAAGAGGGGCTGCTTTGTATCCGACAGTGTTTCCTTCCATGCTGTGTTGAAGTGCATTGTAAAGCCAGCTCTCCTAGCATTCCCTGCAAAAAAAAATATGTGCAGAGTAAATAATTAAATGGAATCAATGAATTTCTCTGGCTATAAAAGAATTCTTATTTCAAGTCAACGGGAAAATGCCTGGTGGATTTGATTAGCCTGCAGAATTATGGCTGAAAACAACAGCATGGAGGATCAGATAAATATTTCCCCTTGTTTTACTATTCTTTCTTTCTTTCTTTTTTTTAAAAAAAGCTCATTCAACTCTGCTTTAAAATCAGATATTCCCAGGGCACATTATTCCAAGACCTGAATTATTTATTTTAAGAATGTATTCTTTGAGATGCTTTGTTTTATTGGTTTGGTTTATAAATGTATACATTGATCTTGATGGCCACCCAACTCTTAGGCCTATTAGAATATTCGTGCTAAATTCAATGGATGTCACAGTCACATCTATGGCTTCCCAAGTGCTACATCATCTTTAGAGCGCTCCATGGCACAGGACCTAGCTATTTGCAGGATCGTATCCTGCCCCATACATCCCTTCGGCTGATTCGCTCACACAGAGATGGATTTCTCCGGGTGGCATACACTAGGCAATGCTAGCGGGCGACGCCCAGGGGAAGGGCCTTCTCTGTGATGGGCCCGACCCTCTGGAATGACCTTCCCCCTGACATTAGAACGACCACGGACCTCCGCTCCTTCCGCCAGAAACTCAAAACCCACCTGTTCCATCAAGCCGGCTTGGCCTAACTCATGCTTCTCACCCCAGTCTGTAATTTAAATTATTTTATTCGGTTTTATGGGTCTAGTTTTAACTTTTATAAATTTGTACAGGAGATTATTTAATTTGATTTTAACTTTGTATGTATTGTTATGGTTTTAGTAGTTTTTAATTTTTACCTGTACACCGCCCCGAGTCCCCTCGGGGAGAGGGGGGCGGTCTAGAAATCTAATAAAATAATAATAAATAATACATCTAAAGAGCATGCTTCAGTAAACATGCTGTCTAATGTACAAGACCTATTGCAGGAGGAAAAAGTGTGACATTAATCTAGCATGGATTGCATACATTGGTAGGCTACAGTGGTGGGACTCCCAATCTGTTCCTACCGGTTCTATGAGAGAGCGCTTTGTCTGCCCTCAGTGTCAATGCTGGTGAGCTGAGCTGTTTTTTAGATCAGCTGAGGTGTGGCAATCCGCAATGCCATGCAAATCAGCTGAGCTAAAAAAACGAAGGGAATACAGGAGAGGGAATGACAGGGGCACCATCTAATAAAATGAAATTCAATGGCGAAAAGAGGAAGGTTCTCCATTTAGGCAACAAAAACGAAATGCACAGGTACAGTATAGGTGGAACCTTGCTCAATAGCAGTAACTGTGAAAGGGATCTTGGAGTCCTAGTGGACAACCATTTAAATATGAGCCAGCAGTGTGCAGTAGCTGCCAAAAAAGCCAACACACTTCTAGGCTGCATAAACAGAGGGATAGAATCTAGATCACGTGAAGTGTTAATACCACTTTATAATGCCTTGGTAAGGCCACACGTGGAATACTGCACTCAGTTTTGGTCACCAGGATGTAGAAAAGATGTGGAGACTCTAGAAAGAGTGCAGAGAAGAGCAACCAAGATGATTAGGGGACTGGAGGCTAAAACATATAAAGAACGGTTGCAGGAACTGGGTGTGCCCACTTTAATAAAAAGAAGGACTAGGGGAGACATGATAGCAGTCTTCCGATATCTCAGGGGTTGCCACAAAGAAGAGGGAGTCAAGCTATTCTCCAAAGCACATGAGGGCAGAACGAGAAGCAATGGGTGGAAACTAATCAAGGAGAGAAGCAACTTAGAACTGAGGAGAAATTTCCTGACAGTTAGAACAATTAATCAGTGGAACAGCTTGCCTCCAGAAGTTGTGAATGCTCCAAACCTGGAAGTCTTTAAGAAGATGTTGGATAACCATTTATCTGAAACGATATAGGGCTTCCTGCCTAGGCAGGGAGTTAGACTAGATGACCTCCAAGGTCCCTAACCAACTCCAAATTGGTTTTTGCCAGTTCTCCAAAGTCCTTCAAATTTCCTGCTACCGGTTTGCCTGAACCGGTCCAAACCATCTGAATACCACCTCTAGTAGACTAGTGGTCAAAAAATCTGGATTTGTTTAAACATAAAACTCATTGCATGGCTTGTATGTTCCTCTCTCAGTTCAACCTAAGAGAATAAGCTTTCTGTCTCTTAGTATGTACTGCTTTTTGCGCAGCAATAAATCAGTAACATTAATGTGTGATGATCTCACGTGGTGAAGTCCCCAGCATGGACAGCGGGTATGAAAGTGCTATTTGGTTGAAATGCACAAAGAAGTAGTGCATTTAACCCATCATCGTGGAGTCAAATGGACACCATTTTCACATACAATTTGCAAACAGATTGCTCAGTGGACCACATCAGCCCAAACAGAAAGATCTCTATCTGTAGTGATCTCAAAGCAGGGGTGTAATTCACCAGATTCTGACAGGTTCTGGAGAACCGGTAGCGGAAATTTTGAGTAGTTTGGAGAACCAGCAAATCCCACCTCTAGCTGGGCCTAGAGTGGGATGGAAATGGAGATTATGCAATATCCTCCCCCCAGGAGTGGAGAGGGAATAGGGATTTTGCAGTATCTTTCCCCTCCCACACCCACCAAGTCATGCCCACAGAACTGGTAGTAAAAAAAATTGAATTTCACCAGATACCTTTCATCGGGCGTATAGCTCAGACAAACCCCTCCAATGGACCCATCGTAAACATTGGGTTAGTTACTCACACACTTCTACTGAAAAAATATTGGTATTGTCCTAATAGGTTTTCTTAAAATAATGGGTTAGTTTCATTGGATCTCTCTAATTTGCATGTAAATAAATTTTCTTAGTGCTATACAGCACCTTGCACCTTTGGCATTTAATCATGCCGGCCACATGACCACAGAGATGTCTTTGAAGAGCGCTGGATCTTTGGCTATATATGTATGTAAATATGTCATTCATAGATGACAGAACAACACAGTTCTAGGCTACATAAACAGCGGGATAGAATCAAGATCACAAAAAGTGTTGATACCACTTTATAAGGCCTTGGTAAGGCCACACTTGGAATACGGCATTCAGTTTTGGTCACCACAATGTAAAAAATAGTTGAGACTCTAGAAGGAATGCAGGGAAGAGCAACCAAGATGATTAGGGGACTGGAGGCTAAAACATATGAAGAACAGTTGCAGGAACTGGGTATGTCTAGTCTGATGAAAAAAAGAACCAGGGGAGACATGATAGTAATGTTCCGATATCTCAGGGGTTGCCACAAAGAAGAGGGTGTCAAGCTATTCTCCAAGGCACCTGAGGGTAGAACAAGAAGCAACGGGTGGAAACTAATCAAGGAGAGAAGCAACTTAGAACTGAGGAGAAATTTCCTGACAGTGAGAACAATTAATCAGTGGAACAGCTTGCCTCCAGAAGTTGTGAATGCCCCAACACTGCATGTTTTTAAGAAGATGTTGGATAGCCATTTGTCTGAAATTGCATAGGGCTCCTGCCTAGGCAGGGGGTTGGACTAGAAGACCTCCAAGGTCCCTTCCAACTCTCCTATTGTATTGTATTGTATTGTATTGTATTGCATTGCATTGCATTGCATTGCATTGCATTGCATTGCATTGCATTGCATTGCATTGCATTGCATTGCATTGCATTGCATTGCATTGCATTGCATTGCAGATAGATAGATAGATAGATAGATAGATAGATAGATAGATAGATAGATAGATAGATAGATAGATAGATAGATAGATAGATAAGATAGATAGACAGACAGAGACAGAGACATAAGATATATACAAACATACTGTCCTTAAGTTTCTTTTATATTTCATGTATTCACACTACTGAATTACAGAAAGATAATGCAAGAAGGAAATGACAGTCTCTTTATGATGAGATTCTGCACCAAGTTATGCATGACGTCAATGGGATTTAAACAGGCCCTGGTGCCTTAGTGATTGCCAGTTTCACTTACTGATTGCCATTGCCAAAGAGGAAATTCAATGGTTATATTAAGGCATTACATCTTCTGTCTCGCATTTTAATTTGCTCTGTTTGGATGAACGGCTAATTACTCGTGCTATCACCTGGAGATTTGAGACTCTGGCATTTATACCTAACCTTTAGGGTACGCCCATCTATTTTAGGAATTAAATTTAAAACACTATTGTGCACATGTCATTAAAAAAAGCATTAAACTTTGAGGTATTTGGGGTCTACTTGCTTGGGAAAATGCCTTTATTATAGTGTATAAGTTTAGGTTATTTAAATCTTTTCCATTATGTCTGCTTAACTTCCCATCTGAAGTTGCACAATATTGTAAAAGTGCCAAGAAAAGCTTTATATTTCAAGCTCAACTATCTGGAAGGGATTTGGAGAAAGTTAGTTAGTCGATAAGGGTTTTACTGGTCTTAGAAGGTCCAGTTAAAGGTGTAGTCACTTCTTGTTAGGTTTCTACAAAAAGAGTTTTTCCGTGTTCCAATAGAAATCACATTCCATCTAGTCAAACTTTGAATGGCTTCAGCATGACCTACTCTCCAAATCAGGTGGAGATTCACCCAACCCATTATGTTCTCCCTATCATCTGCCTTGATCCACGTGAGCAATGGTAATGCGTTGGGCTTTTGAATGGTCTCTCAAGCTTCTTTAGGATGGCTCTGTTTCTGAATTTCAGTCAATAGAAGATTCTTCTAAGGGATCCACAGTGGGGCATCTCTTAAATGTCCTCTTCCAGATTTTGCTTTTCAAGGATGAGTCCTACCATTGAAGGATCACTCCATAAAACCATCTGTCAGGGTTCCAAAAACACCCTCAACAAAATAAAACTCCAAGACTTGGGTTTCCCCAAAGTTCCACTTTATTAGAGATGTCATGTTGTCACATCTGGGAAAACCTGAATCTGAAAGCTTCCAGGTTTTCCCACCCAGTTGAAAGTTCAAGATCCTGCCCCAACACCCAAAGCATGGTCCAATATTTCACTGCCACGAAGACAGATTCCTCCCATCCAGATCCAGCCAGGTGCAGAGACAAAGTTGACTTCGGCTTTCAAAGAAGAATGTTATTATGGCTACGCATTACCCAGCTCCACCTAATCCCCACGGTAGAAAGTGTGGCAGGCCTGAAGTCCAAAAGAAAAGATGGCTTGCAAGTCTGACACCATCCCTAATTGTCAGGGGGAAAATGAAAAAAGTGAGCCTCAAGATTAGAGTGATGATAGAGAAAGGTATGGGATTAAGATCATCCAGCAAAAATGGCACCCCCTTGATCTGGTAATCAATATCAATGTGAGATCAGATCTTCAGGTTCACCAAGGAAAAGGCTGAGACTTTTACCTCCCTGTTCTGTCTGAGGGCTTCAAATAGTCAATAACACAGACTTGGCTGTTGGTCACTGTTAATTGAGCAAGATAACCAGTCTTTTGGCTGAGAGCCCAGACAACTTATGTCACAAGCTTAGCTCTGCAGTGACTGTTCATACAAAGATTCCAAACTCCTTCACAGACACGACTAGAATTCAAAGGCAATCATAGATCCTTTCCGAACGGTTGTTTCCTGCAAATGTCCCCTCTTGGGAGGGGCCAATCAACAACCAACTGGTGCTTAATCATCTTCTGGGAGCCTGCTTACAGAGTTGCTGTTTTCATTTCTCAGCTCTGCTCACTCTTGCATCATGGACAAACTGCCTTTACCCTCCCCACTGCTCCATGACCCAGGCGCCTCCTGGTGGCCAACCAGCCTCTCTGGTTCCTGCTCTGACTTTGAACACCCCACAGAGTCTTCATCAGCTTCCAGGGCAGACTCATATGGTTCCTCGCTAACCGAGTCCATCAGCAGCTCATCCGATCCCTGCTGGGCCACAACAACCTCCCTGTACTTTAAATACCGTAGAGAATGATTTGTCCTCCAAGAATGAGATTTCTTCTTCTACGAATCAAACCATTACATGGAGGGACGGGGAAATATATATATATATATATATATATATATATATATATATATATATATATATATATATATATATATATATATATATATATATATATATATATATATATATATATATATATATATATATATATAAATGGGAGGACGTTTTTAATTTACTGTTTGGATGCTGAGCATCTGGGAGAAAGCGAGAGAATAGGATGAGTGTTGTGATTTTTGTTTGAGTGGCAAGACATGGCTGAAGGTGACTGGAAAGGATTTATCTTCAACTTAGCTACAGTGTGCTAGGATTGTAAAGACTTAAGTGTGATATATTACGGCTGAGCTGCTTTGAAAAGGCAGTCTTCATGTCTTGACCAAGAAAATGGGAAGGGTGAGGAACATATGCTGAAAGGAGGGAAAGAGGGAGCATAGGTTTGCCTTTGATTTTCATTATACACTTTTATAGAGACTCAACACCTCTTTGGGCCTTTTAACAGACTAACAGAATTGGAAGAGACCATGGAGGTCTTCTAGTCCAGCCCACTGCTCAAGCAGGAAACCCTATACCAGGGGTCGGCAAAGTCGGCTCTTTTAAGACTGGTGGACTTCAACTCCCAGAATTCCCCAGCCAGCTATGCTGGCTGGGGAACTCTGGGAGTTGAAGTCCACCAGTCTTAAAAGAGCCGACTTTGCAGACCCCTGCCCAATACCATTTCAGACAAATGGTTGCCCAATCTCTTCTTAAAAATCTTTAGCAGTGGAGCATCCACAACTTCTAGGAGCAAGTCACTCCACGGTCAGGAAATTTCTCTTTGTTGGAGTCCTCGCCTCCTCGCCCAGGCTTACTGTTGCCGCAGGCTTCCGCGTCAGCTGCAGGCCCGGATGACGTCACCCGGAGCTACACCCCCATCAGGGAGGAGCTAAAACGGGCACGTCCTCAGCAAAGCTGGCTGGAGAATTCTGGGAGCTGAAGTCCTTCAGACTTAAAGTTGCAAAGGTTGGAGACCCCTGTACTAGACATGATGTTCTTCATACGTTTTAGCGTGCTAACACGTCATGTGATCTTGATTCTACCCCTCTGTTAATTTAACCTAGGACTGATACGGGAGAAACTGAACAAGAGAAGCTGCACATTTTTAAACCATTTTGCCATTTTCTTTCAGTAATTACAGTTGCTGGTTGGAGTAATGCGGTGGCCTAGAGATGGAGCTCTCGCTTCACAATCAGGAGACTGTGAGTTCAATCCTAGGTAGAGGGAGATATTTCTCTCTCTGGGCACAATGAGAATATATCTCCTGAACAAAACTCCGCATTGGCGACATGAAGGGAAAGTGGCCATTAAACACTCTGATAATTCCATTCAGTTGCCCAGACTCCACCTCCACAAGAGATTATGGGGTCATTAAAAGAAGAAGATTTGCAGTGTCAGACCTGCAGCCATGTTCCTTTTGGATCTTTGGCCTGCCACACTTCTACTCTACTATGCTGTTTCTACTATGGGAGGGGGAATAGTACAGAATAGAATGTTATGTAGCCAAAATAAAATTCCTTGCTAGATTGCCAAGGTCATCCTTTGTCATTGCATCTCTGCACCTGACCAGAACTGGATGGGCGGAATGGCTAGCATGGCAGTGGAAGATTGGACCATGAGATGGACTTGTGGGTGTGGGGGCAAGATCATGAACTTGGTGGGTTGGGGAACCGAAGAAGCTTCAGATTCGGGTTAATGTCAGTGTTTCAGATAGCATCCAACATTAAATTAGAGTCCGAGACCCAGCTAGCTCAGTCGGTAGAGTATGGCTCTCTTAACACCACTCCTACGCGAGCTGCACTGGCTACCTGTGACCTTCCGGGTGCATTACAAGGTTTTGATGACCATCTTTAAGGTTCTCCATGGCACGGGCCTAGCTACCTACGAGACCGTCTGCTGCCCCATACATCCCTACGGCCGACTCGCTCCCACGGAGAGGGTCTTCTCCGGGTGCCGTCGACCGGGCCATGCCGGTTGGCGGCTCCCAGGGGAAGGGCCTTCTCTGTGGTGGGCCCAACCCTCTGGAACGACCTACCTCCCGAACTCCGTATCATCTCGGACCTCCGCTTGTTCCGCCAGCACTTAAAAACACACTTCTTTCATCTAGCCGGCCTGGCATGAACTACTCCGCACCGTACTGACTTGTAGCTAATCAAAATTTTAATTTATGGTTTTAAATTTTATTTTAATGCAGGGTTTTGGTTTAATTTAGTTGTTGAGTGTTAATTATTTTGTATATATGTATATTTATTTTAAATTTCTGTGCGCTGCCCCGAGTCCCTTTTTGGTGAGATGGGTGCGGGTTACAAATATGAATAATAAATAAATAAATAAATAAATAAATAAATAAATAAATAAATAAATAAATAAATAAATAAATAAATAAATAAATAAATAAATAAATAAATAAATAAATAAATAAATAAATAAATAAATAAAGACGACCAACTTTAAATGGCTCCATGGCTCGGGGCCTAGCTATATACGAGACCGCCTCCTGCCCCATACATCCCTTCGTCCGATCCGCTCCCACAGAGAGGGTCTCCTTCGGGTGCCGTCGGTGGCGCAATGCCGGTTGGCGACACCCAGGGGAAGGGCCTTCTCTGTGGCGGGCCCGGCCCTCTGGAACGACATACCCCCCGACCGTCGTACTATCTCGGACCTCCGCCTCTTCCGCCAACGTCTTAAGACGTATTTATTTCAACAAGCCGGCCTAGGATAGCCCCCCGTTTCTGACTTTTTAAAGAAAAATTTATAATTTGGTAAGGGTTTTAATATTGGGTTTTAGCACGGGTTTATTAATTTAATACATTTTAATTGATATTTATTGTATTTTGTGTTTTTAAATAATGCCTGTCCGCCGCCCTGGGTCCTAACAAGGAGAAGGGCGGGGTATAAATTTAATAAAATAAATAAAATAAATAAAATAAATAATTAATTGGAACTTTGAGCAGTACATTGCCTTGAATTCTAATTTAATTTTGGATGCTATCTGGAACATTGACATTCAGTTGCCTGTTCTGGACATAAAAACCATGTTAACATCTGCCCCATTTTGGTCTTTCAAAGGCCATCAAAGACCTATAAAGTAATTGGGTGCAGCCTTCAGCCAAGTGACACAATACACAATGTGACCTAGACCAACACACCCAAAAGAAAGAAACTTCTATTTAATTGGGAGTATACTATTCCCCTACTGCATTACTTCTCATAAAGACAAATGACTCATGCAGGTAGGGTATTTTTCTTTCTTTAAAAAAAACAAAAACTGCTGGAATTATATATTGTTTTCAGTGAGAGCAATGGAAGCCAGAATAATGCTTAAGTTGGAAAAGATGGAAATGGGTCTTTATATAGTAACAACACTGTATTTTAATAGCGATCACAATTTCTGGGACTAAAACAATTTCCTTTTATTTGAGTGATGGGCACATAGAGTCATTAGTTTACTCAAGAGGAAATGTATGTATAATTAGCAATCAATCAAATCTAATGAAAAGGGGAGATTGAAACACCTATCATTAAAATGGTAAGGATATAGGGTTTTTTTCTTCCTCCAAAATAGATTGAAGGAGAAAAAGCAGACAATCTTCAGACAAAAAAAAAGTTTAGTCTTTTGCCATTCCTCTGGAGCAATCAATAACTTTTCTAAACAGATTTTAGATGATCCATGGTTTGATGTGCACATTCAGTTATGTGATGTAACAGAATGGGGCTCCCCTTGAGGTGCACCGGAAAGCTGCAGCTAGTCCAGACGCAGCCGCGCGGGTGATTACGGGAGCGCCTAGACACTCCCACATAACACCTATCCTGCGCGAGCTGCACTGGCTTCCTGTGGTCTTTCGGGTGCGCTTCAAGGTTTTAACGACCATCTTTAAAGCGCTCCATGGCTCGGGGCCTAGTTATATGCGAGACCGCCTCCTGCCCCATACATCCCTCAGACCGATACGCTCCCACAGAGAGGGCCTCCTCAGGGTGCCGTTGGCTGGACAATGCCGACTGGCGACACCCAGGGGGATAGCCTTCTCTGTGGCGGGCCCAGCCCTCTGGAACGACTTACCCCCTGAACTCCGCACCATCTCCGACCTCCGCCTCTTCCGCAAGTGTCTGAAGACACACCTATTTCATCTAGCCGGCCTAGCATAACCTCCATACTGACTATTAGATAGTTTTTAAACTTGGGATTTTAATTCGGTTTTTAGCGCAGGGTTTATTTATTAGAATAAGTATTTTAAATTTAATATATTTTATATACTTTGTATGTATTTTAACATCCCTATGCGCCGCCCTGGGTCCTAACAAGGAGAAGGGCGGGGTATAAATTTAATAAAATAAAATAAAAAAATAAAGAATAACAGGGTTGGAAGGGATTTCGGAGGTCAACTAGTCCAACCCCTTGCTCAGGGAAAAAACCCTATACCAATTCAGACAAATGGTTGTTTAATCTCTTCTTAAAAACCTCCAATGTTGGAGAACCCACAACTTCTGGAGGCAACTTCCAGTGATTAATTGGTTTTAACTGTCAGAAATTTCTTCTTAGTTCCAGGTTGGTTCTCTCCTTGATTGGTTTCCATCTGTTGCTTCTTGTCCTGCCTTCAAATGCTTCGGAGAATAGGCTGTCCCCACTTTTCTTTGTGGCAAGACCTTAGATAGCAATAGCACTTAGACCTATATGCTGCTTTACAGCCCTCTCTAAGCGGTTTACAGAGTCACCATATTGTCCCCAACAATCTGGGTCCTCATTTTACCCACCTCGGAAGGATGGAAAGCTAAGTCAACCTTGAGCCTGGAAAGATTTGAACTACCAAATTTCAGTCAGTCAACAGCCAGCAGAAGTAGTCTGCAGTACTACACTCTAACCGCTGTGCCACCGTGGCTCATAGATATTGAAACATTGCTATCATGGCCTTCTCTTCACTAGACTAGACATATCCAATTCCTGCAAACATTCTTCATATGTTTCAGCCTCCATTCCCCTAACCATCTTTGTTGCTCTTCTCTAAATTTTGTAGCCTTCTTAAATTTTGAGAAAGCTATGGAGCCTATATACAGGGCTAAGTTTCCATGGCATCATTACATAATTTTGAAGCACATGTAAAAAGTTTGATGAAGCAGCATCCATGCTTTCTTTGCAAAGTGTGTCTTCTCCTCTTTCCTGCAACTTTGCAGGAGCATCAAGCGAGGATTGCCCTCTGCATCCATCCTGTTTATAAATCTTCATTAGCGGGTCTTCAATTGCATGTACTGTATGACCCCACAGACGGTGCCTGTAAAGATTAATTCCGTTTCTTCGGAAAACTGCAGTAAATATTCCTTGCAGGGTGGGACAGGATGGTAATGGAACTTTTTAATTAAAAATGGTCCGAGCAGAAATACTTTGATAGATAAAAAGAAAGAATACAGAGAATTATCCTCAGGTAGATGTGCATATTTATCTCTAGACATATTCTACTGCAAAGTACAAAATGGGAAATGTCACCACTTTGTCCCCGCAGCATGGAGGGAAAGATCAGTCAAGGAGATAAGCAACCTAGAACTAAGAGACTAAAACATATGAAGAACGGTTGCAGGAACTGGGTATGTCTAGTTTAATGAAAAGAAGGACTAGGTTTTTTAACCTAAGACTAGGTTTAAGACATGATTTCAGTGTTCCGTTATCTCAGGGGTTGCCACAAAGAAGAGGGAGTCAAGCTATTCACCAAGGCATCTGAGGGTAGAACAAGAAGCAATGGGTAGAAACTAATCAAGGAGAGAAGCAACTTAGAACTAAGGAGAAATTTCCTGACAGTTAGAACAATTAATCAGTGGAACAGCTTGCCTCCAGAAGTTGTGAATGCCCCAACCCTGGAAGTCTTTAAGAGGATGTTGGATAGCCATTTGTCTGAAACAGTATAAGGTTCCTGCCTAGGCCGGGAGTTGGACTAGATGACCTCCAAGGTCCCTTCCAACTCTGCTATTGTACTGTATTGTAAGGGGAAATTTCCTGACAGTGAGAACAATTAACCGGTGGAATGAGTTGCCTTCAGAAGTTGTCAGTGCTTTATATGAAATTCCAGGTAAATGTCTGTTTTAGCCACTGCCATTGATAGCATTGATTTGAAAACAAAATCAGATGGGGTTGATGGATTGGTTGATTGATCAAGGTCGGTTCTAACTATTCAGAAGGAAGCAACTCCAATTGTTTCCCTACAGATCGATTTATGAGGATTGATACTACGGATAAATCTTGCCAACCTTAGCAAAACTTTTCTTCCTATTTCTAAATAAGAACTTCCTTTTTTCAATACTTATCGTATGTATTTATAACATTGTGCCATGGTGGTGCAGTGGTTAGAATGCATTGTTCCCACAGCCAGGAGTTCGATCCTGACCAGCCCAAAGTTAACTCAGCTTTCCATCCTTCCAAGGTCAGTAAAATGAGGACCCACATTGCTGGAGACAATATGCTGACTCTGTAAATCATTTAGAGAGGGCCATAAAATCACTATGAATCTATATATACTGTAAGTCTAAGTGTTATTGCTAAAATTTTGAAAAAGTAACCATGAGAGTAAGCAGCTTGGCAGACTGAAGAAGGAATGAAGCCTTCAATGAGTGAGTGCCTTTTCTAAAAGAACAAAGGATCAAGAAAGCTTGCCTCTATTACTAATAGAATACAACATTTCGTTGCTAGTTGGAAAGTTGTGTATGACCCATCATGACCCCATGGACAATGTTCTTCCAAGCCTTCTTGTCCTCTACCATCCTCTGGAGTCCATTTAAGCTCATGTCGACTGTTTCAGTGACTCCATCCAGCCACCTCATTCTCTGTCGTCCCATTCTACTTTTGCCCTCAATCCTTCCCAGGATTAGGCTCTTCTCCAGTGAGTCCTTCCTTCTCATTAGGTGCCCAAAGTATTTGAGTTTTCTCTTCAGGATCTAAGGAGTAGTCAGGGTTGTATGGCCTTGCAGTCCAAGGGACTCACAGGAGTCTTCTCCAGCACCATAGTTCAAAGTCCTCAATTCTTTGGTGCTCAGCCTTTCTTATGGTCCAACTTTCATAGCCATCCATTGCAACTGGGAAAACCATAGCCTTGACTATACATTATATACCCTGTTGGCCGGGTGATGTCTCTGCTTTTTAGTATGCTGTCTAGATTTGCCATAGCTTTCCTTCCCAGGATTCAAAATTGCCATTCCTTTCTTTGACAGACTCTGTGCTTTAGCAGTAGTAAAAGCAAGAGCAAGTGGAAAGGCTGTTGTGGATCAAGATGGAGATTCCAACAATGCTGACACTTGTTCGGAAGTACAGAGTAAAAAATGCTTACCTGTAAAATCATTGTTCCTGTGTTGATGGGTCTATTTATAAGTATCAGTGCTCTCCCTCTGCAAAGAGCCAATGATGGCTCTTTGCAGAGGGAGGGAGGAAGGAAGCCTACAGACTTCTAAACTTCTAAAATTAGGTGAGTGCCAGTGAGTTATGCCACAAAGAATGTTCGCTTTTCCCCTTATGTGTTTCTTTGTGCTTTCCCGTTTTTACTGCCTGCAAAAGAACGGTAACCGATGCTATCAAAAAATAATAATAATAAAGCAGAGAAGGCTGCTTATTTGTATCAAACCTGAGTCAACAAAAATTAGACACACAGTTTGTTCTTTCCAAAAGCACAAGAGGGATCTTTAGTGTAAGATATTCTATCCAAAAGAGGCCATAAACTCAGGCATGCAAGATGAACAGCAGGCTGCTTGTCAATTAAGTGTCCAATTTCCCCACCAGCACCACCACAATTCTTGGGTAAGGTTGCAACCAGTGAGAGAGTAAATGTTACTCCAAAGCTCTCTAATGCTGCCTACCCCGGTGTTAAGCAGGAGGCTGTTGATAATCACATCCCGTCTTTTGCTTGGTTCTAAATGCATGCAAATGATACATTTGCTTGCATGCAGGGAAGAAGAGATGCAATTTCACACTGTTTAACTTAGCAGGTGGCACCCCTGTTTTTTTGTTTTTTTTTCAAGAATGAACACCTGCAGTAGAATCTTCTTAGAGAAAATCTCAGCTGGGATAAATGGCCCTTGTGCAAAAAAATAAACGCTACTTTCATTCTGATTGGGAGTGTTACATGGATATTTTGCTTTTGGGATATCAACCAAATAGACCCCTTAGGTCTTTAAAGAGACAGTTGCATGATGGCTCTGGACTAAATAGTGAGAGACATTTTAAGCAAAACATCTTTGCTTACAAATTAACAGAGTTAAAAGGGACCTTGTAGGTCATCTAGTCCAGTGGTCACCAAATGGTGATCCATGAACCACTGGTGGTCCGTGGGAAAATGTTGGTAGTCCACAGAAAAATTAGTTGCATTTTTTATATTGCACTAAATACAGAAATATCTAAGTATTACAAAGGTCAGCAGTTCGGCGGTTCGAATCCCTAGCGCTGCATAACAGAGTGAGCTCCCATTACTTGTCCCAGCTTCTGCCAACCTAGCAGTTCAAAAGCATGTAAAAATGCAAGTAGGAAAATAGGAATCACATTTGGTGGGAAGGTAACAGAATTCTGTGCACCTTTGGCATTTAGTCATGCCATATGACCACAGAGACATCTTCGGACAGCGCTGGCTTTGAAATAGAGATGAGCACCACCCCCTAGAGTCAGGAACAACTAGCACGCATGTGGGAGGAGAACCGTTATGTTTTTAAAGTACTATTTATCTTTTTTAAAATATATATATATTAGTGGTCAACAGGATTTAAAATTATGAATTTAGTGGTCCCTGAGGTCCAAAAGGTTGGTGACCCCTGATCTAGTCCAACCCTCCCCCCCAGCAGACCCTACATCATTTTTGACAGATGGTAGTCCAGTCTCTTCTTGAAAGCTTCCAGTGATGAAGCTCCCACCGCTTCTGAAGGCAACTTCTGTTCCATGGGTTGATTGCTCAATCGAAGAGTTTTTTATTAGGAGGACCAGGCTGAGTCCAAGGGAAGGATAAAACGTGTCATCTCATGAATTCCTGTATGCCTACAAGAGATCCAGTCCACCATGAATGCCTCTCTTATTTCTCGCTCATTTGCCAGCCTCTTAAATATCCTGTGATTGATTTTTGGGTGGTGGTGGGTGGTGGGGAGAAATCGCATCTTCTCCATCACCACCCTTTTCTTGACAATGTTTTGTGGTGATGGAAATATCTTGTACAGGTCAACAGAGATGGAAGGGATGTTATAGGTCATCTAGTCCAACCCCCCACTCAAGCAGGTGTAATATGACATAATTTTTGACAAATGGTAGTCCAATCTCTTCTTGAAAGTCTCAAGTGATGAAACTCCCACAACTTCTGAATGCAAGCTATTCCATTGGTTGATTGCTCTCAATGTCAGGAAATTCCTCCTTATTCCCAGGTTGAATCTCTCCTTGATCAGTTACCATCCATTATTCCTTGTCCTACCCTCATGTGCTTTGGAAAATAGCTTGACCCCTTCCTCTCTGTGGCAGCCCCTCAAATATTGGAACACTGCTATCATGCCTCCCCTGGTCCTTCTCTTCACTAGACTAGCCATGCCCAGTTCCTGTAACCATTCTTCATATGTTTTAGTCTCAAGTCCTGTGTCACAACTGATTTAGAGGAACTACTGTTATTACTTTTTCACTGACAGCTGAATAGCAAAACAACAACAAGAACATCAACAAGAAAATTGCAACACTAGATTATTGTGTGAGTCTCAGCTGCATTAATGATTCCCATATATCCTTGATATCCTGAAGGCTTCAGTCCTAGGTAAAAAGTGTTCAATTAATGATAAAAAAAATTAATGAACTTTACATTTTCTTTCAAAACAACTTGGAAAACAATGTTCAACTGACATATATTGTTATTCATATGCAGTTATTCATACGTAGTTAATATCCGAGTGAGTAAAATTGTCCACATAGGGAAGATGCATTTTTACACTCATTTTATAGTTATGCACAGGAAAATATGGAATTTAATTACTTTTGGGACACTAGTTTATTAGACTTCTAAATTAGTTAAACTAAAACATTTAAGGGCTGTGAAGATGTACTTTTAATATCTCCTTTGTGCTTATATAATCTACTCAGAATTAATCACATACATTGAAATGGACTATAGATATGTTACAATCAGACAGTTGTTGTGGAAATATTATTGCTTTTGCCAAAATAAAATTGTTGTTGTTAGTTGAGAAGTCATGACCAACCCATCGTGACCCCATGGACAATGTTCCTCCAGGACTTCCTGTCCTCTACCATCCTCTGGAGTCCATTTAAGCTCATGCCTACTGCTTCAATGACTCCATCCAGCCTTCTCTGTCGTCCCCTTCTTCTTTTGCCCTCCATCTTTCCCAGCATTAGGCTCTTCTCCAGTGGGTCCTTCCTTCTCATTAGATTGCCAAAGTATCTGAGTTTCCTCTTCAGGATCTGGCCTTCTAAGGAGCAGTCAGGGTTGATCTCCTCTAGGACTGACCAGTTGAATCGCCTTGTAGTCCAAGGGACTCGCAGGAGTCTTCTCCAGCACCAGAGTTCAAAGGCCTCCATTCTTTGGTGCTCAGCCTTCCTTATGGTCCAACTTTCACAGCTATACATTGCAACTGGGAAAACCATAGCCTTGACTATACGCACTTTTGTTGGCAGGGCGATGTTTCTGTTTTTGAGTATGCTGTCTAGATTTGCCATCGCTTTCCTCCTCCTTTTAATTTCCTTGTTGCAATAAAGTTACATACAATATAAAGTGAAGCTTTTGTTCCTAGGTGATTTTAAGAGGTTTTTCCAGGGAATAAAAAAAAGGACCAAAGCATTTATTAGACTATTTTATTTTTTCCAGACAAGACTTGGCACCCGTAGCATACATAGAATTCTATATTCTGAAGACTGGAATGTTGAGATACTATCATTTGTGTAATTATTGTGGATAAGAATGGAGGATAAACAACAGCCCTCCATTTTCTGAGTGGCATAAAGAGCAATCAAATGTAACCTGGGTCTGATGCCATGGCACCTTTTGATGGATATTATATATATATATATATATATATTCTTCTGGCTTAATTGGAGTCAAGGAATTGCCCATGAAAATGCATGCCACCTGCCAGAGTTCATTTTAGCTGCAGTCAAGTTCGACTTTGAAATTCCAATTACCATAAACGTTCCATCACCTGGGGAAAGATGCAAATCAGACAGGAAGAAAAGACAAGACAGCAAAGGATGCCGGGCAGGTAGAAAACAGGAATCTGGTAACTAGTAGCTTCTTTTCTTTCCTTCTTTGAGGTGAAATCCCAATTACTGGTTGTAGTATTTACCCTTTTATTGCGAACACCTTGTGTCTGTCTGAGCATGGCTACCTTGCCGTGGTGACTTAAGGTGCTTGGCTTTCGCTTCCCGTCTAAGGGAATCAGCAACATGTTTCGCAATAACAGCAGGTTCAAGCTAACGGCAGATGATTCCTTCTGGAGACGGAAGGCCCTTGCAATTCACGTTCCCTTTTCAAGTTGATTCAGCTCCCCTTTAGGGACCTCATGAGAACCTCCCTGAAGTCAGTCCATATAGGAAGAAAAGTCCACAATCGTCAGTGAAAGATGAGTTCTGTCATGTTTTGTTCCAAAATCAATGATCATCTTTCTTTGGCTGAGTGCCTGAGACTGTTTAACAAGGGAGTTGTCACACACCGTGTAAACTCTAATATATATTGGTGGTGTGCTGGGTTTGTCTGATAAATCTTCACAAATTGTGACTTAGCACAAAACCCAATGAGAGGTATGGGCATCGGATGTCTGATTTCTTAAATGAATGCAGAAGAAATAGCTCTTAAAGCTATCTATCTATCTATCTATCTATCTATCTATCTATCTATCTATCTATCTATCTATCTATCTATCTATCTATCTATCTATCATCTATCTATCTATTTATCCATCCATCCAGCCATATTTGTCTGTCTGTCTATGTACAGTATCTATCTACATATATGTCTGTCTGTCTGTCTATCTATCTATCTATCTATCTATCTATCTATCTATCTATCTATCTATCTATCTATCTATCTATCTATCTATCTATCTATCTATCTACCTACCTACCTACCTACCTACCTACCTACCTATCATCTATCACCCATCATCTATCCAGCTATCTTCTATCTAGCTATTTAGCTATCATCTCTCTCTTTCTTTCAGTCTATCCATCCATCCATCCATATCTGTCTGTCTATCTATCTATGTATCTATCTATCTATCTATCTATCTATCTATCTATCTATCTATCTATCTATCTATCTATCTTATTTATTTTTATTTATTTGATTTATATCCCACCCTTCTCCAAAAGGACCCAGGGCGTTATATCAAATATCATCCATCATCTATCTACCTATCTTCTATCTCGCTATTTAGCTATCATCTCTCTCTCTCTTTCTTTAGGTGTCTGCCTGCCTGCCTGCCTGCCTGCCTGCCTGCCTGCCTGCCTGCCTGCCTGCCTGCCTGCCTGCCTGCCTGCCTGCCTGCCTGCCTGCCTGCCTGCCTGCCTGCCTGCCTGCCTGCCTACCTACCTACCTACCTACCTACCTACCTACCTACCTACCTACCTACCTATCTATCTATCTATCTATCTATCTATCTATCTATCTATTAATCTAATCTAATCTATCTAATCTATCTGTCTTTCATTTTTCTATCATCCATCTAGCTATCAATAATCTCTCTCTTTCTTTATATATATCAGTCATCTATCTATCATCCTATTTTTATCTTTCTCTCTTTTTGTCTTTCTATCTCCATCTCTACATCTATCTGACCTACCATCTATCTATTGAAGTCTGATCAGTTTCAGCAAAAAACTGAAGTTCAAAACAGGTAACGCTGAAGTCACCACTCCCAAGAAACAGTATTGTTGCCCATCCTTTACCCAGCTGCTGCTTGAACTTCTGCTTGCAAAGCTCATTGTTGGAAAACTGGCACTTTGTTGTCCTAAGAAGTCCTGGAAGAAAGAGACAATCTCCCTTTCTGAAACAGCTGGCGAATAGGCATTCTGAACCTATGGCATGAGACAAAAGCGAGAATGAGTTATGCATAATTGTCTGATAAATGCTACAGTCTTGAAAAGGGAATTGAAAAGAAAACACAGCAGGTATCCCAAATCACTGGCTACCAAAAAAAGTGTAGGCTCTACAAGTTCTGTTTGTGGATGAAAATTTCATTAGCAAAGCATCATTACCGTCACTCACACTGTGTATCTTTATGCAATTTGGGTGAGTCATATACCCTTTAAAAAACACTTATGGTAAACCAGAAGTCTGTTTGTTTACATATAATCTCTGATATGGTTAAGTGATCTATTAAGGGCAGGGTGTAGGGAACAATTCACATGTGATTTCATTGTTCTTACTGATCAATTAGTACACAGCAAGAAAGAAAATACAGTAAAGATGCAATCTTTGTGCCCTTTTAACTACATCTAGATTTTGATTTAATAATAATAAGAGTTAATGATAGATTCTTTCTTTCCTCTATATTTCTATTAATGCACCCTGAATCATAGCTTAAATGTTGTTCTCCTTCGCCTTCAGATATCTAGATAGCTAGATAGCTAGATAGCTAGATAGCTAGATAGCTAGATAGCTAGATAGCTAGATAGCTAGATAGCTAGATAGATAGATAGATAGATAGATAGATAGATAGCTAGATAGCGAGATAGCTAGATAGATAATCAATAAATAGATGATATAGATATAGATAATCAATAAATAAATGATAGATAATCAATAAATAGATGATAGACAGACAGGGGGAAGGACAGACAAACAGATAGATAGTCAATGTATAGACAGATAGCTGGATGGATGGATGGATGGATATAGAGAGAGATATGATGGATAGATGGATGGAAATAAAGATAGATAGATAGATAGATAGATAGATAGATAGATAGATAGATAGATAGATAGATAGATAGATAGATAGATAGATAGATAGATAGATAGATAGATGATAGATATGATGGATAGAGAGAGATATGATGGATAGATGGATAGAAATAGATAGATAGATAGATAGATAGATAGATAGATAGATAGATAGATAGATAGATAGATAGATAGATAGATAGATAATTGATAGATAGATGAGAGATAGATGAGAGATAGATAGATAATCAATAAATAAATGATAGACAGAGAGACAGATAGATAGATGTTCAATAGATGGTTAATATATAGGTGACAGCTGGATTGATGGATGGACAGAGAAAGAGAGAGAGATGATGATGATGAATAGATGGAGATAGATAGACAGACAGATAGATAGATGAATAGATAGAGGATGGATGGATGGATGATAGTTTCAAGGATCTATACGTAGCTGAAAGTTCTTAAAGCCTTGGTGATTTGCTGTCAGTCTAAGTCAGATAATGAATTTTAAATTTGATATGCTTTAGATAAGTTCTGTTTTATTGTTTAAAACAGTGAGTTATAACTCACCATGATTTGATTGCACTCACAGAAAAGTTGTATTTTTTTTGTATTTCTCTTAGTAGTTCATATAGGTTTTCTTGACTATTTATGGATTGCTAATTCTGTTTCAATTTTGCCTAATCTAATGCTGCTGAGGGTGTTTTCTCTGTAACCCCAAAGCAATGATGATAATGCCTTATTGGACATAATTGCATTCTAATGGGTGCCCTCTTATCTTTGCTTTATAAATTATAAAGACATCTAAAAGCATTATTTATAATTCTACAACTTAAGGACCAGTGTGCTTTTGATGATTTCAAAGGGAGAGCTGCCATTGCTGTCATATTTTATTAGTTGGATACTTAACTGCTGCTGTGTTATAAAGATAATATATAATTAGCCGAGATTCATTTTTAATGAATTTATCATTGATCAGTAACCATTCTTATTGAAGTTTTAGCATATTTATATGGGCTTTGTACTCAAAAGTCACTCTTAATCGGTTCCTGGATTATCAGTAATTGTATAATATTCACTTTCTCTCCTGGGTTAGTGCCTATTTATGGAAGCAATTAAACCATGTACAACAGGCAATTGTGTCTTTGTGTGGCCAAAACAACCACAAAAATGTGCTTATACCCATTAGTCAATAGCCTAGTCCACACGTGTCCAACTCACTATGTCATGTTGCCATCACATGATGTTTTGTGACTTATTTCCATTCGTGGAGCTAGGGTGGGCGTGGCCTGCCCATGACACATCCAGCCTGCGGGCCACCAGTTTGACACCCCTGTCCTAGTCTAACCTGGAACTAAAATCTAGTCATCTAGCTTTAAAACTTTACAGGTAGTCCTTGATTTATGACCACAATTGAGCCCAGAATGTTGTGTTGCTAAGTGAGAACTCACTTGTTGAGTGAGTTTGCCCCATTTTATGGCTTTTCTGTTCTGACAAGCCTTCACGAAGCCCCTTTTCATTTAGAAAGGCAGGAATGCAAGGCATTGAAACTGACAATACTGGAGGTCACACATCCTTCGGTGATTTGCAAGCCGTAGCAGTCTCTGAGTTCCCCCGCAGGGAGCCTCAATTAGCCCTTCAATCCCAACACAAAGAGTCCTGACCAACCTGCTGCTGTGGCCTAGAGGTAGATCTCTTGCCTCCCAATCAGGAAGTTGTGAGTTCAATCCTAGGTAGAGCCAGATGTAAGATCTCCTGCTTGGACAGGGGGTTGGACTAGATGACCTGCAAGGTCCCTTCCAACTCTTGTTAATCTGTTAAACTGGGTAGTGGCAAGGAAATCCTGGCAAGGAATCCGCCAGAGGGAGCTCTTCTAGAGTATGAACGGTTGTCTTCCACAGTCAAACTTCTCCTCCTTATATCCCAGCCAGGGAGGGGTTTGTTAACATCGCCTTCGTTTCCTGGCTAGCTTGCCCCCAGTCCTGCATTACTCTCCTCTCTGCAGTCCTCTGCACATCCGCTCATCTGGGACAGGGCCCAGCTGTTCTTCCCTTCACTCAGCTCAGCCCTTGGAAACAGCTACCTCTCCACCTGAGCGGGAGTAGACAGGCCCTGCTCTGCATCTGGCTCTGAGACAGTGGAATCTATTTTTTTTTTTGCTCACCAGTTATGTGGGCGTGGCTTGGGCAGGTCATGTAAAATCTATTTTTTTCTCACCAGTTATGTGGGTGTGGCTTGGGGGGGGTCATGTGAACTCTATTTGTTTTGTAACCAGTTATGTGGGCATGGCCTGGGGGGGTGTCATGTGAAATATATTTTTTTTTCTCAATAGTTATGTGGGCGTGGCTTGGGGGAGTCATGTGAAATCTATTTTTTTCTCACCAGTTATGTGGGCGTGGCTTGGGGATCATGTGAACTCTATTTGTTTTGTCACCAGTTATATGGGCGTGGCTTGATGGGGTCATGTGAAATCTATTTTTTTCACCAGTTATGTGGGCGTGGCTTGGGGGGGTCATGTGAACTCTAATTTGTTTTCTCACCAGTTATGTGGGAGTGGCTTGGGGGGGTCATGTGAACTCTGTTTTCTCACCAGTTATGTGGGCGTGGCTTGGGGGGTGTCATGTGACTGCATGGTCATGGCCAACTTTTTTTCACCTTGTAAAGCATTTTTTCTCTGCTGGTTCGCCCTTAAGCGTTAAAAATCTTTTTCAAAAAGCTTCCAATGATCGCACAGCTCAGCTGTGAGCCGCGCTATCATCGGAAGGTGGTTTTTTTTTAGATTTTTAAAGTATTTTTTCCCCTGCTGAAGCAAACTAACAAGAAAAAAATGCTTTAAAAATCTAAAAAAATTGCTTCCAACAATCGCGTGGCTCACTGCTGAGCTGTGCAATCATCAGAAGCTTTTTAAAAATATTTTTAAAGAATTTTTTTTCCTGTCAGTTCACCCGGCAGGGGGAAAAATTTTTTTTTACTACCAGTTCACAGAACCAAGGACAATCGTCTCCACTGGTTCAGCCAAACTTGGCTGAACCGGGAGGATTTCACCACTGGTCTGAGACCTCCTGCTCCTCAGAGCCTTGCACAGGCCCCGATGGTAACCCAGGCACCCATTCCAATCTCCTCTGACTCTTCTGACTCCTCTGACTATCTGACAGTCGATGAACCAAATGATAGCAGCACTGCAATATCTCAGGGGCTGCCACAAAGAAGAGGGAGTCAAGCTATTCTCCAAGGCACCTGAGGGTAGAACAAGAAGCAATGGGTGGAAACTCATCAAGAAGAGAAGCAATTTAGAACTAAGGAGAAATTTCCTGACAATTAAAACAATTAATCCGTGGAACAAATTGCCTCCAGAAGTTGTGGGTGCTGCAACACTGGAAGTCTTTAAGAAGATGTTGGGTAGCCATTTGTCTGAAACGGTATAAGGTTCCTGCCTAGGCAGGGGGTTGGACTAGAAGACCTCCAAGATCCCTTCCAACTCTGCTATTGTATTTATTTGTATTAATTTTCTTGCCACATGTGTTAAGTGAATCACTGCACTTTTTAAGTTAATAACATGGTGGTTACATGAATCTAGCTTAATTTGGCTTGTCCGACGGTTGCCAAAGGGGATCACTGCAACCGCCATAAATTTGACCCACTTTCAAGCATCCAAATGTAAATCGCATGACCATGGGTATGCTGCAACAGTCATAAGTGCGAAAAAGGGTCACAAGTCACATTTTTCAGTGCCATCGTAACTTTGAATCACCACTGAGTGAACTGTTGTAAGTCGAGGGTTACCTGTATTAAATACAAATTAGGAAAACATTACCTTCTCAAGTTCACAGCAGCTCATTTTCATTTCCCCCAGTGATGGCATTATTCTGGACCATATCAACAATCTTACAATTACAAATGAGAGCTGTTGCTAAAATTTTATTCATTATTGTGTTCAGCAGGTGATCTCATTTGCTCTAGACCAAAAGAAGTGACAGGAAAAATTATGAACTAGGAATGGGGGACTAATATTTCAGCCTGGCGCAACCTTGGTTTCTAATGCATATTTTTGCACACTTATCGTAAGGTCCTTAACTTAATTCTGCAGAAGCTCATCTCCAAAGGCAGAAGAATGAGGGATAGACAGTAACTGTTGCATTAGTAACTTTGAGAAATAAAACTGAATAACAGAATAGCAGAGTTGGAAGACACTTGTAGGTCATCTAGTGGTTCAATTGCCCAACCAAGCAGGAGACTGACAGATGGCAGTCCAGACTTTTCTTGAAAGCTTCCAGTGATGATGCTCCCACAATTTTGAAAACAAGTTGGTCCATCGGTTGATTGTTCTCCCTGTCAGAAAATTTCTTCTTATTTCTGAATCTCTCCTTGATCAGTTTCCATCCATTATTCATTGTCTGGTCTTCAGGAGCTTTGGAAAATAGCTTGACCCCCCTCCTCTCTATGGCAGACCCTTAAATATTGGAAGACTGCTATCATGTCTCTCCTGGACCTTCTCTTCCTTAGACCGTTCTTCATATGTTTTAGTATCCAGTCCCCTAATTATCCTGATTAGATGAAGAGGGAAAGAAAAAGAAGAAAAAGAAGAAAAAGAAGGAAGGAAGGAAGGAAGGAAGGATCATAATGAGAGTCAATAAGGATCAATTATTTATATGTAAAACCTTCTGTATTATTATCTTTTTGGAAGCTCCTTACCAAGAACAAGATAAGTTACCCTCCAGAGCTCTGTTTTTGCTGGCAGAGGCACCATGGGGTGGTCCTTCACTGTTTCCCTCATGGGCCAGATCTAAGCACCCCATGGGCTGCATCTGCCCCCCAGGCCTTGATTTCGACACCCTTGATTTATGGTGTAGTCTTCATTTCTTTCTAATTCTTGAATGGGGCCATGAGCACCCATGAAATTCTCATCTCTTCATCAATCTGTTCTTCATATACAATAAATTCCTTATTTTAAAAAAACAAATTAAGAAAAGAAATATAAACACCAGGTATCTCCAGGGCTACCAGTTCTGTGCAGTAAAAATCTGAGCCAGCAGTAGATGACAATACTTATTATTTTCCTGCAGCGTGTGGCTGTCCTTTATTGCCAGCCAATTGTAGCACTAAGAATGCTAACCTATGGCACCGAAAAGAAATTATGCTTGGTTGATTACAATTTCTCTAAAAATTCTACAATTTGAATGAACAGAGGGTTTGGGAGGCCTGCAAAATGCTTCTGGGGACTAGAGAGGGCAAAAATGAGTGAAAAATGGTCCGTCTTTGCTCGTTTTTGTCCCCCAGCCCCAAGGAGCACTCTACAATTCTCCTAAAGGCTATGCATGCCCTGTTTTTGGCAAAAAATGGGTTCATTTTTGCCCAAAATATAGGAGCACTTTGCAGGACTCTCAAACTCTCTGCATGGCCCATTTTTCATAAAAAACGAGGCTTGCCG
Organism: Rhabdophis nuchalis; assembly: GCA_039707465.1. NCBI lineage: Eukaryota > Metazoa > Chordata > Lepidosauria > Squamata > Natricidae > Rhabdophis > Rhabdophis nuchalis. The sequence continues at coordinate 11,351,111 of CM077651.1, read as the reverse complement.
TGGGTTTGGGAGGCCTGCAGAGTACAAAAACGTGTTGTTAAAATTTACCACTTCAAAATCTTGGTGCGCCTTATACTCCGGTGCATCTTATACTCTGAAAAATATACACTTCACTTCATATAATACATATTTAGAGTTAACTAGCTTATCTACAATTCACACATTCTTGTCCAGGTTGCAGTTTTGCAAGAGATCACCACAGCATATCAATTAAACATTTAATTCAGGTATCGTCCACATCTTTGATAAGGAAGGTTTTTCAAAAGGAATGAAACTATTTGTGTAAAACATCGGGAAACCAAAACGAAGCATGGATATGGAATTTTTGGAAACGTGTCTATTTCTTTAAATGGGATGGAGAGACATTGATACATCTAATCACAGTAGGATATCTCGTGGCTTCTACTACACTAAAAGTTCTCTTACTTTGAGCAAAATAATGCAAATTCAAATTGCAGATCTTTTAGAGAAATATTCTGGTTAAAATGTAGACACGCAGAGAGTACATCAAGATCTATCATTTTACGGATTTACTGAAACATACAATTTGACCAAGGGGCCTCAAATTTTGCATGCAGTTTACCCATTGCATTATATATTTATAGACAATTTTCACCATCATTTCTGCAAGGTTTCAAGGAACCATAATATATTCATGCTTATGTGCACTAACGTTCTAACACTGACCCTTGGGAAACACTGACATTTTGAAGCTCCTTTTTGTTTAATCACTTGTAAAAGGTGTGTGATTTATTTCTAGTCTATTCTGAATTTTCCAACCTCAGGTGTTAAATGCAGGATCAGATTATGAATTTAGGGGAGATTAAAAAGATTTAGAGGTTCACTTAAAGATATGGAAGTTAAAGGGGTGGATTTACTTAAATCCACTGAAGACACGAAGCACATTCAGAAAGGATAGTATGGGGAGCATTTGATTGCAGTTAGCAATTGTCACAAAACTTACGCATACTGTATTTTTCGGAATATAAGATGCACCTTTTCCCCAAAAAATGAGGGTGAAAATCTGGGTGTGTCTTATACACTGAATACAGCATTTTTGGACGTGCAGAGGGTTTGGGAAACCTGCAAAATGCTCCTGGGGGCTAGGGAAGTCAAAAACAAGCAAAATACTGGCCTTTTTTGGCTTGTTTTTGCCCTCCCCCCAGCCTCAAATTCAGATCTGTTTAAGCTCCCATTGGCTGACTTAGTTGCTATGCCTATTCATTGGTTGGCCTTGCTACCATGTCTCTCCCCGTCATGAATATTCTAAGAGTTTCCAGAAAGAGAGAAGGCTTATGCCTCTGGTTATTGCTTTCTAAAGTAAGGTAAAGGTTTTCCTGTCCAGTTGTATCCAACTCTATGGTGCATCTGTGTTTCTTGGCCAAGGAAGCCAGCATTATCCAAAGACATTTTCCATGGACATTGGCAAGCATTGTTACCTTCCCAGCGAAGTGGTAGCACTTAGACTTATATACTGCATCAGAGAGCTGCACAGCCCGCTCTAAGAGATTTACAGAATCAGCCTCTTGCCCCAACAATCTAGGTCCTTTACTGACCTCAGAAAGACGTAAGGTTGAGACAACCTTGAGCTGGTGAGAATCAAACTGCCCACCTGCAGTCACCCAGCAGTCAGCCAACTGCAGTACTTCATTCTAACCACTGCGCCACCATGGCTCATGCGGTACCTATTAATCTACTTGCATTTGCATGCTTTCGAATTAGTAGGCAGGCAGGAGCTGGGAGTAATGGGAACTCACCCCATTGCATGGCACTTGGGTCTCGATGTCATGACTGCTTCCATCATAAATCAAGAAAGAACACACTTAAACTCATTTGGAAAGTTTAAGGCTACTTTTACTGAAAATGATAAGACTGCAGCGAAAGTCAAGCAAGGAATGAAACATTTAGGCGCGCAACATACGTAACAAAGCATAACCCAACCTTCCCCCTTTGACCCCAGCATATTGTCCAATGCAAAGCCGGCCACGACATCAGGTGCAGTTCCTTCCCAGGGTCATCATCAGAATGGAATGCAGGCCGTTAGCTGAGGTGATAACAACTGTAGCCGTCTCTCTCCCTCCTGCCCCCTTAGTAGCTTAGCAACCCCAGCCCTCACCCCATTTCAATATGTCAGACTATGCAGGCAAAAGCAGAGGCTGACACTCGAACCCAGACTGCCAACTTTCAGGCTGACAAGCTTAGCATCTTTAACCCCTGAGCTATCACTCCCCGCATTGATTTTGACAATACATGTAATACATTTTTAACCATTGCATATGTTGAAACACCAAACTTTGCAGAGCTCCCTATTTTTCATTACTTCTTAAAAGTCATGCTTTGATCTATTTCTAAGGATTAGTTTTTTTCCCCCTGATTTGTGAGAAGCATCCGATTTGCCTGGAAAGTTCAACGATGTGCCAGCTTCATATCTCCTGCAACTTTACAGCCCCATAAACTGTTTTCCATCTCTCTATATGTATAAGTGAAAAACCGCTCACACATCATCACAAAATCTCCAGAACCGTAAAGCCTGGAAACCTGAAACTTGGCACATATGTTCCTCTTGGCTTCTGGGTGCTTGCTAAGAAAGGATTTTTTGAAATGACCATTAGATCGTAAATATTTCTTACATTATTATTAACACGCTCCAATGTTACGGAGTTAGATGTTCTACTCCCCCTCCCAACCTGAAAAGAACTCTATTCCAATTGCCACTTGGGCATGGGCGTGGCCACTGTGTGACTCATCCAGCCTGCGGGCTGGGAGTTTAGACATTCTACTTCCTCTCCCCACCTGAAAAATGCTCTGATGCTAAGGAGTTGGACTGAGGGAGAGCAGGGGATAAGATAGGAGGGGCCTCTGTGGGGCAAGCCTGAAGGAGAGAAGGGGAGAGGAGAGGAGAGGCTTCTTTGGGCATGTCTGAGGGAGAGAAGGGGAGAGGAGAGGATCAATGGGGCAAGCCTGAGGGAGAGAAGGGGGATAGGAAAGGAGAGGCTTCTGTGGGAAAGCCTGAGGGAGAGAAGGGGAGGGGAGATGATCAATGGGACAAGCCTGAGGGAGAGAATGGGGATAGGAAAGGAGAGGCTTCTGTGGGCAAGCCTGAGGGAGAGAAGGGGAGAGGAAAAGAGAGGCTTCCATGGGGCAAGCCTGAGGGAATAGGAGAGGATCAATAGGACAAGCCTGAGGGAGAGAAGGGGAGAGGAGAGGCTGATAATAACTATTCATTAATTTTGAAGCTGTAAGTGTTGATTTAGCAAGCCCGATGCATATCCAGCTAATGTTTTAATGTATGCCTGATGAAAAAAAAATGCAGTGGGAGATACAGAGTATTCTGACAAATTATCCATTAGTTCAATCTTATTCGCTGGCATTACATATAAAAGAAGGATAGAATCGTACTTAAGCGTAGGGAGAAAATTGTTGCCTACTGACAACCAGGCAGGCTACTGTGGAGAGAATGATAAAAAAAAATTACAACATAATATTTAAAGGAAATAACATTTTCCCAATGGAGAACATGTGCATTATTGTTCTCACTGAAAAGTAGGAATTCATAAAGAAGATAGAAAAGAGATATAAGAAAGAATCAATTGTTCATTTGGATTCATGAGAAAGTTTAGATTTCACCACAGGAAAAATCAGCTTTGGGAGAGCATTGTCCTTAATCTTAAATCTTAAACAGATAAAAACCATATCTTGATTTCTGTCACTCCCAAATGCTTGTTATTCTAGAAAGTCACACCTGTACTCTTACACAGTCAACACTTATCTATCCACAGTGTTTTCATAAAGCATGAGAAAGTCAGTGGGTTGTAGAGATGAAGTTGCTGATTTAGAATCCAGGGGATGGTGAGTTCTAGTCCCACATGAGGCATAAAAGTTGGGTGGGTGGCTTTGGGTCAATGACCAGGAGACTGTGACTTCTAGTCCTGGCTTAGGCGTGAAAGCCAGCTGAGTGTCTTGGATCATTTATTCTCTCTCTCAACCCAACCTGCTTCAGAGGCTTCTTGTTATAGGGCAGGGATGTTCAAACCTGGGAACTTTAAGACTTGTGGACTTCAACTCCTAGAATTCCCCAGCCTGGCTGGGGAATTCTGGGAGTTGAAGTCCACAAGTCTTAAAGTTCCAAAGTTTGGACATCCCTGTTATAGAGGAAAAAAGAGGAGGAAGAAGTATTAGGCATAAGTGCTTTTTATCAGGGCAACCTGGTCACACTGCTTCCGCATTCCCTTTCAGCCCCAATCCAGGAGCCTTCGCAGACAGTCGCTTTCGCGACAAACTATTTTTGTGTTAAATGTATATTTTACCGACAAAGAAATAAAGGGAGACTAGTATAGGTTAGCTGACAAGAACTAAATAGATCTACTTCGCTGAAATAGATCTATACTAGTTTCCCTTTATTTCTTTGTCAATAAAATATAAATTTAACACGTATTCGTTATGTTTGCTGACCTGAGTTTGTGTGTGTGTGTGTGTGTGTGTGTGTGTATTCGCTATATAAGCTACAGGGTTTTTAATATAAAAAGAAACTTTAGTCAGCAAACATACCTAATACTCCTTCCTCCTTCTATTTCACCTATAATAATAATAATTTATTACATTTATAAATCGCCCCCTCTCCCCGAAGGGACAAGAATCCTTGTTGGGCTAAGAGGATGTAACCAGGCGTGGGCTGCTACAGGTTTGCCAGGATTTGGGAGAACCTGTAGCTAATGTTATGCCCAGTAACCCTAACCCTAACCTCCAAATTCCACCCCTGGCTGGCCCCTCCCACCCAACCCGCCCCTCCCCTCCCATTTCAGGAGTCTCCACACAGTCCACTTTGGATGTGAAGTAAGTGGAGGGCCTATGCGGAAGCTTGGGAAGGAGGAAAATGGGCCTTCCAGAAGTTTTCAGCCTCCAGAGGAGCCTCTGGGGCCTGGGGGAGGCAGCTTTTGCCCTTCCAGAGACTCAAGGAAAGCTTCTGGGGCCTGAGGAAAGTGAAAATGCCCCCCCCCCATGGTGGAGGAGGCCAACTAGACCCATTCAGCAACTTGGCAGAGAGCCCATTGCTGAAATTTTTGAAGCCCACCCCTGGGTGTGACTGGCCACATACATACATACATACATACATACATACATACATACATACATACATACTAAATGTTTTAATAGTGTTGAACTATACTGATGTGTGAGTGGCTGAAACTTGAATATTAGTACAGGCAGAAATAAAGTTAAAACAAAGAAAGAAAGAAATGCACAAGACATCATGAAGCAACATGAAAATGGGGACCTCATAAGATGCCATGGCAGCTATTTGGAGAAGATGGTTCTGCACATTCATTACAGTGTTTTCTTTTATTTAGACTCCCTGGTAGATAATTGCTGGCAATATTCATCCCCATAATTTATCTCAGATGGGGAGTTCATAAAAACCTAGTGTCGAAAGTGCTACGTGGGTCATCAAATACAACCTATTAGAAATGAACAAGAGCCCGTCATTTCCTTGAGTAATTGGCTTGACTGATTGGCTGGCTGGCTGGCTTTCTTGATTGGTTGGATTTATGCCTCAATATAATTGACTATCCATTGATGGCATTTTTTTAAAAAAAATAATCAATCAGAATCAGGACCTTGAGTTCAATACTTGGTGTCCTGCCATCTGAAACAACACAGGAAAGAAATATTTACTATTTAATACGACTTCTTTTTCCTATATTTTAAAAACTACGTGCAGTTGGGGGAATTTGAATTTTAGTATAAATTAGTACAAAAGTGTCTAAATTTAAAAATGATGAATATTCTCATGCCCTCCCCCAATACTCCCAATGCTAAATATCTCTTCGTATCTCTTTGTAGGACTTAGTTTTTGGATTTTTTATTAGTTTCTAATGACTAATTATGATTTTTTAAATGAGTTTCCAATTACTAATGATTAGTTTCATAATTACTTCTCCGGAATTGTTTGTCTGAAACCTTCTTAAAATGTGCCCAGAACTGGAGACAATATTTGGTTCTAACCAATGCAAAATAGAGTGGAAAATTTAGATTACAACCATAGGCCAAAATTTCTTACAAAGCCACAAACAAAACATATTAAATAAACAAAACTAAAATATTGGAATCCCGAAGATGCTTTTTCAGGAGGCAACTGGACTTGCTTATTTTTTTTTCTTTTGAAAATATTTTGCTTCTCATCCAAGAAGCTTCTTCAGCTCTGACAGTATAGTGGGGAATTGAAGGATTTATATGCCTTGCAAACAGTTGGTAATCTGCATCCTTTTAGTATCCCGTCATAGTAACCTGTATCCTGTCAGAGCTGAAGAAGCTTCTTGGATGAGAAGCAAAACATCTTCAAAAAGGAAAAAAAAACAAGAAAGACCAGTTGCCTCCTGAAAAAGCATCTTTGGGACAACCAGGACCTGGATGAATCTCTACAGACTTTTAAAATATTGAAAAGTAAAATACACACCTAAGTGTGTTATAAAGTGGAAAATAATGCATCAAACTTCATTTACACCAAAAGTATCCTTAGAGTCATCAATGTTAAATTATTAGGGTTAGAGGGAGGTGGGGTTTTGGGAAGTTGATCTGCTTATAGAAAAACACCATCTCTTCTCGCAAATAAAGCAGGAGGGTAAATCCATGTTTGGTACCATGGACAGCTCTGGAGGACAATCAATACTGATTCAATTACAGTTGTTGCACCAGGTTGATCTCATCTTGAACAGGAAAATCTTTTGCCCCCTTTCATTAACTGCTGTTGCTAGAACATCAAGATTAGCCAGATTAAATGCTAATCTGTAAAAAGCCCAGAAGATATTAGAGTAATGCTTAGGGAGAGGGGGGGGGGGAAATCCATTATAAAGGCTGATGTTAAAGTAATGGTGTTACATCGGTCCTGGGGGAGTTACCCTCCTGTTGATGCAGCCTGTGATTTGATGCCCACATATGCAATTTGTAGTCAACCACTATTCCATACACCCTCTTCTTTTGAAGGGTGGGGGCAAAGACTATTATTATATGTGAGACCGCCTCTTGCCCCATACATCCCTTAGACCGATACGCTCCCACAGAGAGGGCCTTCTCAGGGTGCCGTCGGCCGGACAATGCCGACTGGCGACACCCAGGGGAAGAGCCTTCTCTGTGGCGGGCCCTACCCTTTGGAACGACCTACCCCCTGAACTTCGCACCATCTCCGACCTCCGCCTCTTCCGCCAGTGTTTAAAGACACATTTGTTCCATTTAGCCGGCCTAGCATAACCTCCACAAATGACTATTTTAGACAGTTTTAAATTTGGGGATTTTAATTTGTTTTTAGCGCAGGATGGTATCAAATAAGTTTTTTAAATTTTTTACTTGATTTTGTATTGTATTTTAAATTCCTGTGCGCCGCCCTGGGTCCTTTTGGAGAAGGGCGGGGTATAAATTTAATAAAATAAATAAAATAAATTAAAGTCGATTTACCCTTCCGCTGATCCTATATATGTAATACTGGTTTCTGTTCCTTAAGCAAATAACTTTTGTGCCTCTCACTTTCTTATTTTCAGCCGGTTCTCTAAGCAATCAAGCTTAGTTTTATTTACATCTTCTAGCCTATTAGTCGTCCTATCTAATTTCATGTCAACGATAAATCCGATACACATTCTCTCCCCCTCTTCATTCAGATATTTAATGCAAGCCAGAGTGCTAATCCTTGGAGGGATTCTTGTTGATACCTGGCTTAAAAGCATACTATTGGAAATTATTTCATGTTTTAAATTGTCATGGGCATTTGCCGACCTGAGTGCAAATAATCTTTTGAGGCATAAGATAGGGAATGGCTAGTAGGATTTTTTTTTTTGTCCACAAATGCCTCTGGTTTAATTTTTCTAGCCAAGAACTACTGTAGTGTGGTCCCTTACGGAGCATTGCCCTCTAAATGTTTCTTCATTGAAAAGTTTTCTGAATACCCACTAGATTTTAAATACCGTATTTTCTGGAGTATAAGATGCACCCCCCTCCTAAAAGAGGCTGAAAATTTGGTTGTGTCTTATACTCAGAATGTAGCTTTTTAAAAGCTTTTTTCAGCCCTAATGAGGTGCTAACGAGTGAAGCGATCTTCCATGCTTTGCCTGGTTTTCTCATTGCTGCTCCTGCTGATGATCAACTGTGCTTTAGAAGCTGTTTTTCAGTCCTAAAGAGGCGCTAGCAAGTGAAGTGACTTTCTGTGTTTTGCCTGCTTTCTCATTGCTTCTTTCTCCAATGATCAGCTGTGCTTTTATCCCAAGCCAAGGAATAAAAAGTGTGTGCTCAAAACCAGCAAATTTACGTGCTAAAACTGATCAGACTAAGGACACTGGCCAGATGAATGCTTGGTAGGCAGAATTTCCCCTCCCTATTTTCCTCCCCAAAAGCTAACATACGTGCATCTTATGCTCTGAAAAATATGGTAATATCTCTCCCACTTTATCATCCAGAGAAATAAGACAAAGACAAATCCAATTTATTACAATATTTATTACAAAATAAATAAGTCCAGTGTTTCCACTGGACATATGTAAATGTTTTAAATAGGATTATGGACTCTGTTGCTCAAACCTATTTTTGCTCTGAAGGACAAATGTATTCTGGTTCCAAATGAACCTTTGCTAAAGTTACCACTGTCTTAAACCCTCTAAGCAAAATAATTAGATAAGAAATAATTCCAGAAACTTCATAATTGAGTAAGCTCAAAAGAAAGAACTAGGCAAATGGATTATTAGCATGAATTCATTTCCCAGATTATTATTTTTTTTTTTTAAGAAAAAAAGACAGAAATCTGAAAGTCCAAACATCAAAATCAAAATCAAAGCTGCTTTGAAACTGGTTAGCTGGAAATAAGTCAGAAATTTAAGCAACACTTTATTTATTTTTTCCAGATTATCGTTTACTGTTCCAGATGTTTAAGGACAAATATTGAATAAGAGTCACTCTTATTACATTTTGAGGGGGGCACAATGACTCAGCAATTAAAGAGGTTGAGATTGTCAGCTGGAAAGCTGACAGCCCAGGTTTGAGACCCAAGCACTACGCAACAGGGTGAGCTCCCATTCCTTGCCTCAGCTCCTGCCCACCTAGCAGTTTGAAAGTATGCAAATGCAAGTAGATTAACAGGTACCACTTCAGTGGGAAGATTATAGCAATGATCATGGAAAATGTCTTTGGACAATGCTGGCTCTCTCAGCTAAGAAATGGAGATAAGGACTATGCCCTAGAGTCAGATATGACTGGATCAGAAAACCTTTACCTTAACCTCTTTACATTTTGAAAAGAGCACAGCATTCTATCACTCAGGTAACATTGCTCAGACTTACTTTACCATTTCCATTTTTGCAGATGTCTATCAAAATGACCCAGATCACCAACACAAATTCTGTAGCTCTTGTAAGAGTGCAACTCTTTAGTTTATTTATTGAAGGAAAGATTGAAGGCAAATGAGGTCAGGCAGAAGAAGAATATCATGGTTTCAAAATGTAAGGGACTGGTTTGGACAAAACTCAGAAGCACTTTTTCATGTGGCTGTTGATAAAAAATAAAATTGCCAACATGATTGCCAACATCTGAGGATGGATATGGCAGAGGGAGAAGAGGAGGGGGGAGGAGGAGGAGGAGGAGGAAGAAGAAGAAGAAGAAGAAGAAGAAGAAGAAGAAGAAGAAGAAGAAGAAGAAGAAGAAGAAGAAGAAGAAGAAGAAGAAGAAGAAGAAGAAGAGGTAGTAATAGTAGTAGTTTATTTATATTAAATAACACCACATTCTATTGATCTAGCACTGCACAGCTTTGTGTAAGTTGTAGATATACTGGGAACAGCCAAACTGTAGCCTTGTAACTACTAGGACTAATATCATTTAATTTAATACTGCAATCATGTATTTTCTCAGTAGTACTGGCTTTGGAACTCATGGTTACTTATTTCTGTATATACATAAAGTAGGACTATGTAAGATTTAAAATAGAAAAGCACAGTCTTGTTAACATATTCTCTCTTTTTTTGTGTGTATTTTCACTGTTGTGTGAAGAGAGTTTACTGCATTTTCCCCAATTTATAAATTATAACTGGCAACAAAACTTTATATTCTGTTCAATCGAGATTTTTTTCTTGCACAATATTAATTCTGCCGCTGGAGTTGCATTTTCTTTCTTTCTACACTTTTAGCTACTATCCTATGATAGTGCTCACAATGTAAACCTTCCACTAAAGTAAAAAAAAAATAGATTAATATTGGTGGCAATAGTTAAATCGATTCTTGGTCAGAATACAAGCATACTTATGCTGTTCTTCTTAGCAAGGGCGTAGAACTATTTTTTGCACTGCATTTTTCTGAGACTTTTTAGTTTTCTAAATCAACAACTTTCCTCACTTCTGCCATTCAAAATGAAATGGGCTGCAGTCATTTTTGTTCAAGCTGTCATTTATTTTAAGAGTCCTTATATATTTGTCCTTAACAGCTGTTTGATGTCTTGGAAGAAACCGACTGAAAAAAAGTATTAATTAATCATTCATTGCTTTGAAAAAAATTGAGGATGGAGAATTATTGATCAGCTGTTGGCATACACTCATATTTAAAATGTGGGGATGGTGCATTTTCTTCTATGAAATGGGAATGTCCTGAGTTTTTATTATGCTAAAACACATGTAGCCTTTCTAGTAACAAACAACAGAGAAATAAACCAACCTCAACTCATGCTTCTAACAGAGTTAATTTAGCTCGTGCATCAACATCTATGCTTTGAATTTCATTTTTGTATATGATGGGATTTATTTTTAGGAATGAATCAAAAATATCCTGCACTGAGTTAAGAAGGCTGTATTTTCCGTCAATTGCATTGACTGCAACTTATAATGGTGTTTAATTGGATAGCATTTTAGAAGAAGAATGAAACACCTTTATATTTACTGTAGGGACACGGTGGCCAAGTGGCTAAGATGCTCAGCTTGTTGATCAGAAAGGCTGGCAGTTCGATGGTTAGAATCCCTAGCACCACGTAACGGAGTGAGCTCCCGTTACTTGTCTCAGCTTCTGCCAATCTAGCAGCTCAAAAGTACGTAAAAATGAAAGTAGAAAAATAGGAACCACTTTGGTGGGAAAGTAACAGCATTCCATGAGCCTTCGGCATTTAGCCATGCCAGCCAGATGACCATGGATACGTCTTTGGACAGCACCTGGCTCTTCGAGTTTGAAACAGAGATGAGTATCACCCTCTAGAGTCAGGAATACAATACAATACAATAGCAGAGTTGGAAGGGACCTTGTAGGTCTTCTAGTCCAACCCCCTGCGTGGGCAGGAACCTTATACCATTTCAGACAAATGGCTGTCTAACATCTTTTTAAAGACTTCCAGGGTTGGGGCATTCACAACTGCTGGAGGCAAGCTGTTCCAGAGGTTAATTGTTCTTACTGTCAGGAAATTTCTCCTTAGTTCTAAGTTGCTTCTCTCCTTGATTAGTTTCCACCCATTGCTTCTTGTCCTGCCCCCGGGTGCCTTGGAATGACTAACACATACTGTATGTGTGAGGGGAACCTTTACCTTTATATTTACTGTATCAATGTATTCATTCATTCGTTCATTCATCATTCATTCATTCATTCATCATTCATCCAAAAGGAGAGACATGTTCCCCACCTTCAAACACAGTAAGAAAAGTGGTTTGCCATTACTCTGTTTACCATTTTATTGCCTCTAGTCATTCATGCATTTTAGATGATGATTTATGAGCTGGAAGCCAATGCACTGTAACGCAGTTTCACCAGTTCACTCCTAGTATCAAACCACAAAGCCATTCCTCCCGTAATAACATTCCAATTGCATAGTACAATCTTTGCACTCCTCTCACCCACCAGGTAGATAAATATCCGTAGGCTACTGACGATATCGGAGATGAGTGCAATGTTCTCTATTGTCTGAGTAGTGGAAGGGCAGCCCTAAGATTGCTCTGCATTTCCAATGGAAAGCATTTCATATTTTCCAAGTTAGAAACAGAAGACTGCTTAATGGGTCAGGCAATGCATATTCAAGTCCAAGTTGTTTGTATATGATTGGTACAGCTGCTTATTGTTTTGCCAGTGGTGAATTGCTTGGGGGGGGGGGAGGATTTTTTCTTTCAATACTGTTTGTGTTGCACCAAAAAATGGAGTGGAATGGAAGAGAAGAGCAAGAAAGAATGGAAGGGGAGGGGAGGGGAGGGGAGGGGAGGGGAGGGGAGAGGAGAGGAGAGGAGAGAATACAGAACGACAAGAAAGAATGGAATGGAATGGAATGGAATGGAATAGAATAGAATAGAATAGAATAGAATAGAGGATGGAATGGAATGGGATGGGATAGGAATGGCATAAGAATAGGAATAGGAATAATAGGAATAGAATGGAAGAGAAGGGAAGGGAAGGGAAGAGCGAATAGAATAGAATGGAATGGAATAGAACAAGGAATGGAATGGAATGGAATGGAATAGAATAGAATAGAATAAAATAGAATAGAATAGAATAGAATAGAATGCTTGAAGGCACCTTGGAGGTCTTCAAGTCCAACCCCTTGCTCAAGCAGGAGGCCCTATATACCATTTCAGATGACTGACTGTCCAGTCGCTTCTTAAAAACCTCCACTGATGAAGCACCCACAGCTTCTAAAGACAAACTGTTTCACTGCTAAATTGATCTCACTGCTATGATGCTTCTCCTTAACTCCAGGTTGCTTCCTTGCTTAGTTTCCATCCATTGTTTCTTTTCTCTTGCCTTCTGGTGCCCCCCTCCTCTTTGTGGCAGCCCCTCGAATACCAGAACACTGCTAGCATGTCACCCCTAGTCCTTCTTTTCTCTAAGACTAGCCATACCCAAATCCTGCTTAGTTGTTGTTGTTGTTGCTTAGTTGCAGAATTCCAGAGGGGCAAAAAGAAACCAAAGAATGAGCAGAGGGTTTTAAGCAGTGGTGGGATTCAGCCAGTTTGCACCTATTCGGGAGAGCCGGTTATTAACTTTCTAAGCAGTTCGGAGAATTGGTTGTTGGAAGAAAATCTCATTTTGTTTTTCCCCACTTTACAGGGCTAATCCTGTAAGGCAGGGGTCTCCAACCTTTGCAACTTTAAGTCTGAAGGACTTCAGCTCCCAGAATTCTCCAGCCAGCAAAGCTGGCTGTAGAAGTCTGGGAGCTGAAGTCCTTCAGACTTAAAGTTGCAAAGGTTGGACACCCCTGCTGTAAGGAAGGCAGGAAGGAAACATCCTGGTGTTGTTTCTAATCTTGATTGCCCTGTTTACAGAAACTGCCTCTCCGGTTAACCCTTATGACATTGTAACAGCTAAGGTGAAGCGCCCATTGATGTGAGTGACATTGAGTTGGCCATGCCCACCCAGTCACATGACCACCGAGCCTCACCTACCCAGCTGGTCATTAGGGCAGAGAACCGGTTGTTAAATTATTTGAATCCCACCACTGGTCTCGAGACATTAAAAGAAATGCCCCGGTACCATGGAAGCTTGTTGAGGAACAACACACTTATTTTTCCTTTGATTCTATATAAGAGACGGCTGTGCTGAAGTAGCCAGCTGATGCAAGCTTTACATGGCGTGTTTCCCCATGTGTGCACTTAGCAGATATTCAGCAAGCTTTGTGGGGTTGCACCATTGTGTTGTTCATCATTCTTGCTTGGAAGCTTCCTGTCTGTATTTCTCCTTGTAACAATTAAGATAAACATCGGTTCCCTAATTTAACAGCAGCTAAGGGGAGCAGGAGCAATGGCTGAATTCTGCAGCACTGTCCCCATAAACACATTCTTAGCAAAGTGTTATTTTTCTAGGTTTCAAAATTATTGGCCAGCAGTGTCATCACAGCATCTCAGCTGCTGCCTGCAGAAGGCTTTGCCTTCACTAAAAGTATGCTTGTGATATTTATACTACTCTTCTTAGTATAAAGAGCTGGAAAAGTGAAGTGTTAATGCCACTGTATAGTGTTTTGGTAAGGCCACACTTGGAATACTGCATACAGTTTTGGTCGCCACAATGTAGAAAAGACGTGGAGACTCTAGAAAGAGTGCAGAGAAGAGCAACCAAGATGACTAGGGGACTGGAGACTAAAACATATGAAGAATGGTTGCAGGAGCTGGGTATGTCTAGTTTGATGAAGAGAAGGACCAGGGGAGACATGATAGCAGTGTTCCGATATCTCAGAGGGTGCCACAAAGAAGAGGGAGTCAAACTATTCTCCAAGGCACCTGGGAGCAGCACAAGAAGCAATGGGTGGAAACTAATCAAGGAGAGAAGCAACTTAGAACTAAGGAGAAATTTCCTGACACTTAGAACAATTAATCAGTGGAACAGCTTGCCTCCAGAAGTTGTGAATGCCCCAACCCTGGAAGTCTTTAAAAAGATGTTAGATAGCCATTTGTCTGAAATGGTATAAGGTTCTTGCCCACGCAGGGGGTTGGACTAGAAGACCTACAAGGTCCCTTCCAACTCTGCTATTGTAAATGGTATAGGGCTTCCTGCCTAGGCAGGGGGTTGGACTAGATGACCTCCAAGGTCCCTTCCCACTCTGCTATTTTATTATTGTATTATTGTAAAATCCCACAGAGAGTTTGAACCTTGGTGTAGACTCCTAAGGTGCAGTTAGTAGAATGCTGGGCAGATGCTGGGTATAAAGTTTCCATCTGAGGTTCCAAGCAAGCTGAAAGATCTGGAATGGTTGATCTTCCTTTTTTCTGTAAGTCCCAGTATCTATTTAATTAATTGATTTTAGAATTTCACCTTTAGAACCTCTAATTCCTAAATAACCTCTTGGTTCCTGGATAGTCAACAGATGAAAACACTGATGAATCCTCCAAACCCCTGAAAGTGGAATTCCATCTTGAATGCAAGCAGAATTTTTCTATTAGTTGGAAAAGTGGGATCTCCAAAGAAATGATTAAAGTTTTCTTCAACTTTAAACCCAGTTCTTCGTGCATCAGCATTGACATATCCACAATGTCAATGTTCCAAGTAATATATCACCTTATATTGTTCTTGGTTTACCACTCCCTTTTCCTTAGATGTTACCCCAACTTTTCAATCTAACCTATCATTCTGGGAATGTGTGAAAGCTGTTCTTGCCCAAACGCCTTGATTTTGGGATTAAGGTAAAGGTTCCCCTTGCATATACATACATGCTAGTTGTTCTCAACTCTAGAGGGCAGTGCCCATCTCCATTTCAAAGCCAAAGAGCAAGTGCTGTCCCGAGACATCTCCATGGTCATGTGGCCAGCATGATAAATGACAAAGGTGCACAGAACGCTGTTACTTTCCCACCAAAGCTCGTTCCTATTTTTCTACTTGCATTTTTACATGCTTTCGAACTGTTAGGTTGTCACAAGTTGGGACAAGTAATGGGAGCTCACTCTGTTGCACAGCACTAGGGATTCGAACCACCAAACTTCTGACCTTTCTGATCGACAAGCTCAGTGTCTTAGCTACTGTTCCACCATGGTCCTTTAGGATTTTGGGATGAGCACTATACAAAACACTGCTTGAAAGTCGCAATGCAGGAATTAAAGACGCTTACAGGTGAATTCTCAGGTTTTGATAGATAAACTATTCCTGAAATAAAAAGTTGTTCCAGTTTCTGGGTGGCTTGACAAATACTCATGCGGAGGTAAAACCAAGAGAAAGAAGGTTTTAGTTAGTAGCCATGTTGCAGCCTTATCTCTACATGCAATGGAATAAAAGCTCTGCAGTTCATACATGAGTTCTCTTACAATTACTGTGGAATGTAGCTTCATTTTTAATTCATGTTTAAACAACATTGGATCAAAGCAGGATGATGGAAAGGAAGAGATAGTTAGCATGATCCTCAGCTGAGGAAACTTTTGCACCGAGTCAGAGAAAAAGACCTAGCATGGATGCTTCATTATCTCACCGGCTGAGTTTGGGAGGACCAAATGTTCCCGAGCTGAAGAGCGAGGTTTGAATCATCCCAACTAACCACGTCCACTTCAGGAAGTGCCTTGAGGGATAAAGAGTTCAGAACAAGAAGGCTTTCCCTTGGAAGATCCTGGCCACTCAGCCCATGAGTTCCTGGTAGCCTAAAATGCTGGCTGGAGTCAACCAGATCAAAGGCTCGCTCGGCGTTTGCTTGGGCCAAGTGCTGTCCTTGTGAAGGAGGGAAGAAGAAGAAGAGGTATAAACCCGGGCTCCACCTGAGTTCTCAAGATCTTGATTCAGCACCCAGGTCAGGAGAAGCAGGGGTCGGTGTTCTTTGAGGGATCTTGACTTGGGTGGGGTCTCCCCGGGCTTCCCTTGCAACCGGGGTGGGGGGTGGGAGAAACACGAGGGGAAACTGGGGCGGGCAGTGGGGGATCCTAATAGGGCTGGAAAAGGCTGCTGGAAAAGCGCCTTCCCCATTAAGAATCTCTCCCAGAGCTGTCCGCAAGGTGCTGGACAGCGCCTAGAAAGAAAGTCAAGACTCGTCCAGACCAACGCCGGAGAAACCAGCCCGGTTGGGGGCGCCAGGGAGCTCTAAGCACCCCCTCCCCTTGCTCAGGAAAGACCCCCGCGCTCTCGCTCTCTCTCGCCCGCCCGCCCACTCCCCTCCCTTCTTCCCCGGCTACTAACCCAGTGCTTAAAAGCCAGGCAACTTTGCGCGCGGTTCCTCGCCTCCTTTCTCCTCCCCATCGGAGCGCAAAATACGGGGCGCTCCAGGTGCAGCCTCCGCCGCTGCTTAGCCGAGTGGTGGTGGTTGGGGGGGGGAGGAAGCGAGGAGGAGGAGGGGGGGCTACTACTTCGCGTAGCTTGCTTTCCTTCCCCTTTCAGTCGCTCGGCGGCAGCCCCGGCTGCTTCCTGCGCCTCGGGCGCTGCGGACTCTCCGGCGCTGGGAGGCCCTGCCAGCCGCCACCGCCGCCGCCGCCGCCAGCTCGCCTTACCCCCCTCCGGGCTCGCCTGGCCTCAGCTGCCGGAGAAGCCGCCGCCAGCCTTCGCCCCCGCCGCTGCAGGATGTCGAACTCGAGCAGGAAGGACTTTGACGTGAAGCACATCTTGCGCCTCCGCTGGAAACTGTTCAGTCACCCGGCGGCGCCCGCGGTCGGCTGTTTGCAACCGGACGGCAGCTTCGAGCACTGGGGCCCGAGCCAGAGCCGGCTGCTGAAGAGCCAGGAGCGAAGCGGAGGAGGAGGCGCCTTCTGGAAGAAAGCCTCCTCCGCCTCGCCCTCGCAGTCCTCGGCCGCCGCCTGCCCGCCGCCGCCGCCCTGCGCCGTCTCTTCACTGCCCCTCAACGGGACGTCGCTGCCGGCCACCCGGCTCCATGGGCTGGCCGAGCCGCAAGGCCCCCCGCCGGCCCCTCGCACCATCTTCTACGTCGAGTCTCTGGACGAAAGGCCAGGAGGAGGAGGAGGAGGAGGAAGCAACGGGGGGGACTTCGCTGAGTTCCCCCGCCCGGAGGAGAAGGCGCTGGTGCTGCGCGAAATCAAGGGGGAGCCGCTGCCCTTCGCCGATGGAGGCGGCCGGGCAACAGGTGAAGGCGCCGCGCACAGGTAAGCTACTCAAGCGAGAGAGCGAGCGAGCGAGCGAGGGTTGCCCGGCCGGAGGAGCGCCCCTGGCCGGCTAAGGAAAGCCCAACATCGCGCAGTTCCCCAACCACGCTCCCTGCCTTGCTTTGCCCTGCCCTGTCTTGCCCTATTTTGCTCAGTTATGGGGAGAAAACCCCTCGCTAGCTCGGCCAATTTGGGCTCAATTCTGATTGTTCACAGATGAACAGAGTTGGAAGGGACCTTGCAGGTCATCTAGTCCAACCCCCTGCCCAAGCAGGAGACCCTACATCTGCCTCTACCTAGGATTGAACTCACAACCGGGGGCCAGCTTCACCCGGGACTTGGCGCGAAGATGGGTGGTGGGTCGCCTTTTGGGAAACCGGGGACCCTCGCAGTTGGGATTCGTCTCGACGGTTAAGCCGGCCGTTTCTCTGGCACCGGGCGAGAAGCGCCCCCACCCCACCCCACCCGCCTGCCGGCTCCTTCCCTTGACGTTGACTTTTGAGTCAACTGCGCAAAGAAGCAGTTTGCTTTCTCCTCCTCTTTGTCCTTCTCCATCCTTTCGGTCCGACCGTGCCGTTAGAGCTCGGTAGCGACCCAACTTCGGAGTCTTTTTGTCGCTGGAGGAGAATCGCACGGACGCCCGCCGATCCGGTGGGGAAGCCACTCGTTCACGCACACCAAGTGCTCAGTGGTGTAGTTGAGTTTTGCAAGCAGGCTGTCTGAGCAGATGCTAGCAGCGTTGTGTCCGGTTGCTGTCGCGCGGGTTTAAAAGCAACTTTCTAGGTTATTCCGTAGCGGATTGACCACCAAACTGATAGATAGAGACAGTCATTAAGCAGAACCGATGCTGTGTTTGAACTCGCTCCAAGAGACAGCGAAGTCCCGTTTCAATCCTTCCCAGTGGCATGAAGTCTACAACGTTTCAAAACTCAAACTTTGCTTGAGAAGAATAGATCGGATGCTCACCGACGCCCTAATCCTCTTGGGGAGTTCTAGAATCAACAGATTTGTTTTTTTGTTTTCTTAAGGCTGCAAGAGAACTGGGCTGATAGCGAGAAAGCACTCCATGGTCTAACTTTTTTCATCACATGTTGATGTGCCCTGTCCAAAATAAATTCTCCATATAGTTCTGCTTTAATAGTGTATATTAGTACTTATGCAATACTTTTTTTTTTCCTGGAACCAGTTTCTTGGGCGTGAGCCTTGGGCTTAAGTTGGAATTTTGTGTAGAGGGGTAAAGATTGTGTTGCAAACCGATACAATCAAAGGATTGCATGTCCCAAAATGTCAACATTGTAAGATTCAACATTGTAAGATTGCATGTGGCTTTCCTTACATACTTTAATTATTTTTATGCACATGCTTTAATTATCCTAAATTGCCACCGACACTATTTAGAGATTTGTTGTATCAAAACAAGTGACCATTCTTAATTTTTGCGTTTGTGTTTATACACTATATTTCCCCCCAGAAAGTCATTAATGTCTTGTCTCCCAAGCTTTCTTACAAAGAACCCAATACTATTATTAATTAGTTACAGCTTTGAAACTAATGATCCTCTCATCTAGGCTCCTACTCTAAATTCAAAGAACTAAGATAAGCAAAACTTTTATATTAGTTGGACTGCTGTTGTACATGGACATGCATACATCTATGCGCTCAAGATACTTATACAAAATTGAAAATTCCCTATTAGTAGTCCAAAGTTGCTGATTGAAAAGTGTGTGATAGGGAAACTACGCAAAATTGTTTGTTTAATAAGAATTATGCAGGGAAAGCCCATGATTTCTGTATCCAATTTATTTTATTGATGGATTGATTTACCCAAATGGATTTAGAAATAAGATAAAACAAAATGAAGGACATTTAAAAGAGGAGGGGGGAAAAAAACCAAGGTTACAGATTTGAATAGCCCCACTTGGGCTATTAGTTCCAGTACAGTTTAATACAAATTATTTATTCCTAAAGGTTGAAGTTAAAGCTCCATGAACAGCTTCTGAACAAATATGCTGGTATAGAGTTTCATATGTATTTGCCTAAAAAGTTTCCATTTGGATTGGTAACATTTTCAAAAAGAATATTTCCCTCCTTTTTCCCCCGATAACACTTAACAGAGTTGAAAATCTTGTTTCTTTTTTGGCTATTTATTTTAATGTTCTTCCATTCATTCTACTCCTGGGATGGCTTGAAATTCAAATTAAAGTTAGAAAGCACTTTTGTTTGTCAGATTCCAACCAGTTGATTCAATCAAAGGTAAACATATTAAAACCTGTTTGCTTCAGTGAATATTGACATGCAATCTCACCTATTAAAAGCAAGGAGACTTAAAGATTCTTGACTAGATCTAATATCAGAAGGAAAACAAGCCAAGCATAGCGGGAACAATATTTTATATTGCTAGAAATAAAGGGATTTTAAGCCATGCCATTAGGATTTGCTGATGTATGTACTTTTTAGCTGAAATATTTCTAGCACCTGTCATACAGCTAACCAAATGCTGACTGAGATGTCAGTGGGGTTTATTCAAATGTTTAAATGATCATTGATAGCCTGAAATATTTTATTTTGAATTATGACATTTCAGGTGCATTGAATTTGTTTCACCATTATGTCTATATCTACAGGGCTCAAATGCTCCCTTCTGTCCTTCCTTCCTACCTTCCTTCCTTCCTTCCTTTTTTTTTTTTACTTTCTCCCTTTCTCCCGTCTTTCCTTTTCTTTCTTTCTCTTTCTCCCTCTCTTTCTTCCTACTTTCCCTTCCTTCTTTCCTTCTTTTTCCTTCCTTCTTTTCCTTCCTTCCATTCTTATTCTTTCCTTTTCTTTGTCTCTCCATTCCTTCTTTTGTCTTCCTCCCTTCCTTCTTTTTTCTTCCTTCCTTCTTTCTTTCTTTCTCTCTCTCTCTCTCTCTCTCTCTCTCTCTCTCTTCTTTCCCTTCCTTCCTTCTTTCCCTTCCTTCTTTTTCCTTCCTCCTTCCTTCCTTCCTTCCTTTTTTTTCTTCCTATCCAATATTAAGCTTTGGAGAGTGTTGACATATATTTTCTAAATTATGTAGTGAAGTTTCTAATAATTTGGAATTTAGCTACTTTTCAATGCCTTTAGGACATGTCATCACCACCGTTTCTCAAAACGTTCAAGTGAGAAGGTTCCCCTGAAGTTCAGTGACTAAGAACTGATTAATGGGTTTTTTAAAAAACTTTTATGGCACTGTCCCAAAGGAATACAAGGAGAGGAAAAAAATCTGTGTCACTTCATTTGTCTTTCTTCACACAGAGCACATACATTTCAAAGAAACAGAGTACATAACCATTTCGAAGAAACTTAATGAATATTTTAAAACCAACAAACAGAATTTCATATAATCAGAAAGAGGGAGAAAAAAAGATAATCAAAGTAGCACAACAGTGGGACAAAGTTATGGAAAAGTTTCCTTCAACTTTCATGTGCTTCATTTTAATGGAAATTAGGCTATGAGATTTAGGTCATTTACGGTTTATTGATTTTCACTATTAGGGACACGGTGGCTCTGTGGCTAAGATGCTGAGCTTGTCGATCAGAAAGATTGCTAATTCAGTGATTCGAATCCCTAGCACCACGTAACAGAGTGAGCTCCCGTTACTTGTCCCAACTTCTGCCAACCTAGCAGTTCGAAAGCAGATAAAAATGCAAGTAGAAAAAATAGGAACCACCTTTGATGGGAAGGGAACAATGTTCCGTGCACCTTCAGCATTTAGTCATGCCAGCCACATGACCACAGAGACATCTTCGGACAGCACTGGCTCTTTGGCTTTGAAACAGAGATGAGCACCGCCCCCTAGAGTCGGGAACGACTAGCACATATGTGCATGGGGAACCTTTGCCTTTATAGGTACTGAAGAGAGAACTTTTAAAATCTTTCTTGGGTTTAATTCAGTCCTTGAATCAAATATAATTACTACTTCTTCATCATTGTCCTTGTCGGTGAATCTAAAATAGAATTTGTAAATAAAAGCAAGTGCTGGCTCTTCGGCTTTGAAACAGAGATGAGCACTGCCCCCTAGAGTCGGGAACGACTAGCACATATGTGCGAGGGGAACCTTTACCTTTACCTTATTTTCATATTATAACCCAGTCTTCCAGGTTTCCGTGTCAAACATATGGCTACATTGCATTTCACCTAAAGTATGGTACACATAGCTTGTAACTTGTGGCTTAACTCTCAAAATGCTGTTTGCTTATGCAGAATAGGCTAAAGAAAGATCCCAGATGGGAGATTCACTCTATCCTTGCTTATTGGAAAAGGACCATAAAAAGTAGCCAGTGAGATTTCTTTTCTTTTTTTAAATTAAAAAGAAAAGTAGGAACGACCCTGTCTATCACATGAGCTGTTCCGGTTTGATCAGCTGTTCCATTCAGAAAACAGAAAAAAAGAGCTTATTTCACTGAGCCGAGTAGAATACCCCCATGCAGGGGGAAAAAAATCTCGGCTCCTTTGCCAAGTGAGGAATCTTCTTTGAGCAATTTTTCATGCATATCATGATACACGAATCCATTTCAAGGCAGGAAAGCTGTGAAGCTGATTTTTTTAAAAATACCATTTGACTTCTTTTATTGAAAAGTTTTGCAGGTATTCATTACTATTTTTTTTTCCAAATTGGGGGGGAGCATCTGGGCATTCATAAGCATGTTGGTGATTCTATAGAATGACAATCATGAAGTTAAAGTCTTCTAGGATGGGTTTGTGCAGTGCATTAAAAGAAAACAGATTTTCAATTAAACATATGATAGAAAGTGGCTTTATATCTCAACCCTCTGAGATATCGCAAGACTGCTATCATGTCTTTCCTAGTCCCTCTTTTGCTTAAGGTAGACATACCCAGTTCCTGCAACTGTTCTTTGTATGTTTTAGCCTCCAGTCCCCTAAACAAAGATGATTAGGGGACTGGAGGCTAAAACATATGAAGAACGGTTGCAGGAACTAGGTATATCTAGTTTAATGAAAAGAAGGACTAGGGGAGACATGATAGCAGTCTTCCAATATCTCAGGGGCTGCCACAAAGAAGAGGGAGTCAAACTGTTCTCCAAAGACGTGAGGGCAGGACAAGAAGCAATGGGTGGAAACTGATCAAGGAGAGAAGCAACTTAGAACTATGGAGAAATTTTCTGAAAGTTAGAACAATTAATCAATGGAAGAACTTGCCTCCAGAAGTTATGAATGCTCCAATAATGGAAGTTTTTAAGAGGAGATTGCATAACCACTTATCTGAAGTGATGTAGGGTTTCCTGCCTAAGCAGGGGGTTGGACTAGAAGACCTCCAAGGTCCCTTCCAATGCTTTTGTTCTATTCTATATTCTTTTGCAAGATCAGTAGGTTAGGATAGCCCAAAGCAGTGGTGGGTTTCTGCAGGCTCGCACCTACTCGCGAGAGCCGGTTGGTGAAATTTAGAGAACCGGTGAGAGGGGGTTCCTCTCACTTCTCCGGCTCGACTTTCCGACCGCTGCTCCCCTCCGCGGGGAGGCGGAACCAGAGTTACCAATCTGGTACCGCCCCAGGCGCTTGATGGACCCGGATGGGTTCCAGACAGCGCTTGGGCCATTTCCTGTATCCCTGACCCGCGCCCCGATGGAGGACCTCACGGCCGCATGGAACATTGCGGCCGTGGGAGCCTTGGATCGGGTCGCGCCCTTGCGGCCTCTCTTGCGGCGGCGAACCACCCTGGCTCCTTGGTTTACTGAGGAGCTGCAGGTGATGAAACGCCGCAAGAGATGCCTAGAGGGAAGATGGAGGTCTAGCCGTTCTGAATCTGACCGGACACAGGTAAGAGCCCATTTACGGACTTACATTGTGGCGCTGAGAGTGGCCAAACGTCACCATTGTGCCACTCTCATAGCATCCGCAGAAAACCGCCCTGCCGCCCTGTTTAGGGTGACCCGCTCCCTCCTCCAACAGAGGGAGCGGGAAGCCCCGCTACAGGGTAGAGCAGAGGAATTTGTGACTTTTCTGCAGGAGAAAACCGCTCAGATACAGAGTGAGCTAGCCCCCATTCATGGCCCAGTGGGATGCCACAAGAGAGATCTTGTTTGGGAGGAGTTTGACCCCGTTACTTCCGAGGATATGGAAAGGCTACGTGGGCGACTGCGAGCCACCACATGTTTATTGGACCCGTGCCCCTCCTGGCTTGTACTGGCATCCTGGGAGGTGACACGAGGCTGGCTCCAAGAGGTTGTCAACGCATCCTTAAGTGAGGGTTCCTTGCCTGCTTCCCTAAAAGAGGCCATGGTGAGGCCCCTCCTTAAGAAGCCCTCTTTGGACCCAGCTCTTTTAAACAACTATCGTCCAGTCTCCAACCTTCCCTTTTTGGCGAAGGTTGTCGAGAGTGTGGTGGCACAACAGTTTCCCCGTCACCTGGAGGAAATTGAGTATCTAGATCCGCGCCAGTCCGGCTTTCGGCCCGGGCATAGCACCGAGACGGCATTGGTCGCGTTGGTAGATGATCTCTGGAGGGCCAGAGATGGGGGATGTTCCTCCATCCTGGTCCTATTAGACCTCTCGGCGGCTTTCGATACCATCGACCATGGTATCCTATTGCATCGGCTGGGGGGGTTGGGGGTGGGAGGCACCGTTTTACGGTGGTTCTCCTCCTACCTCTCTGGCCGATCGCAATTTGTGCGGGCAGGAGAGCAGAGGTCGACCCCGAGACCCCTCACATGCGGGGTGCCTCAGGGGTCGGTCCTCTCGCCTCTCCTGTTTAATGCATATATGAAGCCGCTGGGTGAGATCATCCGTGGTTTTGGGGTAGAGTACCACCTGTACGCTGATGACACCCAGCTGTACATATCTACCCCAAACCACCCCAACGATGCCGTAGCGGTGATGTGCCAGTGCCTGGAAGCCGTGCGGATCTGGATGGGAAGTAGCGGACTCAAGCTCAACCCGACCAAGACCGAGTGGCTGTGGTTTCCGGCTGCCTGATTCAACCAGCTCTCTCCAACGCTGGCCATAGGGGGCGAACATCTTGCCCCTGTGGATGGGGCGCGCAATTTGGGTGTCCTCCTGGATACCCGGCTGTCTATGGAAGAGCAAGTGACAGCCGTGGCCAGGAGGGCGTTTTACCAGGTTCGCCTGGTTCGCCAATTGCGCCCCCTATTGGATCGGGACGCCCTTCGCACAGTCACTCATGCCCTCGTGACATCCCGACTGGACTATTGTAACTCTCTCTACATGGGGCTTCCCTTGAGGTGCACCCGGAGGCTTCAGTTAGTTCAGAATGCAGCCGCGCGAGCAATTATGGGGACCACTAGGTTCACCCACGTTACACCGCTCTTGCGCGAGCTGCACTGGCTGCCTGTCGTCTTCCGGGTGCGCTTCAAGGTGCTAATTATCATCTTCAAGGTGCTCCATGGCTCGGGACCTAGCTATCTGCGGGATCGGATCCTGCCCCATACATCCTCACGGCCGATTCGCTCCCACAGAGAGGGACTTCTCCGGGTGCCGTCCACTAGACTTTGTCAGCGGGCGACGCCCAGGGGAAGGGCTCTCTCTGTGGCGGGCCCGGCCCTCTGGAACGACCTTCCCCCCGATATCAGAACGACCACTGACCTCCGCTCCTTCCGTACGAAATTGAAGACCCATTTCTTTCGACTGGCCGGCCTTGGATAGTCTCTCTGTCTATAGATTTCAAATGTATTTTAATGGGTTTTTAATTATTTTTAGCACGGGATAATAGTGTTTAATTGTGTTTTAAAGTATGTATTTTTGTATTTATTGTTTATATTGTTTTTAGTTCCTCCTGTGCACCGCCCCGGGTCCCTGTGGGGAGAGGGAGCGGTTAATAAATTCGAATTTATTATTATTATTATTATTATGTTCCACCGGCATACCTGGAAGTAAATCTGGCTCGCCGCTGCCAGTGACCCAACGGGAAGGAAAGGAAAGGAAGGAAGGAAGGAAGGAAGAAAGGAAAGAAAGAAAGAAAGAAAGAAAGAAAGAAAGAAAGAAAGAAAGAAAGAAAGAAAGAAAGAAAGAAAGAAAGAAAGAAAGAATTTATCATCACAATTGAGTCCAAAATTTTGGTTGCTAAGCAAGAGTGTTGTTAAATGAGTTTCACCACATTTTAAAAGGTGGCCACTCCCACCCTGTCACATGACTGCTAATCCATGCCCACAAAATATGCCACACCTACAGAGTAGGTTCTAAAAAAATTTGAAACCCACCACTGGCCCAAAGGCTCAGATATCTTGACATCACTGGCCTAAATCTATGACCTTCTGGGGGGGGAAATCCAGATAGGAAAAAAAGGTTTACCAGGAAACTTCATTCTTTCAAGTAAGCATGTAGAATTATGTGTTGTAAGTTTGCTTCAGGCATCCCCGGGGTCAGTAAGAGGCTTGAAAGCAAAGGAAAACCTCAGGACAATTCAGTTCTATTTCATTCTCTTCCTGAGAATGTCTCCAAGAACATTCTCAAGCCTGCCGTGTTTGGTAGACCTTTTAAAAAGTTCTCGACGTGAGACGACAGACAAGAGGCACTTGTAGTTTTGCACATTTTTCTTCCTTGCTGTTTCTGGCTGAACAACTGTGGACGTTTGCGTTCCTTCAAACACAACCAGATCTGTTTGAGGTGGAATAGCACCAAGGGCTGCGAGATTCAAAGGCTCACATCGTGTCACGTTTCAGAACTGGCGCCAATTCTCTTTCAAGAGTTCTCTGTCCCTGACTTCGTATGACTGCTTATCTCTTTGCTTAGAAACGTTTCCAGAAGACCCAACTTCTTTGTTGCAAAGAAGTGTGTTTGTGTGTGTGTGTGTATATGTTTGTATCAATAAAGACACTGAAGCAAGGGGAAGAAAATGCAATCCATCTTCTGTACTAGAGCTACATTATATATTCGGACTCACTTATTTTATTTTATTTATTTATTTATTTTATTAAATTTATACCCCGCCCTTCTCCTTGTTAGGACCCAGGGCGGCGCACAGGCATCTTAAAAACACAAAATACAATAAATATCAATTAAAATGTAATTAAATTCATTAACCCATGCTAAAAACCCAATATTAAAAACCCTACCAAATTACAAATTTCCTTAAAAAGTCAGAAACGGGGGGCTATCCTAGGCCGGCTTGTTGGAATAAGTACATCTTAAGACGTTGGCGGAAGAGGCGGAGGTCCAAGATTGTGCGAAGGTCGGGGGTAGGTCGTTCCAGAGGGCCGGGTCCACCACAGAGAAGGCCCTTCCTCTGGGTGTCACCAACCGGCATTGCCCGGCCGACGGCACCCGAAGAAGACCCTCTCTGTGGGAGCGGATCGGGCGAAGGGATGTATGGGGCAGGAGGCGGTCTCGTATATAGCTAGGCCCCGAGCCATGGAGCGATTTAAAGATGGTCATCAGTACCTTGAAGCGCACTCGAAAGGCCACAGGCAGCCAGTGCAGCTCGCGCAGGAGAGGTGTTACGTGGGTTTGCCTTGGGGCACCCATAATCACCCGCGCGGCCGCATTCTGTACTAACTGTAGCTTTCGAGTGCACCTCAAGGGAAGCCCCATGTAGAGAGCGTTGCACTTTCTCCCAACTTAAAATGTGTTCCAACTGCTATAAACCTTGAAAATAGCTTGCGTTAAATGGATAGAAATCCCCTTTGCTTCCACCAGTATCTGGAGCAAGACCTGGTAAATTGTGGGCTGGTTTAAGTATACAAATATCAACTAAGCTTCATTCAAACATTACACGCACTTAGATCCAATGGAACGCTATCCAATGTCTGTGCCGTTAAAATTCAATAATGCTCTGTTATTATTGATTAATGTTTATCTTTCACCATCTCAAAACGGATCTCATTTTAACAGCCTATGGAACAACTATAAACCTTCCATAAATAACATCCTCTTAAGATAATCGTTTTTGCCAAACCCAAATCTCCCATTCATTTTACACAATAAGCTTTAATAACACGAATTATAATTTCCAGTTATAAACAAAGAACAAAGTGTTCCTTGTCTCCTGTAATATAACATTGGGGTTGGGAGGAAAGATATATTTTTCTTTTCCCGCTTCTCTAGAATTCACATTTTTTTTTACTTATCTTAGAAGGAAGGAGCATCTGGGGATCCATTTGCAGTTTTGAGAAATGTGGTGGAAAGTCTTAAAAATGCCCTGTCTGGCATGAAGGTTTGGCCATGGCAAGTTACAAAAGGCCTCCTTCACGAGAAGACTATTCCATGGTCAACATGCACCCCAGGATAAGATTTATGAAGCCAATTTTTTTCCATAAATAAAAATGCTTCAAGCTGTTGCTTTGCTATATACAACCTGTTCTTCGTGTTTGACTTTTTAAAGTGGGGAGGGGTTGAGAGAGATTCTTGAAGGGTTGCCCTCACCAATCAGTATCTTGATTGATTAATTTGTTGTTGTTAGTTGTGAAGTCATGACCAATCCATTGCAACCCAATCAACAATGTTCCTCCAGGCCTTCCTGTCCTCTACCATCCTCTGGAGTCCATTTAAGCTCACGCCTACTGCTTTGGTGACTCCATCCAGCCACCTCATTCTCTGTTGTCCCGTTCTTCTTTTGTCCTCAGTCATTCCCAGGATTAGGCTCTTCTCCAGTGAGTCTTCTCTTCTTCTGATTAATTATGTGACATCAAATCGATGCCAGCTGTTAGAGATCCCATAGATAGCTTTTCTCCATCACCATCTATCCTCTACTTAACAGAATTAGGGAGCTCAAAGGGACCTTGTCCAACCCCCTGCTCAGGCAGGAAACACTATACCGTTTCAAAGAAATGGTTGTCCAATCTATTCTTAAACACTCCCAGTAGTGGAGCATCCATAACTTCCAAAGGAAAGACATTCTACTGTTTAATCGTTCTCACTATTAGTTAGTTTATTTTATTGTCATTGCACCTCGTACAATGAAATTAAATGCCATCTTCAGGGTACATCGTAACTATAAAAATAAAACACAAACACACATCCTTCACATTCTATATCTAGACAATCAAATTGAAAACCCCTGATACTGCATTAATATTCCACTATGCAGGAGAGTTCAGCAGAGTTACTTCCCTGGGATAGAAGCTGTTTTTCAGCCTATTTGTCCTTGTTTTTATTATCCTGTACCGTCTGCCAGGTGGTAATAGTTCTAAAGATGGGTGTCTAGGATGAGATGGATCTTTAAGAATGTTCTGAACTTTCTTAAGGCAACGGGAGCTATCAAGTTCTTCCAAGGAGGGTAGAGGACAACCCATGATCCTCTGGGCAATGATGTTGACCCTCTGGAGTTAAGGAAGTTAGTTCTTAGTTCTAGGTTGCTTCTCAAATCTGTAGCGCCACATAATGGAGTGAGCTCCTATGACTTGTCGCAGCTTCTGCCACCTAGCAGTTCGAAAGCATGTAAAAATGCAAGTAGAAAAATAGGGACCAGCTTTGGTGGGAAGGTAACAGTGTTCCATGCGCCTTCGGTGTTTAGTCATGTCAGCCACATGACCACGGAGACATCTTCAGACAGCGCTGGCCCTTCGGCTTTGAAACGGAGATGAGCACTGCCCCCTAGAGTTGGGAACAACTAGCACATATGTGCAAGGGAAACCTTTATCTTTCATAGGTAGAATCAAAGGTAGAGAGAACTTTTAAAATCTTTCTTGGGTTTAATTCAGTCCTTGAATCAAATATAATTACTGCTTCTTCATCATTTTCCTTGTCGGTGAATCTAAAATAGAATTTGTAAATAAAAGCAAAGCACAATTACTCTTTTGTATGGGTGTCTAATCCTTGTTTATTTTATAAATAAGGTACATTACGATAAATATTTCAGCGCAGCCATATATTCAGCCTAAGACAGGAACGTCATTAGGTGGGAATTAGCCTGACAGAAACTATTTTCAAATTTTGTAATGTTTTCAGCTGAGGAAAGAACATAATGTTTAATCTACTTGAAATAAGCTTTCATGGTGTTTATCAATGAGCTTGGTTCATTTCCCAGGATCTGAGCTACATAAGCAATAGAAATGGGCAACACCTGAAAGAAAAAGGAATATTGCCGGTTATTGACTTATTTATTGATCAGCTCAAAAATGTAACATATGTGTGTGTGTGTGTGTTAGGTTTTGAGCTGATAAATAAATAAACAATGGAGACTAGGATAGATCTATTTTGAGCTATATAGCTCTCATCAGCTAGCCATACCCTTACTGGGATTCGAACCAGGGAAGTATTACATGAGAGGCAGTTGTAATTGTCACCAGACCACTGGTTATATCCTGATCAGCTGAGACAGGGGAAATAAGTATATGCTTGTGTCACAACACCCTGGTAAGCCCCAATTAATGGAGGAAGCATACTGCTTTCCTTTTCTGCCTTTCGGCTCATCACCAGAGACCATCTAGACAGAAAGCTATGAGTTTCGTGGTGTCTTTTTTTATATATGTGTGTGTTAGGTTTTGAGCTGATAAATAAATAAAACTATTAAATAAATAAGGGAGACTAGGATAGATCTATTTCAAGCTATTTAGCTCTCATCAGCTAGCCATACCCTTACTGGGATTTGAACCGGGACTGTATTACAGGTTAGGCAGATGTTTTAGCCACTATGCCACCAGGTTCTCCTCCTGATCAGCTGAGACAGGGGAATAAGTATATGCTTGTGTCACAACACCCTGGTAAGCCCCAATTAAGGGAGGAAGCATACTGGTTTCCTTTTCTTTCTTTCAGCTCATCATCAGAGACCATCCAGAGAGAAAGCTCTTAGTTTCGTTGTGACACAAGCATATCTATATCTATATCTATATCTATATCTATATCTATATCTATATCTATATCTATATCTATATCTATATCTATATCTATATCTATATCTATATCTATATCTATATCTACATCTACATCTACATCTACATCTACATCTACATCTACATCTACATCTACATCTACATCATCTACATCTACATCATCTACATCTACATCTCTATCTCTATCTCTATCTCTATCTATCTATCTATCTATCTATCTATCTATCTATCTATCTATCTATCTATCTATCTATCTATCTATCTATCTATCTATCTATCTATCTATCTAACAATTTGGAAACCATAATCAGACAATGAAAATTGGCTTTTTATTACAGAGTAGGAAAAGAGGAAACACTGATATACATTGGCAAACAGGATTACTATTTCCATTTTTTGCTTAGAATGGCTGTAAATCAATATGAATGATCATTTTGTTGAAGTCTGACTGTTTTTCATATCTGAGCCAAAATTGCATTTTTATTTCTGTCTTTTTCTTTGATAATATACTTTCATTGTACATTATCATTGTTTCCCCCAAGTAATTTTTTCCATGTTGAGTACTATGCATTTCTTTAAATCAGTGCAACTGTACTATTTCTGTGTCATTATTTATAGTGCTACCTCAGCCATTATAACCTTTTCCTTTAATTTGTCTCCAAGAAAAGATTCTTAGAAATAAGATTGTAAATGTCTCCTTTGAATTCTTGAATGAATAAGGAAATAATTTAAGAAAAAATAAAGGCAGGCTTCTTATATACCATCTGCCTAATTACCTGCTGAGTTACTAAGTCAGCCACTACACAGGTGTCATTTTAAAAATGAGGAAGTTCCACTGTCAACACTATTTC
The DNA here is from genome assembly GCA_039707465.1 of Rhabdophis nuchalis. Taxonomy (NCBI): domain Eukaryota; kingdom Metazoa; phylum Chordata; class Lepidosauria; order Squamata; family Natricidae; genus Rhabdophis; species Rhabdophis nuchalis. The sequence continues at coordinate 11,320,012 of CM077651.1, read as the reverse complement.
ATGAGAAAGAGTTATTTCCTCCCCTGTGGTATGCCACTGATAATTTCCGTGTTTTTATTAGCAACTTTAAGAAGAACTTGAGATAGTTTTTCCATCATTTCAAATTTAGAAAATGCAAGAAGGTGAATTTATACATTTGGAAGCATGTTTTCTTATGTGCTGTCTGTGCGGGTTCTAGAGTGGTGTTACTTAACTTGGGAGCTTGAAGGTGTGTGGACATCGTGGCGACCAAAACTGTATGCAGTATTCCAAGTGTGGCCTTACCAAGGCACTATACAGTGGTATTAATCACGTGAAGTGTTAATGCCACTGTATAGTGCCTTGGTAAGGCCACACTTGGAATACTGCATACAGTTTTGGTCGCCATGATGTAGAAAAGATGTGGAGACTCTGGAAAGAGTGCAGAGAAGAGCAACCAAGATGATTAGGGGACTGGAGACTAAAACATATGAAGAACGGTTGCAGGAGCTGGGTATGTCTAGTTTGATGAAGAGAAGGACCAGGGGAGACATGATAGCAGTGTTCCGATATCTCAGAGGGTGCCACAAAGAAGAGGGAGTCAAACTGTTCTCCAAGGCACCTGGGGGCAGGACAAGAAGCAATGGGTGGAAACTAATCAAGGAGAGAAGCAACTTAGAACTAAGGAGAAATTTTCTGACAGTTAGAACAATTAACCTCTGGAACAGCTTGCCTCCAGCAGTTGTGAATGCCCCAACCCTGGAAGTCTTTAAAAAGATGTTAGATAGCCATTTTTCTGAAATGGTGTAAGGTTCCTGCCCACAGAGGGGGTTGGATTAGAAGACCTACAAGGTCCCTTCCAACTCTGCTATTGTGTTATTGTATTGTATTGACTTCAACTCCTAAAATTCTGCTGGGCTGGGGAATTCTGGCTGGGAGCGGATATTCACACATCTTCAAGCTGTTGACATTGAGAAACATTGTTCTAGAGCAGAGGCTCAGTCAAGAATGGGTAGAAAGATTTCAGTGTCATCCTTGGAAGCCATCATTTGCGTTGGAGCTTCAGGGCTGTCACATTTAGTGCCTGGGAAAATGAAAGGGAGGATTGCAAGGAGTGATGGAGGACTAGTGACCAGGGGATTGTCTCCAGTTGGGACAATGAATTGATTGGACCATGTGATGGACTTGTGGGTGGAGGGGATGGATCTTTGATTTTCTTTTGGGTGGGGAGAACCCAGAACACTCAGATTCGGGTTTTCCCAGATATGCCAATATGACATCTCTAATAAAACAGAACTTTGAGGAAGCCTCAGAGTCTTCTTTCATTGGGGTGTTACTTGGAACCCCGACATTCAATTCAGCAATGATGAAAGTCTAAGAAACAAGGAATGAAAAGGATGTCCAGAGAAGGTGGTGGAATAAGATTGAGAAAACAGATGGTGGAAATAATCTATGCTCTAGAACAGGGATCCCCAACTTTGGTAACTTTATGACTTGTGGACTTCAACTTCCACAATTCCTCAGCCAGCATGGTTGATTGAGGAATTCTGGGAATTGAAGCATGCAAGTCATATGGTTGCCAAAGTTGGAGACCCCTGTTCTAGAGCATGGATTATTTCCAAAATCTTTATCCTTAATTTTATGCCAATGACTTGTCTGGACCCTCTTTACATTCCTTGTTTCTCAGACTTTCATCATTGCTGAACTGAAATCTTTCTACACTGTTTCCTTGAAAGTAAGACCTCCCTGGATAATAAGTCCAATTGGGCTTTTGAGCACATGCGGTAAAATAAGCCTTCCCCAAAATATTTAAATGCATATGCAGCCAGTCCCTGCCATTTCCTCTGGTTGCTTGTCACACAAAAAACACAAGGCAAGGCCAGGGGGAGAAGGAGGGGGAAACATGCCCCATGCACCCCACAGGCCCTTACCTAATGGCCACTCCCACAACCTGTCATGCAGTAGGCCCAGCAACATGCAACCCAGCAGCAGCCATGAGGTGACCACACTCGCTGCCTCCTGCACTGCAAAAATAATAAGATCTGGGGACTGGAGGCTAAAACATATGAAGAACGGTTGCAGGAGCTGGGTATGTCTAGTTTGATGAAGAGAAGGACCAGGGGAGACATGATAGCAGTGTTCCGATATCTCAGAGGGTGCCACAAAGAAGAGGGAGTCAAACTATTCTCCAAGGCACCTGGGGGCAGGACAAGAAGCAATGGGTGGAAACTAATCAAGGAGAGAAGCAACTTAGAACTAAGGAGAAATTTCCTGACAGTTAGAACAATTAACCTCTGGAACAGCTTGCCTCCAGAAGTTGTGAATGCCCCAACCCTGGAAGTCTTTCAAAAGATGTTAGATAGCCATTTGTCTGAAATGGTATAAGGTTCCTGCCTACGCAGGGGGTTGGACTAGAAGACCTACAAGGTCCCTTCCAACTCTGCTATTGTATTGTACCTCCCAGAAAATAAGGCCAAACATTTATTTCAGGGGTCAAAAGAAAATAAGACTCTGTCTTATTTTCAGGGAAACATGGTATCTATCCTTGACTCAGCCTCTCTCAAAAAGCTTTGCTCATCACCCACCTTCCTCTAATGCCTCAATTCCCAATATCTTCTTGCCTGCCAAGGAAACTGTTGACAAAACCATACAGATTTTATGAGCCTTGGATGCTGCCCTTGGAACATGTCAACATAAAGACAGAAGCACTACATAAATAAATATAGGATGGATTCAGCCTGTTCACCTAATGGTTGGGGAGAAAAAGAAGGTTATGTTATAGAGGCAATACTCATTCCTAGGCTAGTATAAGTGGGCCACAGCCTCTGGTTTTCTGGCAGGCAAGGGATTTTATTTAGCCTTCCTAGAAAAAACGACCTGGGGGCTTGCCAGAGGCATGATTCCTAGATCCCACTAGATTGCATTGAAGGATCCTGGAAAATGCCTACCCTATCCAATCCGATGAGATGGCCAGATACTCTCAGGATATCATCTAAGTATAATGAATAAGAGTGCATGACTCCACTTTCAATCCACAGAAAAAGAAAAGTACTGTTGGGTTCTCATATTTGCCATGCTGGCCTGAAGATGATGTATCTGGCATTTCAGATCAGCCTCCAAGCTCCCCATTCCATCGAAGTGTGAACGTGACTCATGCCATAACCATTATTCTTGCCATACATTTTTAATCTTGAATTTAGAACAGTGTTCAGCCTTTTATTATGCCTTTTCCAGTAAGAAAGCAAATGCTCAAACATTCGTTCTGAGAGCCATATAAGTAATTGAGGTTTACGCTGAAGTGGAAGGTGGGTTTACAGCTATAAAAATATATAGAAATTCATTGTGGATGAGTGCAGAAGGACGCTCCAGGTTTCCATCAGTTTGGAGTCAGACCCAGGAAAGGCAGACTGAGAGCTGGATGTGATCTTTATAAATAATTTTGAGTCATGAGTCAGGACAAAACCAGCATAAATCCTAAAATAAAGTGCTTAAAAAGAAGAATAATTTCTCTTTCTCTCTTTGGAGTTAGAAAAAGTGAGTTGAGACAGTTGAGCTCTTCTGGAGATTAATAAAACCATGGACCTCATTTGAGTACATTTTGTGGGGAAACCAACCCCCCCCCCCCCGCCCTTTAAAGGATGAAATGTTTGGGGGAATATTAAAAGAGGCAGAATAGTATATTTCCCCTAAAGGAAAAGAGGAAAAACATATTCTTAAAGGCAGAAAACAAGGCCAGTTTTCCTGCTACAGGAAAACAGCTTCAAGCAGAAACCTACAGTCTTTAGAGATGGATATTTTGTATCCATTAAGAAAGCCAGGCCATCCTATCCATAAACAAAACACTTTCAGGAAGGAAGGAAGGAAGGAAGGAAGGAAGGAAGGAAGGAAGGAAGGAAGGAAGGAAGGAGGGAGGGAGGGAGGGAGGGAGGGAGGGAGGGAGGGAAGGAAGGAAGGAAGGAAGGAAGGAAGGAAGGAAGGAAGGAAGGAAGGAAGGAAGGAAGGAAGGAAGGAAGGAAGGAAGGAAGGACAGACAGACAGACTGACTAAACAAATCATAGGGGAAGTCTAGTGCAGAGGGAACCAGAAGCATAAACACCAAAAGTGAACAATGCGAAGTTATACAGAAGTAAAATAATAAAACACTAAAAATAATCACACATGTACAATCCTGCTCCATAAAATAATCAAAATTAACCCTACATCTAAGGGAGGGGATAACCAACAAACATTAAGAGCTATCAAATTAAAAACAAACAGAGGTTAAATTTAGGGTTAAAAGTCCAGGGAGATTTTTTTAAAAAAAACTGTTTCAGATGACACGGCTTGAAATGTTTTATGAGCCTGGGCAAAAGACACACCGGTGGGAGGCTCATGTATGCATAACACCATTCTAGGCATTGGTTAAATATCTAGGGCTATAAAACTAAGATTCTGTCGACATCTTGAAGTTGGCACAGGATTAACTGCAGGCTGCATGGATGTAAATAGTCAAACTGAGCCTCTTCATGTCTGACATGTTCTACAAGCTGTTGCACAGAATGTTAGAGTGCCGAACGCAAGGGAAGGGTCTCCTAAAACTAGACAAGAGATAAGGAAATAGCTTACGTGTCCAGAATTCCTGCATGGGAACAGATTGATAAGATTATCACCCACATGGATTCTGCCCCTCCATCTGTGTTGCAGCATACAGTTGCTAAGTGTCCCTTTGACAAATTTGACAGAGCGATCGGGTAGAAAGGTACAAAATAATCCTGAATGTAAATATAGCCTGAAGACTACTAAGTACTTCACAATGATTGAAACAATACTATAGAGCAGGGGCCCCCAACCTTTGCAACTTTAAGTCTGAAGGACTTCAGCTCCCAGAAAGTTTGGGAGCTGAAGTCCTTCAGACTTAAAGTTGCAAAGGTTGGGGACCCCTGCTATAGAGTTAAATAAAATCCACCTGAAAGGAAAATCCCATTGCCATAAGGCCTCTGCCTCTATTTCATAGAGAAGAAATGTCTTGGAAAGGAATTGAAAGATTGACCATCGTAGCCTCTCCCCCCCTCCTCGAACTAAAAATCAGGAAATAATAAATATTGTACAATAAAAGACTGCTAACTAGGTTTGGCTTTCAAGTACAGTGAAACAAACAAACCAACAATGACAACTGATCAGGAAAGATGGTGTTGCAATAACTAAGATAACTCATCAAAAAGTGCCAGGACTTTGCCAGGTTCTGAAAGAATAGTCAGCTGTTCTCAGATGAATTTGGAAGAGAAACTAGAATGCTGAAGATGTTTCTTTATTAAAAATGGCTTCTTAAGTAACACATTTGCATATTTGTTCTAGCAGTGCCTTAGGCTAGTACTTCATGAAAATTCCCTACATGTATTCCTGATGAAGGGACACAGTGGCTCGGTGGCTAAGATGCTGAGCTTGTCGATCAGAAAGGCCGGCAGCTCAGCAGTTCGAATCCCTAGTGCTGCATAACAGAGTGAGCTCCCGTTTACTTGTCCCAGCTTCTGCCAACTTAGCAGTTCAAAAGTATGTAAAAAATGCAAGTAGAAAAATTCAAGTAAAAAAATTCCCAGACCTTTGATGGGAAAGTAACAGCTTTCTGTGCACCTTGGCATATAATCATGATAGCCACATGACCATGGAGCTGTCTTCAGTAATTCTGTAATCGTATCCTATCCTATCTTATCCTATCCTATTCTTCTTTTTCCAATAACTGTCTGCCTACTCAGATTCCTCTAAACTACTTGTTTAGACTGAAGAATGTGTTTGGATAAGCAACAAAACATCTTAAACCAATCAAAAAAACAAGACCAATCACTATGACCCAACTTCCAGACAATTCTACCTGGAAGACTGAGAATTTTCATCACCTTACTCTATTAGTTTTTCTCAAGGCCGTGAAAATCTGGCTCTTTTCCCAGACATTGGGGTCACAATCTCAGGTGGGAATTCTATAATGAGGACATCTGTGGAACAGTTTGAGCTTTGATCCAAGTCTCATCAAAACTGCTATTTTCCAAAGCACCAAAAGGCACTACAAGAAATAATGAATGGAAACGAATCAACAATAGAAGCAAACTAGAAGCAAACTTTACCAACAGCGCTAATAATTAACCAGTGGAATGGCTTGCCTTCAGAAATTGTGGATGATCCATCACTGGAGTCTTTTAAGAAGAGACTGGATAGCTATTTGTCTGGAATGGTATAGGATTTCCTTAAACAGGCGGTTGGACTAGAAGGTCCCTGATAATGTTCTGTTTCTTTTCCATTCTGTTTTTGGTTGCTTTCTATCAATAGTTTCTGAGATAGATGAGCAGGCATAAAAATTGGATTGACATATCTAACGAACTGTCTAACTAACTATCTAAACAAACAAAGCGAACAAGCAAATAAATCAACAAAACAAACTAATAAATGTTATTTAACGGTGTGTAATTTTGGTTTTGTATAAACACTGGCTTGCTTAATTTGTACTCGTCATTCTGTACAATAGCACAAGTTGGACGATGCTTGCAGCTTTACAATTCTCTGCTGAGGATTTCAACCTGATTTAACCTTAGATGGGTAAATAAACTGTAGCTGTTGACCTGATTACCAAGTACATAATTATTTCTGAATGAACATATTAGGGCTCTTCGCTGAACACAATTTAACCTTGTTACACTTTTTCTGTTGATCCATGTTTAATAGGATTTAATGCCACGGGGACCTCACAGTACAGCATGCTTACGTTTGAAAGGGTGTTATAAGAATTTCAATATAAAGCAGACTTTGAAAAGGAGCTTGCATCTGGCACTAAATATCTTCTTATCTGCCAAGCACCACCACTACTGCTTGACCTTTTCAACGAAATTGCATTTTAAACTTATGATTTTCCTGTTTCCTTTTTGCATTTTTTTTAAAATGCCCTACAAGAATAGAATGTATAAGAAGCTACCCAAACAGCTACAGTATGCTCTTCTAAGAAAAGATGTGGATGCTTCAAACATATGAATTAACTGCCAGAATATTACAAGGAAATTAGGAATTGAAGAGAATTTAGAGATGTGCTCAAATCATGTTAGCCACAGATTGAGAATATTTTAAAAGCTTCAAAGAAGAAACTGATTTTGGGGGACTGTCCCTTGTTATGCAGTGAAGGGAGAGGGATTTTCCTTGGTATGTGGAAAGTCCTGGTGGAAAACTGACAATTACCACAGGGATGTGGATTTCTTTGAAGGATGTCTATGGAGATTCTCAGTCATCCAGGTCATGGTTGTCCCAAAAGTGCTTTTTTCAAAACTGGACTTTGTTTTTCCTTGAAGAGATTTTGCTTCTCATCCAAAAAGTTTCTTCATTGAGTCCTTCAGTCCTTGAATGAAGCTTCATGAAGAAGGAATTAAATTCTTTCTTGAGGTAATAACACTAAAAGGCCATGTAAGCACTTAAATGGAGATTTTTTTTAATTTTTATTTTAATCACATTTATATCCCGCCCTTCTCCACGAAGGACCCAGAGTGGCGCACAGGAATTTAAAAACATACAAAACAATAAATACAAAATTTAAAAACATATTAAATTACAGTCCTATGCTAAAACCAAATTAAAATCGCCCCGACGGGAGGTTAGGTTAGGCCGGCTTGCTGAAAGAGATGTGTCTTTAGACACTGGCGGAAGAGGCGGAGGTCCGAGATGGTACGCAATTCAGGGGGTAGGTCGTTCCAAAGGGCAGGGCCCGCCACAGAGAAGGCTCTTCCCCTGGGTGTCGCCAGTCGGCATTGCCCGGCCGACGGCACCCTGAGAAGGCCCTCTCTGTGGGAGTGGATCGGCCGAAGGGATGTATGTGTGATATGATATTGTGATGTTGCTTTTAAGTTCTATTGGACTTCAGGTGAGTTCATAGATACACAACTTGTATGTTTCTCATGTTGGATACTAAATTTTAACATAGCCAGGGAGGTTGGTAGTCCTGTTGTATACTGGTAGTTTCCCATCTCCCATCCAGATGTAATAGATTAACAGAGTGGAAAGGGACCTTGTAAATCATCTAATCCAAATCCCCCACTCAAGCAGGAGATCCTACACCATTTCTGACAAATGTCAGTCCAATCTCTTCTTGAAAGTGTCAAGCGATGAAGCTCCCACAACCTCCGAAGGCAACTTCTGTTCCATTGGTTAATCAGAAAACTGTCCAAAACTGTTTCTAGGTTGAATCTCTCCTTGATCAGTTTCAATCCATTATTCCTTGTCTGGCCTTCAGGTGCTTTGAAAAAATAGCTTGACCTCCCTCCTCTCTGTGGCAGCGAAATCCCCATTCCCACCCCACTCCAGGGGAAGGATGCTGCAAAATCTCCATTCCCTCCCCACTCCAGGGGAAGGATACTGCAAAATCCCCATTCCCTCCCCACTCCAGGGGAAGGATGCTGCAAAATCTCCATTCCCTCCCCACTCCAGGGGATGGATACTGCAAAATCCCCATTCCCTCCACACTCCAGGGGAAGGATACTGCAAAATCCCCATTCCCTCCCCACTCCAGGGGAAGGATGCTGCAAAATCTCCATTCCCTCCCCACTCCAGGGGACGGATACTGAAAAATCCCCATTCCCTCCACACTCCAGGGGAAGGATACTGTAAAATCTCCATTCCCTCCCTACTCTAGGGCAAGGATACTGCAAAATCCCCATTCCCTCCACACTCCAGGGGAATAAATTCAGAGGGAGTTGACACTTACCTGGTAATTTCATATTATGTGATAGAAACCTGGGATTGGGGAAAAAAGTATAAGAATTATCATGTTCCATGGCTTGTTGAATTTCCTGTCGGGATAAATATTGATTAGTGATATTTTATCATTTTAATGGCCACAGAGGAATATCTTGATGAAATCTCATGTTTCATTTTCTGTTACTAGATTTTTTAGCAAAGTTTCTGCAAGTCATAAATTAGGAGGAGAAAAAGAGTGAGAGGCTTCTAATAAATCAGACTCATGAATAAATGTGCACGCTTCGTCTGGATGATTGATGCTCTTTTTCAGCCGAATGTTTCAGAACCTTCATTTCCAAATTAACATTTTATAACTTTAAACCTTATGAAAAATTTAAAATCTGGAATAAAAGTTTAATTTGCCCACGCAGACTGCCATATAACAACTATCTGAAATTTTCCCCAACTATTAAAATTGTTCGCAATTATGGATAACAATCACACAATTGGGGTGAATGAACAGATTGGAAATCAAGTTCTTTAAAAAAAAAATCATTTCACATTTATAAATGTTTATGTGTGTAAGTGTGATGTATACGTGCATTATTTCTTTTGGCCTGTCTACTGCGGCTTCATAAAACAGACATATTGCCATTTTGCTAGCATTTTTCATTCCCTTTTGCGTTCTAAATCCATTCGTTTGATAAATATTAAGCGTGAAGTATACCAAAATGCTCATGGTCTATGGCAGAGTTCCCCAAATTTTCCAGGTTGGTGGCCCAGAGCAGGGATGGGGAGGTAAGGGAGAAAGAGAGGATGGTTTTTGTTAGAGTTTGTTGCAGCAATCACATTCAGAAAGGACACACAGGTAACTGATTCGGTGTTTAGTCATGACCACGGAGACATCTTCGGACAGCGCTGGCTCTTCGGCTTTGAAACAGAGATGAGCACTGCCCCTAGAGCCAGAAATGACTAGCACATACGTGCAAGGGGAACCTTTACCTTTTAGAAGTTTTAACAAGGTCACATTATGACCTAGTAATTATGTAAGATACTCTTCAACCTAACAAAAGCCAGCCTCCTCAGGTACTAAACTGGAAAAAGTGAAGACTTGCTGGTTATAGTTTTCCCATGCTGATCCCAGAGAACCTTCAGGGCAACACAATGTGAATTGTCCTACTTTGTGAGCTGAAGTTATGGGTTTAAGACTGATTGGTGACTCCTTGCTCAGCCTTGTCTCTACTGAGAAAATCATCAAATATTGTTCCAAGCAGACGTGAGAGCTGGGAGCAATCTTGGGGTTGCTTTTATAGTAAACAGATCTAAGCTATTCATCTAGTTCAGGGGTTCCCAAACTTGGCAACTTGAAGACTTGTGGACTTCAACTCCCAGAATTCTCCAGTCCACAAGTCTTCAAGTTGCCAAGTTTGGGAACCCCTGATCTAGTTAGTTGGTTAAGTTGAGTTGAGTTGAGTTGAGTTGAGTTGCATTGCGTTGCATTGCTGTGGTAGTGGAGTGGTTAGAATGAAGTATTGCAGGCCAAATCTGCTGACTTCCAGGAGTTTGATTCTGACCAGCTCAAGGTTGACTCACCCTTCCATCCTACTATAAACTGACGACCCAGATTGTTGGGGGCAAGATGCTGACTCTGTAAACTGCTTAGAGAGGGCTGTAAACCATTATGAAGTGGTATACAAATCTAAGTGCTATTGCTATTGGTTGGCCTAAAGAGAAAAAATGTGCTCTTGTTTAGAGTATGTTTTCTGTTCTTTGATTTAAATTTAAGAGACAGTCTATGTGAGCAGGATTCAGCAAGACATTTCCCCCCAGATTCTCATCAAAATGCACATTCCAATATTATATAATAATTTACCCTAAACCTAGACATATTCTAAACATAAACTTACTACAAGGTATGAATACTTAAACGAGTAACAGAAAAATAGCATCCTGATTAAAACGAGCATTTGATCGATGGTGCTTGTAAAAGTTCTACAATTGAACTAAGATTAAATTTTTAGCTTCTAATCAAATGCAGCTTCTCACATGGCCAGCAGCTGGCTCTGGGACATTATTGTTAATGTCCTTTTCTCCTTTAATGCCCCTTTTCTCCTGTCTCCATGCTGATTCGGGAGACATTCAGTGTCCTTCTTTGACTTGTTGCTGGCATTATGATTCATTCATCATAAAACATGGCGTTATGATTCATTCATTTATAATTTAGTTTCCATTGTTCTTTTCCTGTTCTTTCATGAGGTCTATGACAATTCGCCACAGCCAATTCATTGTGGCCAATTCACCACGGCCAACTTCCCATAGCCAACTGGCCATAGCTGAGGTGGGTTTTGGCTGTTGCTACTGCCAGTTCGCTCAAGGATGTGCCATGCACATGCTGCACCCCTCATGTGTGCCATGTGCACATACACAGTACTAAAAAATGCTTATGATTATGTGCATAAGCAAAAAACAAGATGGTGGTGCCTACGGTGCCACCAAGAGAACCGGTTCAGGGCAGTGGCAGGCTGAATTACTACCTACTCGGCCAAACTGGGCCGAACTGGTAGGAACCCACCCCTGTGCCACAGCCAACCTGCCATGGTTAACTCGTCACAAGCCAACTCACCATGGCCAACTCATGATGGGAAAACCCTCTGTGGGACAAGAGTTACACTAATATCAAAGAAATGGTGGGATAGAATCAGTAAAGAAAGGATGTAAAAGAAGGGACAGGACAAGATCAGGAGAGGGATGCTGGGGATTTGCAAGGGTTTGGGTGATCCTCTACCTAGGATTCTGCCCAGTTCGGCGAAGCCACAAATGCCACCTCTGGCTGGCCACACCCTCCCCTCCACTCCCAGGAGTCTCCACACAGCCTGTCCCAGGTAAGTGCAGGGCCCAGATGGAGGTCCAGGGAGGGGAAAAAATGGCCCCACCACAGGTTCCGGAAGTCCAGAAATGGTCCTGTTTCTGGCTACCAGAGGGTCTCCAAAGTCTGTGGAGGGCAAAAAATGGCCCTACCTAAAGTTCTGGGAGTCTAAAAATGGGCCTGTTTCCAGCTTCTGGAGGGTCTCCAGAGCCCGGGGTAAAACGTTTTTGCCTTCTCAGAGGCTCAAGGAAAGCCTCTGGAGCCTGGAGAAAGTGAAAGATGCCCCCCTGCCATGGTACAGGAGGCCATGCCCATCCAGCAACAGGGCAGCGAAGCTGCGGCTACCATTTTTTGAAGCCCGCCCCTGGATAAGATGTGAATGACAACGAATAAAATATTTTGAACATTGATTTTCCCATAATTAAATCGAAGCGTTCAATTGTCCCGTGGCAAGTTGTCCCACCGAGAGTTGGCCATGATGAGTTGACCCATAGTGTGTTGACTGTGAAAAGTTGGCCACAGTGAACTGGCTGCGGCGAGTTGGCCCCTTTCGCTTTCCATGCGACCCTGTCGGTTGCAATCTCTACAGAAAACCTAAAAGACGGATGAACATGTTTGCTACCCTCGATGTGTTTGATCCACATGCTTCAAATCCAGATTACCACTTCAGCTCATGGGACAGCATGCGTGAGCTTGGTGAGGTCTTGAGATGATCCCTCTGTAATTAAAAAAACAAACGAGGAGCTGTCTCTTGCACACTGAATTCAAGACACAGAAGGGATTCTCTAATATTTATGAATAGCCCTTCTAAAGAAAGAAAGAAAAAGAAATCAGGAGCCTGATTAGCTCATTTTCTCTCTTTGGCCCCCTTTCCTTTCTTCCTGAAAAAACTTGTGAAAGGTTATGCCTGCGTATAAAATGTTTTAGTCTGAAAAGAAAACGCTAGCAGACCTCCTCTGCCTTGCAGCTCTGCCTTGCAGCTCTGCCTTGCAGTCATACTAAAAAAGCTTTCTTGATTTATTTTGATGGTAGAGATTTATCTAGCCCTATATATCATTGCATGACCCCTGTCAGGAGTTTGATCTTGACAGGGCTCAAGGTTGACTCAGCTTTCCAGCCTTCTGAGGATCCAGATTTATTTATTTTTTTTTGGGGGGGGGGGAAATACACAAATATTACTATTTTAATATTTTAATTTACAATATTTTAATTTATTAATAATTTGAAAATAGTAATTTAGGGGGAGATAATTTGCGGTGGCTCAGTGATTAAGATGCTGAGATTGTCGATCAGAACGGTCAGCAGTTCGGCGGTTTTAATCCCTAGCACCACATAACGGAGTGAGCTCCCGTTACTTGTCCCAGCTTCTGCCAACCTAGCAGTTCGAAAGCATGTAAAAAATGCAAGTAGAAAACTAGGAACCACATTTGGTGGGAAGGTAACAGCATTCCGTCCCCCTTCGGTGTTTAGTCATGCTGGCCACATGACCATGAAGACATCTTCAGACAGCGCTGGCACTTCGGCTTTGAAACGAAGATGAGTATTGCCGGCTAGAGTTGGGAACAGCTAGCACATATGTGCAAGGGGAATCTTTACCTTTACGTTATGGGTGAAAGCTTGCTTCAAAAGGAAAATACCAATCCCTTCATTCTCAATCTAAAAAGGATTTTCTTTAACCAAAGAAGTTCCTTTATCATTACTTATTTAGCATCAAAAAAAGGAGGTCCATATATATATATATATATATACAATATATAATTCTACCACAGGATCTTGAAAAATGGAGTTGGCATTTAGGATATGATTTTATATGCGTGGTCTTCAAAAGGCTGGATGCTTCACATGGAATCCTAATTCATCTTGTCACTGGGGTCTCACTCTTTTGAATTTGTTACTTCCAAAAATATTCTCTGCAGCCAGACAAGACACTCTGGAGTTGAGACTATTTGCGCAACAGCTGATCAAATATTTAAAGGATGGTTGACTTCACCTTGCCTCTAATAATCCTACTTGGCAGCTCACCAAGCAGCATTGTGTTTTTGTTTTTATGGTCTATTTTGTTTCTTTTGGGTTTTTTTAAGAATCATGTATAGGTAAAATGTTTAATTTTGGTTTCTTTTCTTCCCCCTCTCCCCCTCCCCAGCCTCCTCTTCTTCTTCCCTCCTCTTCCTACTCCTTCTTTCTTCTTTCTTCATCCTCCCCTTCTTTCCTCTGCCTCCTTGTTTTCATCTTTCCTCCTCCTCCTCCTCCTCCTCCTCCTCCTCCTCCTCCTCCTCCTCCTCCTCCTCCTCCTCCTCCTCCTCCTCTTCCAACAGGCCGGCCTGGCCTAACCTACCTTCTAGCCTTTTTAGTCTGTACATCTAAATTGTTTTAATTGGGTTTTTAAGGGGTTTAGTTTTTAAGATTTTAGGTTTTTTAGCGCAGGGATAAATTGTTTAATTTGATTTTATATATTTATGATGTATTTATATTTGTACGTTTTTAATTCCCCTGTGCACCGCCCTGAGTCCCTTCGGGGAGAGGGAGCGGTCTACAACTTAAATTTATTGTTTCTTCTTCTTCTTCTTCTTCTTCTTCTTCTTCTTCTTCTTCTTCTTCTTCTTCTTCTTCTTCTTCTTCTTCTTCTTCTTCTTCTTCTTCTTCTTCTTCTTCTTCTTCTTCTTCTTCTTTTTCCCCTCCTCCTCCTCCTTCATTAATTAGCAGTATTCTACAATACAAATTATTTTACAGTAGCCAAATTGGGGCAAACAATGGATATAATTTCCTGAACAATACCCAGCAGGGTTCTGAAAAGTGAATAAATTCACTGTTTTATTATAGCCTCACTTACTCTTAATACAGTTTTGGTAAGTTCTGGCCCACCATATGACCAAAGTGTGTGTGTGTGTGTGGGGGGGGGAAATAGAATTAAGAATAAATAAAAGAGTAGTTGTCAACACTTTTATAAGAGAGCTGCCTTATCTCCAGAAGACCTCAAACTACATTTTTAAAAATAAATCTCACACCAAAAAAGAAAAAAAAAGCACTCCTAGAGCTGCTTGTTTTTTTCTAATTTTAATCTTGTTTAGAATAAATCATACTTTATTTTATCCATTCCTATCCAATAAAGATCCGATTGAATTTCCACTTCTTTCACCCGCCAAATAGAATTCATCGAGTTGCCTGGGAAACTTGTCACTTTATTTGAAATAAGCAAGTTCAGCCATATGTTTTCTTCAGCTCTGAATCAAACAATATTTAGCAATAAGCCCCTTCGTTCAGATGAATAAATAATTATATAGCTGGCATAGCTGTTTTATGGCTGATTTTAGCTGGGTTTTAATTATGTTTTTAGCACGGGTCCAAATTTTATTTAATTCAGTTTTAACTACTTTGATTGTTTGTATATTTTATATTTTTATTGTTTCTGTGCACCGCCCTGAGTCCCCTCTGGGAGAGAGGGCGGTATAGAAATACAATAATATAATAATAATATAATATAATAATTGCATTTTTAAAATAATTGGTTGTATAGAATATTATAATGTATCCAGTTTATCCACTCCCTCACCCATCCCTCTGTTTTCTGAATAGTGATGTACGACAATGAGAAACAACGATTCCAAAATTGGTTATTTTCAGTAGTTTTGTGGATTCTTGATGGTTTTCCTTGACCATTTCCATTCCATTGGCCAATTATTTTGGTCGATCAGGGTTGGCTGTTGCATAGAGTAACCCCATAAACAGTTTCTTAGAGAGGCACAGTGTCAGGCCTGCATCCATGTTCCTTTTGGATCTTTGGCCTGCCACACTTGTATTCTACTATGTTGTTTCCTATAGGAGGGGGGATAGTATGGAGTAGAATATTATGTAGCCAAAAAAATTTCCTTTCTAGATTGCCAAGGTCAACCTTTGTCTTGGCACCTCTGACCGGAACTGGATGGGTGGAGCTGCCAGCATGGCAGTGGAAGATTGGACCATGTGAGGGACTTGTGGGTGTGGGGGCGAGATCTTGAACTTTAACTTGGGTGGGCAAAACCAGGAAGCTTTCAGATTCGGGTGTTCCCAGATGTACCAACATGGCTCTCTTAATAAATTGAAACTTTGAGCACTACTTTTCCTTGGGCTCTGATTTAATTTTGGATGCTATCTGGAATGCTGACATTAACCCGAATCTGAAGCTTTTGAGCTCTTCAACATTTTCAAGAGGCAACTGGAGTTTCGGGTTTTTCTTTGAAGATGTTTTGCTTCTCATCCAAGAAGCTCCTTACAGGCTCCATTACAAATTCTAGGCTCTATTACAGCGACAAGTTGAAATCTGTGGAGACTCTCAGTCATCCAGATCATGGTTGACCCAAAGGTGCTTTTTCAAGAGGCCACTGGACTTTCTGGGTTTCCTTTGAAGAAAAAAATTGGTTTTGCTTTTCATCCAAGGAAAAGTTGGTTAACCTTCTCAGAAGCTTCTTGAATGAGAAATGAAACCAGAAAGTCCAACTGCATCTTGAACAAGCACTCATCCAGGTCATGGGTCAACCACGACCTGGATGACTGAGAGTCTCCGTAGATAGTTCTTCAACTTGTCACTGTAATGGAGCCTTGAATGGAGCCTTGTAAGAAATGATTGTTGTAAGTTAAGGCTTCAAATGGACTGCTCTTCAATGCTATGCTCTTTTTTTGTGTGCCAGTCATTAAGTGAATGCCACAGTCATTAAGTGAGCCAATGCAAGTTTATTGCCAGAAACATACAAGAACAGACTATCAGCAAAAAACTCTCCTGGCATCTTCTTTTCTTTGTTGTTCGGGGAAAGATACAATTGTGTTTTATTAAATCTTCAGAACTAGTCCAGTGCATTAGGCACAGTTTTCTCTGAAAAGTTAGGGCAAATGTTTTGTGAACAAGAATTATAACTGAATAACAACCTGGATACCAGTTATATAGGTAATAAAATGAATAAGCTAGCTGTCAGCTCTGGAATTCATCTTTTTCTTTGGAGCATCGGGGTTGGCACATTTAGTGCTTGGGAAAACGGGAGAGGGTATTATAAGGAGCCAGTGGAGAATTAGTCATAACAACATTCCTTTCTCTGGGAGTCAAAGACACTCAGCCTGCACCTGGATGTGAAGTGACTGGGGCTTGTCTCCAGTTGGGACAATGAAATGATTGGGCCTTGTGATGGACCTGTGGGTGCAGGGGATGGATCTTTGACTTTCTTTTTGTCTGGGAAAAACCTGGAACTATCCGATTCAGGTTTACCCAGGTAGGACATCTCAATTAAAATGGAACTTTGAGGAATTGCTAGAAGATCAGAGTCTTCTTTCATCAGAGGTGTTACTCCAGAACCCTGGCACTACCTATGTTTTTTGCTTCTGCGCACGCCCAGAGGAATTTTGTTTTGCGCTGTTCATGCATGTGCAAATGCATGGCGCGGCCATGACTGAACCAGCAGTAGTGACTGTCAGACCCCACCCCTGGTAATGGCATACTGATTTTGTACCTAATTTAGATAACTAAGAGATCTGTCTATTGAAATTTTAAGTCATGAGGGGAGGAGAAGCAAATTGAATTCTTAGCGGCTGTGAAATGCTTTTGATTTACAGTAGTCATTACTTCTGGAAAGCTATTCATCATTTCCTTCCTTCCTTCCTTCCTTCCTTCCTTCTTTCCTTTTGTGATTTATAGGCTCTCAGCGACCAACCATCCTTTGACTCCTCAATGCGATATGGACCTTAGTACTTCTGAAGAATTCTACCAAGCTGTTCACCATGCTGAGCAAACCTTCAGAAAGATGGAAAGCTACCTGAAGCAACAGCAGCTCTGTGACGTTATTTTGATTGCTGGGAACCGTAAGATACCTGCACACAGGTATGTATTAAAGTAAGAGAGTCATAAGGACCATTGATTAGGCAGGAGGGAAACAATACCAACTGCAATGGCCCCTCATTTTTGAAAGTATGCACTTACCGTATTTTTCGGCGTATAAGACGCACTGGAGTATAAGACACACCAAGGTTTTGAAGAGGCAAATTAAAAAAAAAAGTTTTTGCACTCTGCAAACCTCTCAACAACAGCCCATTTTTCATGGAAATGGGTCTGTTTTTTTTTTAAAGGGCATGAATAGCCCTTAGGCGACTTGTAGCGTGTTTGGGGGGGGGGGCAAAATGAGCAAAAAATGGCCCATTTTTTTTGAAAACAGGCCCGTTTTTTGTCAAAAAAAAGGACATTAGAAAGCTTATAGACTGCTCCTGGGGGCTGGGGGAGCAAAACTGAGCTAAAAACAGCTCATTTTTTGCTCATTTCTGCCCTCCCCAGGAGCTCTCTGAAAGCCTCCTATAAGCTATGCACTTCCATTTCAGTGAAGGGGGCAGGGTTTCAGGAGGCAAAAAAATCTGTATTCAGTGTATAAGATGCACCCTTATTTTCAGCCTCTTTTTAGAGGGAAAAGGTGTGTCTTATACTCAGAAAAATACGGTGTATTTTTTTAGTTGCTCAATTCTTCAAGGACATCTTCCTCTTAACAAGCATATCATGGTGTAAGCCTATGATTATGATGACTCGATGGTGGGATTTACTTCCCTTCCCTATCGGTTTGCAAATGTGGAAAGTTCGCAAACTTCACTCGCAAGCCAGAGATGGCATTCTGCTGGTTTGCCCTGGTTTGGGTGAACCAGCAGCTGCAGGAGGTTCTGCCCAACCGCCCAGATGTCATCACAGATGCTCTGCGCATGCGCAGAACCACCCCATGCACCCTCTCCCAGTTCTGAACTGGTAGCAAAGGTAAGAGGATTTTATGCCTGTCACACTTGCTGTGCATGCACACCATGTTCTGTGCATGCGCAGAAGGTCATGCATTATGTCAGGGCAGGTGGGTGGAACCTCCCACAGTTCCCGCTACTGATTTGCCCCAACCGGAAAGGCCCGGCTGAATACCACCTCTGTGAAGTGTGATGATCTGATTGTTGATATGATGGTTTTAGTTCCTACCTTGACATTTTATTTAACTATTTGTGTTTTTATAACTAAGGTTAAATGTTTATTAATGGTCCACTATAACCTCAACAGGAAGCTTGCTTGATTGGTAGAGGACAAAATTCTAGCTAAGATAAAAATTGGAGGGAGAAAGATTTAAACTATGGAATAGAATGTTTGTTTTTTTGAAGACTGAACAAATTTGGGACCACACTGATTGTGCACACAAGCAAAGGAGCCTTAATTTTTTTTTCTGTAGCTTTTTCACCCCACTTCTATGTATCAGATTTTTTTTAAACCCCAGCATTTAAGCTTTGTCAGATACACTTTGTAATAAAGTACTTATTTTGCCAAATAAGTTCTAGATGAAAAATGCAAATTCTGTTCTTTTAGCGCAAGGTTGGTAGATAATGGGAAGATGGATTTTCATTTGTATCTTGACTGAATTTGATTTAATGGCTATTGCAATTCTGTAGCAATCAGAACTTTTCGGACCAGTAAATGATAAGGGTCGTAAGTTTGCCTCTGAAATAAAGCTGAATCACACAGCTCATCGTCACAGTGAAAGATGCAATTGTAGGGATCAGATTTCCAGGAAATTTGAAAGCATGTTTTCTTTTTGGAATAGCTGACACATATATAGTATATCAGCAGTACCCATTCTTTGAGTTTGGTAGCTCAGCTGGGGGGAAGGGTGTAGAGAGAACCGGGCCATGTGTTGTGGCCTGCCAGCGGCCAGTGCAGCTGGTGGCAGACTCAGACAGTGAGGAGGTTGGGGAGGAAGATGGGCCAGTCCTGGACTCTGAGGAAGGCTCTGATGAGGGCTCTGTTTCAGAGGCAGAGAGGGGGCCGAGGCTGTCTGGCAGTGATCAGATGTCTGTGGAGCTAGCAATGAGGCAGAGGAACAGCTGGAGTTGTTCCCAGTGTGGGCATGCGCAGAGCTGCCAGAAGAAAACAACTCAGAAATCAGGGTAGACTTGGGAGTAAAGTCACAGGTGGACAGTGAATGTCCCCTCCCATAGGAAATAAAAGAGGAGCGAAGGGGGAGTGGGCTTTTGCAGGAAACCATTCATTCAATTCAATTTTTTATTCAATTTATTAAATTTATAAACATTATAAACATTATTCAGACATTAGATTCATTTCAGGAGTGTGAAGATCTGTCTGTGAATCTCAGAGACTCTGTGCCCAGTCTTACCTTGCACAGCACCTCATTTGGGAAATATTGACATGGCAGCTTCCCAAGCTAGATAAGGTCTGTGGTCATAAATATTCCTTTGATGGACTGTTCACCAGGCCTTTGCTGAATGTGAATGCGAGGAATTCACATTTGTTTAATAAAAGGGGTTTTGTCAGGACCAGGACTCTGCCTCATTGTTTTTTGGGGAAGCCTAGGTCAGAACAGAAGGTCACAAAAGCTGATCACATTGCAACCGTCATACATATGAACCAATTGCTAAGCATCCAGAGGAAAGTTGCTGCTGGTTCAGCGCAGTTTGCCCGAACTGGTAGCAGCAGCGGCAGGAGACTCCACCTCCCCCACCTGGATGCTTCTCTGCATATGCAGAAGTGTTGTGCGTGCAAGCACACACACAAGCACGAGTGAACCGGTAGTAAACCAGTTAGCAACCCACCACTGATCGGGGTGCTGCATCGGTTGTAACTGTGAAAACATGGTCATAAATCAGTGCCATTGTAACTTTGAACAGTCACTAAATGAACTATTGCAAGTTGAGAACTACCTGTATCTACACTTGTTATCCCCCGATAAAGTCAATTGAGGCATTAAATACTCTGGAGCATAGAAAGAAATTTTGGTTTTCATATTGTTCCAATTTGGGCACAAATCACTTCAGTTCGGGAACTAATCAAGGAACATATGTGGAAGCAGAAGGTTTGATTAAATGCGTTCTGGAAAAGTTAAAACTGGTTATATTTATAATCCAATTACATTTTGGAGTCAAAAGCTTTGGACTCCACGTACGGTATTACGCAGCAATCCATGGGATAGGCAGGGTTCGTGAGTTTATTTCTTGTAGAATTTATTCTTTTGAAGAATAGTAATTAGAGGGGGAAAATATTTAAAATACAATTATACAATACAATACAATAGCAGAGTTGGAAGGGACCTTGTAGGTCTTCTAGTCCAACCCCCTGTGTGGGCAGGAACCTTATACCATTTCAGACAAATGGCTATCTAACATCTTTTTAAAGACTTCCAGGGTTGGGGCATTCACAACTTCTGGAGGCAAGCTGTTCCAGAGGTTAATTGTTCTAACTGTCAGGAAATTTCTCCTCAGTTCTAAGTTGCTTCTCTCCTTGATTAGTTTCCACCCATTGCTTCTTGTCCTGCCCCCAGGTGCCTTGGAGAATAGTTTGACTCCCTCTTCTTTGTGGCACCCTCTGAGATATCGGAACACTGCTATCATGTCTCCCCTGGTCCTTCTCTTCATCAAACTAGATATACCCAGCTCCCGCAGCCGTTCTTCATTGACGTAGTGTGTAGAGATTCTCAATCTTCCAGGTCATGGTTGTCCCAAAGGGGCTTTTTCAGGAGACAAGTGGACTTTCTTGTTCAACTCTGATTGGATAGGGGGGAATGGAAGGATTTATATTCCTGCAGACAGATTCCCAAAGGCTTCAACAAACCTATAAAAGGATGTAAATGACCAGCTGTTTGCAAGGAATATAAATCCTTCCATTCTTCACTGTCCTATCAGAGCTGAAGAAGCTTCTTGGATGAGAATCGAAATCTCTTCAAAACGAAAAACAAGTAAGTCCAGGTGCCTCCTGAAAAAGCACCTTTGGGGCAACCATGACCTGGATGACTGAGAATCTCTACAGACTTTTAGCTGTGTAATTTGGGCTGAACACTTTTGGAATGGTGTGGGAGTAGGAATGGATTTCCAGAAGAAAAATTGCAGACAATTTTACCACAGGAACCATTAGCACCACTCAGGTGACCCCGAGGACACAGATAAATCTCCAAGTGCTTCAAGGACCCTCTAAAAGGATGAAAATGACCAGCTGTCTGCAAGGAATATAAATCCTTCCATCCCCCACTGTCCTGTCAGAGCTGAAGAAGCTTCTTGAGTGAGAAGCGAAACATCTTCAAAAGAAAAAACAAACAAGGAAGTCCAGTTGCCTCCTGAAAAAAACACCTTTGGGACTATTGACCTAGGCTCCTTAATCAAAACTAACCATTTCCTCCGGCCTTTGAAAGTTTTTTTTTAATTTTTATAGAAATTTGTTTATTTTCAACATAATTGATTTGATTTATTTAGACTTATAAACCGCCCCCTCTCCCCGAAGGGACTCGGGGCGGTGTACAGGGAAAAAAATTAAAAACCATATAAACAGACAATATATAACAAAGCTAAAAATGAATTAAATTACCTGTACTAAAATTTAAAAATATTAAAATAGGAACCCTCCTAAGCTAAAAATTCCCTAAATCTAAAATCCATTTATGTCCTTGACAGAAGTTATGTTATAAAATCAATACCATTTACGCAAGACCAGCTTGTTGAAATAAATATGTTTTAAGTGAGCGGCAGAAGAGGGGAAGGTCCGTGATTGTACAAAGTTCGGGGGGTAGATCGTTCCAGAGGGCCGGCCCAGCCACAGAGAAAGCCCTACCCCTGGGCACCGCTAGCCGGTATTGCCCGGCGGTTGGTACCCTCAGTAGGCCCACTCTGTGGGACCGTATCGGACGTAGGGAGGTATGTGGCAGGAGACGGTCCCGTAAGTAACTAGGCCCCGAGCCATGGAGCGATTTGAAGATGGTAACAAGCACCTTGAAGCGCACCCGGAAGGCCACCGGTAGCCAGTGCTGCACTGGCTAAAAACAAGTAAAAACATTATTCATCTTAAACTTTGTACAACATGTCGTTCGGTCATAGGTTGTGTGCATCAATACTTGAAATTGCAAACATACTTTTCAATTTTTCTTCCAATAGATATATATCAACTCATTATCCACCTAATAGCAGTATTATTTATCAAATCCATTTTTCCCCCTGCAATTACTCGATATATAAAAAGAACAATAAAGAAAAATTCCACAAAAATTCCTGTTGTGTAACATTATTCTCCAATACCTTTGAAAGTTCTGAATTCAAGAGCACAGGATGAATTCAGGAAGATTTCCTGAGTGAGATTAATTACGAGGCACTATTTGATGAAGTAATAAGAGAAAGAGAAAGAACAATGCAGACATGAAGAAGCAATGCTGCCTGAGGATTGCAGTGTTGGAAGGAATGTCCTTCTGGGTTCAGTTCCATGTGGGGAAGAAGACACTGAAAACATGGAGGCTGCTTGGAAAGATGGTTTTAATGGTGGACAGGATCAAGTGCCTTGAAGATGTTGGGTGAAGAAGAAGAAAAAGGGAAGAGATGCTGAGAATTATTGAGTTTTATACAATCTCTGGGCTTTTGAATTTGAGCTTGTATTCTGATTGGTTGTCAGACTCCCATGGGGCCATGCAGGGGCAACTCTGTAGGCTGTCCTGAGTCCCAGGCTTGGTTGAGCCTTGCTGGGTGATGTAATCTTCCCAGGTGCCATGTGGTGAGATGAGTAGAGGGCTAATCCTACCTTTGTTGGATCTTGGGTGAGGGCATTTGCCTATGAATAGACCTAGCTATCTCTTTATCTCTTAAGCGCAGACACCTGCAGTGGGCTATTAAGGAGGATGGGGGCTATTAAGAGTGACTCTGTTTCCTGCCTGCAAACATGTTTCTCCATTTCTCATCCAGGGAAATATAATATTTTGCCTTTTCAATATCTCCTAGAATATTTCGTTTTTAATACAATAGCAGAGTTGGAAGGGACCTTGTAGGTCTTCTAGCCCAACACCCTGCGTGGGCAGGAGCCCTATACCATTTCAGACAAATGGCTCTCTAACATCTTTTTGAAGACTTCCAGGGTTGGGGCATTCACGACTTCTGGAGGCAAGCTGTTCCAGAGGTTAATTGTTCTAACTGTCAGGAAATTTCTCCTTAATTCTAAGTTGCTTCTCTCCTTCATTAGTTTCCACCCATTGCTTCTTGTCCTGCCCCCAGGTGCCTTGGAGAATAGTTTGACTCCCTCTTCTTTGTGGCACCCTCTGAGATATTGGAACACTGCTATCATGTCTCCCCTGGTCCTTCTCTTCATCAATAATAATAATAATAATAATAATTGTATTGTTTCTATACCGCCCCCTCTCCCCACGGGGACTCGGGGCGGTGCACAGGTAGCATAAAAGCAATATATAACAACAATAAATAAACAACAAAATTTAAAAGCCAATTAAATAAACCCTGTGCTAAAATCCCAATTAACTAAAACCTATTCTATAAAATCCCAAGGCACGGAGGCTATCCCAGGCCGGCCAGACGGAAAAAGTAAGTTTTCAATTTAAGACGGAAGGAGCGGAGGTCCGTAGTTGTCCTAATGTCGGGGGGAAGGTCGTTCCAGAGGGCCGGGCCCGCCACAGAGAGCGCCCTTCCCCTGGGTGTCGCCCGCTGACATAGTCTAGTGGACGGCACCCGGAGAAGCCCCTCTCTGTGGGAGCGAATCGGCCGTGAGGACGTGTGAGGCAGAATCCGATCCTGCAGATAGCTAGGTCCCGAGCCATGGAGCGCTTTAAAGATGATGACTAGCACCTTGAAGCGCACCCGGAAGACGACAGGCAGCCAGTGCAGCTCGCGCAAGAGCGGTGTTACATGGGTAGACCTTGCGGTCCCCATAATTGCTCGCGCGGCTGCATTCTGGACTAGCTGAAGCCTCCGGGTGCACCTCAGGGGCAGCCCCATGTAGAGAGAGTTACAATAGTCCAGTCGGGATGTCACGAGAGCATGAGTGACTGTGCGAAGGGCGTCCCGATCCAATAGGGGGCGCAATTGGCGAACCAGGCGAACCTGGTAAAACGCCCTCCTGGCCACGGCTGTCACCTGATTTTCCATGGACAGCCGGGCATCCAGGAGGACACCCAAATTGCGCGCCCCATCCACAGGGGCAAGATGTTCGCCCCCTATGGCCAGCGATGGAGTAAGCTGGTTGAATCGGGCAGCCGGAAACCACAGCCACTCGGTCTTGGTCGGGTTGAGCTTGAGTCCGTTACTTCCCATCCAGATCCGTACAGCTTCCAGGCACTGGCACATCACCGCTACGGCATCGTTGGGGTGGTTTGGGGTAGAAATGTACAGCTGGGTGTCATCAGCGTACAGATGGTATTCTACCCCAAAACCACGGATGATCTCACCCAGCGGCTTCATGTATGTGTTGAACAGGAGGGGCGAGAGGACCGACCCCTGAGGCACCCCACATGTGAGGGGTCTCGCGGTCGATCTCTGCCCCCCTGTCAACACAAATTGCGATCGGCCAGAGAGGTAGGAGGAGAACCACCGTAAAACGGTGCCTCCCACCCCCAACCCCCCCAGCCGATGCAATAGGATACCATGGTCGATGGTATCGAAAGCCGCCGAGAGGTCTAATAGGACCAGGATGGAGGAACAACCCCCATCTCTGGCCCTCCAGAGATCATCAACCAACGCGACCAATGCCGTCTCGGTGCTATGCCCGGGCCGGAAGCCGGACTGGCGCGGATCTAGATAGTCTACTTCCTCCAGGTGACGGGGAAACTGTTGTGCCACCACACTCTCAACAACCTTCGCCAAAAAGGGAAGGTTGGAGACGGGACGGTAGTTGTTCAAAGAAGCTGGATCCAAGGAGGGCTTCTTAAGGAGGGGCCTCACCATCGCTTCTTTTAGGGAAGCAGGCAAGGCACCCTCACTCAAGGAAGCGTTGACCACCTCCTGGAGCCAGCCTCGTGTCACCTCCCAGGATGCCAGTACAAGCCAGGAGGGACACGGGTCCAATAAACATGTGGTGGCTCGCAGTCGCCCACGTAACCTGTCCATATCCTCGGAAGTAACGAAGTCAAACTCCTCCCAAACAAGATCTCTCTCGTGGCATCCCACTGGGCCACGAATGGGGGCTAGCTCGTTCTGTATCTGAGCGATTTTCTCCTGCAGAAAAATCACAAATTCCTCTGCTCTACCCTGTAGCGGGGCTTCCCGCACCCTCTGTTGAAGGAGTGAGCGGGTCACCCTAAACAGGGCGGCAGGGCGGTTTTCTGCGGATGCTATGAGAGTAGCGCAATGATGACGTTTGGCTACTCTCAGCGCCACAATGTAAGTCCGTAAATGGGCTCTTACCTGTGTCCGGTCAGATTCAGAACGAGAAGACCTCCATCTACTCTCTAGGCATCTCTTGCGGCGTTTCATCACCCCCAGCTCCTCGGTAAACCAAGGAGCCAGGGTGTTCCGCCGCCGCAAGAGAGGCCGCAAGGGCGCGACCCGATCCAAGGCTCCCGTGGTCGCACTATTCCATGCGGCCACGAGGTCCTCCATCGGGGCGCGGGTCAGGGGTACAGGAACTGGCCCAAGCGCCGTTTGGAACCCATCCGGGTCCATCAGGCGCCTGGGGCGGAACCAGATTGGTAATTCAGGTCCCGCCTCCCCGCGGAGGGGAGCAGCGGTCGGAAAGTCGAGCCGGAGAAGTGAGTGGTCTGTCCATGACAAGGGTGTGATGACTATGTCCCCTATACCCAGATCACTCGTCCATTGGCCTGAGACAAAGATAAGATCCGGTGTATGTCCACCCTCGTGAGTGGGGCCTTGAATTAGTTGGGTCAGGTCCATGGCCGTCATGGAAGCCATGAACTCCCGAGCTACCTCGGATGATTCGCCCAACGATGGCAGATTAAAGTCCCCCATGACTAAAAGTCTGGGGGTCTCCACTGCCACCGTAGCGATCACCTCGAGGAGCTCGGGCAGGGCTGCTGCTACATAGCGGGGAGCCAGGTATACAACCAGCAAGCCCAACTGCCTCCCTAGGCCCCACTTCACACAGAGGGACTCACAACCGGTAGTCTGTGGCACAATGGTCTCTCTCGGCTCAAGACCTTCCTTTACAATGACCGCTACCCCACCACCCCTACCCAGGGCCCGAGGCTGATGAAAAGCGTGGTAACCTGGCGGGCACATTTCAACGAGGGGGAGTCCACCCTCGTGGCCCAACCAGGTCTCTGCAATTCCCACCAGGTCCGGCTCCCCCTCCGACACGAGGTCGTGAATGAGGGGGGCTTTGTTGGCAACGGACCTGGCGTTGCAGAACATCAGCCGTAGGCCCTGGCTCTGTACACCCTGGCCACCTAGCCTGCAGGGGTTGAGGCACTTGACCGTCTGTAGCCAGCGGCCTCGTGTCCCCAACCGGGAGGATGACACACGTCTCCCCTCGGACCTGCCTCTCCCCACGACCTTTTGGATGGAAATGCCCTCTGTCGGAACGACTTGAATCTCCCCCCTCCTAACGGAACCTTCCGCTACCCTCCGTTGCCCGCTGGCCTACCCAGCTCCTGCAACCGTTCTTCATATGTTTTAGTCTCCAGTCCCCTAATCATCTTGGTTGCTCTTCTCTGCACTCTTTCCAGAGTCTCCACGTCTTTTCTACATTGTGGCGACCAAAACTGTATGCAGTATTCCAAGTGTGGCCTTACCAAGGCACTATACAGTGGCATTCACACTTCACGTGATCTAGATTCTATCCCTCTGTTTATGCAGCCTAGAACTGTGTTGGCTTTTTTGGCAGCTGCTGCACACTGCTGGCTCATATTTAAATGGTTGTCCACTAGGATTCCGAGATCCCTCTCCCAGTTGCTACTATTGAGCAAGGTACCACCTATACTGTACTTGTGCATTTGGTTTTTTTTGCCTAAATGTAGGACCTTACTTTTCTAGGAGAGGGGTGGGTGCTAACTTCGTACAGCAGCTTCACTTGTCAAAGAAGAGATAAAGTTATAAAATACATGAAAAGTTCAGGCATTTACCTGCTTTCAGGTCTGTCGCATAAGATGCGTGATCAGAAGGCAACAGAAAAATCTGGAAACTTTTTCCATGGAGACCGATTCCATTATAGATCGTAATGAAAGGGGATTTTATTTTATTTTTTTCACTAGCCATGAACATTCTTAATGGCTGAGTCCATTTTGTAGAGAAAAGCACTTAGGCTACCTTTTATTTTTGCCAATGACAGCTGTGTCTTTGTTTTTCTTTTTTTCCAAGGCAGAACTGAGGAAAAAAGGAGCAGTGATATAGTAGAAATTGACTTCAAAGAACTTGACGTAAATGGGGGAACTCATCAAATTTGCAGATAACACCTAGCTGGCAGGAATAGCCAACACTCCAGAAAATAGGCTTAAGATACAGAAGGATCTTGACAAACTTGAACATTGGGTGCTATCTAATAAAATGAAATTCAATGGTGAAAAAAAGTAAGGTTCTACATTTAGGCAAACCCCCCCAAATGAACGGGTACAATATAGGTGGTACCTTGCTCAATAGTAGCAACTGTGAGAGTGATCTTGGAGTCCTTGTGGACAACCATTTAAATATGAGCCAGCCGTGTGCAGCAGCTGCCAAAAAAGCCAACACAGTTCTAGGCTGCATAAACAGAGGGATAGAATCAAGATCACGTGAAGTGTTAATACCACTTTATAATGCCTTGGTAAAGGCCACACTTGGAATACGGCATCCAGTTTTGGTCGCCACGATGTAGAAAAGATGTGAAGACTCTAGAAAGAGTGCAGAGAAGAGCAACATAGATGATTAGGGAACTGGAGACTAAAAAAATGAAGAACGGTTGAAGGAACTGGGTATGTCTAGTTTGATGAAGAGAAGGACCAGGGGAGACATGATAGCAGTGTTCCGATATCTCAGAGGGTGCCACAAAGAAGAGGGAGTCAAACTATTCTCCAAAGCACCTGAGGGTAGAACAAGAAGCAATGGGTGGAAACTAATCAAGGAGAGAAGCAACTTAGAACTGAGGAGAAATTTCCTGACAGTGAGAACAATTAATCAGTGGAACAGCTTGCCTCCAGAAGTTGTGAATGCCCCATCACTGGAAGTCTTTAAGAAGATGTTGGATAGCCATTTGTCTGAAATTGCATAGGGCTCCTGCCTAGGCAGGGGGTTGGACTAGAAGACCTCCAAGGTCCCTTCCAACTCTCCTATTGTATTGTAACTTCCTCGATTTCCAGACTTTGGTTTTATGCATATAGAGCAGGCGTAGTCAACCTTTTTCCACCTACCACCCACTTTTGTATCTCTGTTAGTAGTAAACTTTTCTAACCGCCCACCGGTTCCACAGTAATGGCGATTTATAAAGTAGGGAAGTCAATTAAATTTTAAAAAAAGGAAAGTGCTTCAGTATCGGACAAAACCCCTACCGCCCACCATGAAAGCTGGAACGCCCACTAGTGGGTAGTAGGGACCAGGTTGACTATCAGTGATATAGAGTGTGAAAGGTTTTTCATGACTTTCGAAAGTTTACAACACTTGTTGCGGGTTGAATATTCTCAGAAATAGACTGCACTGAAACACAGTATGCTAACAGAGAGATATGTTCCTTTTCTTTCTCCTCATACCTTTCTCTCTCCTCCTACCGCCCCAGGCTTGTGCTCAGCTCAGTGTCCGATTACTTTGCGGCCATGTTTACAAACGATGTTTGTGAAGCCAAGCAAGAAGAAATCAAAATGGAAGGCATTGATCCTGGTGCCCTTTGGGATCTCGTTCAGTTCGCATACACAGGTAACCCTCATGTGTTGAAATTCTGCTTTCAGGAATAAACCCTGATTCTTGGGTTCATCTTTCTTGAACAGCCATAGAATATTAATACATCAGCCGTTTATATAATCTGGGCTAAGGGATGGTAGGAACTGGCAGAGGCATCATGCTAAACTCATGAAATTTAGGCAAAATCTCATTGCTCCTCTTCTAAGGGTAGATTATTTGTATAGATGTTTCCCGCAGTTGTTTATCGGGCATCCATAGTTTTTTCATATTGTTGACTCCAAATTAGATCCACCTTTATCAATATTAACAGGGAAAAAAATAGCATTCCATTCCGTTGCTATTAGGAAAACAAGAGACTATGTTCCAGTTTGTAACAATGATTATAACTATGATTCATGATCTATGACCTATTACTTGCTGTTTGTATGTATGCTGTGAGTTAATGCACCAGAGACAAATTCCTTGTGTGTCCAATCACACTTGGCCAATAAAGAATTCTATTCTATTCTATTCTATTCTATTCTATTCTATTCTATTCTATTCTATTCCTATTCCTATTCCTATTCCTATTCCTATTTCTATTTCTATTCCTATTCCTATTCTATTCTGTAATTTTATTCTATTCTATTCTAGGCTATCCTATCCTATCCTATCCTGTCGTATCCTGTCGTATCATATCATATTATATTCTGCAATTCTATTCTATTCCTATTCCTATTCCTATTCCTATTCCAGTCCAGTCCAGTCCAGTCCAGTCCATCCTATCCTATCCTATCCTATCCTATCCTATCCTATCCTAACCCAGGGGTCTGCAAAGTCGGCTCTTTTAAGACTGGTGGACTTCAACTCCCAGAATTCTGGGAGTTGAAGTACACCAATCTTAAAAGAGCCGACTTTGCAGACCCCTGTCCTAACCTATCCTAACCTATCCTCCAAACCACCTGAGGGCAGAACAAGAAGCAATGGGTGGAAACTAATCAAGGAGAGAAGCAACTTAGAACTGAGGAGACATTTCTTAACAGTTAGAACAATTAATCATTGGAACAACTTGACTCCAGAAGTTGTGAATCATCCAACACTGATGTTGAATAACCATTTGTCTGTAGGGGTGTAAAGTTTTCTGCCTAGGTAGGGGGTTGGACTAGGTCCCTTCCAACTCTATTATTCTATTCTACTCTGCTCTGCTCTGCTCTGCCCTGCCTTGCCCTGCCCTACCCTACCCTACCCAGGTGAGTTTATACATCAAATTCCTTGTGTGTCACCCTTGACCAATAAAGAATTCTATTCTATTCTGCTCTGTTCTGTTCCCTTCCATTCTGTTCTGTTTCACTCTGTTCTGTACCACTTCACTCCACTCTATTCATTATTTTCTCCAACACCCCCCCCCCCGGCAGCATTTATAAAAATAGACAGTTCTGTATTTAGTTTCTCTTAAATTTGTGCTTTTAGCAAGAACAATTATTTAAAATGAAAAACAATTGAAGTTCATAGTTATGACTAATATAGTTGGGTGGTTAAGGAACAGATTGTAAATGGGAATGCATTAATGCAGAGTGTCCTCGGGGTGCAATCGAAAAAGACAAGATGATGACACATAAAAATACAGGCAGATCTTTGACTGCAATATTCTAGTCATCATCTTGACTTCCTTTTTTTTTAACCCTATTCTGTTTTATTTCATCTTGTTGATCAATAAATACCATTTCTGTGCCTCTTCCGTAGTTTTTAAAATGTTGTCTGGCTTAAAACTGACATTTGTTTCTTGTGTTATTCTTATGCTGCTGAACCCTGAAGACAATTGTGTCTGTCTGTCTGTCTGTCTGTCTGTCTGTCCGTCTGTCTGTCCATCCGCCCATCCATCCATCCATCCATCCATCCATCCATCCATCCATCCATCCATCCATCCATCCATCCATCTATCTATCTATCTATCTATCTATCTATCTTATTTTCTAGGATCCAATTCTGGACTGTGATCATAAATTTAAAATACTATTCCTCATTCCTAGGGCATTGGCTAACTTAAGAAAACATTGCACACAATATCTTGGAAACTCAGACTAATACCTCCGTACAACTAGTATTGATCCTTGGAAAAAAAAGGTTCATCAGTGTCCTACTGATAAATTTTTAAGGCCAAAAGTTTATTCTAATCACTCATACAGCCATCTCTCCAGGAGAGTCCATGGCCAAAACAAATATTCTTTATTTGCCTTTCAGCTTTTCTCTTCTCTCCTGCAAAGCACTAACGTATTGATTAAAATACTACAGAGGCTTCAGAACGAAAGGAACATTAAATAAAACGTTTTAAATTAATATTTCCGCTTGCGACCGCAATCCAATGCATAAATTACTTGGGCATGTAAGCTCCATTTAACTTAGTGTTTACTTCCAATTGTTTTGTTTTCGCTTTAACCAAAGCTATTCAACCAGGTGAACATGCAATATTTATGTTTTAATTTGAACTTTGTGAAATGTGGCCCGTGGTTGCTAATGTTCAGATTGCCTGCGGGTAGACAAAACTCCATTAAAGGAAATGAAAGACAGACAGGCTGAATGTTTGGAGATCCTTCCCCACCCCCACTCCTCATTTTCTGACTTCTTCTCTGTCGTGTCTAGAGGACTAGTGGCTTCTTCAAGACAGCAACTCATCAATCTGTCAAGGTTCCAAGTAACACCCCCAATGAAAGAAGACTCCGTGGCTTGAGGCTCCTCAAAGTTCCACTTTATTAGAGATGTCACATTCACACACCTTGGAAAACCCGAATCTGAAAGTTTCCAGGTTTTCCTCACCCAAGTGAAAGTTTGAGTCCCTGCCCAGCACCCACATGTCCATCACATGGTCCAATCAAAGCACCACCCCAACTGGTGATGCCTCTCAGTCACCTCATCGCAGTCACAGGGCAAGATGGCCTTGACTTTCAGAGAAAGAATGTTATTATGGCTACATATTGTTAGGGGGAAAAACACCCCAATTGGAAAATAAACAGGCGGAATAGTGCAATACACCAGACAGCAAGAGATATGTTGCTTAAACCACACAAAAACTCTAAAACACTGATAGTTGAAAAAATAAATAGTCTTTACTCTTGATGTAACTAAAATACTTCTTCCAAACAGTGATACTAACTCTTCTAACAATAAACAGTCCTTCACCAAAACATAGTTATCTTACAGTCAATCAAAACAATGATTCTCTTCTGTCTTCAGGTTCAGCTCCTTCCTCAGTGGCAATCAGGAAGCAAAGGAAAAGCGAAAGGGATGAACTGTGTTTCCAGCTGCCTTTTATGATTGAGCTGGGAAGCACAGCCAATCAGATCCCACATAGTTAAAGACTATGTGGAATCTGATTGGCTGTGCTTCCCAGCTCAATCATAAAAGGCAGCTGGAAACACAGTTCATCCCTTTCGCTTTTCCTTTGCTTCCTGATTGTTACATATACCTACAAAGTTACATATACCTTTTAAGAATCCTGGCTTATATATATTGTCAACCCAACATCAGGATAATTATCCTAACACATATCACCCATACTCTACAGAATTCCCCCCTCCTATGTTCCCACAGTAGAAAATGTGTCAGGCCTGAAGGCCGAGATGTAAAAGATGGGCTTCCAGGTCTCACGCAATCATCAGTTTTCTGGTCAAAAATTGGCAGTATGGTTTCCATGAGCCATTGCTGATGTACAGAAATATGATGATGTTATCCATTCAGTCGTGTCCGATCTCTTGGTGATTCTGTGGACCAGGTCTCTCCACATCTTCTGATCTTGCACTGCTTCTGTTCTCTGACTCATGTAAGCTTTGACGGTGTCCATCCACCGCGTTCTGTGACGGATGCACTTGATGCACACTATGCATTCATGCGCAGTAGTAAAAAAAAGCTTCTGCGCATGTGCAGAAACAAAAAACAAGATGGTTGAGCCTATGGCGCCATCGATAGAACCAGTTCGGGGACGTGGCAGGTCGAGTTACTATGTACTTGGCCGAACTGGGTCGAACTGGTAAGAACCCACCTCTGCTCCTGCACTCTGTTTTGACCAGTAGGGTGCTGCAGGATGTGTCTGTCCCCTCTCCCTCCACCTGGCCAGCCTGCAGAGGAGAACTTCAATGCTGATCCAGCTCTCGAAGAAATCCAGTTTAACACCCCTGCTGTAGAAGATTGATTCAGTCTGAAATCTCTCTCTCTCTCTCTCTCTCTCTCTCTCTCTCTCTCTCTCTCTCTCTCTCTCCCTCCCTCCCTCCCTCTCTCCCTCTCCCTCTCTCCCTCCCTCCCTCCCTCCCTCCATCTCTCTCTCTCTCTCCCTCCCTCTCTCTCTCTTGTTCTCCTCTCTCTCCCTCTCTCCCTCCCTCCCTCCCTCTCCCTCTCTCTCTCTCATTCTCATTCCTTTTTGTTAAATCTCTTAATTGAATATTAAGAAACATGAAAACTTGAATGGGAATGCCTAGATGTAATGTGGTTATATGAACTCAATACATGGTTTCATTACAGCAAAAATGAAATTACTGTTTCATTAGGACTTGTTTAATTCAAATAGTATGCATTATGCAAATGTACAAGTAACACATTGCTGCAATTTATGCATGTTTTGGCCAGAGTATTAATTTTATAACCTTCCATATCATTAGACCCCAAAGGGTTTTCTCTCTGTGGGTTTAGAAAAGGGAAGTAAAACTTTCCGAGTTTGACTGTATATTATCTGAACATTCAAACAAGATTACATATGTCGATGAGGACATCTGAAGTCCTTCAAGGAATGGACATTTTCTGCCTAAATTATTGTTGCTGTTGGGGTGTTTGTTTTTTGCATATTACAAACACAGATACACTCACACACAATTCATCAGGGTTGTTGTTGTTATTTTTGGTGTTTTGTTGGTTTTTGCATTTTTTGAAAAGAGATTAATCGCCACTTGATTTTGTCTTCGTAGATTGGCAAAGGTGGGGGGAAACTGGACCTTGCACCGTTGTATTTTGTTGTGTTTTGTTTTATTAAAAAAGAGAGAAACTCCGTCATCCCCATCTCATGTTTGTTTCACACAGAAAATGAACCCACAAAACATACAGATAGTTAGGAACAATGCGATAGAAGCACAGCAAAATGTAGATGCAAGCTTCCTTAAAAAGGCAGAAAATAAGTGGCACAATTGCAACATAACTTCAAACATGTACACAGTTGGCATTTCCCCCCCCCCCAAAACCATGATCCCTTTTTTTCTTCTTGCCTCATTATTCCAGAAGTGATATTTTGAAAATGGCATCTGAAAAGCTTGTGCTTCATAACTCATTTTGTTTTGATAAGAAATTAAAAGAAGAGGCAGCAATGGAAAAATATATATTCTCTCTCTCTCCCCATTACTTCCTCCCTCCCTCTCTCCCTCCTTTTCTCTCTTTCTCTCTCCCCCTCCCTACCCCCATCTTTCTCACTTTCTCTCTCTCTCTCTCTCACACACACACACTTGCTTTCTCTTTCTCTCCCCCTTCTTTTTCCTTTCTATCTGTCTCTCTCCCTATTTCTCTTTCTCTCTCTTCTTATTTGTCTCTCTCTTTCCTCTCTCACTCACACTCACACACACACACACAAAGAGAAATACAGAAGGAAATTATCTTGTTTAGACGTTTAGATAGAAATATGAAATACAAATATTCTTTTTCTTTTCTTTTTTTCTTTTCTTTTTTAATTTATAACTCACTCTCTCTCCCCGAAGGGACTCGAGGCGGGGCACAGGGAATTTAAAATACATATAAAATCACAGACATAGTACAATATTAAAATAAAATTAAACTAACCCTGCGCTAAAATCCCACATTAAAACTAAAAATAAGTCGCTAAAAACCCTAAAAATAGTTGATTACCCCAGGCCGGCCAAGCAGAAAAAGTGTGTTTTTAATTTTTGACGGAAGGAGATGAGGTCCATAGTTGTTCTAATATCGGGGGGAAGGTCGTTCCAGAGGGTTGGGCCCACCACAGAGAAGGCCCTTCCCCTGGGCGTCGCCCGCTGGCACAGCCTAGTGGACGGCACCCAGAGAAGTCCCTCTCTGTGGGAGCGAATCGGACGCAGGGACGTATGGGGCAGGATGCGATCCCGCAGATAGCTAGGTCCCGTGCCATGGAGCGCTTTAAAGATGATAACTAACACCTTGAAGCGCACCCGAAAGACGACAGGCAGCCAATGCAGCTCGCGCAGGAGCGGTGTTACATGGGAAAACCTAGAGGTTCCCATAACTGCCCGCGCGGTTGCATTCTGGACAAGCTGAAGCCTTCGGGTGCACGTCAAGGGCAGCCCCACGTAGAGAGCATTGCAGTAGTCCAGTCGGGATGTCACGAGAGCATGAGTGACTGTGCAAAGGGCACAGTCTGTGCTCTTAAAACTCCTCATAAACAGAGTGATCCACCAAAATTAAGATAAAACATTTCAAAAAGCTTCAGATTTCATTGCATTTTGCATTGTTTGTTTTAACACCTGGGGGTGCAAAGTTTAAGGTTACATCCAAGGGAGCTGCAGGGATCCTTCAGAGTTTTCCAAGATGTTCTGTAAATATCTAACCTGCTCAATGCCTCTCAAATACCTAACAAATTACACAAAGACCTCCCCCTTCTGATCTTAGCATTGATTAGCTTATTTTGATTGAAATTCTTTTGCACCATCCCAGGTAAGTTACACTATCTCCGCAGTACAATAAAGAAAACAAATACTGCCACCCAACTTTAGCAAAAACCATTCAACATAAAAATACAACACTAACAATATCTAGCAATTGCAGCAACTGAGCCGCCATTAAAAAGACAGAATAACTAAAATTACAAGAATTTTAAAAACTTACTCTACCCACGAAAGAGCCCTAAAGTGAACACCAGACAGAGAAACAAGAGTCACCATTCAGCAAACAAGGTTTAGTTGTTGAAATGAGTACGTTTCACATAATTTCAAGTTCTAGAGGGATGCAAAAAGTAAAATGCAATTTTGTGGGTTTTTTTGTTTTTGTTTTGAATAGAACAGAATAACAAGAGTTGTTATTCTTGGAGGTCTCCTACTCCATCCCCCTGCTTAGACAGGAAACCCTGTACCATTTCAGACAAATTGTAGCGGCAAAAAACCAGGCTCACCACAGACTGGTTCGAATAGAGAAACGAGAGACCACAAAGATCAGATAACAGGAGTTTGTTGACGCGTCAAGAGTTCAGAGTGCTCTCGCACTAAAGACTGAACTGCCTGGGCAACGCCCAGAGAGTTAGTTTTATACCTTCGTCCTTAATACAGAAACACATATGGATAAAAGCAGAAGTTAACTTTGGAATAGTACAGAAACAGAAGTTAATAGCAAAAATTAATACGTGTCCTATAAATGCATAGTCATTTGTTTAATGCCAACTATAGTTCCCATATAGGGTTTACACCGCCCCTTCTCCCCCAGTTACTTCCTCTTTCCATCTCTTGAAGCAAGGTTTCAGCAATATTTGTAATACTTTGAGAACTTTTAAGAACAGAGAAGTACACCCACACATCTTGCCCAAGCTGTCCAAAGGGCAAGCGGGCAAATCTCCCAAGGGGTCAGGGTTGACCCAGCGTCCAGGAATTGGGGTCCCTGGCCCCTCTGCCACAAAATGATTGTCCAAATTCTTCTTAAAAACTCCCAGTGTTGGAACATTCACAACTTCTGGAGGCAAGTTATTCCATTGATTAATTCTTCTAACTGTCAGGAAATTTCTCTTCAGTTCTAAGTTGCTTCTCTCCTTGATTAGTTTCCACCCATTGCTTCTTGTCCTACCCTCAGGGACTTTGGAGAATAGCTTGACTCCCTCTTCTTTGTGGCCACCCCTGAGATATTGGAAGACTGCTATCATGTCTCCCCTGGTCCTTCTTTTCTTTAGACTAGCTATGCCCAGTTCCAGCAACCATTCTTTAGATGTTTAGCCTCCAGTCCCCTAATCATCTTCGTTGCTCTTCTCTGCACTCTTCCTAGGGTCTCAGCATCTTTTTCTACATTGTGGCGACCAAAACTGGATGCCGTATTCCAAGTGTGGCCTTACCAAGGCATTATAAAGTGGTATTAACACTTCACGTGATCTTCATTCTATCCCTCTGTTGATGCAGTTTTTGGTTCTTGAAAGGAATAGAATCATTCATAAAGTATGCTTCTGATTTTAGTCTCTTTTTTCTTCCTCATCAGGCTAAAAGCAGGGTATTACCAATTTGTTTTCAAGAACAATCTTGGTTCAGGACCTAAGGAAATATTACAAAGACAATATGCCTTTTTGATTTGTTCTTGATTTTAATTCTGCTTTAAAGAAAAAAAAACTTATTGTCTTTGGATCTAACCATATTTGTAAAAAACATTTAAACTCAGGTATCTTCTATCTATCTATGTAGTCATTAAAACAAAACAATCATTCCTTCAAGAATGTCGTTACTGTTGCTGTATTATGTGTCTTCGGCAATTTTCAGTTCTAAATCAATTCTTTCAAACCACCATGTAGTAATCAAAGCATTGTGTAAAGCTATTATCCTCTGTAAACCTGAGGTGCGCTCTTATATAACATCAAATGAGTAATATGATAGAAAGAACGGAATGTTTGAACCTTGCTAGGATGAAAATGGATAGTTTTCACGTGTCAGTACATCATTGCTAAGCTGTTAGTTTAAGTCTTCATCTACTTCAATCATCCCTACCACAAAACGTGAAAGAGCAGCTGATCGGAAGACAAAGTTTCCTCAAGTCATTTGAGAATAGCGATAGCAATAGCACTTAGACTTATATACCACTTCACATTGCTTTTCGTCCTTCTCTAAGAGGTTTATAGAATCAGCATATCGCCCCCCCCATATCGCCTTTCTCATGATGTGCTCTGCATATAGGCTAAATAGACAGGGTGGCAGTATACAGCCTTGCCAGACTCCTTTCCCAATTTTGAACCAATCAGTGGTTGGATGTCCAGTTCTCACTGTTTATTTATTTATTTATTTTATTCAATTTATATCCCGCCCTTCTCCAACAGGACCCAGGGCGGCACACAGGAATTTAAAACAACATACAAAAATAGTACAAAAGACATAAATTTAAAACCTAGTAAAGGACACAAAACCTGCGCTAAAACCAAATTAAAATCCCCCATTTAAAACTGTCTAATATTAGTCCCAGCGGAGGCTATATTAGGCCGGCTTGATGAAATAAGTATGTTTTTAAACAACTGCGGAAGAGGCGGAGGTTGGTGATAGTGCGGAGTTCAGGGGGTAGGTTGTTCCACAGGGCAGGGCCCGCCACAGAGAAGACCCTTCCCCTGGGTGTCGCCAGCCGGCATTGTCCGGCTGATGGCACCCAGAGAAGGCCCTCTCTGTGGGAGCATATCGGTCTAAGGGATGTATGGGGCAGGAGACGGTCTCGCATATAACTAGGCCCCGAGCCATGGAGCGCTTTGAAGATGGCCGTCAAGACCTTGAAGCGCACCCGAAAGACCACAGGAAGCCAGTGCAGCTCGCGCAGGATCGGTGTTATGTGGGAGCATCTAGGGACTCCCATAATCACCCGCGCGGCTGCATTCTGGACTAGCTGTAGCTTTCGAGTGTACCTCAAGGGAAGCCCCATGTAGAGAGCATTGCAGTAGTCGAGTCGGGACATCATGAGGGCCTGAGTGACTGTGCGAAGGGCAGCCTCTGTTGCTTCTTGACCCACTTCTTGACTTTCAAATAAGAGTACACCAGGTAGAAAATAGTTTCTCAGTCAAGATCTACTATTCATCTAGCCCTGCCTTTCTCATGATGTGCTTTGAATATAAGTTAAATGCATAAGAAGCAAAACAACTTTAAGGGCAAACAAAGTCCAGTTGCATTTTGAAAAAGCACCTTTGGGAATTTTATGAACTGAGAGTATGTTACCTTTACTTTTTTCCCCTCTCTTAGGTGAAGAATATTTGTCTTTTTCTCAGATGCTTATAAATGAAATATTTTCTACTTCATACTCCCCCGAGGTTGGACGTCATCCTAAACCAAAAATATAAAAATTAATATGATGAATGTTACAGCATCAATGTCAAGTATAACCACAGTTAGCAATTGGCCTTCAAGGCCTAGGATATCATAACAGTTTTAAATCTCACAGCTTTATTTTTTTTTCTCCCAGTGTCCCATTTATCCTAAAATTATCCAACGTGATTAGTTTTAAATAAAGAGGCAAACATCTGAAATATTTATCACTCTGATTATTAACTTAATTTATGCTTTGGTGGCCAGATTAAATGAAAATGTTTACTCAGAGATAGGCAAAAAAATTGAAGCAAATTTATTAACATCTGCAAGTACTCAATAGCCTTTATTTTCATATTACGTCCAATAAATCTTCTCACCTTACTTAATGCATTTTTCTCGTTCTCACTTTAATCAATTCTTGCTTCAAACTTGGAAGCCTTGGGATTTAACGTCTCATTCTTACTTATTGATTTTGAGCTGGATCCAAAGCAATAATACTTACGAGTATATTAGATATTGTGAATCAAGGGGTTTAAGTTGATTATGATTTAAATCCAACCAAATTCAACGAGACTAGCTTAACACTGGTTACATTTGAGTTCTGGTTGTTCTAATCAGTGGTGTGATTCAACCGGACTAACAATGGGCTTGCTTTGCGAATGCGCAGTGGGTTAAAACAAAGCTAAAAAACTTACCTTGTACTGCAGCTGAGGTGAGGCAAAAAAGCTCTCTGCCATGCCTATCAGCTGGGCTATAAACCGATGAAATATAGCAGTGGTGGGTTCTGGAACCCGGTTGCAACTGGTACTTTGCAATGGGGCCGGGCGTCCACCACATGAACATGTGCAGCATGCACCTGCGTACTCACCACCTGTGATACTTTGGAGGCTCTGCTTTGGAGCTTCCCCAATGCTCCAGCTGCTCGGCAGAGCATCACACAGACGCCGTACGCTCCATGAGCATGCACGGAAGCCCCCAAAACCTCAAATACGTAGCAAGTAAGGAGCATGAGCGGGTGGGTGGGCCCTCCGGAGCACCATACTGGAACAGTACCTGGTGCTCCTGGGAGACACTGCTATGTCCCTACCGGGGCGTACCGTTCGTAACCCACCACTGAAATATAAGTGAGTATAGCCCAGGGGCGGGTGGTCGGGCCCACCTGAAGGTCGGAGTGAACTGGTTCACTCTCAGCTGATCTTTGGAGCTACCAGTTCACCTGAACCAGTCCGAACCAGTAGACTCCCACGCCTGGTTCTAATCCATTGAGGTTGATTTCTCAGAAACACAGCACGTCCAACCTTGTTTGCTTTCAGTAGATCACAGGAGCTGGTTTTCATCATCTGAGCTTGGAAGCTCAGCAAGATAGAACCAAGTTAGCAAAGGGCCGTAGACTCAGGGGTGGGCTGCTACAGGTTCGCCCGGGTTTGGGAGAACCTGTAGCTAATGTTAAGTCAGGTTCAGAGAACCTCCAAATCCCACCCCTGGCTGGTCCCTCCCACAGTGCCCCAACCTGTTTGTTTGACTCCTATGCCATCCATCTTATCTGCAAGCAATTGGGCGGCTTAAAAATATTAAACATTTTGCATTACAGCATATAATATGGTTACAGGAACTCTATTGTTTGGAAAAAGGTGTTGTGGCCTGTCGGCGGAGCCGGCATCAGATTCAGAGAGTGAGGAGGTTAGGGAGGAACATGGGCGAGTCCTGGAGTCTGGGGAAGGCTCTGATGAGGGCTCTGTGTCGGAGGCAGAGAGGGGGACAAGGCTTCCTGGCAGTTCTCAGATGCCTTTGGAGATAGTTAGCAGTGAGGCAGAGGAACAACTGGAGTCTGTTCCTAGTGTGCCATTGCACAGAACTGCCAGAAGAAAAGAACAACTAAGAAATCAGGGTCGACTTGGGAGTAAAGCCACAGGTGAATGGTGAATGGCCCCTCCCATAGGAAATAAAAGAGGAGCGAAAGGGGAGTGGGCTTTTGCAGGAAAGAATTCATTCATTCATTCATTTCAGGAGTGTGAAGATCTGTCCGTGAATATCAGAAACTCTGTGCCAATTTTTTCCTTGCACAGCACCTCATTTGGAAAATATTTACATGGCAGCTTTCCAAGGTAGATAAGGTCTGTGGCCATAACTTCATCTTTGAAAGACTGTTTGCCAGGCCTTTGCTGAATGTGAATGGGAGGAAATCACATTCGTTTAATAAACCAGAAATCTGCTTCGTGCTTTTTGGGGAAGCCTAGGTCAGAACAAAGGGAGAGATGCAATTTTAAAAACTAAAATTGGCCATTTCATCCATTAGAAAGAGCTAGAGTAAACATTCATATTTTGCTTTTGTGATTTCTTTGTCTGAAACTGATTAGCGTCCTAGTGAGGGTGTAACTTGATAAAGTTTGTACAAAATTGTTTTTCTTTCACTTTATCTAGACTTAAATCTGCATGTCAGTTTTTAGCAATTCAACCAGTGAAGCTAAATGCATTAAATGTAAACAAACAGCAAAACCCTAATCTGATTTATTGATATCTTTTGGCTGTATTGTAAAGTTGAAGATTGCAAAGGGATTTATGAACTATATGTTTTTCAATCCATTACTTAAAACTTTTTTTTAATAAACTGAGTTTTATTCACATAAGAAGGACTACATATCTATTGAAAGAAAACTTTATCACTTAAAGGCAATCTAGCAATTTG
The DNA here is from genome assembly GCA_039707465.1 of Rhabdophis nuchalis. NCBI lineage: Eukaryota > Metazoa > Chordata > Lepidosauria > Squamata > Natricidae > Rhabdophis > Rhabdophis nuchalis. Next base: position 11,278,290 of record CM077651.1, on the reverse strand, counting down.
CTTGCAAATGACAATTACCTTATTTTGATTTATTTTACATACACACACACACACACACACACACACACAATTGTCTTAAGACAATTACTAACAGAACTAGGAATCTAGTTGAACTTTTACTATTAATTACTATTACAAAGAAAGGATATTGCTCATCTAATATAATGAGACCAATTATACCCTAAATGTATGTAGTAATAATAAAGCATTTTGGTAAATCCTAGGGTTTCTCATGAAACAGTAGGATAAAATTTCCAGTATCTCTGGCAAATGTTAGTGTTGCTAATTTAATGATTGCATTTGCAAGCAGGTTTTCCAGGATTTAAAATGGACACCTAACAGAACCATCACTAAAAAAGCACAACAAAGAATGTTCTTCCTGAATGAACTATTCTGAAAGTTCAGCCTGTCTCAGGAGCTGTAGATGCAGTTCTACAAATGAATTATTGAGTTGGTCATCTTTATTTTGATAACTGTCTGGTTTGATACAGTAACTAAACCTTACAGATTCTAACAGTTAGAATGCAGAAAAAACAATTGCAATCACCCTGACTTCCATTGAGGATCTGTATAATGCATGGATCAGAAACTTCAAACTTCTAAAAAGTGCGCTTAATCCCACTTTTCCCTTAGTTTTACCCCATCAGGAAAAGAAAATGTTACAGTGCAGATCTCAGAGGAATGCATCTTTCCAAACTTCAAATATTTGTTTAATAGTGCAATGAAAAATACCATCAGGTAATATTGTATGCCAGATTTTCCTGAACTACTGTGAACAACCTACTGATACTTGAGGAAGGAGAACCCAGGGAAGCCTACAGGAAAAGCAAAAATGGTGTTATTTTGTTCCCAAATTAAAATATTGCATAAACTTGAGCTTCCACTGGTGTCATAATGGCTGAGAATTTCTTTACATATTTTCCAGAGTGTATTCATGAACTGGAATAGGGCTTAGTAACAAGTTGGCCAATGGGAACTGTTTGGTGATTGAGAGCTATGCTAGATGGCTCGCAGCCTGGGCATGGTTTAGGTCAGTGATGGCGAACCTTTTTTGCCTCCGGTGCCAAAAGCACGCACTTGCGCGCTATTGCACGCACTCGGATGCCCATCCCCATAATTTAATCCCCCACGCCCTGCCCCCTGTGCATGCGTGACACCCCACCCTGCTGCCCCATGCATGCACGCACAACTTTCTCGGAGCCTGGGGATGGCAAAAACACCACCTCCCAGAGGCCCTCCGGAGGCCAGAAACGGCCCATTTTCCAACTTCGGGTGGGCCCAATAAGTCCATTTTTCACTCTCTGGAGGTTTCAGGAGGCTTTCCTGAAGCCACCAGAGGACAAAAAGCTGCTGAAAATCAAGGCCAGAAATCAGCTGGTGAGCGTGTGCATGCATGCTGGAGCTGACAGGGCAACACCTCGCGTGCCCTCAGAAATGGCTCCGTGTACCACACGTGCCATAGGTTCGCCCTCATGGGTTTAGGTTAATTGATCTGTCTAAATATGTGGTGCGCTCCTATTATCCTCCCTTCTGTGAATATGTCCTTCTATTAACTGTGCTTCTGTGATTATGCCTCTGATTCTGAGAATGGCATGGGTACTGTATATACCAGGGATGTCCAAACTTGGGAACTTTAAGACTTGTGGACTTCAACTCCCAGAATTCCCCAGCCAGCATAGCTGGCTGGGGAATTCTGGGAGTTGAAGTCCACAAGTCTTAAAGTTCCCAAGTTTGGACATCCCTGGTATATACAGTATTCTTATATAGAAAGAGAATTTAATGAATCCTGCGGAATCAGTCATCTGTGTTTCTGGATTTGATTTCTGCAACAAATCCTGACAGTATGTACAAATTTATGGGCAGCAAATTAATTGTGTTTCTTCATCTCTTGTCCAGGGTGTTTGGAACTTAAGGAAGATACCATTGAAAACCTCCTGGCAGCTGCCTGTCTCCTCCAACTCCCTCAAGTAGTTGAAGTCTGTTGTCATTTCCTCATGAAGCTTTTACATCCATCCAACTGTTTGGGAATCCGGGCTTTTGCAGATGCTCAAGGATGCACAGAACTTATGAAGGTGGCTCACAGTTACACCATGGTAAGGAAGCCCTGATCTGCCTTATTGTCACAGCATGAAATCCAAAGATATGTAGAATGGACCAAAGCTGTGAAGCTTGCTCATAGATACACAGTGACAAGGAAGTTCTGATACGGCTTAATGTCAGAGCACACAATCTAAAGATGTACTATATATGATGTACAGAAGCTATGAAGGCAGGGGTGGGCTGCTGGGGATTTGCAAGGTTGGGGAGAACCTCTCGGTAAGATTCTGTGCCGTTCAGAGAACCCCTCCCAAATCCCACATTTGGCTGGCCCCACCTACCCCACCCTGCCTCTCCCAGGAGTCCCCATGCGGCCCATTTTGGATGCAGGTAAGTGCAGGACACTGATGGCGAAATATGGCTTTTTCAGGCTCGTGCCTCGGTGTGCATGTTTTCCAATGAGACAAACCGAGACAGGAAGATCATTTTATTACAATTTATCAGAATATTCAGGCAAAAAAAGGATTCCTCATTCAAAGAGGGAACCCCGATCGTTAGCTTGTATCCCCTTTTACAGTTAACAAAACAAAGAAATCTGAAAGTGAAAAGTTGATGGGACAGGATAATAGCATACATGTTTGTTAAAATGAGGTTTGAAGGGGAATAAATTGTAAGAAGAAAAAGTTGTGTAGGGTTCGCAAGAGATAAGCCAGACCCTAATTTGTACTAACAAACTTTTTCTTATCAGGAACTAGTCTCCAGCTTGTTTATTAGTTTAGGAATGTTAAAAGGTAATAGATCTTGAACATCACTTTAAAAGAAAGAATATGATTCAAATTAAAATGCAAACTAACTATGTTAGTTAACAAATAAGAAAACCCATGTCATTTGCCCCTCAGCACGCATGGAGCCTTGGAAAGGACCAAAAAAACGGCCTACTGGAAGTTGGAGAAGGCTGGAAATGGTCCTGTTTTTGTCTTCCACAGGGCCTCTGGAGTCTGGGGAGGCCAGGGAGGGCAAAAAACCCTCCCCCCCTGTGGTGCAGGTGGCCAACTAGGCCATGCCCAACATAGCCATAGTCACCCTGCAACCGGGCTGAGAATCCCTTGCTAAATTTTTTGAAGCTCGCCTCTGTATGAAGGTTGCTCACAGATATCCCAAAGATGCTTTTTCCAGAGGCAATTGGACTTTCTGGTTTTTCGTTGAAGACGTTTCGCTTCTCATTCAAGAAGCTTCTTCAGTTCTAGATGAAGCTTCTTGAATGAGAAGTGAAATGTCTTCAAAGAAAACCCAAAAAGTCCAGTTGCCTCTGGAAAAAGTGTCTTTGAGACAACCATGACCTGGATGATTGAAAATCCCCATAATTACAGATATTCAATGATAAGAAATCTGAATATGCCTTATCATCACAGCACAGGAGCAATGTAGCTTGAGTGGTTGGAACCCAAGGCAGGAGATTAGCAAGCCCACGTTTGAGACCCAAGAGCTGATGTGGGACAGGGTTGAGCTCTTGTCCTTTGCTACAGCTCCTGCTGGTGTTCTGACCTAGTTGTCCTTAAAAAGCATGAAGCAGAGTCTTGGTCCCAGCAAAACCCCTTTTATTTACACAACTGTGAATTTGTTTCATTCACAGTCAGCAAGGCTTGGCAAACAGTCTTTCAGAGGAATATTTATCAACATGAACCTTATCTCGCTTGGAGAGCTGCCAGATAACTAGTTTCCAAATACAGGGCAAGGCAACACCTGGCACAGAGTGTCTTATAGTTACAAACAGAACTTTCTACTCTTGAAATGACTGAAGGAATGAATTGTTTCCAGCAAAATCCCACTCCCCATTCACTCCTCTTTTGTTTCCTATGGGAAGGTCCAATCACCTCTAAGGTGTGGGTTTACTCCCAAGTCGACCCTGCTTCCTTAATTGGTCTTGTCTTCTGGCAGCTCTGTGCATGCACACACTGGGAACAGGCTCCAGCTATTCTTCTACCACACTGCTGTTTAACTCCCTCTCTGCCTCCGATGCAGAGCCCTCATCTGAGCTTTCCTCAGCCCCCAGGACTGGCCCATGTTCCTCCCCAACCTCCTCACTATCCAACTCTGCTGCCAGCTCTGTTGACTGCCAGCACGCCACAACAGCTGGGGACATGAATGGCGTCTCCAACTGGATGTCCCCCAGATAACGGTGATGTCACTAATCTTAAGCCTGGAAGCCCCTCAGTGCTCCTGAATTAAAGGCAAGCCACAGCATGAAATCCAAAAGATATGTAGAATGCACAGAAGTTTACAAAAGGGGTTCACGGTTATATCAAGCTACAGAAGTTCTGATACGATACAGTATATTATCAGGGCATTAAAAACTACCCGACCTTTTAATGAAACAGCTGGCTTTCGTTTTCTGCACTTTGATTCATATAATGCTTGAAAGCAGAAAACAAAATTACAAACAGTGTTGATAAAGCAATATTATGAATCAAAGGATTGAACTGGCTCCTGCCCATCCATTGTGAGAACATTTCAAAACTTCCCTTATGTTTTGCTGTTGCTGTTCCCTTATGCTTTTGTGAAGCTATTAAGCTTGTATTTTAAGATAGTGTAATTATGAAACAAGAGGGATGTGGTAGCTCAGTGGCTAAGATGCTGAGCTTGTAAATCAGAAAGGTCAGCAGTTTGGCGGTTTGAATCCCTAGCACAGCGTAACCGAGCAAGCTCCCGTTATTGTCCCAGCAGTTCGAAAGCATGTAAAAGTGCAAGTAGAAAAATAGGAAAATAGGAACCACATTTGGTGGGAAGGTAACAGTATTCTGTGCGCCTTTGGCGTTTAGTCATGCTGGCCACATGACCACTGGCTCTTTGGCTTTGAAACGGAGATGAGCACCATCCCCTAGAGTCAGGAATGACTAGCAAGGGGAACCTTTTAAATAAAATCATAGTGTAAGTATTAATCCATTGGCTATTGAGAGACTCCTATTGAAATAAATATGTGCAACTTATCTATGCCAGGCATTTACATGAAAAGTTAACAGATTGGTTTGAGAATGAAAACAATTTGGCAGATGGAAACAGGTGTTACTTCTGGACCAGCTGTTACATAAATCAAGCATAAATATTACAACATCTGGTAGAAAAATAAATTGCCAAATGATTCAAGCTGTTGTGTATCGCAAACTTCAGAAGGAGTTCAACCCAATATCCTATAGGAGATTTTTTTTTCTGCCTTCTTTTAGAAATATACACTTTGTGTTAAGATTCCCAGATAAAGATGTGCTTTGGGATATCTAACCAAACAAATTTCGGCTAGGAAATGTATGAGAAAATTTACATTTGGGGTATCATTACTGTTTGATTTTAATATCAGTTCTCTTATTCCATAACTTTCTGATTTGAGTCATCAATCAGCATACAATCATACCAGTGTCTGCCGGGAACACTGTGTACCATTCCAGTACAGTGCTCCGGAGGGCCTGCCCACCCGACCACCCTTCTTACCTGTATTTGAGCTCTTTGGCACTTCCGCCATGCACAGTGCACATGTGCCGCCTGTGCGACGCTCCATCAAGCAACTGGAGCTTCACAGAGGCATCACGGAGCGTTGCAGGAGGTAAGGCATGGGATCTAGTTATCTGCGGGATCGGATCCTGCCTCATACATCCTCACGGCTGATTCGCTCCCACAGAGAGGGACTTCTCCGGGTGCCGTCCACTAGGCTATGCCAGTGGGCGACGCCCAGGGGAAGGGCCTTCTCTGTGGCGGGCCCAGCCCTCTGTAACGACCTTCCCCCCGAAATTAGAACAGCTACGGACCTCCGCTCCTTCCGTCAAAAACTTACAACATACTTTTTCTGCTTGGCCGGCCTAGGTTAGTCTCTGCCTAATAGGGCGTTAGGGGATTTTAGCTAATTATAATTGGGTTTTTTAGCGCAGGGATAATCTTAGTTTAATTTGTTTTTTACTTATTCTATTTATTCTATTTATGTATTTTGTATAGTATTTTAATTTTCCCCTGTGCACCGCTCCGAGTCCCCTCGGGGAGAGGATGCGGTATACAAATAAAATTATTATTATTATTATTTTATTATTAAGGACTCATGTGTGTGCTGCGTGTGTATGCACATGCATTGTGCATGTTCATGTAGTGGATGCCAGGCCCCATTGCACTATACCAGTTGCAACAGGATCCAGAACCCACCAAAAGCAGGCTCACCTGCTTTTTCTGCAACTGGTTTGGGTGAACCAGTCTGAACCAGCTGAATACCATCTCTGATTGTGTATAAGAAACAGATGTATCTTATATGCTTGCGTAACATTTAAGCATAAGGAATCAAAAGTCATTTCCTAACAAGTAAATGGAAAGAGAGTAAGAGAAAGAGCAAAACAATGATTTCCCAGATAAAATATATTCAACGCTTGTTGCACTCAATTTGATCTGTATGGTTGAATACAATATTGCAATATTTGGCTGATAGACACTGCATGATTAGAGAGATAGCTGGCTGTTCTGGTCTTGATTGAAATTATTCCTTTAGTAATGAACTGTGTCTTAAACGCAGCTGCTGCACTTTGGCTCGGCCAAGTTTCTATTAGCACAAAATAGCATTCTTGGTTGGCTATGAAGATAGCGTTTTCTGCTGACAGATATCTCCTTCTAGAACAAATGTTTTCCCACATGGTTCAAGGAACTATAAGCTTCACTGGAACATTACAAATTTTAAATTTTTGGAAGATTAATGAATCTGTCAAGAAATATTGAATGGAAATCATATATTTGTATTCCTGTCTGTATATGGCAGGAATGAAGCTTGATCCATTTCCTGGTGAACATCTACTTTGAAGATGGCTCTGGATGTTTTGTCCAAATCAATTGAGGATGGTAGAAGCTGTCCTTTTTAAAAATAATAATAATGAGAATTTGCAATTCCATAGGAAATATTAGTAGGCCCATCAACAAATGGCAAAAATGTCCAGAACAGATTTGTATAGTTGTTAAAAAATATGTAGAGTACAATATAACAATAACAATGGGAAGAAGGAGGAAGAGGAAGAGGAGAAGATGGAAAAGAAGGAGAAGGAAAAAAAGAAGGAGATGGAGAAGCAAGGAAGAAGGAAGAAAGGAAGGAGGAGGAGGAGGAGGAGGAGGAGGAGGAGGAGGAGGAGGAGGAGGAGGAGGAGGAGGAGACGACAAATTCAGGGAATGCCACAAAGAAGAGGGAGTCAAGCTATTTTCCAAAGCACCTGAGGGTAGGGCAAGAAGAAATGGATAAAAACTAATCAAGGAGAGAAGCAACCTCCTCATTTTATTAACTTCGGAAGGATGCAAGGCTGAGTTGACCTTGAGCCCCATCAGGATTGAACTTCAGGTTGTGAGCAGAGTTTGTCTGCAGTACTGCACTTAACCACTGCACCATCAGCATAAAATGAAGTAAGTTTATGTAAATGACATTCCCTTGTGCCTTTCTGTACTATTTTTTCTTGCATAATGAAAGTTATTCTTTAAACTTCTCACCTCTCTATTTATCAGGATCTCATCAACATCATATAACCATGACTTCTCTTCTCTTTCCTCTGTGTTCACTCTTCTTTCAAATATTTGTTTTGCAATTCCATCTTCCTTCTTCCTCCTTCTATCAATAACCCACCTCTATCTGCTTCAATATTCATTCCTAACAATTTATTTTGTTATTTTGTTCTGATTGTTTTCCTCTGTACTTCCAATTCTCCCTTCTTTATAACTCCTCCGACTGACCACTTTTCTATAATGGAACAAATATTTAGGTAACTGACCACATACCCGCCACAAGCTTTCTACCAGAATTTGAACATCTAAATATTTATTTTTCCAGCATTATAAACATTCTAGCAAGGCACACACTTCGGTCTATTAGCTCCAGCTTTTCACTATTTATGTTTCACTTTCAATTGTGTATTCCATTTTCCTTTTCAAACAGAAAGACCTTGGTGCTGTTAGAAAATACCTTCATCTTTGATGCATTAATTTTCGGATCCATTTCCTGGCATGGTTTGTTGAAAAATCATTCAGGTTCTCCGTCAGCAACCCAGCTTCATTTGCATATAGAAATACACACGTTCATTTCCCCCCCAATCCGACATCCCTTTGCCACAAACAGAGCCAGGATATTTCTTCCAAAAAACACTAAATGGCAAAAGGGGACATTATGCACTCCTATCAAATTATTCTTGCGCAATTTTCTTCGTTTCTATCATGCCAAGCCTTTGCATTGAACAGCACATCTTCAACAGCGTATCTGCGCAAGAGATTCCATAATTTAAGATGTTTTGCTTTTTCACACTCTTTCTCTATATCCGTGTTTCTCACCCTCAGCAACTTTGAGTGGACCTCAACACTCAGAATTCTAGGAGTTAAAATCCATACATCTTAAAGGTTGTTCTATATCAGGGGTGTCAAACTCAAGGCCCACAGGTCACATCCATTCTGTGGGGTGCTTAGATCTGGCCCAATGGGCCTAGAAACAGCAAAGTATCAGCCCAGGGAGCCTCTGCCAGCAAAAACAGGGTACCCCCCCCCAAAACTCTCAGAATTCCGGGAGTTGAAATCCATGCATCTTAAAGATTGATCTCAGAGGTGGGTTCCTACCAGTTTGGACCAGTTCGCTGAGTAGGTAGTAACTCAGCTGGACACATGCCTGAACTGGTTCTATTGGCGGTGCAGTGGGGGCCGCCATCTTGTTTTTTGGCTTCTGCACATGTGCAGCCTTGAGCAAACCGGCAGTAAAAGAAGCCAGAACCCACCCCAGATTGCTCTATATCAGGGGTGTCAAACTCAAGGCCCAAAGGCTGTCCAGACGATCCGGAATCCACAGCTTATCCAGAGAAATTGGGAAGCCGTGCTATCCCCAGGATACGTAGCCTTCCTTAGTTCTGTTTTCACTGGCAGAGGGTTGCAGGAGCCGTGGTGGCACAGTGGCTAGAGTGCATTACTGCAGGTTACTTCTGCTGAGCGCTGGCTGCCAGTTAGTTTGGCAGATCGAATCTCACCAGGCTCAAGTTTGACTTAGCCTTCCATCCTTCCAAGGTTGGCAAAATGAGGACCGAGATTGTTGGGGGGGGGGCAATATGTTAACTCTGTAAACCTCTTAGAGAGGGCTGTAAAAGCACTGTGAAGTGGTATGTAAGTCGAAGTGCTATTGCAGGAAGTCATTGCAGTCAAAAACGAAGCTCAAGAGCCGGTTTTCACCAATGGAGTCAAACAAAACTGTGATGCAGCCCTCAATGAAATCAAGTGTGGCATCCCTGCTCTATATCAACAACGGTACAAAAACATGTATTTCTCAATTACCTGATGAAAATCTCATATGGAAAATCTGCAGGTACAAAGTTGCACTTCCATTTTCCCAATTTTTGTTTCTCATTTTCACTTCTTATTCTCTTTCACTCGAAATCCTGGGCAGCCTAATTAACAACCTAAACCCTCCTGGTGATGTAATATTCCTCCTTGCAACCTTTCCTTTGGTAGAGGAGAGCCGTAACAATACGACGGCGCTCATTAGACACAGTCACAGTCTCTGCGCTCATTAAATAATTCTCACCACCTTCCCTAAGCAAATTGCTTTTTCTTTTAAAAAAAAATATATATTATAAACTAGCCGTTCCCAGCCACGCGTTGCTGTGGCCCAGTCTGGTTAAATGGCCAACCAATCTGTGTGTAGATCTACACCTGCACAGACAAACACGTACACACAACCACCGTATAACTCCCTACCTACCTACTGTATTTCTACCTCTCTCTATCGCTCTACCTACCTACCTACTTTGAAGTGAAGAAGGGTTCCATGTGAACAGCAGTTGAACATGGGTCAGTTGGTCCTGAGAGATAGGCGAGTGCCGTCGCCCTCGGCCTCTCTCTCTCTCTCTCTCCCTCTACTGTATTTCTCCCTCTCTCTCTATCCCTCTACCTACCTACTGTATTTCTCCCTCTCCCTCGCTATCCACCTACCTACCTACCTACCTACCGACCGATATTAGGATGACCACGGACCTCCGCTCCTTCCGTCTTAAATTAAAGACTCACTTTTTCTGTCTGGCCGGCCTAGGATGAGTCTCTCTGCCTTTGGGGTTTTATGGGGAATTAGTATTATTTAGTTTTAATGGGAATTTTAGCGCAGGTTATATTTAATTTGTTTTTAGAATTGTTGTATGTATTTGGTTTTTATTCTACCTGTGCACCGCCCCGAGTCCCTGTGGGGAGAGGGTGCGGTTTTATAAATTAAAATTATTATTATTATTATTATTATTATTGCTTCTTGTCCTGGTCTCAGGTGTGTTGGAGAATAGCTTGACTACCTCTTCTTTCTGGCAGCCCCTCAAATACTGGAAGACTGCTATCATGTCTCCCCTAGTCCTTCTTTTCATCAAAGTAGACATACCCAGTCCCAGCAACCATTCTTCATGCGTTTTAGCCTCCAGTCCCCTAATCATCTTTGTTGCTCTTCTCTGCACTCTTCCTAGAGTCTCCACATCTTTTTTTTTTACATTGTGGTGACCAAAACTGAATGCAGTATTTCCAAGTGTGGCCTTACCAAGGCATTATAAAGTGGTATTAAGGGTTGAAGTGAAGGATCCTTGGTGTGCTCTCCGTTTGGTTCTTTTCTTGAAGACATTGCATTACCTGACTAGGTAACATCATCAGTGCTTGACAAGATTAGAACTGATGATGTTATCTAGTTTGGGTAATGAAATACATTGTCTGCACAAAAATAACCAAGCTCAGAGAGCACCAAGTGTTCTGACCTAGGACTTCCAAGAGCATGAAGCAAACTCCTTGTCCCAACAAAAAACCCTTTTATTAATTTACTGTGAATTCTGCTCATTCACATCCAGCAAAGTCTTCCGAGGGAGGATTTACGGTCACAGACCTTATCTCACTTGGAGAGTTGACAGACATCTGCAAAACTTGGCAAAGAGTCTCAGAGAGTCGCGAACCAATTAGGCAAACGAATTGTCTCCTGCAAACTCCACTCCTCTTTCACACTTCTTTTATTTCCTCTGGGAGGGGCCATTCATCGTCCACCTGTGGCCTTACTCCCAAGTCAACCCCTCTTCTTTAGCTGTTCCCTTCGTCTGGCAATTCTGCGCATGCACATACTGGGAACAGGCTCCAGCTGTTTGTCTGCCTCACTGATGTCTGACTCTGAAGGCAGGTGATAACTGGCATACGGCTCTGGCCCCCTCTCTTCCTCTGATGCAGAGCCCTCATCGGAGCCTTCTCCAGACTCCAGGACTGGCCCATGTTCCTCCCCAACCTCCTCACTGTCTGAATCTGCCGCCAGCTCTGCAGGCCGCTGGTGGGCCACGGCATCTCCTTTCTGCTAAAGGCACCAGCCAAAATGATGTTTTTGGGACTCCAGTAATGCTTAGAGGTTGCTTCTTCTCCACTTATGTATTTGCTACCAAGAGCTGCACTTTCGTACAATCATCGCTTTGTGATTTTTGCTATCTGGCATTTGCTTCTTGGGAATCGATGGGCGTGACTAGAATTCTTATCTCAAGGTGGAACTGTTTTGTAACAAGCTTTGCCATTCGGAACCCTCCTTCCGTAACGCATTAGCCCCCCTCCTTTATCAAGGCTCGGTTGGGGGGAGGGGGAGGACCTAAGGTGAACCTTAATGGACCCACAGAGGTGCAAGCAGTCAATTGGAAGGCATGTAAGGAAGACAACTGAGGAGAGCGAAATGCTTCAGATCCTATTCGAAAAGTAGTTAAGTAAATAGTCCGTGGTTAATTAGCCTGCCATCTAATGCCTAATTTAACCCTAAGGATTTGCATCCTTATTTCCTTTAAAAAAAAAAAACCTCTATAAAATAAGGCTAAATTACCACACGAGCAACAGCCAGCCTGCTGCTCGAACTGAGTGATTTTACATTTAAGATGGAAATGAGATGCAACCCCATCAAAAAAAATGGCCATAAAATTCAATTTAGATTACTTGGTGGGGGAGAAAAAAAATCTCTCCCATTATATAGCAGAACAGGCTTATTTTCTCCCTAGAATAGGTCATATTCACTTTTATGGGGAAAAATAGCTTTATTATCTAATGGGAAGAAGGCCATGCACTACTGACAGCATGGATTGTGAAAAAGAAATCACCACATGTCTAAATAATCATTTACATTCATTCAGATACAAAAGGAATAAGTACATCTTTGTAAGCTCTCAGTATTTGCCTTCTAGGAAAAGAGTGCTAGTCTACTTGATATTTTATGTTTTTGGGGTTTTTTTAACCTATGCCTTAGTCTAGTCATCTGGAGTTGAAGCCACTTTCTTTTGCAAAAGAGATAAAGGGGATTGAATGCAAAATTAGATAAGGATTTTTTAAAATGGTTTTAAAGAATCTTAAAAATGATTTAAAATTAGATTTTGGTCAATTTTCCATGGGCTAGGCAAAAAAAAATAGCAGTCGACGTAGATTACTACCTCAATTCTTTTTCAGGCCCTGAGATCATAAATGAAAGTATAGAAAGTTAGCACCCACTACTCTCTTTGGAAAATGAGATATTTCAAGAAATATTAAAAAGGCAGAATATTTGCCCTAAAAGGGAGGTAGAAACTCAAACCCCCCCCCCACTTTTGTTGATGTGCCATTAAGGCCTGGACCAATCTATTCTACATAACAAAGATCTACCTCCTATAGGCAGAGCCATAGTAGGAATTGCCCAAGGCCCTTTCATTACATCATCACTCAGCAAGAGTCAACCAAGCTTGGGACACAGGCAACCTACAGAGTTACTCTTGTATGGCCCCATGGGAGTCTGACAACCAGTCAGACTACAAGCTTAAATTCCAAAGCCCAGAGAGGGCATAAAACCTAGACAGCTCAGCATCTCTGCCCCTATTTATATACCCAAGATCTTCAAGGCATGTGATTATATCCACCATTAAAACCATCTTTCTAAGCAACTTCCATAAATCCAGTGTCTTTTTCCCCACTTGGAACTGAACCCCGATGGACATTTCTTGCAACAAAAGCAAAGTTCTTTTTTGTATTATTTGTTTCTGAAACCCTTTAAAAGTTTTTTTGAATTTCGTTCTGTAAGAACAGAGAAGACTTGAACCATTTTGGTTTAAACATCAGAAGCAAAGTTCAGTTAGGTTATCTTTATTTTCTGTTTCAGGCACATTCTTACTGTTTACATCCATTTAGTGCCTTTCCATCCATCCCTTTTGAAATTCCCACAATTATCTAAGGACTAAAGAACCCATCCTCTGGATATGATTATGATTTTTCCCCCCTCACAGATAATGACTTTCATATCTTCGGAAATTTTAAGAAGGGACTGGACATCCGTTTGCCTGAAATGATATAAGGCAGTGTTGGTGAACTTTTTTGGCACCGAGTGCCAAAATGGGAGCGTGTGCAGGGGGAGCACTGGAAACCAGAAGAGCATCTCCCTGGCACACATGTGTGTGCCAGGAAGCTGAGCTCCCAGTTCCCAGTGTGTGCATGCACGCCGGTCATTTGATCTTCTGGTTTCTGGTGCATGTCTATAGTGGAAGGCCAGGTGGCCGGTGCCCATGTGTGTTTCAGAACTGGGAAAAGCACCGGGTGTGCCTGGAGAGATGGCTCTGCATGCCGCTTGTGGCACATGTGCCGTAGGTTCACCATCATGGATATAGGGTCTTCTGCTTGAGCAAGAGGTTGGGCTAGAAGACTAAAAGAGAGGTCTCTTCCAACTCTGTTATTCTGTTAAGATGTCTTAACTTAAGATGTGTAAAACACTATCAATTTGAACTGGAAACAGTGGCATGAGAACAGAAATACAGTGATCCCTCGTTTTTCGCGACCGGAACCTTCCGCGAAAACTGAAAAACCGCGAAGTAGGATTTGCACCGGAAACTTGAGTTGGTGGACATCGTTTAAAGCAAGCACTAGGGGCGCTTGCCCCCTACCGATGCATTTTTTTTCTATTCTGTATTTTTGAAAAACCCGCGAAGCACTGAAGCCGCGAAACATGAAGCCGCGAAAAATGAGGGATCACTGTACCTATTTTCTCCCCAGAATAATGGTGATATTTGTAAAACAGAGAAATCCTGGAGCACTTTTCTCTCCTTTGTCTCTGTACCTCACAAACAACTGAAGTTAGCTTTTTTCAATGACCGGCATGTCTGATCTATCTCTAGATTAGGGGTGTCAAACTCATGGCATCATATTGTCGTCACATGACTTCCCCCCTTTAGCTAAAGCAGGGATGGGCGTGGCCAGCAGGTGATGCAGATATCTCACCAGCCCCAAATTTGACACCCCTGCTCTAGATGATGAAATTAGTGTCTTTCCAAGAAACTGCAGATAGAGGCCATTAGCAAGAGGAATCTAAACACTGGTCAATATAGAGTTTAAGAAAGAAGTCCATCAGAAAGGGACATCCATGGCTGAAGACATCACAAGACATTAGCAAATAATGCTCTTCCAGGAATCCTACCAAGCTCCTTCAACAGGAACAGTTTCTGATCTGACCTGATTTGCCTTCCTTCCTTAGATCAAGTCTTCCAGATCTGCCTTCTTCTAGAAAAGTCATTCCTCTTGTGTTGTCTTATCCTTCTGCTATTGTCTGTTCATAGATTTGCATGCCCGAGGGCTGGAGAGATTCCTATTAAGGTCCCATCAAGCTGATATCTAGTGGGAAGAGTAGAGTTGGTAGCCGAAGAAGGCTTTTAAAACCGAGCCATGACACGCCATGAACCATAGCTCTTAAACCAAAAGTTAACCCTTAACCGCAGACATACTATTTTGGCTATGCTATTACAGACATGAAGTCATAATGACCGCTCTAGATGCTGGCCATAGTCCAGGTAATTGCACAACAATATTGTGACTAGCAGTTCTGGATCTATTGCTTCCAAAAGGTGCAGAAGACCATTTGAATTTGTTCTTGCTATATAAATAATTGCATGATGCAGCTTGTACCTGGCTCATCAATTTCATCAGGAGCTTCATCATCGCTGATGTCAGAATCGGCGACGGTGGAGGAGGATTCCTCATTGTCCATTACAAAATGTTCACCGCAATCCGATTCCACTTCACTCAGATCACTCCCTGCTTCTCCAGACTATGTTAGAACAGTTTATTTGACGTTTGGATCACCAAATCGCACTCTTTTTGACAGAAAACGTGGCCCCAACATTATAATATATGTATACGTTAACAAAGATCTGCGGTCAAAATGATCACAACTCAAATTTGAATGCCACTACAGAAAACAACTAATAACTCACACCCACCCAATGCTGCACATTCTTGATGGTGGAAAAACAAAAACTATTCGCAACCGGAACAGTCCATTTCTAAAGATAGGGGTGTTTTGGAAAATTGTTGTGGTCACTATAACCCCAGGTCCGTGGTTATGTGTTAAATGAGGTTCCAGGAGTCAAAGAAATGCTGCTAGATCCAGCCCTTTGATGTGAATAATTATCTATCCATTCCCATTCACAAATATTTTAGAATCAGAACAGAGGTGGTATTCAGGCAGTTCTCTTTGGCTTGAGTGAACCAGTAGCAGTGCCTGCAGGAGGCTCTGCCCACCCACCCCGACATAATGAACGAGCACTGTGCATGCGCAGAAGTGGCGTGTACAAGCGAAAGGAGTGTGTGCGCCCGCGCTCACATTTGCAAACTGATAGGGAAGGTAAGTGAATCCCACCGCTAAATGAGAAATAAAATCCTACTGAAACCCACATACATTGATCAATACATAATTAGAGCTAGGAACCGAAGAACTTTATGGACAGAGAAAATGGGTGAAAAGGAGATATTCTCCATAAGAAATTGAAGAATTTATCTCCATTTCAATCTGACACTAATCTGATTTCAAGAAATGCTCAGTGGGATGAATTCCAGGGTAGAGAAGTAGCTGGGACATGCATAACCTTGAAATTACCTTATAATGGTCAAGGAGCGTGTATAATGCACATCATCGTAGATCTGACCTTATCATCTACTTCAAACGCATTTTGGAAGCACATCCTCTTCCATCACATTTGTGAGAACTGGTTTCAGCATTCCGAATAGCATCCAAAATTAAATCAGAGTCCAAGGCAAAGTATTGCTCAAAGTTCCAATTTATTAAGGGAGCCATGTTGGCACATTTGGGAAAACCCGAATCTAAAAGCTTCCTGGTTTTCCCCACCTAGTTGAAAGTTCAAGATCTCGCCCATACACCCACAAGTCCATCCCATGGTCCAATCTCCCACTGCCAGGCTGGCAGTCTCACCCATCCCGTTCCGGTCAGGTGCAGAGACAAAGGATGACCTTGGGTTTCTAGAAAGGAATTTTGTTTTGGCTACGTAGCATGTGGCTCTGTACAATCCCCCTTCCCATTTTCCCACAATAGAAAATGCATAGCAGAATAATAGAAAGTGTGGCAGGCCAAAGACCCCAAAGAAAAGATGGCTGCGGGCCTCACAATTGGTATATAAAATGCAGGATAATTTCCCTGTATAATGCACATTACTGTGTGGTTATTAAATATATAATAAAATTTTAGTTGAGTTGGAATCACTCTACCTGAACTGGAAACACCATGTGTGTGGACATCCTGAACTCTCTTTTACACTACAAGAACCAATAAACTTGGAAGCTTATTTTCTTTTTCATTAATTTCCTTTCCAAATTTCAATATGCTGAAAACGATAAAAAGCTTCGGCCACTGGTTGTGCACTAAACTGCAGCTGATAAGTGCCTGTAAATCACATCCCAGCATGCAGATATGGTCTGTGTTCCTATACGTGCTGTGGAAAGGATGCACAATGCCTTTATTTAGAGCATCATGCTCAAGTAGGTACTCTCCTAATGGGCGCCTAGATAGAAAATTTCCCGAGAATTCAAGGTTAGTTGAAATGAATTATGAAGTATGCAAATGTTTCTACTCCGTGTGGCGCATGGAAAAAAGCATAGCTGACATATTGTCTTATCCTTGGGCATATGTATTTTATAAATTATGGAATGGATAGATGAGAGAGAGAAAAGAGATGACAGGCAGAGTCAGAGAGAGGAGAGAACAAGAGAGGAGAGAGGGAAAGAGAGAGGAGAGAGGAAAGAGGGAAAGAAAGAGGGGGAGAGAGGGAGAAAAAGAGAGATGGGGGAGAGAGACAGAGACAGAGAGTGAGAGAGTAAATATTAAGTTAGCAAGCTATGTTGTCTACATAAAATCCAGAAACATGTTTCTAGATTCTGGTTTCTTGGACCTATCAAAATTATTTCCAAAAGCAAATTATAGTTGCTGTCAGTAAATGTTTCAAAACATTTATTTAGATAATATGGTTTTAAGGATATCCTCTTACACCAGATGAATATTTCGTTGCTTATGAAATATCCAATATTTTTTTCTTTCTTTTTACAGTTAATAACAAAAACAATTCCTCGTCTCTCTCTGGTTTTATTTTTATTTCTCCGCCATGGAACCATATAGTGTCTACTTACGTGCTTAGCAATCTTCGGCGGAAATAAAGATTTTAAATCTAAAAGTACAAAAGTTGCATTCTGTTCCCTTTTGAGCAAAATGGAAACTTGCTGTATTAAATATTGCATGTGGAAAGATTTTATATTGCTTTCTTATATCTGTTGGTTCTGTTGTTTTGTCTCTGGGCAGAGAACAGGTTTTTTTTTCAAGAACGTATCTAGCAATGGCTGATTCTAACAAGGGAACAAGGGAGCTATTCTCCCCATTTCTTCATCTCCTCAAATTTTCCAAGGACCTTTTCAAAAGGATCACTCGGTTTCCAATGTCAAATTGGTGTGAGAACTGGGAAAAACCCCACCATTTCTCCCTTTTAAAGGGAGATCAGGGGTGATTTCACTTGCTTTCCCTACTGATTCACAAATATGAGCATAGGAGCTCGCTTTGTGAGACTGCACCCCATCCACGCATGTGCTCAGCCTTCCCATGCATGCGCTTTGATCGCACGTGCAGCTTGCACATGTGTGCGGTGTCAGACCTGCACCCATCTTTTCTGTTGGATCTTTGGCCTGCCACACTTTATATTATTCCACTATGCATTTTCCATTGTGGGAAAATGGGAGGGGCAATTGCATGGTGTTAGATGCTATGTAGCCATAACAAAATTCCTTTCTAGAAATCCAAGGTCACCCTTTGTCTTTGCACCTCTGCATCTGACCAGAACTGGATGGGTGGAACTGCCAGCATGGCAGTGGGAGATTGGACCATGGGATGGACTTGTGGGTGAGGGGGGCAAGATCTTGAACGTTCAACTGGGTGGGGAAAACTGGGAAGCTTTCAGATTTGGGTTTTTCCAGATGTGGCAACATGGCTCTCTTAATAAATAGGAACTTTGAGGAATGCTTTGCCTTGGACTATGATTTAATTTGGATGCTATTGGGAACCTCGACACATGGTTTGAAAATGTACCTAAATAGGGTGACATAGAGCCCGGGCAGGTGGGCAGATCCACCCGCAATTTCCACTTCCACTACTCTGGACTCAGAATGATCCTTTGGAGAAAAGTGTTTTTGGTATCATTCTTGAATTCTAACAAAATTTGCTGTAATATTTACAGAACAGGATCTCGAATCTTTGTTTAGCCCTCCTAATTTATGCCTAATTAAAATGTCAAAATTACTAGTGCATTACATGCGCTCCTAAACAGTGTTGTTATTACACCCTGGGAGTACAGTTTATAGGCCTATACAAATCAGCTCTAATTTTATTCAGAGTGGGACGTTAAGATTGGTTTAGTTTGCAAGCTCGGATTTGAAATAGAGGCATTGGATCTGATCTGCATTAAGACGCTGGAATAATTGCCTGCAATTAGGAACAATGATGGACACAGTATCTCATGATGGACCCTTGAATTTCAAACTAAGCAAAATAATTCAGGGTAAGCTTTTGAAGAAACTGCATTATTTTGATGAGACAGTCAATAGTGAGATAAAACATATCAGGTGGCAACAGAACTTGATTGGGACATTTTAAATGATTGAATGGGACATTTTAAATGGCCTTACAAAAAGGACAGTAGAGAGAAAAGAGAGTTGTGGATTTGGTGACCAACACCTTTTGGGTCAATCTGGTCTGTATATAGGATTGAGGCAGTGGTGGGATTCATTTTTTTTAGTACTGGTTCTGTATTTGCCGGTTCTCTGAACTACTCCAAATTTCCACCACCCGTTTCTCCCGAACCTGTCAAAACCTGCTGAATTTCACCCTTAGATTGAGGGATCCTTGGTGCTCTCTCAACTCGGTTCTTTTCTTGCAGACATTTTTTGTATACTCGAATGATGCTATCGAGTTTGAGTAATGAAACATATGCACGAAAACAACATAACTCAGAGCACCAAGGACCATTCATTTCAACCCTGAGCTACAACATTTTTCCTTGATTTGCTATGGAGGTTCTCAGTCATCCAAGCCATGGTTGTCCCAAAGGTGCATTTTCAAGAGGCAACTGTCTTTGTTTTTCCCTTGAACATGTTTCATTTCTCATCCAAGAAGTTTCTTCAGCTCTGCCTGGATGATGGGGAATAGAAGGATTTACATTCCTTGCAGACAGCTGGAACTTTGCATTCTTTTAGAAAGTTGTTAAGGCCACTTGGAGGTGCATCTGTATCCTTAGGTTCACTTGAGGAGTGCAAATGGATGTGGAGCCTTCTTGGAACTGCTGAAAGGACAGTGTTGTAGAGTGGAGTTAGATGATATCATATCCCTTCCCCTCTATTGAGAGAGGGCTGTTCAATTTTGACATAGATGGCAAAAGATGAAAGAAGGGTCAAAGAAGCCATCTTTGTCAAAACTGAACAGCCCTCTCTCAATAGAGGGGGAGGGATACATCATCATCTATCTCCAGTCTACAACAGTCCTTTCAACAGTTCGAAGAAGGCTCCACACCCATTTGCACTACTCAAGTGAACCTAAGGACACAGATACACTTCCAAGTGACCTTAACAATTGTCTGAAAGAATGTAAAGGACCAGCTGTCTGCAAGGAATATAAATCCTTCCATTCCCCACCATCCAGTCAGATTTGAAGAAGCTTCTTGGATGAGGTGTGAAACATGTTCAAGGAAAAAGAAGAAAGTCCAATTGCCTTTTGAAAAAGCACCTTTGAGATATTCTCCTTGATTCTATACAGCATTTTCTTAAATTTCCCTTACAAAGTAGCACATTGAATCAAATTAGTAATGAAGCCTTCTATAGGTAGGGACTATAATCTCATCTAGGAACACTAATGTCATAAATGTTGCTCCCAATAAAGATATTTTTAGACATCTGGAATATCGGATTGCTTTTCTATGTTCCATAATTCGCAAATCTTTCTGAGATATTCAAGTCCATAGAGTTGGTGCTGGTGGAGGAGAAGGATGAGAAGGAATTATCCTTAACAAACGTTTGAAAGCATTGAGACATACCTATGTTTCTACACTTAAAAGAAAAACCACAGTGGGCCCATAGCAGGCACTTGAAGATAGTTTGAAGATATATTGATTGTTTGATTCTAGGGCTGAGAAATTATTGTGCAACTTGAGTTGAACCACCACACTAAAGCCGGGAAATAAAATGATATACTATTTCCCCCCAGTACTTGAAATTATAATACACAAGTAAAAATTCTAAATGTAAAGCCAGCAAGGTCGAAGTGAAAATAGTACAAGAAAAAAAAAGTGTAAATCGGGCTGAAGTTTAATGAAATAGATTGTGTCATTGTTTGTAATAATAAAAACACAAATATTTTGTTATTTTATTTTTCAAATTAAATTTGCATCCCATATTATTAACAGCAATTAACAACTAACTTGGTGCCTTCCTAACTGGGCCGCATGATGATAATTTTAAATGTATTTAAGCCTATTTCAACAGCACATCTGCTAGGTCAGAGAAACTATTGCCCATCTGCTGATAGTTCACAAAATCCAATTCTTTTTTTTTCCTGTGCCAAGCATTTAATGATAGAAAGCTTAATAAAGAGAAACCTTGCTTTGCCATGGCTATTATATTTTCTCAGACTCCAGCCTCTGTTTTTTGATAGTCCACCTATCTGGCATGAATGAGATGGTTCGTGTCCATTCATCTAATCTTACTGAATCTGGACTGCAGTACTCCAGATGACCACTGGATGACAACAAACTCTTTTTTATGACCCTGTGATCTGTTAATTCAGAGTAGAGTTGGTGTGACTTGATGGAGCTGAGCATTTACTAGCTGGATGCCCTTCCTGATGCAACAAGGAGTTCACAGCAAATATTTTTTTTTCTTTGTGCAAACTAGGAGAGAAATATCCATCACTACCTAGGATTGAACCCTCAGCCTTCCGATTGGGAGGCGAGAGTCTTCACCACTAGGCCACCATACCGCTCATCAGTAGATGACAACAAAGTGACACTGAAATCTGTCAACCAGAGGTCATCCAGTTTTTAGCCCTGATATTTTGATCCTAATTCATCTTCTTTAATTATGTCTTGGTACTTTCTACCAGGTTGGCTATTTGAAACAAGCAAGCGAACAAATCATACGCATCTCATTTAGCTGCCCTTTACAAAGATATTATTCTGTCTATGATTGTGTCACAGTATATATGCTTAACAGCATCATGATGGGGAGTAATCACCACTGCTTCATCTAACTCAGAAATTGCACAATAAAAGGCGCACATCTTTTAATATATGCGCAACAGGTTTTCTTTTTTTAATCATATACAAAAATGACCTTATCCAGCCCCTTAGTGCTGAGTCAGCCTCTTTTCTATTTAATTGGCATTTTAAATAATACAGGAGTTCAATGTACATCTTCAAGCTGGGACTATTCTCCCTTTCGGATTGGTAGAAAAATTGCATAAAATTGTTTACTCTGGCTTGTTGACTTTGATATAGCTTCATAGGATAGTGCGGAGAAGCTATACTCAGATTGGAGGGCAAATAAAAGAATTAAAGAAAAGAAAGGAAGATGCCGTCTAAACTGTTTTTATTTCCTTCTTCTTCAAGTGGTACATTTTTATATGGTGTATATCTAAGCTCTTTCTATATATAGGTAGATAACATAACAAAATCAATAACATACTGTAACCAATAGAAATAGTATTTCTATCTTACTGATAGAGAAGGGAAAGACTCAATGGTGGGATTCAATTTTTTTTACTCTCGGTTCTATGGGCAGGGCTTGGCGGGTGGAGCTTGGCGGGCATGGATTGGTGGGCATGGCAGGGGAAGGATACTGTAAAAACCTCCATTCCCTCCCCACTCCAGGGGAAGGATACTGCAAAATCTCCATTACCGCCCCACTCCAGGGGAAGGATATTGCAAAATCTCCATTCCCTTCTGATCAGCTGGGATTCAAGAGGCAGAGAATAGATGGGACCAGTAAATAGATGGTATTTACTGGTTCTCTGAGCTACTCAAAATTTGTGCTACCAGTTCTCCAGAACTGGTCAGAACCTGCTGAATACCACCTCTGGAAGGACTATATCATAATCGATAAGAAATTCATTGGCTGATTATGTACCATCAAGGTGGTATTGATTCCTGGCAACTAAATAGACTGATTTTCTCTCTGAGAAAATCTCACAAAACGGCCTCACGTTTTTTCTTTATGCATTCAGTTGGGTTGCCTTAAGAAGATATGATTTGAACATCATGAACCCATCTCCTCTGATCTGGAACTATTAGAGAACTGAGTTCCAGATGAGGTTGAGAACTGTAATGTTTATGTTGTCCCCAAACCTGGGCTCT
Source organism: Rhabdophis nuchalis (assembly GCA_039707465.1). Classification (NCBI taxonomy): domain Eukaryota; kingdom Metazoa; phylum Chordata; class Lepidosauria; order Squamata; family Natricidae; genus Rhabdophis; species Rhabdophis nuchalis. The sequence goes on along the minus strand of CM077651.1, from coordinate 11,255,557 downwards.
TGCTTGGTGTCTAAGCCAGTAAGTCACCAAACACAGGTGACACAGAATTATACTTTTATTTTGGTACCAAGATATAAGGAGCCCGGTTCGAAAAGCTAACCAAGGGCCAAGATTATAATCTTACAGCAGTTTTTATAGTCAAGGGATAATCACGTTCAACCCTTTGCCCTTCCCTTAATAATGCATGCATAGCAGATAATACTGATTGGTTATTTGGATTTCAGCTCCCCTAAACCTTTAGACTTGTTATGCTAAATAGCTAAATGTCACTTCACCTGTTTTTCATCCCAGGTTATGGGTGTCTTGCAAAGTGTGCCAGCTTTGTGGGTTTTGGGGGTTTTCCTTATGTGAGCTATTCATGTTCCTAATATCCTGGTTGGTGGTTTTAAGGTGCTAACTTCTGCCTCGCTGCTAATGTTCAGCCCACCCTTCCTATTGCAGAGCAGAATAAAAGAACAAACAGTTTTTATCTGAGGCAGTGACCCCCACAACCCCCTCCTTCTGCAGAGAAAAGTAAAATCAGTTTGAAACTTTTGTCTGTGGCAGCAATGCCCCTCCCCACTCCCCTGCCTCCCTCTGCAGTGAGAGAGACAAGAAGGACCAAAGCTCTTAATAGTCAAGGCAAAGGAACGAAGACAAGAGAAAATGTTTTATCAGCATTCATATTCCTCATACCCATGTGCTTTCTACCCATACCTGGGTCCTATCTCCATGTGTGAACCTTCCTCTGAACCTTCCTCAGGGCCTCATCTATGTATACATTCCATCATCTGATCCTTCACTTCCATTTGAACACAAGAAGAGCACACCCTTAGAGCTTACTAATCAAAAAGACGAGACACTTCAGGTGAGACAGTGAGGTGTCCTCTACTCAACCTCTCGTACATTCGGGCAGACACCTAAAGAGGATTCTGATGCCATTCTTATCTCTGTTGAGAACAGATGGATTTTCCAAGCTTCTGTATAGAGTAATACACTGTATATTTTTTCCTAGATTTGGTCATTTGATAGTTTGTTTTTTTACACTGGAAGACTGTGGCCTAGAGGTGGAGCTCTTGCCTCACAAGCAGGAGGTGGTGAGTTCAATCCTAGGTAGAGGCAAATATAGGGTCTCCTGCTTGGGCAGGGGGTTGGACTAGATGACCTGCAAGGTCCTTCCAACTCTGTTAATCTGTTAACTTGGTGTTGTTGTTGTTGTTTTGCATAGGAAAACATCATGGAGGTGATTAGAAATCAAGAATTCTTGCTGCTGCCAGCTGAGGAACTGCATAAACTTCTTGCCAGTGATGATGTGAATGTCCCTGATGAAGAAACCATTTTCCATGCCTTAATGAAGTGGGTCAAATATGACCTTCAAAGGAGATGTAATGATTTGAGTATGTTACTTGCCTACATTCGACTACCACTTCTTCCACCCCAGGTAAATGTTTAATTGTCTCTGGATATGTCTCCCTCTCTCCGTGTTTGGGTTGCAAAGTCAGTATCTTTCTCAACTATTAAATATGCATTTTAGGTGATATGTACAAAATTCTGGAACACAAAATATTTGTAGAACTTAAGGAACAAAAATGTTCCTTAAGAGTGTGTTGTGTCTTTTCCAGCATGCAATCTAGCCGACCTGGAGATGGACCTGCAGGGTTTGGAGGTTAAATCTATGAACAAGAAACATTTTGTGGCAAAGACCAAGATGCCCAGGAAAGGGAGGAACTAACAGTAGGAAAACACTGAGACGAAGAATGAGAGAATAAAAGAAGAAGACCAGGAGGAGACAACAAAGAAAATAAGAGTGACTGATGAATTAAACCAAGGGGGAATATATTAAGACGTCCCGACTCGACTACTGTAATGCTCTCTACATGGGGCTTCCCTTGAGGTGCACTCGAAAGCTGCAGTTAGTCCAGAATGCAGCCGTGCGGGTGATTACGGGAGCCCCTAGATGCTCCCATATAACACCGATCCTGCGCGAGCTGCACTGGCTTCCTGTGGTCTTTCGGGTGCGCTTCAAGGTTTTGACGACCATCTTTAAAGCGCTCCATGGCTCGGGGCCTAGTTACATGCGAGACCGTCTCCTGCCCCATACATCCCTTCGGCCGATCCGCTCCCACAGAGAGGGCCTTCTCAGGGTGCCGTCGGCTGGACAATGCCGACTGGCGACACCCAGGGGGAGAGCCTTCACTGTGGCGGGCCCAGCCCTTTGGAACGACTTACCCCCTGAACTTCGCACCATCTCCGACCTCCGCCTCTTCCGCAAGTGTTTAAAGACACATTTGTTCCATCTAGCCGGCCTAGCGTAACCCCAAAATGACTCTTAGATAGTTTTAAATTTCGGGAATTTTAATTTGGTTTTAGCGCAGGGTTTTTATCGAATAAGTTTTTTACATTTTTCAGGTATTTTTGTATGTATTTTAGTGTTCCTGTGTGCCGCCCTGGGTCCGTTTGGAGAAGGGCGGGGTATAAAGTTAATAAAATAAATAAAAATAAATTAAAAAAAGAGAGTCAAAAAGATAATTGGAGATACAGGAAGATACCTTTGAAAGGGAAATAGGGGGATGGGCAGAAATCCTGGAAACCAGGCAGTGGAGGAGGGTAGCGGTGGGAAAAATACTCAGATTGAACAGCCAAGAAGCAGATGTAGGAAGAGATAAAGATTTTACAGATGAATATGGAAGACAATTCAAAAAGAAAAAAAAGCATAGCAATTAAAGTATTGAAGCGGGCAAGAGATGATGGATAGATGATTTTTCGTTTTTAGTGTTGTTTTGATTTGCGTCTATTTTCCTCTCTCTTTCCTGCCTTTTTTTTTTTTGTAGGTAAGTGACATGATTAGACGTTAAGTAGTATAGAAAGAAAACGTTTTTTTAACAAAGGATGATATGATTAAAAGTTAAAATAAGAGATATAATCAAGAGAAAAGGAGAATATTAATGTATACACTTGTATATCATAAAATAAGAGCAATAATGAGAGAAAACATGGAATAATTGGATAATGGCAGATTGCAACATTATATAAATATGTATTACTATTATTTATTTATTTATTTATTTATTTATTTATTTATTTATTTATTTATTTATTTATTTATTTATTTATTTATTTATTTATTTATTTATTTATTTATTTATTTATTTATTTATTTATTTATTTATTTATTTATTTATTTATTTGGATTTATTGACCGCCCCCTCTCTCCGAAGAGACTCGGGGCGGTGTACAAGAATTTATTAGAAATATATAAGTTGGTTGAAAGTTAAGAAAAGGAACATTTTGTTGTGGTTCAGTTCTCTTTTGGAGCAGGACAGTATCTAGAACATCATGACCTGCTTCTGATTTGGAGGACTATCAGTTGAAAAAATTCTGGCCATCTCTTCCCCACCACCAAAAGGTAAATTGGCATAAAGCAGAAAATAAATAAAAATTTATTTTCCCTTCCTGTGAATCTTTTCCATAGATTTTTCTCTTCAATATATGATTAAACATACAAACAAGAAAGTAAAAATATTAGCCTGCATAATGATAAACTTACCAGGTAAATAAACAAGCTCGTTGATTAACATCTTTAGCATATCATCAATATGCCCATTAGAAAACAAATAAACATTAGAAAACCCCACTCCCTAATTAACAAAAGAGCATATTTGTCTATGGAGATTCTCAGTCATGCAGGTTATGTCTCTCCCAAAGATGCTTTTTCAAGAAGCAACTGAACTTTCTGGTTTTCCTTTGAAGCTGTTTCCCTTCTCATCCAAGAAGCTTCTTCAGCTCTGACTGGATAGTGGGGAATGGAAGAATTTATACTCCTTGCAGACAGCTGGTCATTTGCATCCTTTTAGAGAGTCATTAAAGTCACCTGGAGGTTTATTTGTGTCATCAGGGTCACCTGAGTGATGCAAATGGGTATGAAGCTTTCTTGGAGCTGTTGAAAGAATGCAAATGACCAGCTGTCTGCAAGGAGTGTAAATCCTTCCATTCCCCACGATCCAGTCAGAGCTGAAGAAGCTTCTTGGATGAGAAGCGAAACATCTTCAGAAAAAACCCCAGAATATCCAGTTTCCTCTTGAAAAAGCACCTTTCGGAAAACATGTCTATCAGAGGTGGGTTGTTGCCAGCATGACGGCTGGTTTGGCGTGCAGAAAATTCTGAGTGATGGCTCAGCGGTACAAGATGCCGAGCTTCTCTGCTGGAAACCCAACAGCCAGGTTCAAAATTCAAAGCACAGCACAACGGAGTGAGTTCCTGTTCCTTGTTCCAGGTCCTGCCCACCTAGCAGTTCGAAAGCGTGCAAATGTGAATAGATAAATAGGCCCCACTTTGGTGGGAAGATAACAGTGTTCTGTGCACCTCAGTACATAGTCTTGTTGGCCACATGACCACAGAAGAGTCCTTGGACAAGGCTGGTTCACTCGGCTGAGAAACAGAGATGAGCACCACCCTTAGAGTTGGTAATGACTGATGTTCTGACCCAGCCTTTGCAAATAGTGATAAGACATTTACTGCGAGCAAAACAAACTCCTCTTTATAACAGTAACAATCTTTTATTCACATGGATAAACAAAAGAAAGCCAAGGGTAATTAGTCCCAACAAACCTGGTTCTGGCCAAGGAATCTGAATTGCTTGCTCTATACTAGAAAATGAACTGTTGCCTGTGACATCTGGCCACTCTTAAACCCCTCCTATTTATTTCCCACCCAGAGAGGTGCTGGCTATTGTCTGCATCTGCTTCTCCCCGAGAACCAGCTTACTGCTTTCCTTTGTTCTCCTCTCCTCTCTTCTCCTCTGCTCTCCTCTGCCCTCCCCTCCTCTCCTCTCCTCTCCACCCATCCTCTGCTCTGCTCTCCTGCCATCCTCTGCTCTCCTCTCCTCTCCTCCCATCCTCTGCTCTCCTCTCCACCCATCCTCTGCTCTCCTCCCATCTTGCCCTCTCCTCTCCACCCATCCTCTGCTCTGCTCTCCTCCCATCCTCTCCTCTCCACCCATCCTCTGCGTTGCTCTCCTCCCATCCTGTCCTCTCCTCTCCACCCATCCTCTGCTCTGCTCTCCTCCCATCCTCTCCTCTGCTCTCCACCCATCCTCTGCTCTGCTCTCCTCCCATCCTCTCCTCTCCTCTCTACCCATCCTCTCCTTTGCTCTCCTCCCATCCTCTGCTCTCCTCTGCTCTCCTCCCATCCTCTCCTCTCCACCCATCCTCTGCGCTGCTCTCCTCCCATCCTCTCCTCTCCTCTCCACCCATCCTCTGCTCTGCTCTCCTCCCATCCTGTCCTCTCCACCCATCCTCTGCTCTGCTCTCCTCCCATCCTGTCCTCTCCTCTCCACCCATCGTCTCCTCTCCACCCATCGTCTCCTCTCCACCCATCCTCTGCTCTGCTCTCCTCCCATCCTCTCCTCTCCTCTCCTCCCATCCTCTGCTCTGCTGTCCTCCCATCCTCTCCTCTCCTCTCCACCCATCCTCTCCTCTCCACCCATCCTCTGCTCTGTTCTCCTCCTCTCCTCTCCTCTCCTCTCCACCCATCCTCTGCTCTGCTCTGCTCTCCTCCTCTCCTCTCCATGCATATGTGCAACTGGGATGGGCCCCATCTGTTCCTTCCCCTCACTCAGCTCAGGCCTGAAAGACAGCTGCCTCTCCACCTGGAGGAGGATGGAAGGCCACGGCTGTTTCCCTATCAGAGCCTCCCAAAGGCTCCGAAGCTGGCCCAGGAACCCCCTCCACCTCCTCCTCCTCATCTGACTCTGCTGCTAGCTTTGCTGGCAGCCGACAGGCCACAACAGCTGGACAGAAGACGCCTTTACCTTTACACACAGTAGATGTGCTTTGTCCACACCAGGGCGCATTGCAAAGTGCTCCATGCAGCCCAGCCCTAATCAGCTCATTACCCTCCCGACATCAGCTGTTGACGAGCAAAGTGGAATTACTTTCTCTCCTTTCTTTTCTGATGACTCCTGCTTTGTGACTTGGAGTGGCTTCCCTTGATATATTTTGTTTACAAGCAGGGAACCAGAATGCAAAATAGATCAGTGGAAGTGAAAACCCTACAGCTAAGCCAGATAAATTATTGTTCTAATTTTAACAGATTTACTTTTATGTGAGATTACATATGTAAAGTGTTACATTTTAAAACCTTATCCAAGATAAAACCGCTTAAAGCTTTCAGTGGGAAAGTGCCAGATTTTAATTAAAATAGATTCAGGCAAGGTTTAAGAATAATTACACTGGATTTATTTTACAGCTAGCAAACTAAATCAGAATATTGGTTAAGGTAAGACTGGATCAATTAGGATAGTAAAGGTAATTTGCATTTCTAATGCATGTCTAATCATTGTGCAAAGATTGGCTTGTATGGATCTTTAAACTCGTCTGGAATAGAGGGTCTCACGAGAGCCTGGCATTATTGTGAATTTAAAAATTCTAAAAGCCTTTTTAAAAATAATATGCTGTCTTGGAAAAAACCCAAAAAGCAGCAGTTTCACAGTAAATCTGTCATGGCTGTGTCCTCTCGGGACAATTCACATCCAACTTCTTAAAAGCAAAATTGACTGGCACTTTAAAGAAAAAACAGAACAAAGTTTTAAAATAAGAAATAATAATATGGCAGCACAATTCTGGAAGGAATTTAAAGGACTTCCTTAAAATTAGATAGTACTGGTGTGCAAACCAAGTTCAAAAACATAAAGCAAAAGTCTTGTGGAGGTCCATGGTCCATATTTGTTAAACTTGTTAAATCTACAAAGTTCCACCAATTATATTGGTTGCTGGGAGAATCTTCTGCATTTCATAAAAGCTGTAGGGCCATAGGAGAAATAGGTAAGATAGAACATGTAGAATACATGTTCTACATGTATTCTACATGAAGAATAATACAGTTTTATATTCACTTGCTTGAAAGTAATTCTGGAAATTATTTTAACTACATAATGCATAAAAGTGATTAGTTTGGTTTTAAGGGAATGATCAATAACGCAAACTGCTGGTCCATTCCATCTCAGTTAATGGCATAAACCAGGGGTCTGCAAAGTTGGCTCTTTTAAGCCGGGTGGACTTCAACTCCCAGAATTCCCTAGCCAGCTTAAAAGAGCCAACTTTGCAGACCCCTGGCATAAACTGATCCCCAAAACACCAAATAAATAAATAAGATAGAATAAAATCCATCCAATGTTAACAATTCTTCCAGATCTGTCATTTGAACATAGAAGAAGGCTAAAGGATGAGGAAAGAAAGCATGACATTATTAATTCTTCTTATTTGAAGTCTTTAAAATAGAGACATGGTATAATCATCTGTCAGAAACGGATAGTGGATTTCGCAGGAACTCTCAAATCTGTCCAAATTTGGGGTTCTGCGATAGGAACGCAATTGTTGCTTTTGAAACCTGGTGTTGGAGAAAAGTACTGAGAGGACAGCCAAGAAAACAAGAACAATGGATCACCAAACAAATTAGCCCAGAGGTCAATGGAGATTCTCAGTCATCCAGGACATGGTTGTCACAAAGGTGCTTTTTCAAAAGGCAACTGGCCTAGTGGAGGATGGAAAGAGTTATAGTCACCATTTATCTCCTGTTTACAACATTGTCCCTCCCCCCCCCAAAAGAGGGAGGGATACGATACCACCTATCTCCTATTTACAACATAGTTCTTTCAGCAGTTCCAAGAAGCTTCCCCACCCATTTGCACTATTCAGGTGACCTTGAGGGCCCAGATAAACCTCCCATGGCTTCAGTGACTCTCAGAAAGAGTGATTAGGATTACTGCAAAGAAGATAAACCTTTCCATCCTCCAACATTCAATCAGCACTCAAACAATCCAGATTCAAACATTCAAAAAGAACCTCCTTGAATGAAAAGTGAAAGGTCCAGTTGTCTTTTGGAAGACCACCAATTAGCCCAGAGCTTCCTCTTGAGATACAAATGACTGGGTTCAATGGATCCTACTTAGGATCTAAAGTAGCTCTCTGGTGAAGGCTTTGGTGCTGATGGAAAGAAAGAGAAGAGGACTGCCAGCAGCAAGGTAGATGGATTTAGCTGCAACGAGGATTGGAAGACCTAAAGCAGTGACGGCGAACCTTTTCATCACTTTGTGTGTACTTCCCACAGTCGTCTGGGACGCAACCTGGAGGAGGAGCTGCCGAGGGATCTGGCATGTGCTGGAAAAGAAATTTCCAGTTTCCAGCATGCGCAAGCGCAGTGGCCAGCTAGTCTTCCAGTTATTGGCACTATGAACATGCAATGATCAGCATGCGTGCACAATTATCAGAATGCTTTTGCCAAAAAATGGAAGACCAACTCTTCCAGTTTCTGACACAGCCGCATGCACGACAACCAGCTGATCATTGTGTGTGCATGCGCACCAGAAACCCGGAAGAGGAATGGGCGACGCCACGCATGCCACTTTTGGCATACCTGCCATAGGTTCCCCATCACAGTCCTAAAGGATCAAATTAGGGACAGATCATCTGTTAATAGCACTACAGGTTGATTAGCCTATTAATAGTCCCTGTTCTTTAATCGAGAAGCTAGTCTTTGATAGAGAGAAGTAAAAAAAAATCTGTAAAAACGTTACACAATGAAAATAAGGGTGACATGTTATTATATATTTGTTCTCATTTTATTTTATTTTTTACTCCAAAAGATTAAATGACATTCCGCTCTTGAATTAATATTCTGCCTTTCTAAACTGCATCGCAATGAATAAAATCATGCAGGATATTTTCTTAACAGGATAATTATCTGTTACTAAACTGTAGAATATGCTAAGAGCATAGCTATCATTTTTTTCGATGGTTTGATATTTCCAGGACCACCTCTGTCTGGCAGGGAAGTTAAATAAGACAGGATAATTACATTTATGTCTGCAAGTGGTTGAATTTGGTTAAAGACTTAGCAAAATGATTACAGAGTGAATTATTCAAATTTGAAATACGTGATCAATGTGAATTGGTGTCATTTTTTACGTCTCATGGTTTTAATAATTTGGTGTAAAGAGATAGATAGACTCTAGATCTTTCTTTGAAGCGTTCGAAAATATTCTCCTGTAATGCATGCCTTACAGTGAGGTTGCAATGGGTAAAATAATAATTACCGGTATATAATTATTTCAATAACCACACTTCAGAAGAGTCAATGGCCTAAGCTAATGACCTACTCTCACCGCAATCTCCTGGTTTCAGAGTCTGCATATATGGTGAATTAAGATAGGGAGATACACCCTTCACACAATTTGAAAAATGTTTGAAAGGTATAATATCCAGTCTGAAGCCGAAGAAAATGATTTCCACCTCTAATAGTAGAAAACGTTCGTGTTCAATGAACCAGCAATTATTCTATAACTACAGATGCTTTCTTTAAGTGTCGTTGGCTGCTAAAACTGTATTTTAATTTCCTATGTTTTTACGTATGTATGTCTCTGTGTGTTTGTGTGTGTGTGTATTTATAATCTGAAATCTCTATATGCATTCTCACGCAACATTAGATTGCTCAGCTCGCTTGAGTTTAGAAACTAATAACTTAATTTCTCACCATCTCTCTAATATTATAGCTTGTGCCATATAATAAAATTATTTTTCAGAAGCATAAAGCGGTTTAAATTCCTATTTAGCAGAGACCAAACATCTATATTGGTCCAAGGATGAGAATGCATAAAATGGTAATCAAGATTTCATTTAGATGTTTAAATTGAAGAAACGACTTTACAGCATATGATGGATCCTAGAGAAAGGAAATTATGACATCTTTCTTCTATTTTTTTTTTTAATGGAATCCCTTTATTCAATTTTTGGAACTTGAGTATAAAAAGGAAAGTTTTTTTTTAAAAACAACAACAAAGTTTTTTATTTGTTGTTGCATTTTAAAATTCTTTTGTAAACAGAGTGCTGTCCGGTTTTCCCTCTTAGTCATTTTCACATATACATAATTCATTTTACATTATGTTTCCATTTTCCATTTTAGCCGTACTGTTTTCTTCCGATATTTTCCAAATGTTATTTTTTTTTAATATGCCTAAAGCATTTCATTTTTATCCCTTTAGAAAGAAACCAAATTTATCATTTCATTTCCATCTATTTTCTATAAGTAACATCTATCTTCAAATTCAGTATTGCATATAATCAACATTTTACTTAATAATTTGCACAGATAATAATATTAATATAGCTCAATCACATCTTAATTAGCTACATACCATTACCATGATTAACATATTTCATTTTATTTTACTAATCCCCTCTTCCTAGTTTCTTTTTTTTTCTCCCTCTTTTTTCTTCTTTAGTATAAAAAGGAAAGTTTTGAAGTTGGGGTAATCTATACAACAAAAGATCAACTTATGTCCTTAAAATATCAGCAGTGTTTGGTGCTGCTCTATCCATAATAAGCATCGGTTTTTCTATTGTCAAAATCTGCACCCTGCTGTTCAGATGGGAAAGGGTTCAATGACCATAGACCAGTGTTTTTCTACCTTGGCAACTCTAAAATGGATGGACTTCAACTCCCAGAATTCCCTAGCCAGAACGGGTGGTTGGGGGATTCTTGGAGTTGAAGTCAGGGGTGAAATGCTACCAGTTTGGGCTGATTTGCCTGAACTGGTAGTAAAAAAAATGCTTTAAAAAGTTTTTTTTTAAAGTTCCGACAATCATGTGGCACAGCTGATTGTTGCACAGCTGATCATCGTAGCTTTTTTTTACTTTTTTAAAGCATTTTTTTTTACTAATGGTTCTCCTGAACCAGTAGTTAAAAAAATACTTTAAAAAGTAAAAAAAGTTCTAATATCGGAACTTTTTAAAAATTTTAAAGTATTTTTAACTATAGGTTCAGGAGAACTGGTAGTTAAAAATACTTTAAAAAGTAAAAAAAAGTTATGATGATCAGCTGTGCAACAATCAGCTGTGCTGCGTGATGGCACTTTTTAAAAACCTTTTTTAGCATTATTTCTTTTTACTATTGGTTCTCCTGAACCAGTAGTTAGAAAATACTTTAAAAAGTAAAAAAAAAAGTTCCCATTATCGAGCGGCACAGCTGATTGTTACACAGCTGATTGTTGGAACTTTTTTTTAATTTTTAACACTTTTTTTAGTACTGGTTCTCCTGAAGCAAAGCGAACCACTAGCAAACTTCAGGGCTTTTCACCCCTGGTTGAAGTCCATTCATCTTAAGATTGCCAAGTTTAAGAAATATTTCCATAGACCTTCTAAAGCTACAGAGAAATGATGATAGATCTCAGGAACTTTTCAAGATCTTAATATTTTTATGATGTATGGAATTTCTGTGGGATTGGTCTTGAAATCCTACCCCCTAAGTACCTCTGTTTATTTGTCTATGAGTTGTAGATAATTTCAATCTGTGATAGGCTAAACGTTATGAAATGTTTCATGCATTAAGTAGTAAGAAAAATAAAGTATTATTTATTCACATCAAGGTGCTACAGCCAAAACCACAGAAATACTGTGTGTGTAATAGTGTTGCATTCAGACATTTTTAACAACTGTGATCTTGTTGTCCTTTTGCTGTGAGCAAAAGGTCTTCAAGTGAATTTACTGTAACTATTTACAACCCAATATCTAGAAACAATATAACCCAAATGCCTTGATTTTTGGAATTCAGGTTAAAAATTAGGATTGGACTGAAGCAAAACTTTTTGTCCTGTTCATCTTTTGATTGTCACTATGATGTTGAAATTTGGTTATGCCTTTCTAATGAAAATGTATTTCTTCTTCTATGTGTTGGTTTTATGTATCATCATCAAGTGGATTATAGGGAATGGATTTGATCACATTATGGGAATTTTTGAATAGTGGCCGATATACAGGGATTGTTGTTGGTTCTGAAAGCAATAAAGGATGGTTGATTTTCTCTTTGAGACTGGTTGCATGCATTGTTGAAGTAACCTACATAATTATTGTTACTATTTTAGTTCAAAGATAATTGGAATCTTACTTGCTTAGGTTAATCAATTCTCCTTTTCTTGCATTAGGTTGATTCAGAATCATCATCTCCATCTTCATCATCATCATCATCATCATCATCATCATCATCATCATCAATGTGACAATGGACTAGGACTGGGCAGAGATGGGTTCAAGTTCACCCTCAGCTGCAGATGTTCAGTAGGTGACTTTGGACCAGTCCCTCTCGTTCAGCCTAACTACTTGTGTATTTCCACAGCTTGAGGTAAGTTGGACTGAACAGAGAGACTGGTTGGAAGTTAGTCTTAAAGTTAATTCCATGGTCAACTTGAGAATTTGCAATTAAATTACCCTCTTGCTATACCAGACAAAATGTCCCATGTGAGAAAAATATCCCAGATATTTTCTAAGTATGTAAGAAAAACTAAACAAGGAGAATATAAGCAACAAAAAAAACTTTATTTATCGATAAGAGGCTTCTTACCGATATACTACCATGGGCATGATAGGATTCTTGAGGGAGAGAATGGTTACAAGTTAGGCAGGTGTGCCTTAAATGCATAAAATGAAATCTCGGGGTTATTATCAGAATGCATCATCAAGCAAATATAAAAATACAAAAATACATGTCCGTGATCAATAACAATGCTTGACCAGCTGGCACTAATCATGTGACCATGCGGGAAATAACATGTCTCAAAATACATTTAGGTACATTTAGGTAAATTCCTGTAACATACATATGAAGTGTCATCCACCTTAGTTTAGTTTAGTTTAGTTTATTTATATTTTTATATCACCCTACTCAGGGCGGTGTACAGCCAAAATAAAACACAGATATACAAAAGTTAAAACAATTTAAAAACAATTCTGTTTTTAAATTATTATAGAAATAATTCTGCCCATAATAATAAAGTTAAAAACCTTGTTGGAATTTCTGCAAAATACCCCCAAACCCCTTACTACATACTTTCCCAGGGGCTAAACAATAACAAGATAATGACCACCTTCCTGAAAAGCATCTCTGGTACAGAGGGGACTTGCCAAGGGGTCTTCCACAAGCCATTAAACTATTTCTGGCTAGGTCACTGTAACCTTTGCACATTAATTTCTGCATTTTGTTCCAAGCTGTACATTTCCAAGCAAGCGAGCTGAGCATAAGATGTGTTCAAAATGAAACCCTTTTACCCAAATAATTTAGTGGTGTTCATCCCTATTCTCTCATACCAGTAAAAACATAAGCTAGTATCCATTTCACAATGGTCATTCTTCGAGATCCAGAAAGACAGAGGACTGAACATTAGCGTAATCAGGAAGAAGATTAGAATAAAACATATAATTGTAATTGTATTCGAATTTGTATACCGCCCTTTCTCCCTTACGGGACTCAGGGCAGTGAATAGGCAATGATAAAAAACAATAATAAAAACAACAATATAAATACCTATGCTACAAATAAATTAAATACTAAGCCTGCTCTAAAATGCACAATAAAAACCCCAATAAAACCAGATTAAAAGCTACACCAGGCCGTCCGTACGAAAAAGATGGATCTTCAGGGCTCAGCGGAACAGGTGCAGGTCCGTAGCTGTGCGGAGGTCAGGGGGCAGGTCGTTCCAGAGGGCAGGAGCTGCCACAGAGAAGGCTCTCCCCCTAGGGGTCGCCAGCTGACATTGACTGGCTGATGGCACCCTGAGGAGGCCCTCTCTGTGGGAGCGGACTGGTTGAAGGGAGGTATTTGGTAGGAGGCGGTCTTGCAAGTACCTAGGTCCCTTGCCATGGAGCGCTTTAAAGGTTGTTACTAGCACCTTGAAGCGCACCCGGAAAGCCACAGGCAGCCAGTGCAGCTCGCGCAGGAGAGGTGTTACATGGGAGCATCTGGAGGCTCCCAGAATCCCCCGCACGGCCGCATTCTGAACTATATGTTTTTTTCTTCTTCTAACCTGTGCTATCTGAGAGCCAGTTTGGTCTAGTGGTAATGCACCAGGCTAGAAACAAGGAAACTGTGAGTTTTAGTTCTGCCTTGGCCACAAAAACGGGGTGACTTTGGGCCAGCCGGTCTCACTCAGCCCAATTCACCTCACCATGTTGTGGTAGGCTGTGCTTTTTAATTCTGAATGTGGGCTTGTATGAAGTCGACTTTCTCTTTCAGTGAATCTCAACCAGTGGTGGGATTCAAACAATTTAACAACTGGCTCTCTGCCCTAATGACCCATAGGTAGGTGGGGCTCAGTGGCCATGTGACCGTGTGGGCATGGCCAACTCAACGTCACTCAGGTCGATGGACGCTTCACCTTAGCTGTTACAATGTAATAAGGGTTAACTGGAGAGGCAGTTTTTGTAAGCGGGGCAATCAAGATGAGGGCTAGAAACAACACCAGAATGTTTCCTTCCTGCCTTCGTTACAGGATTAGTCTCGTAAAATGGAAAGAAACAAAAGGAGATTTCTTCCAACAACCGGTTCTTCCAACTGCTTAGAAAGTTAGCAACCGGTTCTCTGCAAATTGGCTGAATCCCACCACTGATCTCAAGCCTCTAAAATTCATTCCTGGATCCCAGCAAATCAATTTTCCCCCTATGCATCTCGGTCTTCTCCTATGCATCTCTTAAAATGAGGTACCTGCATCTTCTATTAAAAGCAATAGTGATGAAATAATGCTTGCTGAGGCTGAACTACAGCCTCAGCAAGCATTGGGTTGGCATATCAAAGGCAGCCTTATCTTCTACCGCTTCTTTGCTACTTTTGCAACAACTTTTCAACGTCCTTAACCTTTTTATGGGGAGTTTTCCAAGCATACGGATTGGTTCCAGAAACAGGTTTTGTTGGCCAATGCATAAAAATTGTGATGTCAGGCCATGCATATGTTGCTTAGATGCTACGGAGAGAGGAGTGGAAAATATTGCCTGTCCCTTGATGGAGAAACTGTCACGGATACATAAGATGCATTATTTATTTCTGAACAAACCCCGGTACAATTCCCCTGCGGATGCATGGCAGGGAAGTAAGGTTTATGATAGCACAAGGGCAGCAGCTAATTAAATTTTAGTTATTCTGTGTAACACTTTGGGAAGATGAAATGCACAGGGAGAAGAGCCTAATGTTTGCTCTGCAGACTTATTGAACCAATGTTATGGGTTAATTTACTATAGGGGAGATTTTTACAGCATCAGCAACAGCCATAATTCCTAAATTCATCCCCGTTAGACAGTAAAACTAGTTATATATTTTGACTGTTATCCAAGAATATATTTAAGCTTTTTTATTGCTATTATTGTTGTTTAAACTGACATTAGACATTAGTTCCCAGATAAATCTCTGGGATATATCGAGTGACATTATTTATACCAGTTTAATCAAAGCTGGATGGGAATTTGAGAGATAGAATTTCTGATTTTGGTGCAATCGTTAATTCTTTGGGTCATCCGAGGACTTTGATACATCAGGTAGAGCAGGGGTCCCCAACCTTTGCAACATTAAGTCTGAAGGACTTCAGCTCCCAGAATTCTCCAGCCAGCTTTGCTTCTGGGAGCTTTGCTCTGGGAGCTGAAGTCCTTCAGTCTTAAAGTTGCAAAGGTTGGGGACCCCTGAGGTAGAGCATTCAGTCTACCCTGAAAAGTTGAGAACCTAGTTTTCTTTTGTTCCAGGTTTAGCATTTCGTGGGTTTGTTTCAAATTTAAATTAAGTGGGTTAGCATCGAGTCTACCATCTTAAAGTTCCTGAAAAAGCTATAGACAAAAGACAAAATAAACAAGTAGGTAGACAAAATAATGAGCCACAGTACTTCTGCTGCCTGCCGGCTGCCTGAAATTGGGCAGTTCAATTCTCACCACGCTCAAGGTTGACTCAGCCTTCCCTTCTTCCAAGGTGGGTAAAATGAGGACCCACATTGTTGGGGGCAAAATGCTGACTCTGTAAACTTCTTAGAGAGGGCTGTAAAGTACTGTAAAGCGAGATATAAGTCTAAGTGCTATTGCTATTGCTAAGCAAAATGTAACTTAAAATATTGTTCTAAAGGGAAACTTTAAACTGTAAGATACATTTTAAAAAGTTGTATTTTATCTATAACTTGCAATTATTTAAATTGGTGATTGTGTCTTTCATCTTTGCTCAAATACCTACAAAATAATTAGTTAGTTGGTACTATTCCTTATTGTAGCATGACTACCAAGTCTCCTTGTTTTCACTTTGTGTTTCCTGTTCACTCAAGGATAAACTCTCATCGCATGCCACCATTTTCTCTCTTATGCTCAAAGGCATTCCCATCGTGGGAAACTTAAGAATGTAGTTCCCAACTAATCTTCCCCTTTTCATTTTTTTGATCATGTTCATTATCTCTGGAACTCATCCTTCCAAAACCTTTCCCTTGTGGTGCTCTCTGTATCATCTTTTAGAAGGTGGCCAGTTTTTTTCTTCTTCTTCTTCTTCTTCTTCTTCTTCTTCTTCTTCTTCTTCTTCTTCTTCTTCTTCTTCTTCTTCTTCTTCTTCTTCTTCTTCTTCATCTTCATCTTCATCTTCATCTTCTTCTTCTTTTCCTCCTCCTCCTCCTCCTCCTCCTCCTCCTCCTCCTTCTCCTCCTCCTCCTCCTCCTCGTTACTTATAAAGTGAACAGCTGCTTCAGAATGTAATGATCAAAGTAATCTTAGCAAGTGTCATTTTGATCCCTGCTCTTTACGAAAGTTTCTTTCCATTACCCATTTTCAAGTTTAATAAATGGTCATTGCCATTTGTATGTGACTGTGTAATAACTTACAGTCTTTACGACAATCTTAATTCTTTTATTCCCAAACGGGATTCTTTGCAAATCTTCAAAGTTTCCTTGGTCTTGCATTGTCCAAATTGAGTATTGGCTGGAGTTGATTATGGCCATTTGAATGTCAGCCATTGTTTGGAAACACAATTATGGAATGTATTAAGCAGGCTACCTATATACATCCCTAGTGCCGCATAACGGAGTGAGCTCCCATTACTTGTCCCAGCTTCTGCCAACCTAGCAGTTCAAAAGCACATAAAAAATGCAAGTAGAAGAATAGGAACCAGCTTTGGTGGGAAGGTAACAGTGTTCCGTGCACCTTCAGCATTTAGTCATGGTGGCCACATGACCATGGAAATGTCTTGGGACAGAGCTGGCTCTTTGGCTTTGAAACGGAGATAAACATCGCCCCCTAGAGTCAGGAACGACTAGCACATATGTGCGAGGGGAACCTTTACCTTTATCTTACCTGTATAGATGTCCCTCTCAATATAGCATTGTTTTAAAAGAAATCATATTTCCCATATGTTACAGATCTCTAATCCTGTGTTTCTCCTGCTGATGTTGTGGGGAGTAAAGAATAAGAACGTCATATAAAAACAAGATTTTATTTTTCTCCAAGAAAAAAAAAATTAGGGAGATTTAGGATTTAAATCAAATCAAATCAAATCAAATTTTATTTGTATACCGCGTCCTCTCCCCAAGGGGACTTGGAGCGGTGCACAGGGAAAAATTTAAAATACTATAAAAAATACATACATAGAATAAATACGATGGATAAAAACGAATTAAATTAAGATTATCCCTGCGCTAAAATCCCCAAGTTATAACGCTAAAATTCCCTAACACCCTAAAGGTAAAGACTAACCTAGGCCGGCCAAGCAGAAAAAGTGTGTTTTGAGTTTTTGACGGAAGGAGCAGAGGTCCGTAGTTCTTCTGATGTCGGGGGGAAGGTCGTTCCAGAGGGCTGGGCCCACCACAGAGAAGGCCCTTCCCCTGGGCGTCGCCTGCTGACAAAGTCTAGTGGACAGCACCCGGAGAAGTCCCTCTCTGTGGGAGCGAATCGGCTGTGAGGATGTGTGGGGCAGGATCCGATCCCGCAGATAGCTAGGTCCCGTGCCATGGAGCGCTTTAAAGATGACAACTAGCACCTTGAAGCGCACCCGAAAGACGACAGGCAGCCAGTGCAGCTCGCGCAAGAGTGGTGTTATATGGGTGAACCTAGAGGTCCCCATTATTGCTCGCGCGGCTGCATTCTGGACCAGCTGAAGTCTTCGGGTGCACCTCAGGGGGAGCCCCATGTAGAGAGAGTTACAATAGTCCAGTCGGGATGTCACGAGGGCATGAGTGGCTGTGCAAAGGGCATCCCGATCCAATAAGGGGCGCAACTGGCGTACCAGGCGAACCTGGTAATCAAGAACCCACTTGATCTTCCATGGTAATCAAGAACCCACTTGATCTTCCATGGACAGCCGGGTATCCAGGAGGACACCCAAGTTGCGTGCCCCATCCACAGGGGTAAGGTGTTCGCCCCCTATGGCCAGTGATGGAGTCAACTGGTTGAATCGGGCGGCCGGAAACCACAGCCACTCGGTCTTGGACGGGTTGAGTCTGAGTCTGTTACTTCCCATCCAGGCCCGCATGGCTTCCAGGCACTGGCACATCACCGCTACGGCATTGTTGGGGTGGTTTGGGGTGGATATATACAATATATACAACTTTTGGGGTAGATATATACAATTTAGACAATCCTTTCCATGAAATTGGGGAAGAAAAACTAGGTATCATTTCTGATTTAGGGATCTTTTCATAGAGAAAAATATATTTCCATGGAGAAAAGAGGGGACCATCAATTGTTGAAATGCTGGGATTTTTTGAGAATAAATACAATGGGAATTAACATTATACTTCCTAAGAATTCTATTGAAAAGAATGTTCACCCATGTGAACATGGGTGTTCAGTCTTCTATTCTCACAATTTCATGGTAATGTACTGCTTTTTTAGTTTCTCCCTTGCTATGCCGATACATTGTAAAATGCCATGTAACTACCATATTTTTCAGAGTATAAGACGCACCTTTTCCCCCTAAAAGAGGATGAAAATTTGGGTGCATCTTATACACTGAATGTAGCCCCACCCACTCACTCGCCCTCAACCTTTGGCCTCTGCCTCTCAGCAATTTACCTCCTTGCAGCAAATAGACAAAATGAGGATTGCAGAGGTGCCAATAGGCTATGGCAGGGATCTGCAAAGTTGGCTCTTTTAAGACTGGTGGACTTCAACTCCCAGAATTCCCCAGCCAGCTATGCTGGCTGGGGAACTCTGGGAGTTGAAGTCCACCAGTCTTTAAAGAGCCAACTTTGCAGACCCCTGGGCTATGGCAATCCCTGCAGCCTGAAACAGCTGATCATCAGGAGCCCCCTGCTTAAACTGAAATTGAAAGTGAAAGTTGCTCTTTGCTGCAATGAGGCAAATTGCTGGGAGGCAGAGGCAGATTTTTTTCTTCTTCTAATCAAGCTAAACTGAAACAGGCTCTTTGCTGCAAGGAGGTAAGTCAATAACTATAAATGCCTATAGAATGTTCAAACTATTAGACTTCTTTTTTAAAGACTGCTTTATTATTGTTCTAAGCAATTTAATAAAAGGAAGAATCTTTTTAAAATAAATGCTGGATCTGAAGAAGCCCAGTGCTATTGTATCTTCTTTTAAATAGCAGAGGATAACTATACTTCCAGAAAGCCACATCAATTTTAACAGCATCTGTCCAAGTATAGTCTGAAATGTAACACCACAAACAGTGTATATCTTCTCTACTGTTTGCTGCAAAGAGGCAAATTACTGGGAGGCAGTAGCAGATTTTTTTTTCTCTTGTTTTCCTCCCCAAAAGCTAGGTGTGTCTTATACTTCAGAGCATCTTGTACTCTGAAAAATACAGTATTTCACCAATTACTGCTCCAATACTGCTCCAATAAGTCGATGGCCATCTTGTTATCTGTTCATCCAGATTGTTGTTCTTGTGGATTTATTTATATCTTTTTATTTACTAAAACAAGAGGCCTCCTCAATGTCTTTTGCCAGTCCAAGCCTCCTACATCACTGAAGCTTGTGCAAGGAGATCTGAGGATCAGGCCATAAAAATGTAGAAGATCTCTATTAAATCACAACTCGTATAATTTACAGATTTTAGCGGACCTAGAGAACCATGCACTTTTTAAAGATGACTTGGAATGTCAGAAGCTGATTCTGGAAGCCATGAAATACCATCTTTTACCAGAAAGACGAACACTGATGCAAAGCCCAAGAACAAAGCCGAGGAAATCTACCGTCGGGACCTTGTATGCTGTTGGAGGAATGGACAACAATAAAGGTACCAGTTAATAGTTGTTTTCCAGACAGACAGTGGGAAAGGATTACCATATTTTTCAGAGTATAAGACGCACCTTTCCCTCTCCAAAAAGAGGGTGAAAATCTGGGTGTATCTTATACACAGAATACAGCCTTTTTCACCTCCCGAAACACTGCCCCCTTCACAAAAATGGATGTGCAGAGGGTTTGGGGTGCCTGCAAAGTTCTCCTGGGGAGGGGACTGGGGAGGGCAAAAGCAAGCAAAAAATGAGGGTATTTTTTGCTTGTTGTTTCCCTCTGCAGGAGCACTCTACAAGCTTCCTAAAGGCTATGCATGCCCCTTTTTTTGATAAAAAATGGACCTGTTTTCATGAAAAATGGGCCGTTTGTAGTTCGTTTTTGCCCCCTCAGCTCCCAGAAACACTTTGCAGGCCTCTCAAACTCTCTGCATGCCCTGTTTTTAACAAAAAAATGAGGCAGTTAGAGGGTTTGGGAGGTCTGTAGAGTGCAAAAACGTTTTTTTTAAATTTACCTTTTCAAAATCTTGGTGCGTCTTATACTTTGGTGCGTCTTATAATCGGAAAAATGCGGTATGTTTCTTTTATGTACTAGAGCTATGTATTCATTTGTTAAAACTTTGGTATGACTAGCCACACTCTCTTCAAGACTTTATTGGAAATGACCCTAATCAGTTCTTGAGTGATTAAAAACTACATAAAGTAATAACAAAGAGCTCAACATTGACTGCAATGTCTCGAGCAGCTAATGGTCTAAATATCTTGTGCTTTAGTGTTTTTGACAGTTGTAGCAAGTTGATGGAAGGGAAAATGTATCTACTCATCTCCCGTTGCTTTCTCTTAGGTCTCTGGTTGTTTTCTTGAACAAAATGTTCCCTTCGACCAAAATCTTCAGACAAGTAATCTTCTCTCATCTAGAGTGTCGAAAATAGTTTCTGGCAGGTGGAGCCCTGAAAGAAAGCTGAATAAATATCCCATAGGTCATTTGTTGAACCACAGAAATCTAAAGTGTTTACTAGTGACATCTGCAGTGACAGCCACAAAGCTCTGAAAATGGGTATGTTTATACAAAGCCCTGCTCCTTTGCAATGTGTGTTGCATACAATGCATGCATGTAAAAAGGGGTAGGACTTTGATGATCCAGTCCCACCTGCCATTTTGAAGCCAGTAACCATTGTTGGTCAAAACGTACCAGAAAGAACATACTCAAAATTATATTGGCAGTGTGCAGCAGCTGCCAAAAAAGCCAACACAGTTCTAGGCTGCATAAAAAGAGGGAAAGAATCAAGATCATGTGAGGGGTTAATGCCACTTTATAATGCCTTGGTAAGGCCACACTTGGAATACTGCTTCCAGTTTTGGTCGCCACGATGTAAAAAATATGTGGAGATTCTAGAAAAAGTGCAGAGAAGAGCAACAAAGATGATTAAGGGACTGGGGGCTAAAACGTATGAAGAACGGTTGCAGGAACTGGGTATGTCTAGTTTAAGGAAAAGAAGGTCCAGGGGAGACATGATAGCAGTGTTCCAATATCTCAGGGGTTGCCACAAAGAAGGAGGAGTCAAACTATTCTCCAAAGCACCTGAGGGTAGAACAAGAAGCAATGGATAGAAACTAATCAAGGAGAGACTTAGAATTGGCGAGAAATTCCCTGACAGTTAGAACAATTCATCAGTGGAACAACTTACCTCCAGGAGTTGTGAAGGCTCCAACACTGGAAATTTTTAAGAAGATGTTGGATAACCATTTGTTTGAAATGGTTAACCTGATATGGGTTTCCTGCCTAGGCAGGGGGTTGGACTAGAAGACCTCCAAGGTCCCTTCCAACTCTGTTATTTTATTCTATTCTGCTTGGAGAGTAATCCAAACTGGAGAGTAATCCAAACTGGAAAATGCTACAGCATGGAACATTTTAAATTAAAAGTATATAACATACCAGTTTCATGATCATATATATTGCTAAAAACAATTTTCAAAGGCATAATTGTCTTCTTCCTTTTGAATGGTAGACAAAACACGTTAAAAACAGCTAGCTTTTCTAGCCAACGGCCTTGAATTTATAATTGCACTGTCATTTACATATATTAGATTTTCTCTACAATAATTAAAATTGACATTTTTAAAGTGCATTCTTCTAAGCCTGATCGTGAAAAACTACAGTCAAGAAAAAAAATGAACGGCATTTGATGTTTATGGCACCCTAATTCCTTAGGTTAATTTACCTCTTTTTCCTTTAAGCATGCATGTGGTTTACAATTTGGAAGGTTTGACCTGTTCCTTCATGTTGTGTCCTGTGAAAATTACAAAACTTCTTTATGTAGTTGTGAAATGAATATTTTCGTGAACCCACATGATCTTTGAATCCGACGATGAGTTTTTATTATTAGACCAATAATTCTTCCTATACAGAAAGAAATCAACAATCTGCTTTCACGCTGATGTAAAATTAACAGTTACATAAACATTAATAATGCACTAGTAATTTATGGACACTGAGAACAATCTAACCTTGAGGCTTGGCTAAGGATAATCTTGGGAAGGTTTCCAAGCAAGTAGGTAAAGCTAGTGACATTTTTGAAGACAATCTGCCTCTTGTGGATCAAAAGTGATGATCTGACAGAAAAAATGCTATTTAACTTAAGAAACTACTTTGCTTTTAAAATCTGGTATCCTTTCTAAAACTCCTTGCAATGACATCCTGATATGTTCACTGTTTGAAAAGACAAAGACCAAAAGAATTACAGTGTGGTGTTTCACAGGCATGAAAGAATTAAAAAGAAAAAGAAGAATACGCTAAAGGACTCTCTGAACCAGCTCATAATAAAAATAAGTAATAAAAACATACACATTTTCCTGACAAAGTCCTAAATATTAGAGCTTTGCAAAACTTCACCAGGAACGTTGGCGAAGATCCCAAATTTCTCCCCAGAGAAGAGAGTTCAGAAAAAGGCAGAGCTTTGAACTTTGATAAAACTTGCTGTACATTAAAAAGAAAAATCTGGACCACAACTAGTAACTTTTATGAACAAAAAGCAAGACAGAATTTGGAAGGGGAAAGTACAGTCAAAATGCTGACCTATCCAGAACAACAACATTAATTGTGTTTGGATTAGGGTTTTTCTTTATTGCTTTGATAAATAAGTGCATGTCTTCTGGATAAAGAACAGTGCGGCACGCATAATTCAGAAAATTTTAATTTTCTTTTCAACACAACAAACCATTTGTTTATAACACACTCCCCTTTAGGGGATTGTCCAGCCATCATAAAGAATAATAATAATAATAATAATAATAAAAGTTAAATAGCAATTAAAATTATACAACAATAAAAGCAAGAGCCACCGGTATATATTTACAATTTTAATAAAGGCAGGGCGTGCACAGTTACAACGTCTTAAGCCTAGGTAACATCTAATTCAGGGGTGTCAAACTCAATTTCATTGAGGGCTGCATCAGGGTTGTGTTTGACCTTGTGGGGCTGGGCTGGGTGTGGCCAGATTGGGTGTGGCCAGCTTGACAACACCTGTGTTGGTGATGCTTGTGGTAGCCCATATGCTCTGCTAGCGAAAACGGGCTCCCGAGCTATGACTATGAACCCTCTGGCAGTGAACATGGAACTAAGGAAAGCTGCCTAAGCCCCTCCCAAGCTCCGTTTTTGCTGGCAGAGGCACCACTGTTTCCAGGGGAGCCCCATGGGACCGATCTAAGCACCCTGCGGGCTGAATCTGGTCCCCGGGCCTTGCGTTTGGCACCCCTGATCTAACTTAGATGACGGATGTCAAAACAGTCTTAGGGCCAACCGCAGCAGGTGCTCACAATCCTTTGCACCAACTCCCCACGTGCATCCAAAGTTGTGCAAAGCTGGAACAGGGAGAAGACAAATTCCTACAATAATTTGACTCTTTATAGGGTCTTTGAGACAAAAAAGGATGCGGTGGTTAAGACGTTGAGCTTGTTGATCAGAAAAGTCAGCAGTTTAGCGGTTTGAATCCCTAGTGCTGCGTAATGGAGTGAGCTCCCATTACTTGTCCCAGTTTCTGCCAACCTAGCAGTTCAAAAGCCCGTAAAAATGCAAGTAAAAAAATAAGGACCACTTTGGTGGGAAGGTAATAGTGTTTTATGCGCCTTCGGCATTTAGTCATGTCAGCCACATTGCCCCAGAGACGTCTTCAGACAGAGTTGGCTCTTTGGCTTTAAAACGGAGATGAGCACTGACCCCTAGAGTCAGGAACGACTATCACATATATGCGAGAGGAACCTTTACCTTTAGAGTCAAAAAAATCATATATTTGGAAGAAAAGGGAATGTGAGACATTGCTCTGGAGAGTTAGTCACAGAAGTACTTGGCTAAATTAATAAATAGGAGCAGTGAACTTCTACACTCCAATAATTCTGGTCATGCTTTGGTTCTTTTGGAACCCCTAGGAAAATATCCCTTCCAATCTAAGTTGGCTTAATCACCATCAATACTCAGGCTTCATGAAAAAGGATTGAGCAAAGAGTGTCTCAGCAAGACCTTTCAAAACCCTGAAAATAAACCATCATAGAAGCAGAAATAGAAGAAGTGGAGAAAGAGCAGGGAAAATGCTGAGTAACCAACAGCTACCTGTAAAAATCTTTTCACTGTAACAACTACTGAGAGCTTATTCGCAGGGAAAAACCTTTAAATGAGGAATAACGTTCAAGGCATTTTAATTTAAGACTTTCAGCTATTGCATTGTATTATTTAGAAAATAACACTTTATTCCATTGTGGAAATAATGGCCCGAATAAGCTTTCTATTTAAACATAAATTTATCATTGAACAGCGATGTTCTTAAACTTTGGGAACAACATGACCGATATCTATATACGTTTCCTAGGAGATGTTTTGCTGTAGAATTTGAAGGCTTTATAACAAGGCTTTAGAAGGCATTTGCAGCTTAGGTGCTATTTGGGAATAGGATTAATAAGCACAGAACAGGATGCTATTGACCTAAATCACATACCTCTAGTATAGAATAAAAGTGAGCTATTGAGAAAGACTGCCTATAGTTGAAGAGCTGATTTATGTTAAACCAATATTCATAACAAAATTCACTGACAGGTTACTAAAAGAAAGATACCCTGTATACAACATTATTGTAATGCTAATTAATATTAATATATACTAGAAGACCTCCAGGGTCCCTTCCAATTCTGTTATTCTGGCTTATTCTGCTCCTGTTAAAACTGTTGCTGACCTACACCTTGACCACTTGCTCAAGATTTAGGTAACGTTGCTTCAAGTAGGTGTAAGCTAATGACCTTGGCCTACAACTGTATTTATTGAAATAAAATAAAAAAGAATCTATTGAAGTGGAACAAATGTTATTGAACTGAGTTATTGACACAGATATCAAGGAGAATTCCATTAGAAGTCAGAAAATAACCTAGGCAGCAGAAAGAGTAAGAATATTTATCTGGCATTTTCTCCCGAGATGTTCAAACGTCTAGCAGTTGATTCTTATTTAAAATTTTCATTTAAAATAAACATGCATGTGATTTATTCTAAGGTCAAATGTCAGACAATCAAATATAATAGCTTATATTATGGGCTCTCAAACTGATAAGAGTTTTACCTTAGGAAAGCAGTTGATAATTTGGTGCCCTCTATGCAAAGAATTAAGAGCAAACTCACTGTTAAATATGTAAAATCTCATAAACTGTTTATCTGCAGCACAGAAGCGTATACCAAATTAGAAAAATTAGTTTCACAGAGACGTATTTCCTAATCCTATCTACTTTGACAAAACGTTATTTTAGGAATCCTTTCTTTAACCCAACACTTCTACGACAGAAGTTCCCAGTTCCCTTTAAACTTTCTTTAAATTTGAATGGCAGCTTTCATTTGTACAATTTTCAGTTAGAGTAATTTTTTTTTAAATTCGTATTTATACCCCACCCTTCTCCAAAAAGGACCCAGGGCGGTGCACAGGAAATTAAAACATACAAATATAGACAAAATATAAAATTTAAAAAACTATTAAATTTCCCCTGTGCTAAAATCAATTTAAAATCTCCAAATTTAAAACTGTCTAATAATAGTCCTAATGGAGGTTATGCTAGGCCGGCTTGATGGAAAAGGTATGTCTTTAGACATTGGCGGAAGAGGCAGAGGTCAGAGATAGTTCGTAATTCCGAGGGCAGGTCGTTCCACAGGGCAGGGCCCGCCACAGAGAAGGCCCTTCTCCTGGGTGTCGCGAACCGGCATTGCCCGGCCGACGGCACCCTGAGAAGGCCCTCTCTGTGGGAGCGGATCGGACGAAGGGATGTATGGGGCAGGAGACGGTCTCGCATATAACTAGGTCCCGAGCCATGGAGCGCTTTTTAATGGTAGATTTGCATTGAAAATAGTTTGAAAGTATCAAATTGTCAAGCAGGAAATATAGAGAATACAAAGCTAAAATTGATCAGGATACAAGACAAATTAAGATATTGGAGAACCAATTCTCACTTACGAAAGATAAAAAATGTTTGGAGGAATTGACCTTACTAAAAACTAAATTGATAGAAGAAGATATTGAATTGGTTAAAAAAAATTTAAGATATTTGAATAGGGACTTTTTTGAATTTAGTAATAAAAATTCTAGGTTATTGGCAAAGATGGCGAAAAATAAAACTCAAAAGAGAGAAATTGGTTCTCTGATAGATGAAAAAGGTACAAGGTGTTATAAAAGATTGGAGAAATGTGAAGTAGCTAGGAATTTTTTTCAAAAATTATATTTAAAGAAATCAATTGATTTAGAAAAATTGAAGAATCATCTTGGAAAATATGGTATGAAAATAGATCAAACATACAAAGATTTGATGGAAAGAGATATAACACAGGAGGAAATCAACGAAATAATACAAGAGTTAAAATTAGGGAAGACCCCAGGAGAAGATGGATTACCTGCTGAATTTTATAAAGATTTTAAAGAACTAATAATACCAAAACTGCAAAAATTATTCAATGGAATTTTACATGGTGGAGAAGTCCCGATGTCATGGAATAAGACAGTAATATCTATAATTCCTAAACCGGATAAAGATCTTGAGAGGATCGAGTCCTATCGACCTATTTCTTTAATCAACCAAGATGCTAAAATATTTACAGCTATTATAAGTAATAGATTAAATAGTTTTATAGACAAATATATAAGTTATAATCAAGTAGGGTTTGTTAAAGGTAGATATATGAGTGATATAATTAGAAGAGTATTGAATATTATAGATGTAGCAGAGAATAATGGAGATGAATTAGGTATAATATCGTTAGATATTTTTAAAGCTTTTGATTCTGTACAATGGGATACTATAAAAGTAATTATCGAGGCATTAGGCTTTGGTAATAAATTTATACATGTTATTTCAAAACTGTATCAAAAAAGTAGTGCAAAGGTAAAGGTGAATGGAACAATGACGGAAGAGATTAAATTGGAAGCAGGCACGAGACAAGGGTGTCCCTTGTCTCCAACATTATTTTTGTTAGTTATGGAGGTTTTGATTAAATTGATAGAAGCAGATGAAGAGTTGGAAGGTTACAAGGGATATAAGATAAATTTGTATGCGGATGATACTTTGATTATTTTGAAAGATATAGAGAAAGATTTAAAGAGGATAAATAAACATTTGATAGAATTTGAAGAAATGACAGGTTTAAAGGTAAATTGGTCAAAATCTGAATTATTAATGAATAAAGATGGTAAGGAGTGGGAGAGTATGCAAGAACAATTTGGGATAAGAGTTAAGAACACATTGAAATACTTGGGGATAACACTTTCACTTAAAGTTAGAGAATTAAAAAAAATTAATTATGAGGTGATGTTGAAGGAAGTAGAGAAAAAGATAGATAAATATAAAGACATAAAGTTGTCTTGGTTTGGTAGAATTGCAATGTGTAAAATGATGTTATTACCAAAGTTTAACTTTTTATTTGAGATGCTACCATTAAATTTGACAGAGAAAGATATAGAAGAATATCAGAAGAAATTAGATAAATTTTGTAATGGTGGGAAAAGACCAAGATTAATGAAGAAATTGTGGTATCAAAACCAAAAAGAGGGTGGATTGGGAATTCCCAATCTACTTAATTATTATCGGGCGTATAATATTAGAACTGTGATAAAAATACTTAAAGGTGGAGATGGTCATTGGGGAGATCTGGAGTTAAAAGATATTAAGAGATTTGGGTCTATATGGTTTTTAGATAGAGCAAAAACAAAAAAGGCAATTAATAGTTATTGGCTAAAGGGGCTGAGCAAAACTTGGAATAAATTTGTTAAAAAACTGATTCCAGATATAACGTTTTTGGGAAAGACAACTGAAAGTTGGCCGATTAAAACTAATTTAAGTCGGAACAAAGTAATTGAGGATGAAAATATAGGAAATATAGTAGATTGGTTAAGAGCTTTAGGAACTGAAAGTAGGAAGAAAAAAGTAATTCAAAAATTGGAGTTAAATTGGTTTGAAAAAATACAGGTAGAAAAATGGACTATGAAAGTAAGGGGAATATGTAACATAGATAGAAGTAAAACTAAATTTGAAAGTTTAGTATCTCAAATTATTAAGGATGAAACTGGGTTAAAAGGACTCGTCAGTAAGATATACAAGATTATAAACTTTGATGGAAATCCACAAATGGTAATGAAAAGGAATTGGGAGGAAGACCTAAAGATTAAAATATCGGATTTGGATTGGAACGAGAATTGGAAGAGTCGGATTATGAGGACTTTATCTATAAGGATTAAAGAACATAATTTTAAGGTTGTTTGGAAATGGTACTGGACCCCATTAAGATTATCACTGATAGATAAAAAAATGAGTGATAAATGTTGGAGATGTAATACGGAATTGGGAACTTATGAACATATGTGGTATAAATGTGTGAAAATTAAAAAGTTTTGGCAGCAATTAGAAAGAACGATGTGTGAAATGATGAAAAGAATAATAATATTGAGACCAGAAACTATATTGTTATTGATAATTAATGAACCAGAGTTAACAAAACATGAGAAAGAACTGATTAGAATTATGATTATAATGGGTAGAATTGTAATAGCAAGATATTGGAAAATAGAGGTAAATATTAAAATAGAAGAATGGTACTGTGAAATGTGGAAATTAGCCTTAAATGATAAAATGACGTGTGATATTAAATTTAGAGAGGGGGTTTATAAAAACGATATCTTTTGGAAGACTTGGAAGCCATTTGTGGACTATGCACTTGGAACTTTGGACGTCTCGACGCCTGTACCGAGGGAACGTGGATTTTGGAGATCCTAAAGATAATAGATGATACTTGAAACCAACTCTTCCTTTTGTTTTGTACAGCACTGGGTGATATATTGTAAAACAGTATAAAATTTTTAATAAAAAATAAATAAACCTTACTTATTAAAAAGAAAAAAAAAAGAAAATAGTTTGCAGGAAGATGTGTGAGCGACAGCACTAAACGATGTTGAACAGACCTCACTGCTGACCTGAAAACATGTGTCTGATTTTAAAAAAACAACCCTGTTTCCAAATACAAATTAAGAAATGAATATACAAATATCCAAAGATGGCCTTTGGGTACCAAGAATCTGCTATCATTTTAAGGCCTTAATTTATTCTTAGAGAAAAGAGAACCTTCTCTCTTCTAGTACAGTGAGTTAAAAGCAACATATCATACAATCCATAAATAGTTATAAATCATAAATGAAGGCAAATATATGTGTCCCAGGATAAGGTTGCAGGATTCAATCTGTGTGGGTCACTGGGACCGATAGTTTTCTCTTCCAAGCTCTAGGACTCATGCTGGAGCCCATCTTCAGGGAATTTCTCTTCAGCAATTGGATCCTGCAATTATAAATCAATTTCCAAAAGATTCTGTGTCAACTTCTATTGCAAAATTAGTTCTAAAGCTTTTTAAATGCATTAGCCAAGTTACAACGGCGAGGTATTGGTTTTGCTTTGGAATTCCACAATCCAAACAGCTAAAAGTTTTATGATATTTTCGAGCAATGTGCTTGGTAATACGATGGGAAGTATGTTGAATTTAACTCATGATAATTGGAGGGCATTTGTATAAGTTGTTCTGAATTAACAGCTACGGAAAAAAAAACATTTAAATATAATTGAATGCAGGCATTAGCTCATATTTCTTATACTAAGGAGCAAATTAGAAGAAAATTTAATATCTACGGTTGCATTAATTATAATTATTCTGTTACACTGAGATTCCAATAGAATTCAAATTACACGACAACTTTTATTATTAAACACTTTCATTTCAGCTGAGTTTAATGGGTCTTTTATTTGTTTGTTTTTTTCAGTTAGGAGAGTAGCTATTTCGTGTCTATAAAACCTTTATTTTGAAACACTGTTTTATGGAAAGAGCACAACTGTAGAGAAATAAATTAAAAATATTTAAAGGTAAACGATAAGGAACTTTCTTTCTCTCTGATTTTGAATCCTTCTAATTTAGAAAAGTTTTATAAAAAACAAAACAGAACTGCATTGCTTTGCATTATGTTGGTTTAGGCTACAAATTTGTGTGGGCCACTTCCTACAATCTTCTATTCTAAGAATAACACCAGTTCAATGGGAGGGAATAGAATAGAATAGAATAGAATAGAATAGAATAATTGGAAGGAACCTTGAAGGTCTTCTAGTCCAGGGGTCTGCAAAGTCGGCTCTTTTAAGACTGGTGGACTTCAACTCAAAGAGTTCCCCAGGCAGCATAGCTGGCTGGGGAATTCTGGGAGTTGAAGTCCACCAGTCTTAAAAGAGCCAACTTTGCAGACCCCTGTTCTAGTCTAACCCCCTGCTTATGCAGGAAACCCTACACCACTTCAGACAAGTGGATATCCAACATCTTCTTTAAAAAGTCCAGTGTTGGAGCATTCAAAAATTCTGGAGGCAAGTTGGTGCCACAAAGAAGAGGGAGTCAAACTATTCTCCAAGGCACCTGGGGACAGGGCAAGAAGCAACGGGTGGAAACTAATCAAGGAGAGAAGCAACTTAGAACTAAGGAGACATTTCCTGACAGTTAGAACAATTAACCTCTGGAACAGCTTGCCTCCAGAAGTTGTGAATGCCCCAACTCTGGAAGTCTTTAAGAAGATGTTAGATAGCCATTTGTCTGAAATGGTATAAGGTTCCTGCCCACGCAGGGGGTTGGACTAGAAGACCTACAAGGTCCCTTCCAACTCTGCTATTGTATTGTATTGTATTGTTCAATTGATTAATTATTAACATTAATAATCATTAACTCAGATTGGCAGATCACCCCTCTATGGTAGGTTATTGAAGGTTCTATCCAGGATGCTTTAACTTGGATTCCTACACTGAAAAGAAGTTGGACTTGGCGTAGTTTTCCTTCTGCATCATATTGGTAAGAAACACAACGGAAGACAGAAACATGTAAAACTTGATGGAAAATACTGGAAAAATCCTTCAATCTAAGCTTCACCATATGTGGATCCAACCAGCAGTGGGAGAAATTCCAACCCAAACGCACACAACATCTAGTAACCGAGAGCTTTAATGAGGTGTGAATTCTCTCATCTGAATTTTAAAATAATTAATTTGTTCCCCTGGGCTGACTGTATGATAAGCTGCCAAAATAATAGGGAAGTAAAACCTGAAACGGCTGCTTAGGAACTGTGAGAATTACACCGATATACTCTGTCTTAATAACTGGATTCAAGGATCTGTGCGTTCGCCAAGATCGCTGGGCTTTTGTTTTAACTACAACGGAGAGAAATGTGTCGAATGAATGTGTTTGCTGATAAATGGCGGGGGTGGGGCATTTACTTTTACAGAAGGCTTTCAGTTATATACCGTATATATATATGCTATAGGGATGTGGTGGCTCAATGGGCTAAGATGATGAGCTTGTGGATCAGAAAGGTCGGCAGTTCAGCAGTTTGAATCCCTAACATCATGTAACGCAGTGAGCTCCCGTTACTTGTCCCAGCTTCTGCCAACCTAGTAATTTCAAAGCACATAAAAAATGCAAGTAGAAAAATAGGGACCACTTTTGGTGGGAAGCATTCCGTGCACCTTTGGCATCTAGTCATGTTGGCCACATGACCACGGAGACGTCTTTGGACTGCGCTGGCTCTTCGACTTTGAAATGGAGATGAGCACCTCCCCCTAGAGTCGGGAAACGACTAGCACATATGTGCGAGGGGAACCTTTACCTTTACTTTATACAGGTTATAAATCATGCAAGTCCTTCTGTGCTCTCACTAATTTCATTATTGATGTTTCTCAGCAGGTGCTACAACCATTGAGAAGTACGATCTTAGAACCAATATATGGATCCAGGCTGGAGTAATGAATGGAAGACGGCTACAGTTTGGTGTGGCTGTTATTGATGACAAGCTCTTTGTTATTGGAGGGCGAGATGGCTTAAAGACATTAAACACGGTCGAATGTTATAATCCAAAGACAAAAGCTTGGACAGTCTTGCCTCCAATGTCTACTCACAGGCATGGCTTAGGTAAGAATTCCCTTTATGAAAGATGTCCATCTCAAATGCGATTACAAAATAATGATCACAAGATAAAACGGGTGATTTTGTGTCGATAGGCACAAGTCAGCTAGATGCAAGCCAGTGCCAAAAAATGAAAACAATTATCGATGTTTAAACTGATCCATCAATCAAAAGACGTTGAAACTTAGGGCAGCTTCCATATCTAATGTAACTTAGAGGAAATGTAAGTTAAGAGTAAATTAAGTAAATGTAACATTACTTGATTCATAGTGCTAGGAAATATCAAGAAGGCACAAAGACAGATTGAAAATCTGTACTATATTATGATTCTAGAATAGCAATAGCACTTAGACTTATATACCGCTTCACAGTGCTTTACAGCCCTCTCTAAGCGGTTTACAGTGGGTCTCCTTTTACCCACCTCAGAAGGATAGAAGGCTGAGTCAACCTAGACCCTGGTGAGATTCGAACTGCCAAATTTCAGGCAGCCAGCAGTCAGCAGAAGTAGCCTGCTGTGCTGCACTCTAACCACTGTGCCACCATATAACATATCACATGATTTGTAAATAACCTTCAGAATGTATTTCTTTCATTTTCAACTAGCAACAAACACATCGTATTTTTCTCCCAAGAAATGTACTTGTAGTTATAGTTTAGTGACTGAAACGCACTCATATAGGGACATCATCATTTCCGTCTTCAAATTGCAAGTAGCTCCACAGTTTTTCATAACAGAAGATGTTTGACGTGAGCTCCTGCTTTGTTTTCTGAAGGTTAGTAGCGCTTAGGATAGGCCAGTGATAGCTAACCTCCCGTATAGAAATCATGTGTGTGCCCACAATGCAGTGCGGCTTGTTTCCTGTGCTTGCACATGTGAAAACCCCCCACGTGGCCTACTCAGCCTCTGGCACCATGTCAGGAGGGGGCTGTTTTTGCCCTCCCCAGGCTTCAGAGGCTTTCTCAAGCTTCCAGGAGGGTGAAAACAGCCTCCTCTGGATGCTCTCCGGAGGCCAGAAACAGGCCTGTTTCTGAACTTCCAGAACTTCAGGGAGGGTCGTTTTTCGCCCTCCCCAGGTTCCCAAGCTTTTCCTCGAGCCTCCAGGAGGGCAAAAACACTCCAGATGCCCTCCCTGAAGCCTCCTGGCACCAACAACGGAGCATGGTGGCGAGTGCTGCACCTCCCATGCTTCTCCTGGACATGTGCATGTGTCTCCTGGCAGAGACATGAAAATCAGCTGGCTGATGTGTGGTATGCATGAATACATGGTGGAGCTGACCTGGGTGATGGGTCGCGTGCCCTCAGAGAGGACTACATGTGCCATTGGTTCACCAACACAGGGATAGGCTGATGACCTTATAGGTAATTCCTGATCTGTTCTTCAAGGGTCTAGGACAGTGATGACTATCCTTTTTTGGCTCGCGTGCCAAAAGAGGGGGAAGCACAGGGGGCGTGCCACACCCATAATGCTATGTGCACGACCCCCTGCTTTTGGCACGCTTTTTTCGCCCTCCCCAGGCTCCAGTGGCTTTCTAGGAGCCTGGGGAGGGTGAAAACAGCCTCTCCCCCACCTCCAGAGGCTTCAGAGCTTCCCTGAAGCCTCCAGAGGGCGAAAAACATCCTCAAAAGAAGGCCTAAATCAGCTGGCCAGCCCACACATGCACGCTGGAGCTGACAGGGCAATGCCTCGCGTGCCCTAAGAAATGGTTCGGCGTGCCACCTGTGCCACATAGGTTCGCCATCACGGGTCTAGGACAACTTGCCATGGCCAACTCATCACAGGACTACTTACTACAGCCAACTTCAACTTGCTGCTAGACAATTCAGTGCTGTATTAATTGTTTCATTCAGTTGCATTTATTACTGGTGACACAATTTTGTCAAAATAAATTATTAACTCTTGTAGTTCTGGATTGATTTTTTTAAATTAAACTATTATTGACCATGTTTCTGTTGAAATTAATTTAATTTTTCTATTTGTTGCATTGTCCCAGACAGAATTATCCCATGGTGAGTTGGCCACAGTGAGTTGTTCTGTGGGAACTTGGCTGTAACGAGTTGGCCGTGTCAAGTTGTCCATAGCAAGTAGTTTCATTTTGGTTCTTCAGATCGGCCGTTAGGTGTTTCAAAGAATATTTGGAAGGTAGTCATTGTAACATTTTTCTAACCTGAGAACTAAGCAATTAACACTGATTTTAAAGCAAAAAGCAACCACAAAAATCCTCTGCTTTTAATGAAATGGTAAGCTAAAAGAGAAAGAAATTGAAGACAAAATTGCTTTTCATCAAGAACATTCATCAGTATTTAGTCATAACGCCTTACCCCCAAAATGAATTTAGCTTCTGCCTTTATAACACAAAATAATGTTTAAAAGTCATTAAACCTTCGTCTTCCTCTCCCAGGTTTGTATCCCTTCTGTATTATAATGCCTTTGTATCTTTTCCTTAAAAGTAGCTAACATTAGAATTAAAAAGAGGGTGGTAGCAGGATTATTCTTCCTAGCTTTTCTAGATTACATTCTTAAATGAGAATAGATTTTTGCTTCAGTCGAGCACAACAATAGTTGCTTCTCTATGGATGACACTTTACTCCTGTCACGTACTAGATGTCAGAACTGATGAGCCAGGAGAAATGTAGGGAGCTTGATGTGTCCTTAATAAGAAGAACTTCAAGGTAATAACAACAGATGGTCGCATTTCAATTTACATAGATGCTAGAGATCTTCTAAACAGAGAGATTGCCTGGTTGGAGAGACAGAGCAAATGTTTAAAAATTTGAAATGCTCTGCCCTGAACTTGGAACATGCTGTTTCAATGATGTTGGAATCACTTTGTGTTTGAAACACAATGCTTCAGATGCCAAGGAGAGATTTTTTTTTCCCAAGCTCAGAACTTTTCAAACGTAAACAAGACAGCTCAGTTTGAATGCGTGGCAGTTGTTTTCTTGTGGTTCAGATTTGAAAGGTTTTGCTAGATGATCTGAAGGACTATACATAATATAGTCCTGCCTTTATTGTCATTGCACATCATGTATGCAATGAAATGGTTAAAAATATAACTCTGGAACGCCTGGCCCGTTAAAAGGAGAGCAAATGCGGCGTCCTAGAGCGGCAATTGTTTGGGACTGTAACCAATTCATCGTACGGTACTTTTTAATAAATACAATTTTAAAAGGCATAGTATTAATAGTTTTGCACCATTTTCTCAGCAGTCCTATGAGTTTAAGCTACGTTTGGTAGAGGGTTACAGCTGATCGAAGTCTTCCGGAATAACCGTGGAACAAAATTCTTTGTCTATCTCATCAATTTCTTCCCATTGTAAGTCTACTTCAATGAAAACAGCAATTGATAACCTTTGCATTATGGCAGATGGATTTGCATTGCATTTTAAACCAGGGTGTAATTTTCATTACCAGCATTCTTATTTCTTTGCTTTATATTCTTTTGTTCATTATCTAGAGCAGTTTAACAAGGGGGTCTGTCAATGTTTGCAGTGGATTAAATTACAGGGCAGTGGTACAAAGTCTAATCTTTCCCATTTTCATCAGCAATTTCTTTAAAGTTCAGCAATGTTCTCCAACAGAGGCGTGAACATAATCCCTGTTCATTACGCTGACTCAACTATTACAGATTGTGAACTTTAACCAAGAAAAAAATAAAAGAACCTCACTGAAATGCGTATCTTAGTTATTTCATGAGATCAATGGTTCTGTACAAGCTAGAACGTAAGAATATATATGATAGAGAAAATTGGATTTTGGATTAAGGTTTGTAGCCCCAGATGATAAATATGAGATAGGTACTTTTAAAAAGAATAGAGGGAAGGTTTCCACTGTTTTATATCTAGAGAAAGGAAAATATTTTCCAATTTTCCATTACAATAATTTAAAACTATTTGTTAAGGGAGTCTTTAGACTGGAAGTTAGAATGAATACAGAAACATGCCAACAGATATTTATTATTTAAGGTCAATCAGAAAAGTTTAAACAACGTACTGTATTTTTCAGACTATAAGATACACCTAGCTTTTGGGGAGGAAAACAAGGGGGGAAAAATCTGCTTCTGCCTCCCAGCAATTTGCCTTCTTATAGCAAAGAGTAAACAGCCTGGTCAGCTTCAGCACAGCCTGATTTAGCATGAGCAGCTGATTGGTGGTTGGCTCTGCCTCCCAGAATACTGCCGATCAGCTGTTCCCGGCTGCGGGAATCACTGCTGCCCATCGGCACCATCGGCACCCATCACCACTGCCACCCATCGCCACCTCCATGTGTCTCATTTTTGGCTCCAGACATCCATTGTTGGCCCGTTCCAGGTGGTGGGGATGGGCAGCGACAAAGAGGATCCCTGCCTCCTGGAACTTCCTATTGCCGCCACTGTGTGCCCCATTTTCGGCCTTTGGGGTGCCCAGAGGCTGAAAATGGGACATGTGGAGGCCGAAAATATGACATGCAGAGGCCAAAAATGGGGCACACAGTGGCGGCAATAGGAAGCAGCAGCAGCAATGGCCAGCGATGGGCGGTAGTAATCCCTGCATCCTGGAACAGTTGATAGGTGGTATTCTGGGAGGCAGATCCAACCGCCAATTAGCTGCATGTGCTAAATCAGGCAATTCTGAAGCTGACCAGGCTGTTTGCTGTTTGCTGCAAGGAGGCAAATTGCTGGGAGGCAAAGGCTGAAGGGTGGGAGCTGGCGGGTGGGCAGGGCTTCAGCAACATTCACTGTATAAGATTCACACACATTTCCACCCATTTTTTTGGGGGGGGGATGCATCTTATACATTGAAAAATACAGTAATGTGATTTTAAAATGCAAT
The DNA here is from genome assembly GCA_039707465.1 of Rhabdophis nuchalis. Classification (NCBI taxonomy): domain Eukaryota; kingdom Metazoa; phylum Chordata; class Lepidosauria; order Squamata; family Natricidae; genus Rhabdophis; species Rhabdophis nuchalis. The sequence goes on along the minus strand of CM077651.1, from coordinate 11,218,265 downwards.
TACATTTTATCAATTTAGTAAAGAACCTGTCTGTATGCTGGATCTGACATAAGGAAGCCTTATTGCTTGGGAACAGAATTTAGTTCTTGTATTGGTGATTTCAAGGTGCTTATATTTTAGGAAAAATTCCAAGTAACATTGGTATGAATGACTCGATAGTCTGTCCATTAAGATAGGGGTCCCTGACCCCCGGGCCGCGGACTGGTGCTGGTCCGTGGCTTGATAGGAACCGGGCCTCAGGGCTGGAGAGGAGGAGGAAGGAGGAGGGGGCAGCCCCCTGGGCAGAGCGCGCACCGGGGGCAGGAGAGCGCAGGCTCGGCCGCTCATGCCGTTGGGGGCCGAGAGGGGCGAGTGAGCTTACTCACCACCACCCCCCGTGCGCACATGCGCCGTCTGTTCCCCCTCCCGCCCCGAGCCCACCGGTCCGCGGAATTTTCTTTAAAATGAAACCGGTCCCTGGTGCCAAAAAGGTTGGGGACCCCTGCATTAAGGATTGCATTTCTTATAAAATCTAGAGTTCAAGAAGACATATTCTAAGGTTGTTTTTTTTTTTCACTAAGGAGACAGGGATATCTTCTCATAGGAGGATAGTTCAAAAGTTTTCTGATGGTATTTATCACCAGTCATTGCAGAGAGAAGGGTGCTGCATAAGTATTGTATCTTAAGTGAGGATTCAATCCAACTTCACTTGTATGAATTTGAGCCCCACTTAACCTAACAGAACCTAGTTTTGAGCTGATATTTACAGAACTGTAGTGTTACCAAAGACATTTACTGAAGTAGACATACTGTACATTATTGCTGCTATGATTATGGCTGTTTACTCCAGGAGACCCTGGGTGGCTTACAAAATCTATTTATTAGTAGTTAATATTTAATTTAAGGGATGCGGTAGCTCAGTGGCTAAGACACTGAGCTTGTTGATCAGAAAGGTTGGCAGTTTGGCGGTTCGAATCCCTTGTGCCGCATTATGGCATGAGCTCCCAAGACTTGTCTCAGCTTCTGCCAATCTAGCAGTTCAAAAGCATGTAAAAATGCAAGTAGAAAAATAGGGACCACTTTGGTGGGAAGGTAACAGCATTCCGTGGACTTCCGGCATTTAGTCATGCCAGCCACATAACCATGGAGTCGTCTTCTGACAGCGCTGGCTCTTCGGCTTTGAAATGGAGATGAGCACCGCCCCCCAAAGTCAGGAATGACTAGCACATATGTGCAAGGGGAACCTTTACCTTTTCCTTTAATATTTAATTGTGAGTTAGGGATTTATACCTAGAATGAATGAATGAACGAACGAACAATCAAACAAACAAACAAACAATTGCCTACTTTGCTAATGGATTATTAAAACAAGATCCTAAACTGGCCATTTTTCTAACTTTTTTCTTTGTTGAAATCACAAACCCAAGTCAAAAACAATGTTATTGTTAATCCTGTATAATGGAACATTTTCACAAGTGTTTCTGTAACTTACGTAAAGTGCTAAGTGCTTAATGGGTTTTCTTGTTAACGTCAATCCTTCTGCTTACATTGATTGAAACATGCCTTTCCATAGTGGCGGCTTCAAAATTCTTAATTAAAACGATGAAAGCAGAAGTGCAGCCTTTTATTTTTATATGGGGAAAGAATAAAGCTTGTGAATGTGTTTGAAGTGCTACTAAAAGTTCACGTTTTAGAATTCCAAATTTGTCTTCACCAGAATTTTGACTGTTCATATATATATCCTTGGGATGCAGTGGCTCATTGGCTAAGATGTTGAGCTTGTCGATCAGAGTTCAGTAGTTTGAATCCTTAGCACTCCCAGTGAGCTCCCATTACTTGTCCCAGCTTCTGCCAACCTAGCCGTTCAAAAGCACGTAAAAATGCAAGTAGAAAAACAGGAACCACCGTTGGTGTGAAGGTAACAGCATGCTGTGCACCTTCAGCATTTAGTCATGCCAGCCACATGACCACGGAGACATCTTTGGACAGCACTAGCTCTTTGGTTTTGAAATGGAGATGAACACCGCCCCTTAGATTTGGGAACGACTAGCACCCATGTGCAAGGGAAACCTTTACTTTTAGCTTTATATATATCCTGATACGTGCAACCATGATTTGTTCTTTTAGGAGTTAGAACTTGATTTGGTCACATCGGTGAAATTTATGTCATGTTAAATTTTAAGGCTGGCATAAAAGGAATTATTTTTTTGCTACAAATTGAATCGTAAAGAAGCAAATGTCAACTCCCTAATGGACTTGATGGACATTTTTCTGCACGGAAAAGCTTAGATTCTGTTGAAGAAATTTATAGTCACATGGTAGATCTGATTTTTTTTTTTATTGCTTTGAAGCAAAACCATTAGAATCTTGATAAGGACTTCTGGAATAGAGACAGAACTTAGACAAAATTGCTTTTATCACATCTGCCTGTCAGATTTCTCTGGCCAACGCCAGCCTGGAAGCATAGAGAGAAAGGCACAAAGGTTTGTATTTTTCTATCACACAAAAATACAGAAAGAATCCCACGAACTGCCATGTGTCAAACACAAGCCCTATTTATGTTGCAGTCAAGGTTTAAATGTTTCCAATGGGTTTGATGCCTTTTTCCTGCAGAGTGCATAGTTTTCATCAAATCCTTATTTTCAGCAGACATTAGCCTCAACCCAAAAGGCTACTGGACTTTTCTTGTTTCTTGAAAGTGTTTCACTTCTTCTGCAAGAACGGAACTGAAAAAACTTCTTGGATGAGAAGCGAAACATTTTCAAGGAAAAAGAAAGCAAAAAAAAAAGCCCAGTTGCCTTTTTGGAAAAGCCCCCTTGGGACAACTATGACCTGTCTCCATAGACAGATTCTCAGGTTCTTTCTTTCTTACTTTATTTATTTTATTTTATTTTATTAAATTTATACCCCGCCCTTCTCCTTGTTAGGACCCAGGGCGGCGCACAGGCATTATTAAAACCACAAAAATACAATAAATATCAATTTAAAATATATTAAATTAGATTAACCCGTGCTAAAACCCATGATTAAAAACCTTCCCAAATTATATTTTTATTTATTTTTTTTTTTTTTTTAAAGTCAGGAACAGGGGGCTATCCTAGGCCGGCTTGTTGAAATAAATACGTCTTAAGACGTTGGCGGAAGAGACGGAGGTCCGAGATAGTGCGAAGGTCGGGGGGTAGGTCGTTCCAGAGGGCCGGGCCCGCCACAGAGAAGGCCCTTCCCCTGGGTGTCGCCAACCGGCATTGCCCCGTCGACGGCACCCGGAGAAGGCCCTCTCTGTGGGAGCGGATCGGACGAAGGGATGTATGGGGCAGGAGGCGGTCTCGTATATAGCTAGGCCCCGAGCCATGGAGCGATTTAAAGATGGTTGTCAACACCTTGAAGCGCACTCGAAAGGCCACAGGCAGCCAGTGCAGCTCGCGCAGGAGAGGTGTTACGTGGGTTTGCCTTGAGGCACCCATAATCACCCGCGCGGCCGCATTCTGTACTAACTGTAGCTTTCGAGTGCACCTCAAGGGGAGCCCCATGTAGAGAGCGTTGCAGTAATCCAGCCGGGATGTCACAAGCGCTTGAGTGACTGTGCGAAGGGCTCCCCGGTCCAGTAAGGGGCGCAACTGGCGTATCAGGCGTACCTGATAGAACGCCCCCCTGGCCACGGCCGCCACATGGTCCTCCATGGACAGCCGGGAATCCAGGAAGACACCCAAGTTGCGCACCCTCTCCACGGGGGCCAGTTGTTCGCCCCCAATGGCCAGTGTTGGACTTAACTGGCTGAACCGGGGTGCCGGAAACCACAGCCACTCGGTCTTGGACGGGTTGAGTTTGAGTTTGTTACTACCCATCCAGATCCGTACGGCCTCTAGGCACCGGGACAGCACTTCGACGGCATCGTTGGGGTGGTTTGGGGTGGATATGTACAACTGAGTGTCATCAGCGTACAGATGGTATTCCACCCCAAAACCACGGATGATCTCGCCCAGCGGCTTCATATAGGTGTTGAACAGAAGGGGAGAGAGGACCGACCCCTGAGGGACCCCACATATGAGGGGCCTCGGGGACGACCTCTGCCCTCCTGCCAACACCCATTGCGACCGACCAGAGAGGTAGGATGAGAACCACCGTAGAACGGTGCCTCCCAACCCCAACCCCCCCAATCGGTGCAATAAGATACCATGGTCGATGGTATCAAAAGCCGCTGAGAGGTCTAATAGGACAAGGATAGAGGAACAACCTCTATCCCGTGCCCTCCAGAGATCATCAACCAACGCGACCAATGCCGTCTCGGTGCTGTGACCGGGCCGGAAGCCGGACTGGCGCGGGTCTAGATAATCAACTTCCTCCAGATGTCGGGGAAACTGTTGAGCCACCACACTCTCAACAACCTTCACTAAAAAGTGAAGGTTGGAGACGGGACGATAGCTCTCTAATAAAGCCGGGTCCAGGGATGGCTTCTTGAGGAGGGGCCTCACCACCGCCTCTTTCAAAACGGTGGGCAAGTACCCCTCACTCAGAGATGAATTCACAATGCCCTGGAGCCAGCCTCGTGTCACCTCCCAGGATGCCAGTACAAGCCAGGAGGGGCACGGGTCCAATAAACATGTGGTGGCTCTAAGGTTCCTCCGCAACCTGTCCATATCCTCGGTAGTAACAAAGTCGAACTCCTCCCAAGGTGTTATCTCAAGACCAGCACCGGACGCCCCGACTGGGCCACTAGTGGAGGGCAACTCGTTCCGAATCTGAGTGATTTTGTCCTGCAGAAATACTCCAAATTCCTCTGCTCGACCCTGCAGAGGGGCTTCCCGCGGCCTCAAATGAAGGAGGGAGCGGGTCACCCCAAACAGGGCGGCAGGGCGGTTTTCCGCGGACGCGATAAGGGTGGCACAATACTCACGTTTGGCCACTCTTAGCGCCACTAAGTAAGTCCTAATATGGTCTCTCACTAGTGTTCGGTCAGCTTCGGATCGAGAAGATCTCCACCTACTCTCTAGGCATCTCTTGCGGCGTTTCATCTCCCGAAGCTCCTCGGTAAACCAAGGAGCCTGGGTGACTCGACGCCGCATGAGAGGCCGCAAGGGCGCGACTCGGTCCAAGGCCCCCGTGGCCGCACTATACCACGCGGCCACTAGGTCCTCAGTCGAGCCGCGGGGCAGGGATACAGGTACTGGCCCAAGCTCCCTCTGGAACCTTTCCGGGTCCATCAGGCGCCTGGGGCGGAACCAACTTGGTGTTTCCGGTTCCGCCTCCCCGCGGTGAGGTGTGACGGTTGGAAAGTCTATCCGAAGGAGAGAGTGATCTGTCCATGACAAGGGTAAGATGACTAAATCCCCTGTTCCGAGATCACTAATCCAGTGTCCAGAGACAAAAATCAGATCCAGCGTGTGTCCTCCCTCGTGAGTGGGGCCCTGAACTACTTGGGTCAGGTCCATGGCCGTCATGGAAGCCATGAACTCCCGAGCTACCTCGGATGTTTCGCCCGCCGATGGCAGGTTGAAGTCCCCCATGACTATAAGTCTGGGGGTCTCCACCGCCATCGCGGCGATCACCTCGAGCAGCTCGGGCAGGGCTGCTGTTACATAGCGGGGAGCCAGGTATACAAGCAGCAAGCCCAACTGCCTCCCTAGGCCCCATTTCACGAAGAGGGACTCACAGCCGGTCGTCTGAGGCACAGTGGTCTCCTTCGGCTCCAGACTTTCCTTAACAATAACCGCCACCCCCCCACCCCTGCCTAGGGCCCTAGGCCGATGAAATGCACGGTAGCCTGGTGGGCACATTTCCACGAGGGGTAAACCCCCCTCGGGGCCCAACCAGGTTTCCGTAATTCCCACCAGGTCCGGGTCCCCCTCTGACACAAGGTCATTTATGAGGGGGGCTTTGTTCACCACGGACCTGGCGTTGCAGGACATCAGCCTGGGCCCCCGGCTCTGTAATCCCTGACCGCCTAGCCCACGAGTGGAGTACAGGGGGTTGGGGCAAGCGACCGCTCGTAACCAGCGACCACGAGCCTCCAACCCACGATGGACATCCTGCCTCCCACCGCCCCTGCCCCTCCCCAAGACCAATCGAATGGGACGGCCCTCAACAGAGACAACCCCCAATCCCCCCTCCCTAATGGACCCCTCCTTTATCCTACTTCCGCCAGCCGGCCCTATATCTTGACCCCCCCCTGACTGAATGAGCCCTCCCCCCGCCCCAGAACCCCTTAAAAGCCGAATTAAAAATTTGTTTAAAAACCCCCTAAGTTTGCAGACCCTTGTTTAATGCAAAGATCTGGCTTGAGTGCACTGTGGAAACTATTCTTACGTCATCTCTCTCTTCCCGCTTCTCAATTCATGCACAAGCAATAGTGGTGGTTTCAATGTTTTCTGGATGCTTGGAGGCTTGCTTGTTTTATGGTTCCATCCCCATGACATTCAACATCAACAGGCAACGATTATAGTAGGCAATTTGAGTGTTGGAGTTTGGGGTCAGTAATATCTATAAGATTAAGCTCCATCTGGCTAGTTTCCACCCATTGCTTCTTGTTCTGCCCCCAGGTGCCTTGGAGAATAGTTTGACTCCCTCTTCTTTGTGGCACCCTCTGTGATATTGGAACACTGCTATCATGTCTCCCTGGTCTTTCTTTTCATTAAACTAGACATAGTTTAGTTCTAGAGACTCCACTGTTTCTAGAGACTCCACATCTTTTCTACATCGTGGTGACCAAAACTGAATGCAGTATTCCAAATGTGGCCTTACCAAGGCCTTATAAAGTGGTATTAACACTTCAGGTGATCTTGATTCTATCCCTCTGTTTCACTCGTAGCCTTCCAGAATCTGTTAAAGATCTTTCTATTTAGGAAGGTAGCAATTAAATAACCAATAAATGAGAATATCTGTAGCTCAGGGTCAAATTGAGGGTTCCTTGGTGTTCTTTCAGCTTGGTTGTTTTTGGGACATTTCATTGCCCAAACTAGATAACTTCATCAGTAGTAGTGATGTCAGTTAGATGATCATATCTAGATTCAATCAATCAGAATACAGCTGGAAGAGACCTTGGAGGCTTTCTAGTCCATCCCCCTCTACTCAAGTAGGAGACCCTATGCCATTTCAGACAAGTGATTGTCCAGTCTCTTCTTAAAAACCTCCAGTGATGAAACCTCCAGTGATGAACCTCCAGTGACAACTTCTGAAGGCAAGCTGTTCCACTGATTAATTGTCCTCACTGTTAGGAAATTTCTCCTTAATTCCAGGTTGCTTCTCTCCTTGATCAGTGTCCATCCATTGTTTCTTGTCCTACCGTCTCATGCTTTGGAAAATAAATTGACCCCCACCTCTTTGTGGCAAGCCTCTCAAATACTGGAATACTGCTATCATGTCTCCCCTAGGCCTTCTTTTCTCTAGACTAGTCAAACTCAAATCCTGCAACCGTTCTTGCATTGCTTTAGTCTCCAGGCCTTGAATCGTCTTAGTTGCTCTTAGTTTGAGTAATGAAATGTCTGTAAGAAAACAACAACCAAGCTCAGAGAGCACCAAGCGCCCCTCAATTAAATAACTTGAAAACGCTGTATTTCATTTGCCATTCATCTCTGAATAAACTACATTTATTTATTTTATTTATTTGTTTCAATTTATAAACCGCACCAATCTCCGTCGAGACGGACTCTGGGCGGTGCACAGGACATTAAAAAATGTACAAAAGTAAAAAGAAATTAAATAATAACCTGTGCTAAAAATCCCATTAATTAATTTGGCTAAGGCTCTATCATTCCTACATTAAATTCTAAACTAAACTAAACAGTTTAGTTTACAGTTAACAGTTAAACAGTAATAGTTAAATAGTGTGCCATTGCAATATTTTCAGAAGTAGCTTTGGATTCTGTTGACTAAACGTATATAACATCTTCTCTCTCCTTTAGCTCTACCCATGTGAAATCTTTATATCCAAGAGATAATAACCACCAAAGTGTGGCACTCAAAAGATCGCCCTTGAGATGGTATCTCTCCATCCTAAAGCAGAGATTTGCAGAAGGAGACATCTCTTGTTGGGCCCCTGGAACACTTTGTCAGAGTTTATGAGCGCACGTTCCTAAGTACCCCCTTCAATTTCTAGATTTTATATCGTGTATAAAAACAGAGCAGTAAAGCTAAATGTCCAATTGATCAGCTCCAAGGATGTGTAAAAATAAAAGCATAGTATATTTGAAAGAGTTTGTGATTTTTATGTACACCTGCCACAGTTTTATGACTTTCTAAGTATCGGTGGTACTTTTTCAATTTATTTTCAGTGCCCTGAGGGTCCCATATTTATTTTTAAAAATACTGCTTTTGCCAATTCTCAGATACATTCAGGTACCATTAATGATCTTTTCATGTGTATATGTGAGTGTGTGAGAGAGAGAAACAAAGACAGAGACAGAGAATGGGGTAGACAGAGACAGAGAGTTAGAGAGAAACAGAGAGAGGCAAAGACAGATAGACAGACAGAGAGAAAGAGAGAGAAAGAGAGAGAAAGAGAAGAGAGATACACAGAGAGACAGAGAGACACAGACAGACAGACAGAGAGAAAGAGAGACACACAGAGCCAGAGAGAGATACAGACAGACAGAGAGAAAGACAAAGAGACACATAGATAGACAGAGAGAGACAGACAGACAGACAGAGAGAAAGAGAGAGAAAAAGAAGAGAGATACACAGAGAGACAGAGAGACACAGACAGACAGAGAGAAAGAGAGACACACAGAGAGACATAGAGACACAGACAGACAGAGAGAAAGAGAAAGAGAGAGACATAGAGAGAGAGACAGAGAGAAAGAGAGAGAAAGAGAAAGAGAGACACATAGATAGAGAGAGAGAGACAGAGAGAGAGAAAGAGAGAGAGAGAAAGAGACACAGAGAGAGAGAGAGAGAGACAGACAGACAGACAGAGAGAAAGAGGGGGGAGAGAGAGAGGCATAGAGAGGGAGAGAGAAGATAAATAATCTACTGGTAGTCCTAATGTATTTCTATTGACCAGCGAAACACATTTACATTTTTACCTGAGATTCATTTCTTTTAAGTTAAACAGGACGCTAAAAATCAAATATTCCTTTATGCATGCTAGTAATACAAATGCAACCCTTTAAAAATATGGATACAAAAGAACTGATGGAAAGTAAGATTTTGGAGATTTTCCTATAATGAGACTCCCCGGCTAAAGAAATAAACACAATTCCCCTGTTTATTATTTCCTTTCAACAAAAGGGCCTTTGTGGTGTTTATATTATATTCTCTGCACATCCAGACTGTAAAAAGCATCAGATAGATTCCCACTGTTTGCTTATTGGGCCTAGTATTGGATCTACGTGCATACATTGGCAGAATTAGGTTGGAGACAAACATTTTTTTTTTCTTACTGGACAGAAGAAAGTTCAATTAATTCTGACACCATCTTATCATGGAAGCTGCCTAAATGCTGTTCTCAAACTTATGACCAATGGTTTAACAACAGTTTCGACAGTGCTGGGGGGAAAAAAGACTTTTAACTTATCCTTTCACTTACAACCATTGTATCACTCCCCTGGTCACATGGTCACAATTTGAATCTCAGCAACCAGCTGCCTTTCACAATGGTTGCCGCATCCTGTGGTCAGGATTTGCAGCTTCTGATTTGCAAAGTCAATGGGTGGATCAGTGGTGGGTTTCAAATAATTTAACAACTGGTTCTCTGCCCTAATGACCACAGGGTAGGCATGGCTCAGTGGTCATGTGACTGGATGGGCATGGCCAACTCAATAATAATAATAATAATAATAAATTTTATTTCTAACCCGCTCTCTCTCCCCAAAGGGACTCGAGGCGGGGCACAGGTAAATTAAGAACAGATAACATAGAACAAAGTACAAAATTAAAATCACATTAAATCATATCCTGCGCTAAAACAACTATAAAATACCAACTATCCTAAAAAAAACCTTAAACTAAAAACAATGTCACTCAGGTTGATGGTCACGATGCAATAAGGCTTAACTGGAGAGGCAGTTTCTGTAAGGAGGGGAGTAAAGATGAGGCTAGAAACAACATCAGAATGTTTCCTTCCTGCCTTCCTTACAGGATTAGCCCTGTAAAGTGGGGAAAAACAAAATAAGATTTCTTCCAACATCCAGTTCTTCAAACTGCTTAGAAAGTTAACAACCGGTTCTCCCGAATAGGTGCGAACTGGCTGAATCCCACCACAAGGGGTGGATCCAGCCGTGTTGAACCATGTGATTCACTTAATGCCCAGGGTAAAAAATGATTGCAAAAGTCAGACAAAGTCATGCGATGACTTGCTGAATGACTCTGCTTTAGATATCTAAAACGTACAGGGATATGCAAAAAGCAGAGATGTTTTTCATGTTTTTCATTTAGCAACTGAAATGCCGGTCCCAGTTGTGGTTGTAAGTTGAAGTCTAATCTTGTATTATCCGAAGACTTCTTCATACCTAAGAGAATGGCTGCTCTATTGTTGGAAAGTCAACCAGAGAAAGCTCTGTGCCTCACCATTAAAGAAGGCAGTATAGATGGAGGGACGTGGTGGCTCAGGGGCTAAGATGCTGAGTTTATCGATCAGAAGGTCAGTAGTTTGAATCCCTAGTGCCGCATAATCGGGTGAACTCCCAGCTTCTGCCAACCTAGCAGTTCGAAAGAACGTAAAAAATGCAAGTAGAAAAATAGGAACCACCTTTAGTGGGAAGGTAACAGCGTTCTGTGAGCCTTTGGTGTCTAGTCATGCCATCCACATGACCATGGAGACGTCTTCAGACAGCGCTGGCTCTTCGGCTTTGAAACAGAGATGAGCACCACCCCCTAGAATCGGGAACGACTACCACATATGTGCGAGGGGAACCTTTGCCTTTATAGATGGATAGAGGATAGAAGACAGAAGATGTAGGATGCATGAAAAAAATAGAGAGATGAAAGAGAGAGAGGGGGAGGAAGAGAGAAAGAGATGTTGCTTGAATTAAACAGCTTAAAAGAAGGAAGTTAAATAGTCACTAGAGGGGAAAAATATTTTAGCTTTAGGTACGTTTGGAATACTTATCTCTTTTATCCGTCTGTTCTGCCTGAGAAGTATCCATCTTCAGTTATCTCAATGAGATATAAGAGCCGCTTAAAACGACGTGTTCCATTAACAGCATAAAGCTTACAATTCCTTAAGATGATTAAAGGATCTGAAGTCTGAAAATAAGCCATATAGTTTCAGGATTCATTTTGGCTACAGATCTCATGGTCCCCATGTGAGCAATAGAGGAGAATGAAAATCTGTCATTTAGGGGACAGGTAGTCTACTGTGGCAGAGGAGCTGCATGGGAGATGCCATCCAGCTTTACAGCTATTCCATTGAGCTTGATTTTGGTGGCTTGGAAAAGCAGGATAAACCATCCCAATGTTAGAAGCCAAGAGAGTTGAATGCATTTTCTATGTTCATATCCAGATGTTGGAAATGCCCAGCAGAAGAAAACAGCCCAGCTTTGTGCCCCAGTTGTGACTATACAACTTTATCACTCCCTTCCCTTCCACCCATCCTTCTTGCCCTACTGCTGGCTTGATGGCAAAATACCAAGAAGGAAAGATTTAATGTCTAACTTCTTACTTCTTTAAAACTCTGGGTTGTTGGAAGGCCTTCTTCTTTCAAAAATGTCAAATCCTTAGAAGGAAAGATTTATTCCCTAGTATTTTTATAGGGAGCCTTGGCATATAAGAAATATTGGAGCTATTCTGCTCTTTGATAAAGCTATTGTAGGCATATTGAAGAACTTTCAGGATGGATGAGAAAATATAGCTCCAAAATGTTGGGTCAACTATCTCAGTCTTGGGAATAAGGAAATCTTTTTTATATATAAAAAGTTTTTATTTTATTTTTGTTACATAATTTAAAAAAAAGGATTTATTTGGGAATAAGGAGATGATCTTCACGCACATGAAGTCTTCTCTGGGCTCCCTACTAACTTCTAAAAACAAAACAATCCATTAATAAAATTAACTAGCAAACAAGATATCTAAAGTATACAAGAAGATAGATAGATAGATAGATAGATAGATAGATAGATAGATAGATGGATGGATGGATGGATGGATGGATGGATGGATGGATGGATGGATGGATGGAGAGAGAGAGACAGACAGACAGACAGACAGACAGACAACCAAGATAGACAGACAGACAGACAGACAGACAACCTAGATAGATAACCTAGATAGATAGATAGATAGATAGATAGATAGATAGATAGATAGATAGATAGATAGATAGATAGATAGACAGACAGACAGACAGACAGACAGACAGACAGACAGACAGACAACCAAGATAGATAGATAGATAGATAGATAGATAGATAGATAGATAGATAGATAGATAGATAGATAGATAGATAGATAGATAGATAGATAGATAGATAGATAGATAGATAGATATTTTTCATGAATCTCTGTGGGCAATCTTTTCACCAGCAGGACTGCGTAGTTTTGCCAGCTCTGATTTGTGACGTTGGCAACATCTCCAGATTGCTGAGCCAAAATTAAGTTCAAATTGGTATTTTCAGAATCACTTTTCTTTAAAAAAAAAAAAAAAAAACAGTGAAAATTGCTCATGTTGGGCATAACAAGCCTCCACAAATCAACTCATGGTTTTTGTGTTTTATTTTTTTTTAAAGGGAGAAGCGACAGAGTGTAAATAAAAGTTAAATGAATCCTACTCCTATTCAGAGTATTTACCCTGTCCCCTATCATGCTAAAGGCAGGGTGGCTCAGTGGTTTAAAAGAGGCTGCAGAAGGTCTATACTCTGGTGGTTCGAATCCTACTACCATGTGATAGAGTGAGCTCCTGCCATCTGCCTCAACTCCCTCCCGCTTAGCAATTAGAAACCATGTAAATGCAAATAGATAAATAGGTACCATTTTGGTGGGAAGATCACAGTGTTCTATGTTTTTTTGCTGCGCGCCTTCTCCTCTGATGTGATATCATGCTGACCACATGACCACAGAAATGTCTTCAGACAGCTGTGGCTCAGTGGTCTCGAATCAAAGATGAACAGCATCTCCTAAAGTCAATTATGATTAATGGAGTAAAAGCCCCTGGTATTCCTCTTACCCATCATGCTACATCACTGCCATGTCTCCAAAGCTCCCTGAAGGAAAATGAACAACTGCATTAATAAAAAATATCACCCGCCCACCAAAGACAAAGATTTTCTACCCCTAGCCTAAAGTTCTAAGCTACCTAAGCAGTCTGTGGAACTAAGATGCCCCTTCATTAGGATCTCCATGTAGGATCTGGTCAGTACTTCATGCCTCCCTACATGATATATTTTACATTTCTCATTAGCCTTCATGATGTTACCTCACTTGGGTAATGATACAGGGTTGGGATTCAAAAAATTTTAGCAACCAGTTCTCTGCCCGGTTGCTGAATGGATGTTGCCAAGGTGGTCATGGCTTTACTCAGCCTCCTGCACCATGGCGGGGGTCATTTTCACCCTCCCCAGACTCTGGAGGTTTTCCTTGAGTCTCCGGGAGAGTGAAAACAGCCTCCCCTGGACTCGAAAGGGCCTCCGTAGGCCAGAAACAAGCTCTTGTCTGGCTTTCTAGAACTTCCGGGAGACCCATTTTTCGCTCTCCCTGGGAATCTGAAGGCTTTTTTTGAGCCTCCGGGAGGGTGAAAACAGCCAGTGGCTTTCCCGAGGCTGGAAATGGGCCTGTTTCTGGGACTTCCAGTTGGCCCATTTTTCACCCTGCCAGAGCCTCCGCGTAAGCCTCTTGGAGACTCCTGAGAGGGGAGGAGTGGGGTGGGTAGAGCCAGCTGGTCCTTGCAACTACCGTTTCGGCAAACCAAATGTAAAATTAGCATCCGGTTCGCCCAAACAGATCCGAACTGGCTGAATCCCACCCCTGTTAATGAAACGTTTGCAAGAAAGCAACCAAGCTTAGAGAGCACCAAGGACCTCTCATTGAGCCTTTAGAAGTTGTTCCTTCCGTTGCCGGTTCTGTTCTCACGTTCTTTCTCTGCCTCTTCTTTTTAGGAGTTACTGTTCTTGAAGGGCCCATTTATGCAGTAGGAGGTCATGATGGCTGGAGCTATTTGAATACAGTCGAGAGGTGGGATCCACAAAGTCAACAGTGGACCTTTGTGGCCAATATGTCCATTGCCAGAAGCACCGTTGGGGTGGCAGCTTTAAATGGCAAGTGAGTAGGGGGAATTGAGAATAGCAACTGGGAGAGATGAAGAGATTTGGGCTTCAGCATGCTAGAATGGCTATCTGCAAAAAAAACACTACATGTTCCGTGTAGCTTTTCCTCCCAAGCAGTTTTACCCTGTTTTCCTGAAAATAAAGAACCTCCCTGGATAATAAACCCTGTTGGGGATATCTCCTATAGGAGACAGAGAGTTGTGCAACGGCAGAGTTGTGCAGCAAGAGATACATTGCTAGGTTTCACACTAATAGTCACAGACACTGATGGTAAAAACAAGTAGACTTTACTTGTGGTGGAAAAATAAACTACTTCTTCACAAACAGTGATAGTTAGTCTTGAATCAATAATACAGACTTTAGCTCAAACAGTTAGCTTACAGTTGCTTAATCCACGATCCTCCTTGCTCTGCTGATCTACCTGACATTCAGAGTCTCCATTCAAATGACCAGCAAACTAACAGTGCTTCTGGCTCCTCCTTATGGCTGAGTTAGGAAGCAGCAGCCAATTACATTTCATTGTAGTATTTAAAGAAACAGATACCAATTGTAATCATGGCTTACATATATATATATGTATATTGTCAACCCAACACTAGGATTATAGTCCTAACAAACCCATTCGGGCTTTTGAGTGCATATGCTAAAATAAGCCCTCCCTGAAAATAAGGCCAAGTGCTTATTTCAGGGGTCAAAAAGAAAATAAGACCATGTCTTATTTTGGGGGGAACCTAGTGAACATCAACGAGAAAGGCAAGTGATGGGCTATTACTGCTTCCCCCCCCCCCAATGATTTCTCCTTACAATATTTAGACATGTCTCTTTAAAATTCTTCTCTTTCATTTCTGTTATTCCTAGTGACTTAAGATCACAGCCAGGCATCAGGAGCTGTATAGAAAATTTGAAGAGTTGATTAAAAACATTTGGCTAGTAATGCCCAATTATTAGTGCTTTTATATTCTATAATGTAGCAATAGCAATAACAATAGCATTTAGATTTATAAACTGCTTGATAGTTCTTTGCAGCCCTCTTTAAGCAATTTACAAATATCAGCATGTTGCCCCCATTTTACCAAATTCTTCATTTTACCAATCTCAGAAGGATGAGCTTCGGTGGCACATGAGCCTCGGTGGCACATAGGTTAGAGTGCAGTACTGCAGGCTACTTCTGCTGACTGTTGGCTGCCTGCAATTTGGCAGTTCAAATCCCACCAGGCTCAAGGTTGGCTCAGGCTTCCATCCCTCCAAGGTGGGTAAAATGAGGACCCAGATTGTTGGGGGCAAGAGGCTGACTGTAAATCGCTTAGAGAGGGCTGTAAAGCAGTGTGAAGTGGTATATAAGTCTATGTGCTATTGCTCATCTACAGCCCCTCTGATCAATAGAGTAAGACTTACAAAAAGTTGATACATGCAAAGTCCCAGGACAGTTAAAAAACTATCATTATAAATGTCGGCTCCCTTATTAATTTAAACTGTAAAGTTTAAACTATTGCTATGGAAGGCCAAGTCAACCTTGAGCCAGTCAGGATCAAACTCCAAACTGTGGGCAGAGTCAGACTCTAATATTGCACTATAACCACTGCGCCATCCTGGCTCATAGATAATATACCTATTTATTCTGGCCCTCGAATGAAATAGTATAAAAATAGGAAATGAGGGCCTACAAACTATGACAAATTGAAGTAACCATTTTGTATTTTTAATTGCCAAACCAATTAAAGACTGCAAGCAGAATTTAGAGGAATTGGAAATAAAAGCAAGGATTTTAAGGAAACTTCCTCTGAAGTAAGGGGTGATTATTTCTAAATTAGTAACCATCATTTCACCCCCATAGTTCACTTTTTGGGTACAGTAAGGCATATTATTATGGTACTTTTTAAAAAAAAATACAAATTAATCTGTTTAAACTCACTTACTAATTAATCCAGTTTAAAAATTCTGAATATTTGTTATGCCACTATGTGCTTTGTTCAATGTTTTTGTCACCATTGTATTTGACTTGTAAAGTATGGCTTAGAATCTAGCATGAAGAACTAAGCCACTAAACACATACCTGACTTTAGCATTGCTGTTCATTGGCTTTTCTTAACAGACATTTGAGGATAGATATTCCTGTCCAACTGATCACAGAGAATTATGGCCCTGTAACATAACATCAGAAGGGATATGGTGGCTCAGTGACTAAGACGCTGAGTTTGTCGATCAGAAAGGTCGGCATTTTGGTGATTCGAATCCCTAGCACCGTGTAATGGAGTGATCTCCTGTTACTTGTCCCAGCTTCTGCCAACCTAGCAGTTCGAAAGCACATAAAAATGCAAGTAGAAAAATAGGAATCACCTTTGGTGGGAAGGTAACAGCGTTCCCTGCACCTTCGACATTTAGTCATCCTGGCCACATGACCACGGAGTCGTCCTCGGACAGCGCTGGCTCTTCAGCTTTGAAACAGAGATGAGCACTGCCCCCTAGAGTCAGAAATGACTAGTATGTTACCTTTACCTTTATTCCTGCCCAACTGATCATAGGGAATCATGGCTCTGTAATATAACATCTGTTGCTAGTTGCAAACATGCAATAACCATGGTGATAACCACGTGGCTTTAATGGAGAACGTTATAAAATGTTGTCAGTTTTCTTTCTTTTCTTTGGAAGAATTAATATTATCTGCACACGGGGAGCTGTAGAGCGACGTAGTTGCACATTGTACATCGTCTTGAGAAATCACACAACAGACCCTCCTATCTTCCACAGTTTTCAGTTGACTCTTGGGAATCTCCATTTGGCTCGCCTTGGTAGAAGTATTTTCACTGGAAACAGACTTTATCACTCTTTAAATACCAAGGCTACTGTGCCCGCCAACTGTTGCATGGATTGTAATACCACAAACTGAGCTGTTATATGACAGTTCTGGGAACATTATTCCAGCATAGCAGACTAATATTCTATTACGGATATTTTAGGATCGTGAAACCAACCTTTTTGTCACTTCTGAAAAAGAAATCTCTTTATGATGTTTCCAAAGATAACTACATTGCAAAGTGCCACTATTATGCAGAAACTCATTAGCCCTTGACAGATGGTACGGAATCTGGAGCAGTAGCTTTGTGGATGAAGTGTGCAGGTCTAAGTGTGTGTGTGTGTGAGTTTGAAGAAGTGCATGTGTACGTGAGTTAGTGACATGGAGAGAGAGAAAACTTCCTTCGTTGTTTGAACATTTATTTATTTATTATTTATTTAATAAATGTGAAGAACATCTGAACGGGACCCTAATATGGGTAGTAATTCTACAATTGTGCAGAAATGTTAGATTTATTTCTGAATAAAAACAAGAGTCAAAATATTACATCTTAGATTACTTTCTTAAATATGCTAGCTAGATAGATAACAGATGATAGAGAGATAGAGATAAATACATAGATAGGTAGACAGACAGATGACCATGATAGATAGATAGATAGATAGATAGATAGATAGATAGATAGATAGATAGATAGATAGATAGATAGATAGATAGATAGATAGATAGATAGATAGATAGCAGTGGTGGGTTTCAATTTTTTTAGAACCTACTCTGTAGGTGTGGCCTATTTTGTGGGCATGGCTTGGCAGTCATGTGACAGGGTGGGAGTGGCCACCTTTTAAAATGTGGTGAAACTCATTTAACAACGCTCTTGCTTAGCAACCACAATTTATCAATTGTGATGATAAATTCTTTCTGTCTTTCTTTCTTTCTTTCTTTCTTTCCTTCCTTCCTTCCTTCCTTCCTTCCTTCCTTTCCTTCCCGTTGGGTCACTGGCAGCGGCGGGCCAGATTCACTTCCAGGTACGCCGGTGGAACCCCGTCTCACCGGTTTCCAACCGGCTCTCGCGAGTAGGTGCAAACCTGCAGAAACCCACCACTGATAGATAGATAGATAGATAGATAGATAGATAGATAGATAGATAGATAGATAGATAGATAGATAGATAGATAGATAGATAGATAGATAGATAGATATGGGAGGGAGGGAGAGAGAGAGAGAGAGGGAGATTACACAAATAAATACAGAGAAGGAAAGATTTAGTGGCTGCAATTTAAAACTTGTTCCCTCTTTTCAAACATGTTTATTTATTGTTTTATCAGCAATATAACACAGAAAAAGGGAAAAAAACCAGACTAACAAACATTCAACACTAACAACAATAACAAAAAGGAAAAACCATGTGTATTTAAAAAAAACCCAACCCAAATACCAAATACATCCAACATAAACATTTTTAAAAAAATGACTGAATGCTGAAAGATACATCAAAACTCTAATATAATCCCATCCCTTTACATAATGGATCCGCAAATAGTTATAATTAAAATTTAAAACTTATTCCAAATAGAGGGTTTACAGTGTCCATGTCCCATAATCTCAGAATGCCTGTCCCTATAGCTGACCAACCAGCGAACTGCTAAATTTCTGTCCAATTCTTCATCCATGTTCTCAATCTGGCAGCCTTATCAAGTTAAAATTACAGTGCAATTTGATTTATTCAAGCAAAGGTTCCCCCACCCAGACAACTGATTTAGAGGAAGGGACTGAACCTATTTATTTTTCTTTGTGCTACACTAACTGATAACACAAACACAAGGCTGGCCCAACAAAGATGAGTTCCATTCTCAAGCTTTCTCTCAACCTTGATTCTAAACATGGGCTATTGGGATTTATTCAATACAATACAATACAATAGCAGAGTTGGAAGGGACCTTGTAGGTCTTCTAGTCCAACCCCCTGCATGGGCAGGAACCTTATACCATTTCAGACAAATGACTATCTAACATCTTTGGTCAATGGCTCATTCTTTGGTCAATGGCTCATTGCTCCCTTCTGAATTATCCAGATCTTTGGCTGTCAAGCTTATTTCACCAATATTTCCACTGTCTTTTGTTCTACTCAAACTCATCCCAATATTTCCAACCAATAAGATTTCCATTTCTATTTGTATTTTTTCTCAGGATTACTTAATATTTCTATTATTATTTACTTTATTCATAAAAACATGAAACTCAGCCAACTGAACATTTAAAAATGCATATTGCAATTATTATTATTATTATTATTATTATTATTATTATTATTATTATTATTATTATTATTATTATTATTATTATTATTATTATACATCTTTTCTCTTCTAACTACAGTATCTCCTTCAAGGTTCAGCTGCGTGCTACATATTTAATGTAACCTAGGTTTGACCCTCATTTATACAGAAAAAATGTAAGCTATAAAAATGAGCCTTTAGCACATGGAGGACAGATTTATTGTGATGTATGCTAGAATCAAGCTGTTAATTTTTATACTGCTTAAACATTCTTGTTTATGTCTGCATATATGCATACATTTATTGTCAGAAACCCATGAATAATCTCAGCAATAAAGTCAGTTTTAGTATTTTTGTATATGTTAGGTATTTTTGCCTAGCTTGGTGGCATCCATGAAAATCGTTAGCAGTCTAGTTTACATCAAAAGAAACTTTTTTTAAACTTTTCATATGTTATATATTCCTATTTTTCCATGATTCGATAGCTGTGCATCTACTGTATTTAACAGAATGACAAGATACATGTTTGTAATTCACTCAGATGCAGACTATTCTCTCTCTCTTTTCTTTCTCTCTCTCTCTCTCTCTCTCTCACTCTCTCTCTCTCTCTCTCTTTCTTTCCTTTTCTCTCTCTCTCTCTCCTTCTTCCTTCCTTCCCTCCTTCCTTCTCTCCCTCTTAGCAATAATACACACATAAATATACACACTGTGTTTCCTCAAAAATAAGACTGGGTCTTATATTAATATTTGCTCCAAAAGATGTATTACAGCTTACTTTCCATTTAGGTATTGTTTTGGGGAAAATATGGTAATGGATGCATCCATCTGGTTGACAATGTTAACAGGTGTTTATTTGGGGGGTAGGGTTTATATTACAAGCATCCTGAAAAAATCATGTTAGGTCTTATTTTCCAGTTGGGTCTTTTTTTTTTGAGAAAACAGTACATATATAGTTCTTACTTAACATTTGGCCCAGTTTCAGACTCAAAAAAAAAAGGTTGCTTATGACCTGTCTTCAAAATGATGACTGCCATACACACACAAACACACATGTGCCCACAAACATACACACACACATCGTGGTCATGTGATTGCTTTTTGGGTGCATTTCAAGGCACCGTGGTCTAAAACGAAGCCTCTTCCTCTAAGCCCTGAAGCGTTGGTCCGGTTGGCATAGCTGTACAGAGTTGTCTTACAAGTTGTCACTGGCCACCTGTACATGATGGCCTCCTCATCTTGATATCGTTTCCATCAAAATCCTAAAGGGGAAGTTGATGTGATGGAAATGCTCCAGTGATGGCATCCTTGATGCTGTCTGATCTTGGTATGTTTTCTTGCAGAAGTTTCTCTGGGAAGGAGTAAGGTCTGCTTCGTTTTGATATACTAATGGCTTGCCCTCTCTGGGGCTTATATACTAGTGGCTTGTCCTGAGCTACAAGTATTCTCTTCTATCTGATCCAGTGATAGTAGTTGTAGGTATGAAATCATATCTTGCTTTCGTTTTCTCAAACAATAAATTTCAATACTATGCAAAGTATTTGATGCAGTTCCATTTTTTCCTTTCTGGAGTCTTTGCACCTGAAAACATGAGTTATTTTGTTTTGTTTTGTCTTATTTCATTTTATTATTTTATTATTTTATTATTTTATTATTTTATTATTTTATTATTTTATTATTTTATTATTTTATTATTTTATTATTTTATTATTTTATTATTTTATTATTTTATTATTTTATTATTTTATTATTTTATTATTTTATTATTTTATTATTTTATTATTTTATTATTTTATTATTTTATTATTTTATTATTTTATTATTTTATTATTTTATTATTTTATTATTTTATTATTTTATTATTTTATTATTTTATTATTTTATTATTTTATTATTTTATTATTTTATTATTTTATTATTTTATTATTTTATTATTTTATTATTTTATTATTTTATTATTTTATTATTTTATTATTTTATTATTTTATTATTTTATTATTTTATTATTTTATTATTTTATTATTTTATTATTTTATTATTTTATTATTTTATTATTTTATTATTTTATTTTAATTATTTTATTATCTTATCATGATCTTATCTTATTTTACATTACTTTATTATTATTATTATTTTAATGTTTAGGCTATTTATTTTTATTTTATTTTTATTTTATTTTTTAAAATTTAATTTTATTGTTGGAACTCCACTCATTTCAGGGTTTTTCAAAATCAGAGATCACATGCAGCCACATTTGGTTACCCCGTGGTCAAAAATCAAAAGCATAAATCACTGTAGATTTTTTAGCTGTACTAAGTTTAAGAAAAACCAGCTGTCAGGTAGATTTATAAACACTCCTGG
The DNA here is from genome assembly GCA_039707465.1 of Rhabdophis nuchalis. Classification (NCBI taxonomy): domain Eukaryota; kingdom Metazoa; phylum Chordata; class Lepidosauria; order Squamata; family Natricidae; genus Rhabdophis; species Rhabdophis nuchalis. The sequence goes on along the minus strand of CM077651.1, from coordinate 11,196,670 downwards.
TCCTCATTCATTGTTCCTGGGTGAATTTAGCTTCCTGAAGACTTTTGCCTTTTTCCTTAAATCTGAGGTTTAAATACATAACATGCTGAAACTGGAGTTGACATTTATTTCCTACTGAGTCATCTGGACTTCATTCATAATTCAGTATGTGAGCTTGATCTTTTGACACCTATTCTCATAATTATAAAGCTCCCGAAAATTTTTATTGGTGATCAGTATTTGAACACAGACATTGGTGTGTATATACGGTATATATATTTAGTGACGCAGAAGAAAGAAAGAAAGAAAGAAAGAAAGAAAGAAAGAAAGAAAGAAAGAAAGAAAGAAAGAAAGAAAGAAAGAAAGACAGGGAGGGAGGGAGGGAGGGGGGGAGTGGGGAAGGAAGGAAGGAAGGAAGGGGAAGGGAAGGTAAAGAAGGGAGGAAGGAAAGAAAGAAAGAAAGACAGGAAGGAAGGAAGGAAGAGAAGGAGCGGGGAAGGAAGGAAGGAAGGGAAGGGAAAGAAGGAAGGAAGGAAGGAAAGAAAGAAAGAAATCAGGAGGGAAGGGAAGGAAGGAAAGAAAGAGGGAGGGAGGGAAGGAAGAGGGAGAGAGGGAGAGAGGAAGAAAAGAAGGAAGGTCTAAGAACATTCTGTGTAGAATGTTCTATGTGCAAATCATTACACATAGAGTTTTTTACATAGCAACTACTACAACAAATAGAATAATTGGAAATCTGGTTTTTGTTTGTTTTAAACACTGGTTTTTGGGGGGTTAGAATGAGAAATAGCTTTACTCCTTCATATTTTAATATTCCCTTTATCCATCAGCATAACATCTTTGGTTAGCTAAGTTGTCGTCATTCTAGGTTTCAGGAAATAAGTCATAGTGTATTCCAATAGGATTAAATTCAACATGCCTTGGCCTGTTGTGTCCTTTCATCTTGTCAAGATGTCACCGTGATTAATTGTACATAAAATGAGATGAATGAATGAGCCATGCTTCATTTTTCTCCCCAGATGTGCCAGTTTGGCCATTCCAAGTTTGGTTCAGTCCCCCCACCCCCATAAGCAATTAGTTGAAGACTAAATACATTCAGAACATTGCAGATACTTTTACTTAAATTTAATAAATATTAGAATAGAATAACAGAGTTGGAAGGGACCTTGGAGGTCTTCTAGTCCAACCCCCTGCTCAGGCAGGAAACCCTACACCACTTCCGACAAATGATTATCCAACCTCTTCTCAAAAACCTCCATTGTTGCACCATTCACAACTTCTAGAGGCAAGTTGTTCCACTGATTAATTATTCCCCCTATCAGGAAATTTCTCTTTAGTTCTATTAAAACAGATAGATCTTGAAATAGGTAAAAGCTTTCGTTTGTGCAATTCCGATTCTTTCAAAAGCAACGATAAATCCTGAAATTCATTATGGATACGTCCCACCACATTATAGATCTGTTCTACTATTTCAATGGACTGATAAAAAAACAAAGAAACATTCGATGAAAATTAATTCAAAGGCTGCTGCAGTTTCCAGAGAAACACATGCTGAGAGTTCCTGAAGAAAACTGTTGATTAATAATTCCTGAATGAACACAGTGGATACTATTTTTCCCCCTAATGATCAATACGGTGGGCATATAATGAAATCCCAAGCTTTGTGCAACACAATGTCCTGAGTTAATTAATTATGTCTCGTGAAACGAGACATATGAAAATGTCGCCATTAAGTAGGCCTATCAGAGTGAGGTAAGAAAATAATCCGTTGAGTAGTTTACCTTTTGTTTATGCTCACTGCATGGTTATTACGACAATAGGTTGTGCAATAAGACCAGAATTTTGCTGAAGGAAAATTCTGGTGGAAATTTCATTTGCTAATGCTTCATTTATTGTAATTAGAATTTTATTCCCTGCTTGGAGATGTTTTATACAGTAGTGGCCAAAATTGTGGAAATCTTTTGGGAAAAGTGTACAGTATTTTTGAGATTTGATGGCTAAGAACACCACTTTTTTTTTTTAGTAGTACCATAAAATTATATATCAATGAAAAGTTAATTTAATCAAGATTGTGAAGCAACAACGTTTGTTCAATTATTAATATTCTATGAAAAATATAGCCAAATAATCAGAAAAAGGAAGCACAACTCGCGTGGGTTGATATCAGGTAGCTTTCCTTCATGTGATTGCAGCCAATCAGCATGAGTGTCTAGCGAGCCACTCAGATGTCATCTTCTTTTGGCAATGAGCCAATCAGATCACAGTATGATTCAGTTATTGATGTCATGTATTGAAGCTGAGGACATTTGTCAGATACAATTTTTGTATATCTTGTGGGTTTTTTTTCTGTGTTTCACTTTCCTTCCTTATAACTGCTGTTCTGATAGCAAATCATTCATAAAAGTTATTGTATTAAATTCTTGATTAAATTATCTTTCCATTGATATATAATTTTATGGTACTACTCCAAAACAAATTGGTGTTAATAATAATAATAATCATCATCATCATCGTCATCATCATCATCATCATCATCATCATCATCATCATCATCATCATCATCATCTTTATTGTTATTGTACTAAAATTACAATGAAATTGGTTTTAACTTCACTTGTGCAAAATTATAACAGAAACAAAAAAGAGAGAGAAAAGAAAAGAGAAAAAACTAGCATGTGCATGGAGTGATTGTGGTTGAATTTAAAAGTCTCACAGCCCAAACTTAGCCATCAAACCACAAAAATACACGTTTCCCAAAAGGTTTTTCACAAGTTTGGCCACTACTGCGCCTTAGTGAAAGCAGGACTGTAGTAAAATCACATATATGCAATCTTGGAATAGATTCAGGAAAGGTTCCTTCTTTAGCCTGTGAACAGGAAGGTGTAAAGCAAGGAAATATATGGACAAAATAAATACTATTGTTTATAGAACCGTTTTTTTAGCAGCTGGCAGGAAAGAATCATATGGAATATGCAGGAGGGCCTTGCGAGGTCACCCCCAATGTTTTGTCAAAGCCATTCAGGTTTGGAGGTCATACAGTGATTTAAAATGTTTTCTTCCCCTTTGGATGTAACGAAAACAAACTGTAGGCATAAAACTTGTAACCTTGGCTTCTTGGAGCTTTTTTTCCTAGGGTTTATTTATTTTTATTTATTCGATTTGTTAACTGCACCAATCTCCGTCAAGACGGACTCTGGGCGGTGCACAGGACATTAAAATTTACAATAAATAACAATATACAAGAATTAAAAAGAAATTAAATAGAAAACCTGTGCTAAAATTCCCATTAAAAAACCTATCTAACTTGGCTGAAGCTCTATTGCTCTAAAATTCAAGTTCTACGCCAGTCCAGCTTGCTGAAAAAGAAGTGTCTTAAGTAAAATCACATATATGCAATCTTGGAATAGATTCAGGAAAGGGTCCTTCTTTAGCCTGTGAACAGGAAGGTGTAAAGCAAGGAAATATATGGACAAAATATTATGGTTATTTGACCAGGAATCCCATAACTACTGTAGTTTGTATACTATAGACCAGCGGCCACCAACTGGTGATCCGGGAACCACTGGTGGTCCATGAGAAAATTTTGGTGGTCTGCAGAAAAATTATTTGCATTTTTTATATTGCACTAAATCAAGGGTCCTCAAACTACGGCCCCTGGGAAGGCTACATGCAGTGAATGTTTGTGTTGCTGCAGAGAGTTTCCCCCTTCGGGGTTGTTTTGTGTGGGTTGGAGGGGGGGAGATATTCCAACTTGGGGTCTGCTTCAGCCTCCTGGTGCAAGGCTTTGGGTGAAGGCTGGATGGAAGTGTTGCTGGTGGCAAAGAGCCAGAGGGCCTCGTTCCAGTGGGACTGCATCCTGGCCTGGAACTGGCTGACCATCTTAGCCCGCTGAGCCTCCAGGCACCGGTGCCTGGCCTTGCACTCTTCCTTCTGCTTGGAAAACCTATGCTTGTAGTCCTCGGTGAGGTGTTTCTGCTGAGCCTCCTTTCGGTCAGATCCAATTTGAACTGAGCCAGCTGTTTTGCCCTCTCTTTCTCATGGTAGCTGCTTAGCTCCAGCAACCGCTTCCTATTGGGGCCCTAAGGAGCCCAGGTGAAGAGTGGTGAGTAGAGACTGGCAAGGCACCCCTCGATGTGAGTGACATTGAGTTGGCCACACCCACCCAGCCACACCCACCTTGCCATGCCCACCCAGTTGGTCATTAGACAGATCACATTAGTGGTCCATGGGATTTAAAATTATGAATTCAAATTTTGCCCAAAATTTTTAGGTCCCAAAAATTGTCTGTCCCTGCTATAGAAGAATAAAAGAAATGCTTCATTGGATCTATCTCCAGTTGCTTTGGTTCCTCCTGCAAAGTTCCAGAACTTAAGGAAAAAGAATCAATCTTTTGATCCTCTGCACTCAATGATCATTTTATGCATCTCACTGGTATTCCTCTGTCCCTCTGATAATTTGTTTATTTGCTGCTTTATTTATATCCTGCCATTATTATTATTATTATTATTATTATTATTATTATTATTATTGTTGTTGTTGTTATTGTTGTTGTTGTTATTGTTATTGTTATTGTTATTGTTATTATTATTATTATTATATAAACAACCCAAGATGATGAACATATACAGTTATCCCTTCATCCTCTTGTTTTCCTCACAACAACAACTTGGTTGTTAGTGAGTTAGGCTCAGAGAGAGAGTGTTTGGTCCAAGATCACCCACAGTGGTGGCATTCAATTTTTTTTTACTATTGGTTCTGTGGGTGTGGCTTGGTGGGTGTGGCATGGCTTGGGGGCATGGCTTGCTGGGCATGGCAGGGGAAGGTTACTGCAAAATCCCCATTTCCTCTCAATCAGCTGGGACTCGGGAGGCAGAGAATAAATGGGGGCGAGGCCAGCCAGAGGTGGTATTTACCAGTTCTCTGAACTACTCAAAATTTTCACTACTGGTTCTCCAGAACTGGTAAAAACTTACTGAATACCACCTCTGATCACCCAGCTGGCTTTCATGCTAAGGTGGGACTAGAACTCATAGTCTCCAAGTTTCTAGCCTGGTGTGTTAACCATTAGACCGAACTGGCTCTGTTTATGAAGTAAAGCTTTTTAGATACATAATTCAGTTATTTCTAAATGCAGATTTGTAAGAGCCCATTGTTGTGAAGACAAATATAGTCATCATTTACAGTAATGATTTACATCTCTTGCTAATTGTCATTATCCTGACAAGTTACATATATGCCTAGAAAGAACTGAATCACATCAATAATCATATATAACTCCATTTTACTATTGTTTTCTTATCTTAAGGTTCTGGTTGATAATTCATGCATCTCTTAGACAAACCCTACATAAATCAGCTTATATATCTATTTCTATGAGTACATTGAAATGCCGGTTTGCACAATTTGTGGCCAGCAAACATAATATAATTTGTTAGCTGCGTATAGAATGCCATGCTTCAATAGTTATATTATCTAAAACAGATGCATTTTTCATTAACTCTCTTTTGGTGAGACAATATTTATGGTGTGGTTATTCTTACATTAGGTCTAACTCTGCAGAGGTGAACATGATGTTCCTGGATAGTTGAAATATATCAATTGTTTTATCATTCTAAAAGACTGAGAAGTTACAATATATAATAAATTAACTGATATAAATGAATGCATCGTAAATTAAAATATTCCACTTTCTTCCACTGACATATCTTGTACAGTAGGAAGTACCATAGATATTGTTTAGATTTCCCCCCCTGTGCTTGGGGTATATCAGATAGATTTATTTGCCATAATATTTCCTATATAAACACCAATATAAAACAAGTAATAAAATTTCTTATAGCAGTTCTAGAGAGTCAATATATAAAATGAGTGAGATTTTTATCTCCGTAGACAAGGGGCCAATGAAACCCCAGCTATTGTTCCTTCTATCAGGGTTCACAAACTCATTATATGACTCCTTGCCTGATAAAATGTTCAGGAAATTCAGATCCCTTTTATATACAGCTGTTGCAGTCAGATCAGTGTGACACAATTTCTTCAAATACAGCAAACTTTTGTTAGATTGTTTGTAAAATTCTGGTCACCCATTGATGACCTCACCACTAACTGTAACATAGTATTATGTTTTGCTTTGCTTCATTTGTCTTAATTTTATTTTAATCTTTAAAACTTTAACTCTGATCTGTGACTGCAATAAAAGATAGAGCCAGGTAACTAAATTAAACTACCTACGGACAATCACGGATCTGCGCCTTTTCCATCGGGCTTTGGAGACTTATTTATTCCGTGTGGCCGGCCTGGCATAGTTTTTAAATTGGCATAGTTTTAAATGTTATAGTTTTATATGGTTTTTAGTAGGGATTTTAACTAGGTTTTAAGACAGGCTCCATTATTTAATGTATTTTTAAAGGGTTTCTATGTTTTTATTCGTGTTTTTACTGCTGCCTGTACACCGCCCTGAGTCCCGGAAGGGAGAAGGGCGGTATAGAAATTTAAATAATAAATAAATAAATAAAATAAAATGGCTCTGTAGCATGAGAATATTGTCAATTTGTAAAGCATCCCCGGGCTGCTCTTGAGTTGCCATAGACAAGAGGGAGCAAAACTGTCGGAGCAGTACAGCAGCCACAACCAGAAGCACATTCCATGCATACCTTTCTCAAGGCTGAATCCCAGGTTACCTGCAACAGCTGGAGGGGCGTGACCTCTACAGCCCGCGAAAGTGCTCCATTGGAGAACGTGATTTATGACACACCCGGGGGGGGAGGGGGGAAAACAGGGCCATAATTGGGTCATAAATTACGTGGGGTCAGATCTGGCTTCACTTGGGTATGTGCTGACATATTGCTCCTAATAAATAACTGGATTTCTTTTGAAGCTTGGCTTGAGGCTCATGAATTAATTTAGGGCATCCGTCGGAACCCTGACAAATATTCTATTATTTTTTTAAAGTTTGTCATACCTGGATAATATTTTGTGACCTTTTTGGTTCATTCACCACCACCCCTAAATTTCCAAATATTTCTCTGCTTAGAAATAAAGAGGGATGGGTTAATTCTTTGGGCTAGGTTTGGTACCATGGACAGCTCCCAAAAACAATCTGTGCTGATTACGTTATAGCTTTTGCATCAGGCTGATTTCATCTTGGACGGGAATGTCCTTTACCTCCCATCATTAACTATTGTTGGTAGAACATCAAGATTAGCCAGATTACTGTAAATAGCCATCTGTGATGAACAGTGAATATGTTATACTACGACAAGGGAAAAGAAAAAAAGGTCAGTTTTGAAGCCTGCTGTAATAGCGCAGGGGAAATTCTGCTCCTCTCCTTCTGTCAGTGTAAATCCTGGGCAAGTTCCTTCAGCTTTTGTAAATACTTTCAGACCTTGAGCTTATCAAAACATCAGCTGAGAATGTACCAGAGACTAAATCAAGGGTATTTTTTTTCCCTTAGAGAAATCAATTTTGTCAAGGAGGATTAAGCCAATTACAGATCTGCAACCTGTTTCTGAACCTGTTGTATTTTTTTTGTAAGTTAATAGATGGTGTGGTTGAAATTCCCTCCTCTAAATATCTTACCACCATCCTTCAGTCTTCCTGGGCTGTAATCAGATCTTGATTGGAAAAAAAACCCATAAGAGAGTGCATCTCAAAAGTGGTGCGGTGGCCTAGAAGTGGAGCTCTCACCTCACAATCAAGAGGGTTCGATCCTAGGTAGAGGTAGATATTTCTCTCTCTGGGCACACTGAGAATATATCTGCTGGGGGGAAAATAACTCTGCATTGGCGACAGGAAGGGCATCTGGCCAGTAAACACTCAGCTCCATTCAGTTGCCCAAACTCCACCTTGCAAGGGATTATGGGGTCGTAAAAAGAGGATGAGATGATGAGAGAGTGTGTCTCAAGATATCTTCTTTAGGTTTGACTGAAGAACAGGAATCAAAGATTCTCTCCACTATGAAGAGATTTTTTGCATGTTTGGAAACATTCACAAACTCCTTATAGCTAAAATAATCACAAAAATGCAAATATTATCTAGGAACACTGCAATAGAGTACTTGATGCCTTGCAAGAAATTCAGTTTTTAAATAGTATTGAAGGAGAATGACAAAAAGTTCAACAATTTTAATGACTTATGCTACACATTCCTCATCATTTACCATGTGAAGTTGATGGCATATGAGATATTTTTGAATTTTGAGTTTTATTGGTTTTTTATACCACCCTACTCCCGAAGGACTCAGTGTACAGCCAGAATAAAAACAAATATACAAAAGTTTAAAAAGCTTTTAAAAAACATATTAAACCTTGGCCAAAACGTGGGGGGAAAAACCCAAACTAATCCTGATTAAAATTAATAAAAAATTGAGTTTAAAAATCATGTTTTATGCCAGCCCGGCTTGTTGGAAGAAAAAGGTTTTGAGACCACAGCGGAAGGTGCGGAAGTCAGGGATAGTTCTTAATTCCGGGGGCAATTCGTTCCAGAGGACAGGGGCTCCCACGGAGAAGGCTCTCCCCCTGGGTGTCGCCAGTCGACATTGTCTGGCCAACGGCACCATGAGGAGACCCTCTCTATGGGAGCGTACTGGCCGGTGGGAGGCTCTTGGTGGCAGAAGGCGATCTCGTAAGTACCCCTAAGCCATGGAGCGCTTTAAAGATAATAACCAACACCTTGAATCGCACCCGGAAAACCACCGGAAGCCAGTGCAGCTCATGCAGGAGAGGTGTTACATGGGAGCATCGCGTATGTATATATATTTGTGTGTGTATACTCACGTGTACAATGGGTAGCTATATAAATTGGGTATAAAACCGAGACTAGATACTTTCCATGGAGTGATCCATCAGCAGATTAAGTGCTTCAGTGTCCATAATATATTCAAGAGTGTCTGTACACTACACACTGACCTTTCCAGAATACAGATCTGAATACAATCAGGGTAATGTAGGAGAAGACTAAGAGGTGTTTTTTCCCCCCATGCTTAACAATGCTATGCTGTTTATTTTAGGTTATACTCAGTCGGTGGCCGAGATGGAAGTTCCTGCTTGAGTTCTATGGAGTATTATGATCCTCACACCAATAAGTGGAACATGTGTGCTCCAATGTGCAAAAGGAGAGGAGGAGTTGGAGTGGCCACCTGTGATGGTTTTCTTTATGCTGTCGGAGGCCATGATGCCCCTGCCTCTAACCATTGCTCCAGACTCTTGGATTATGTTGAGAGGTACCCATCTTCTATGAGCTTACTTTCTTTAAAAAAAAATGTTTTTATTAAACAGGTTTTTTTTCCATTTTTTAAAACACAAATATTATCTTTGCAACATTTCCACATTGGTAAGCCTCTTTTTATCCGTACATATATACCTTTATATCTCTATCTCTATCTCTATCTCTATCTCTATCTCTATCTCTATCTCTATCTCTATCTATCTATCTATCTATCTATCTATCTATCTATCTATCTATCTATCTATCTATCTATCTATCTATCTATCTATCTATCTATCTATCTATCTATCATCTATTCTCTCTCTCTCTCTCTCTTTCTCTCTCTCTCTCTCTCCCATCCCTATCCCTATCCCTACCCCTACCTCTACCTCTACCTACCTACCTACCTACCTACCTACCTACCTACCTACCTACCTACCTACCTAGATATTACACCTTTTTCATCTATGAGTTTACTTTCAATGGTCTGAAGGCAAACAAAGCTATTGATTTGAAATAGTCTTATCACCACATAAAAATGCATAGATTTTGGTGATATAGAAATATACCTTAGTTTTCAATTCATTTTGGGAATTCAAGTTTAAATGGTATAAGTTTCCTTCTCTCTCCTTGACTCACTTCTTTTCTCTGTCTTTGTTGTCTTATATTCTGAACTAATCGTTCCCAGCCATGTTTTGCTGTGGCCCAGTCTGGTTAAATGGCCAACCAATCTGTGTGTAGATCTACACCTGCACACACAAACATGTACACACAACCTCCCTATAACCCCCAACCTACCTACCTACTGCATTTCTCCCTCTCCCTCTCTATCCCTCTACCTACCTACCTACTGTATTTCTCCCTCTCTCTATCCCTCTACCTACCTATCTACTGTATTTTTCCCTCTCCCTCTCTATCCCTTTACCTACCTACCTACCTACTCTATTTCTCCCTCAGAGTATTTTGTATCATAAAGGATGACATAATACCTGGCCCCCTGCTCTCTCTGTATCCATCTACCTAACTTTTTTTTACATTTTCGTGGTGTGTACCTGGCACAGGTGTGACATCTACACAAGATAGATAGATAGATAGATAGATAGATAGATAGATAGATAGATAGATAGATAGATAGATAGATAGATAGAGATAGATGATAGATAGATAGATAGATAGATAGATAGATAGATAGATAGATAGATAGATAGATAGATAGATAGATAGATAGATAGATAGATAGATAGATAGATAGATAGATAGATATCATTGGTGCCGTACTTGAAAGGAATGTTGTGTGAAAATTTGGAAGCAATCGGTGCAGTACTTTCGGAGATTAGCGGTTTTGAACAAACTCTTGTTACATTTATATAGACTAGCTGACAACCTGGGTTTGCCTAGGTATTTATTTATAAGTGGGGGGATGTCTGGACCAAATGTAATTTCTAATGTTGGCTTTCCCCCCTTACCAAAGGGAGCCCCCTTGTGAAGTATGGTGAAGCTGTTACCATGGCAACTCCACTGCACTGTATAGTAGAAGCCAGTACGGCAAAATGGCACAACAGGCTGTATCTTAACACAACCAAAACACCCCAGGGGTGCTAGGGTTGTCTTACTCCCCCACAGTATTTTTCTCCAGAGAGTAAGTCATCTATGTACCAAGTTTCATTGAAATTGCTTGAGGCATTCCAGAGTTATGCTGGAACACACACACACACACACACACACACACACACACCCAAACACACACACACACTTAAAAAATGTTGCAATGTTCCAGGCTCCCTCGAACGGAATTCTTGATTACATCATGGGTATGTACTTGGACAGGGACAATGAAGTAGCTTGCATTTATCTGAGATATTTTCTGACTTTCCAATCAATCCTTGAAACTACCACCCTACCAAGTACTAAATAGATACAACCTCCATCAGCTTTCCATGATTCTGCATAAATCCTATAATCTTCAAACCTGGGGAAAGATCATGGATTCAAGACAACGGTGGTCCTGTGGATGATGGATTTGTGTGGATAAGTGTGTTTTATTTTACAAGCATACCTAGCAAGCGTAAGCTTTATTTTACAGGCTTTAGGACGATAAACTTCAGAATAGTATTTGCTGCAGAATTGTCTTTTTTTTTCCCCACTCAAAGAATCTGGATGAATGCCCATCACTGCACAGAAAACAAAACACAACCATAATGAATAGAAATTGTATTTCGTTTTTCTTTGTTTTTGTTTTCTAAAGGAGTAGCCGGGGAGTAATAGAATACTTAAAACTACCCCAGACAGACCTAGAAAGAAATGAGCATGCAGCCTGAAAAGCTGCCTTCATTTTATAGTTTTATTTCATCTCCTAAAAAAAAAATGGCCATGCTTAATCTTCATAATAACGTGATGTGCCCCAAGGTGAAACAGGAGATACCATAAAGTTTTTGCATACAAAAAGAAATCAATTTGCTGGTGCTGAGTTGAAAGTAGGGAGAAAAGCTTTTCAGCTTTCCATTGCCTGAAGCCTTTTAACCTCAGCCAGAGTGAAATAATTGCTGGGAACTGTAAGAAAAATATGCATTTTGAATTGAAATATATTGACAGTTTTGTAAGAGTGCTACTGATAGCACCGTTCAATACTCTCTTAAGATATACATAGTGTCCAAAATTGTGGAAATCTTTGGGGAAAAGTGTGCAGTATTTTTTTTTTTTTTGGAGCAGTATCATAAAATTAGGGACGTGGTGGCTCAGTGGCTAAGATGCTGAGCTTCTCGATCGGAAGGTCAGCAGTTTCATGTTTATTGGATTTGTATCCCGCCCTATCTCTCCGAAGGGACTCAGGGCGGCGCACAGGCAAATATTAAAACAATACAAACAATGCAAAATACAATATAGTTACAATAAAAATATATTAAATTAAACCCCGTGCTAAAAACATCTTTAAAACCATCTAAAAAGCCTTAATAAAATCCCCACAATTTATTAATAAAGTCTAAGCCAGGCCGGCCAGATGAAAAAAGTGAGTTTTAAACTCCCGACGGAAGAGGCGCAGGTCCGTGATGGTGCGAATGTTGGGGGGTAGGTCGTTCCAGAGAGCCGGACCCGCCACAGAGAAGGCCCTTCCCCTGGGGGTCGCCAGCCGGCATTGGCTAGCGGACGGCACCCTGAGGAGGCCCTCCCTGTGCGAGCGGACAGGACAGAGGGAGGTGTGTGGTAGGAGTTCGAATCCCTAGTGCCAAGTCACGGGCTGATCTCCCATTACTGATCCTGCTTCTGCCAACCTTTACTGCCAAAGTAAAATGCAAGTAGAATAATAGGGACCACCTTTGGGGGGTAGGTAATAGTGTTCTGTGCGGCTTTGGCATTTAGTCATGCCAACACATCTTCGGACAGCGCTGGCTCTTCGGCTTTGAAACGGAGATGAACTCCACCCCCCCCTAGAGTTGGGAATGACTAGCACATAAATGCGAGGGGAAACTTTACTTTAGCATAAAATTACATATCAATGAAAGATAATTTAATCAAGAATGTAAAGTTTGTTCAATTATCTGTGTTCTCTAAAAAGTTAGAGCCAAATAACCAGAAAAAGGCAGCACAACTTTCTTAGTTGATAGCAGGTAGCTTTCCTTCATCTGATTGTAGCCAATGAGCATGTTTAGAGAGTCCAATCAGGTGTCATCTTCTTTTGGCAATGAGCCAATCAGATCACAGTAGGATTCAGTTATTTATTTATTTATTTATTTATTTATTTATTTATTTATTTATTTATTTATTTATTTATTTATTTATTTATTTATTTATTTATTTATTTATTTATTTATTTATTTATTTATTTATTTATTTATTTATTTATTTATTTATTTATTTATTTATTTATTTATTTATTTCCCGCCCTTCTCCACAGAGGACCCAGGGCAGCGCACAGGAAATTTAAAAATATGCAAAAGTACACAAAATAAATACATAATTTAAAATAAATATTAAATTATCCTGATCCTGTGCTAAAAGCCAAATTATTAAAATACCCAATTTAAAACTTTCTAAAAGTCCCCGTGGGAGGTTAGGCTAGGCCGGCTTGTTGGAAAAGGTATGTCTTCAGACATTGGCGGAAGAGGCGGAGGTCGGTGATGGTGCGTAATTCAGAGGGTAGGCCGTTCCAAAGGGCTGGTCCTGCCACAGAGAAGGCCCTTCCCCTGGGTGTCGCCAGTCGGCATTGTCCGGCCGACGGCACCCTTAGAAGGCCCTCTCTGTGGGAGCGTATCGGTCTAAGGGATGTTTGGGGCAGGAGGCGGTCTCGCATATAACAATATATATCATGTATTGAAGCTGAGACATTCATCAGATATAATTTTTGTATATCTCATTTTTTCTATGTGTTTCACTTTTCTTGTTTATAACTGCTTGTTGTAATAGCAAATCTTTTGTAAACATTATCGCATTAAATTCTTGATTAATTTATCATTTCATTGATATATAATTTTATAGCACTACTCCAAAAAATAGGGTTATTAGCCATCAAACCCCAAAAATACACTTTTCCCAAAAGATTTTCACAAATTTGTCCACTACTGTAATACAGTTAAAAATGAAGGGATGTTTGACTTATTTAATGCAATAAAATTAAAGCCAACGCTTATCGTTTAAAAAAAAAAAGATATTTTACCTAATGGAAAACCATAATGGTTACACTATAACTATTGCCTTATATTCTAATCATATTGTTCAGAATGGACCAAGTAACCAACCAAGCACTTAAGGGATACACAAATATCTTAACATTTATGAATTACGTATCTAAAACATTAATGCTTCAAATATACTGTATGTTTCTACTTCACACTGCAAGGTATCTGAATACTCAAAGCATATTTCAGCTTGGTTTAAGAAGAAAATAGTCACATTATTAAGCACCCAAATGAATGAAAATAATTATCTGAAGGCAATAATAGTATTTTAATGAAGAAAATAATTAGATCACTACAGGACAGGACAGGACAGAACAGAATAGAATAATGGAAGGTACATTGGAGCTCTTCTAGTCCAACCCAGGCACCTGGAGGCAGGACAAGAAGCAATGGGTGGAAACTAATCAAGGAGAGAAGCAACTTAGAACTAAGGAAAAATTTCCTGACAGTTAGAACAATTAACCTCTGGAACAGCTTGCCTCCAGAAGTTGTGAATGCCCCAACCCTGGAAGTCTTTAAAAAGATGTTAGATAGCCATTTGTCTGAAATGGTATAAGATTCCTGCCCACGCAGGGGGTTGGACTAGAAGACCTACAAGGTCCCTTCCAACTCTGCTATTGTATTGTATTGTATAACCCCCTGCTTAGGCAGGAAACCCTACACAACTTCAGACAAATGGCTATCCAACAACTTCTTAAAAACTTCCAGGGCTGGAGCATTCACAACTTCTGGAGGCAAGTTGCACTGATTAATTGTTTTCACTGTCAGGAAATTTCTCCTTAGTTCTAAGTTGCTTCTCTCCTTGATTAGTTTCCACCCATTGTTTTTGTTTGTCTTGCCTTCTGGTGCTTTAGAAAATAGGTTGACTCCCTCTTCTTTGTCACAACCTGTGAGATATTGGAACACTGCACTATCGTCTCTTTTAATTAAAGTAGACATACCCAATTTGTGCAACCATTTACCTTCTATGGCTCAACAGACTGATTTTGGAAATATATCCTCAAGGAAACTATTGGATCTATAGGACAGAAAGATGTACGGTGTTAAAAGTCATTGTGATTCCTAAATATGTTCTCATCTGGTATACTTTGTCTTTTGTTGGATAGGTATGATCCCAAAACTGATACCTGGACGATGGTGGCCCCATTGAGCATGCCTCGTGATGCTGTTGGCGTTTGCATCCTTGGCGATAAGTTATATGCGGTGGGTGGCTACGATGGCCAGACGTACCTAAATACAATGGAGTCGTATGATCCACAGACCAACGAATGGACACAGGTATCCCTCAAGGTGTACTTTGCATGCAGCTGACAGCAGGCTTAGAGGGATTGGTGGATAGATGACATTTCCCAGCACTGCAGTTCTAGCAATGATTTACTCTAAAACAGGGGTGTGAAACTCAAGGCCAGAAGGCTGGATTTGGCCTGGTGGCATGCTTAGATCTGGCCCACAGGGCCCAGCGTAGAAACAGTGAAGGACCGACTTATGGTGCCTCCACCAGCAAAAAGCTCAGGGACATGCTTTGGGGGTTTGCTTGCTACTATGCACGCATGCGCAGTAGTGAAAAATTGTTGTACAAGCGCAGAAGCAAAAAACAAGATGGTGGTACCTATGGCGGCACAGATAGAACCAGTTCGGAGGCATGGGTGGCTGAGTTACTACGTACTTGGTCGAACCAGTTCAAACTGGTAGGAACCCATCTCTGTTCTGTATACCATACTTTTCAGAGTATAAGATGCACTGGAGTATAAGATGCACAAAGATTTTGAAGAGGCAAATAAAAAAAAATGTTTTTGCACTTTGCAGACCTCCCAAAAATGGCCCGGTTTTTGACAAAATGGGCCCATTTTGTGACAAAAAGGGCACGAATAGCCTTTAGGAGGCTTATAGAGTGCTCCTGGGGGCTGGGGGGGGCAAAAGTGAGCATAAAATGGCCCATTTTTCCCTCATTTCTGCTGTCCCCAGCCCCCAGGAGCACTCTGGAAGCCTCCTAGAGGCTATGCACAGCCATTTTGGTGAAGGGGGCGGGGTTTTGGGAGGCAAAAATATGCTGTATTCAGTGTATAAGACACACCCAGATTTTCAGCCTCCTTTTTGAGGGGAAAAAGGTGCGTCCTATACTCCAAAAAATACGGTATATCTTAATTGTGACTACACTGTGGTATTCACAGTGTACTAGAACAATACTATTTTGTAGACATCAGAAAAGAAGGGATTGAAATCAAAAAGTGAGAAGGGAAGAAGGGAAAGGAAGAAGGGAAGGAACGAGAGAGGGAGGGAGGGAGGGAGAGAGAAAGAGGAAAGTTTAAATAAGCTTGTCATGATTTAATATCCATGTGAAAATTCTGGATAGGATAAATTTGACTATTGCTTATGAATTTTGCTAACATTTTATCAACTTTACCAAGTTCATGAATTATGAACAGCCAATTTAAAACTCCTCAGAAGTACATACAGTGCCACAAACTATTCGCATTTCATCTTCCCTTTTGGAACTTCAACTTAATATTTATTTCTTCTCTGCAGATGGCGTCTCTAAATATTGGAAGAGCTGGGGCCTGCGTCGTAGTCATAAAGCAGCCATGACGTGATCCTCTAATGGATTTTATTGACTTCTAAGCAGGATTTTTCTGCCAAACAAGAAAGAAAATTTTGTCAAGCAACAAGGTCAATAGATACCCTCAGCCTTCTGTGGATCACAACTCACAGACATTAAAATGAAGAGAACGAAAAATGGGGATTCAATGCCCTTTCCTATCACAAGATACTGCTTGATGGTTTAACAAGGGGGGGGGGAATCTGTTTTAGTAGCCAATCTGTGTATGTGACAAGGAAGAAATTCAGTTACTGATTTATTGGCTATTTAAAAGAACCCAAGCAAAAGACCAAATTTTCTTAAGAAATGGATGGTTTTCATAGCACTAGATATTTTAACTCCATCACAGCACACGGTCACTTTGTAAAACATAGCTTTTTTTTCTTAAAAAAAAGTTGTATTTTGTTTATTTGCATTCTTTTTCGCTTAAGGCCTTATCTTCAAACATTTTAGCACTTTGCTACTGACGCAGACGATGATGAGATGGGAAACAAAATTCTAGTTTTGTTTCCTCCTGTAATCGAAGTACAAAGGCGCAGTTCTTTTTCGTCATTGAAAACGATTCGACATTCAACCATGATTGTTTTTCCTAATCAATGACTGGTCCTTCCACTAAATGGCTTGGATGGAATTGTGTTTCTATGGAGCCTGGCGGAGCAAATGCGTTTCAGAGAGAAGAGTGAACCTTCAGACAATTGGGGTTCGATGCCATAAAGGAGAGCCAAAGGAATACGACCCCCAAATTTACCCTACTCAAGCATGTGAAGCCTTCTTTCTTTCAAAGCTTTTGAACTGCATGTGAGATGTATGTAGAAGATGGAAAACAATGGCAGTTTGTCCACCATTGCATCATATAAGAGATATCACTGAGCAATTGCACGGAAGAGACTCATTGGGACCTAGGTGTGCAGTAAGAAGGTTGTTTAAGATGAGATTGGATAACCATTTGTCTGAAGGGGTGTAGTGTTTCCTGCCTAAGCAGGGGGTTAGACTAGAAGACCTCCAAGGTCCCTTCCAACTCTGTTATTCTATTCTATTCTATTCCATTCAGTTCCCATATTCTATTCTATTCTATTCCACTCCACTCTACTTTATTCTATTCATTATTTCTATTCCATTCCATGTTCTTTAACTTTAACTTTAATCGGATTTTTATACCGCCCTATCTCCCAAAAGGGACTCAAGGCAGTGCACAGAAAGAATAAAAGTAGTAAATACAATGTTCTGTTCTGTTCTGTTCTGTTCTACTCTACTCTACTTTATTCTATTCATTATTTCTATTCCATTCCATGTTCTGTTCTGTTCTGGTCTACTCTACTTTATTCTATTCATTATTTCTATTCCACTCCATTCCATGTTCTGTTCTGCTCCTCTACTCTACTCTACTCTACTCTACTCTACTCTACTCTACTCTACTTTATTCTATTCATTATTTCTATTCCACTCCATTCCATGTTCTGTTCTGTTCTACTCTACTCTATTCTACTCTACTTTATTCTATTCATTATTTCTATTCCACTCCATTCCATGTTCTGTTCTGCTCTACTCTACTCTACTCTACTCTACTCTACTCTACTCTACTCTACTCTACTCTACTCTACTTTATTCTATTCATTATTTCTATTCCACTCCATTCCATGTTCTGTTCTGTTCTGTTCTACTCTATTCTACTCTACTTTATTCTATTCATTATTTCTATTCCACTCCATTCCATGTTCTGTTCTGTTCTACTCTACTCTATTCTACTCTACTTTATTCTATTCATTATTTCTATTCCACTCCATTCCATGTTCTGTTCTGTTCTGTTCTACTCTACTCTACTCTACTCTACTCTACTCTACTCTACTTTACTTTATTCTATTCATTATTTCTATTCCATTCCATGTTCTGTTCTGTTCTGTTCTACTCTACTCTATTCTACTCTACTTTATTCTATTCATTATTTCTATTCCACTCCATTCCATGTTCTGTTCTGTTCTGTTCTACTCTACTCTACTCTACTTTATTCTTTTCATTATTTCTATTCCACTCCATTCCATGTTCTGTTCTGTTCTGTTCTACTCTACTCTATTCTACTCTACTTTATTCTATTCATTATTTCTATTCCATTCCCTATTCAATTCTATTCATTAATTTATTCCATTCCATTCCATATTCTATTCTATTTTATTCTATTCTATGACAGATATGGAGGTTCTAATGTCTTTTGTGTTTTCAGAAGCCATCTTTACTGTGCCGTAAATCAATTTAACTCGAATTCCTCTCTGATTGCTGGTGATGATTGAAGGGCTAACCCAATTTTTCAATGGGAGAACTAGCCCTCCTGCTTTTTTTTTTTTTTTAAATTAGTGTCACTCACAGGGATTGGCTTGTTTATTTGGAGAAAGACTGCCTGGCACAGGGTTAAGATACTCACTTCCAAACTGCTTTCTCTACCAATGGCAAAATGTGGACAGATTGAAAAGCAAGATAGAGGCAAGAATTAGCATGTAAGAAAGGTTTTTAGAAGCCCATCTCTCTTCAGATTGAGTTGATAGCTTTTTTTAAATATCTGATCTTTAATTTAAAAATAAATTTGAAAGAGACCTTTGGGGAGCTACTGCGTAAGGCTGCTGTGTGATATACGTTTTGGCTGTAAGAAATGAAACATTCATATACAAGAGGAGGGAAGCCCAGATGTGTTGCCATAATGATGTGCCCTGCCAGCAGAGCATCTGCTTTGCATGTATGAACAAAAAAATATGTCAATGAGTCATGTTGCCTTTGTAAAATTCTGCTTTGTATACGAATGAGAGGCAGAAATCATCTTTGTGATCACCTGGATCATAAATGGATGTAACTCTTGGCTGTATTATATCCTAAGCATGGTTGAACTTTCTTATTAAGGTACCAAAACGATGTTGATTTCCACTGCTACTTGGGGGGGAAGAATCTGATTTCAAGGGTATTTTCAACTGGAGCAGGAATAAAATTTTGGCTAATTTTATTCCTTTTCTGGCTTGTCTCGTTCCCCATCCAGACTAATTTGCTAATTAAATAAAACATTGGTGTCCAAATGGCTTGGATCTTTCAGCCTTTTCATTTTGTCCTCAGTTATAATTGGTAGCTTGGTGTGAACGCTGTGATCTCTCCATAATTTGAATGCCATAAATTAATGAGAAGCAAATGGGAAATAAATTTGCATTTTAGGGCTCTGGGAAGAGGACTGTGGATTGGTCCTGGGTTTCAGGACAACAGCAACAAAATTTGCTTTAGTCATTGTAAGGAGAGCATAAACTTGGATGATAAAAACGTCAATCCGATTCCACACGGATGAATCATTTCTGATTGTAGGGATCTCGTTACTGCTTGGAAGTTTTAAATTTGTTTTTTTCTTTAAAATACAAAACAAAAACAAATTAAGGAAACTAATGCAAAGAACTCCTGTGGAAAAACATAGAGCAACTCGACATGGAGAGTCATCATTGGTGATTTAATTCAATGTACTTTTGGTTCCTACTTGCGAGTAAGATGCCCTCATTTTGTAGGTTTGCATAGAAACAAAAGCTGCACACAGTGTAACATGTAGTGAGGATAGAACACAGAGGATTGATAGTTTTGTGATCTTTTCCAAGAACTGGTCACAGCACAGCATGGAAAATCTGTATACAATAGCTTATTGTGACACTCACCTTCCGCAACAAACTATTGCTGTATGTCAACTCCATCCTTCTAAGCCAGTGATGGCAAACCTTTTTTGGCTCGCGTGCCAAAAGCAGGGGGAGCGCAGGGGGTTTGTGCACGGGCATGCCACCCCCATAATGCTATGCGCACAACCCCAGCGTGCCTGCACACATGACCAGTGGTCACCCCCATTTTTGATGTGCTTTTTTCACTCTCCCCAGGCTCCAGAGGCTTTATAGGAGCCTGGGGAGGGTGAAAACAGTCTCCCCCACCCCCTGAAGGCCCTCTGGAGGCTTCAGGAGCTTCCCTGAAGCCTCCGGAGTGCAAAAAAAATGACCCTATGGGCAAACCGGAACTTCAGGAACATTCAAGAGCATTCTGGAGGGCAAAAAATGGCCTCAAAAGAAGGCTGAGGTCAGCTGGCCAGAGTGCGCATGCGCACTGGCCAGCATCGGGCAACGCCTCGCAAGCCCTGACAAATGGCTATGCATGCCACCTGTGGCATGCGTGCCATAGGTTCGCCATCCCAGTTCTAAGCTTTGCAAGGTGAGGTTGCCCCGTAGATACCATATTTTTTTGACTATAAAACACACCTAGCTTTTGGTGAGGAAAACAAGAAAAAAAGAAATCTGCCTCTGCTTCCCAACAGTTTGCCTCCTTGCAGCAAATAGCAAACAGCCCCATCAGCTTCAGCACAGCTTGATTTAGCAAAAGCAGCTGATTGGTGGTTTGATCTGCCTCCCAAAATACCACCAATCAGCTGATCCAGGCTGCAGGGATCGCCGCCGCCCATCACCACCATCGCTACCCCTCGCTGCTGCCACCTATGGCCACCCCTGTGCACCCCATTTTTGGCCTCCGCATGGCCCATTTTTTCCTTTGTATGCCTCTTTTTTGGCTTCCACACATTGTTGGGACCAGGAATCTGCTTCGCGCTTTTTGGGGAAGCCCAGGTCAGAGCAAGCTGCAGATGTTTTCCTCTCACGGCACAAAGAGAAAAATATCTGCTGTGAACTCTGCATAGGGGTCGGGAAGGGCATCCAGGCAGTAAATGCTCAGCTCCATCCAGTCGCCTTGATTCTACCCCAAATCAAGGGATTACAGAGTCATAAAAAGGGAGTTTTGGCTGTCACAAAAGAGGCTCCAAGTGGTAAGAAAAGGGAAAAAACAAATTTTGGAGAAAATATGCAGGATATGAATCTGTTAGATGTTTGCTTTCTCCCTTTCTTCTAAGAACAGAGCACAAACCTTTTGGAAGCAAGTCAGATAAATGGCAGGCAGAGAGAAAGAGAGAGAGAGAGGGGGGGAGGGAGGGAGAGGGAGAGGGAAAGAGAGAGAGAGAGTCATCAAATCCAAATCAAAGTGCATCAAAGTCTGAGCATAGAATCCAGAAACAAAGGCTCTTTGTGGAATCCAAAATCCAGATGTTAGAATTATGCAGAGAAAGGGGTGAGGAAAAACAGGTGGGTTTTTCCCCCAAAACAGAATAAAAATATGATGGAAGAAAGCATGCTGCATAATAGACAACAGTATCTTTTGGGGTCAATGGTAAATATTTTTCAAAAGGGAGGCTCTGGAAATATAATAATCTAAGCCAAAGAGCTGCTTCAGAGCTTTTCAATGTACACTGAAGCCCACAACAATGAGACCAAATGTCTTATTTTGTTTTTGCAGGTACCATTTCACAAAAGTGCATTTGAAAGTCAAACGCGCAGATTAAAATATTATCCAGCCTTGGAATTAATTTTAAGAATGTAAAGAAAAAAACCTCCCATATATTCTACTGCGCATTAAAAAAAAAACCACTTCAATTTCCTTTTACATGCATAGAAGAATAATTCTACTCCTGCTACTTATTATTATAATATATTTGCTTTACGCAAACAAGAGCAAATACAAACTCCAAGGTTATTGGTACGTGAATATGTGTGCGATACTGAAAAAGCGAGCATTCGTGTTTGCTTTTTCTACCCATAAAAAGATTTGTTTAAAGAAAGTCAACGGAAGATGGTTTTCCTGGAATTAAAGTCGTCGTGAATCTAAATTTAATCAATAAAATAAAACAGAGACCAAATTTGAATGGAACTCTTTTTGCTGTCGGATTCTCTGAAGCTGTATGCTGTTACATTCATAGCAGTTATGCTCTGCAGAGCCATTTGCTCCTACAGTATATGGCTCAAAGCAATTTCCCATAGATTTGAACATCATTCATAACTGTTTTTATTGGATTTGGGGGGGGGGGGAGGAGATTCAGAAATCCTTGCCTATCAGTTGCAACTGATTCGGAGATTTCTTTGTAGATTTCAAAGTATCTTTTGTTCCACTCTGCCTGTCCTACTTTGTGATAGGATAGGATAGGATAGGATAGGATGGGATGGGATGGGATGGGATGGGATGGAATAGGATAGGATAGGATAGGATAGGATAGGATAGGATAGGATAGGATAGGATAGGATAGGATAGGATAGGATAGGATAGGATTGGGGATTGGGGATGGGGATGGGGATGGGGATAGGGATAGGGATAGGATAGGATAGGATAGGATAGGATAGGATAGGATAGGATAGGATAGGATAGGATAGGATAGGATAGGATAGGATAGGATAGGATAGGATTTTTTATTGGCCAAGTGTGATTGGACACACAAGGAATTTGTCTGGTGCAGATGTTCTCAGTGTTCATAAAAGTAAAAAAAGAAAAAAACTACATTCATCAAGAATCATAAGATACAACACTTAGTGATAGTCATAGGTTACTAGTAAACAAATCATACTAGGAAACAAACAGAACAATATAAATTGTAAAACTACAAGCAGCATGGTTATAGTCATAAGCGGGAGAGGATAGGTAATAGGAAGGATGAGAATAATAATAATAATACAGTCTAATAGAATAGAATAGAATAGAATAGAATAGAATAGAATAGAATAGAATAGAATAGAATAGAATAGAATAGAATATTTATTGGCTAAGTATGATTAGACACACAAGGAATTTGTCTCTGGTACATCAACTCTTACCGTATGTTGAAAACAACAAAATCATCATCATCATCACAATAACAAAGGATCATAATAATGACCATAATGATACCAATAGAGAACATAGTACAATTGACGAGAAGAATAAAAGTAATATAGCCATACTACATGGGTAATATACTTCAACATAAGACTCTACTGTGGAAATTAAGGGCTCAACATAACTGGCCAAATTCTACACAGATACTTCAGATAGCTGGAGGACCTTGAGGAGGCTTGGATTTGGTCCTTTAAAATTTCATTGTAATTTTATTATTACAATGACAATAAAAATTATTATTAAAAGGGGTAGATCTGAGCAATGGTGGGTGAAAAAAATGATAGTTCGGGACTAGCATAACACACATTCTTTGGAGTTGAATGGGTCGATGTATGTTGAAAAACTATGAATGCTGCTACAGAGTGATTCCCAAAATGATCCCTAGAGGACATAGTTTCAGTTCTTGAGCTCATGTATGTTTTATTGGGCAAGGCTGTGATCAATTTAGCAAGAGAAATGTGTCAACAGGATGGTGGAACTTGTACAGGAACATCCCCTAAAGTATCTTTCCTTAACGTAGCACTTTCTCTCTCTCTCTCTCTCTCTCCCTCTCCCTCTCTCCCTTCCTCTTTCTCTCTTTCTCTCTCTCCACTAGAAATCATTTGTTAAAATTAGTTTTCTCTGAAGTGGCATCTAAAATCAATGATGTGGCGCACATTAGCTTTGTCAGCATGATCTGCTCCACCAGATATACTCTGAAGAGTAGGTGTCTCAGCAGAAGTCAAAAAGAGACTCGGGAGCTTATAGGACAGAGAAACTCAAAGCACAATTCCTCCATTTTAATCCTGATACAGGGAAATACAATTCGAAATATATTCAAGACTCTGTCTGGTGGCTGAGTTTTCTTCAGAGCTACCCTCAATTTAGAAACAAACAAACAAACAAAAATTTCCAGGCTAATGTATGCTGATTAAATCCCATTAGACAAGCTTCAGGTTACCCTAACATTTTTCTCCAATACATTTCTCAATACATCACAGCTTTTGTATGCCTTCCAAGTACCTGGATGTTTCTTTAGCCTTCAGGGCTGCCTTTTCTGTTGTTGGCTTCACTCTGCCTGCTTCTCCTATTATGTCTTACCAGACAACCTATATGCCTTTTTCAAGAGGCAACTGGAGTTTCTGGTACAGTAATCCCTCGTTTTTCGCGGCTAATCGGGACCGGACCTTTCCGCGGAAACTGAAAAACCGTGAAGTAGGATTCTGTATATCTATACCGGAAACTTGAGTTGGTGGACATCGTTTAAAGCAAGCACTAGGGGGCGCTTGCCTCCTACCAATGCATTTTTTTGCTATTGAAAAACCCGCGAAGCACTGAAGCCGCAGAAAATGAAGCCGCGGAAAACGAGGGATCACTGTATTGCTTTGAAGACATCTCACTTCTCATCCAAGAAGCTTCTTCAGAAAGTCCAGTTGCCTCTTGAAAAAGCACCTTTGGGACAACCGTGACCTGGATGACTGAGAACCTCCCTAGTCATTTACCAATGCACTATCTAGCAATAGCACTTAGACTTATATATTTAACAGATTAACAGAGCTGGAAGGGACCTTGCAGGTCATCTAGTCCAACCCCCTGCCCAAGCAGGAGACCCTACATCTGCCTCTACCTAGGATTGAACTCACAACCTCCTGATTGAGAGGCGAGAGCTCCACCTCTAGGCCACAGCAGTTGGCATCACAGGGCTTCACAGCCCACCCTAAGCATTTAACAGAGTTAAATATTGAATATTATTTGGACAGCAAAGTTCACTAACAAGCAATACTGGAGCACATACCACTAGACATTTTAAGGTAAAGGTAATGGTTGCCCTCGCACATATGTGCTAGTTCTTCCGAACTCTAGAGCAGGGGTCCCCAACCTTTGCAACTTTAAGTCTGAAGGACTTCAGCTCCCAGACTTCTCCAGCCAGCTTTGCTGGCTGGAGAATTCTGGGAGCTGAAGTCCTTCAGACTTAAAGTTGCAAAGGTTGGGGACCCCTGCTCTAGAGGGCAGTGCTCATCTCTGTTTCAAAGCCAAAGAGCCAGCATTGTGCGAAAACGTCTCCGTGGTCATGTGGCTGGCATGACTAAATGCCGAAGCTGCACAGAACGCTGTTCTCTTCCCACCAAAGGTGGTTCCTATTTTTCTACTTGCATTTTTACATGCTTTTGAACTACTAGATTGGCAGAAGCTGGGACAAGTAATGGGAGCTCACTCCGTTACATGGTGCTACGGATTGAAACCACCAAACTGCCAACCTTTCTCATCAACAAGCTCAGTATCTTAGCCACTGAACCACTGCATCCCTTACATATTACTAGAAGGCAAAATCATGACACTGTGTCTCCCTTACTTTGGCTTTTCTCATGAAGGGGAATTCCCTGGAGAAAGCAGTTATGTTTGGAAGAGTAACTAATAAAAGGAAACCAGGCTGTCAAACAACATGTTAGCTGGATGCTATCAAAGCTGACTCCAGCCAGAGCACAGGACAACTGAATGAAGAAGGGCAAGATCAAAAGAAGTGCAAGATCAAAGGATGTGGAGATACCTGGCCCATAGAATCATCAAGAGTCAGACTCAATGGGAAAACATCATCATCATCATCATCATCTTCTGAATAAATGTTCTTGCTCTCAAAGACTTCTGGGCCTGACATTCTTGTCCATGGTTCCTCATAGTCAAAAAACATCTCTTCCATAACTTTTTTGGGCTGCATTTTTAAAAAAAAAAACTTAACTGATTGAATAGTCAACTGTATATAAACAAGGATAAGAAAAATGATGCCTGTGCGGATTTTGGTCTATAAAAAAAAATCAAAGCCGAAAATTAATATCTTTGATAGAATAATTGAGGGTGGTGGTTGAGGAGCAGGCATTTTATTACTGTCTCCTGATCATGTAAAGATTTATGTCCCTTGAAATCAAGATGAAAGCCTCCGTTACAAAAACTACCTTCTGCAGAATGGGAAAAGAATGGGCAATCAACTTCTGTCCTTTGCCACGATCACTATCTATTTTAGAAGTCTGGAGGTGGACTTTTATGATGCTGTATTTTTTAATTGAAATGTGTTGCTGAACAAGCAGGTTTATTTACATTTTTATTGCACTTTTATAGAAATGCCTGTGGAAGCAACCTTGAAAGTCTTAGTAATGATCTATGGTTTTAAACAAATACTCTGAATGGAAAATGCATAGTGGCATATATTATGCATAACCTACCCAAACAATTGCTAATGCAACAATCCTGCAAGATAATCCGAAAAAGCTCTATGGAATTTCCTATTTTTCTTCCTCTTTGGGATCATGATAAAAAGGAACAGAGGTGACCTAGGTATTTGGGATGTTAGCGTTTGGTGGTGCTTTAAACCAATCAGGGCAAATCAATTTGGAAATAGAAATCTTTTGATTTTTATTTGCAACGTCCTTCGTGACGTGCTTTACTCATGTTTAGCACATACCGACTCTAGGATATACCATATTTATGGTACGATTGTACAGGCCAAAGATAACCTGACATCTGGCCTTGGTGAAACTGAAGTACTGTCCTGATCGGGCTTTTCAGATTGGGAAGGTCTCAGAGTTTTTACTTTCTGCAAGGTGAAGACTGAATAGTTAAGGTTAGGACTCATTTAGACTTCTTCAGACTGTTGGGAGAAATAGCCACCTGGTTCACTTCCAAGCTGGGAGGAAGACACTGGAAACATGGAGGCTGATTGGAAAGATGGTTTATTTTTATTTTTTTTTATTTTATTTTTTTAATTGAAAAAGTTTTATTGGTTTTACATTTTTTCTATAGGGTGGGGTAAGGGATACAAAGAAATTTTGAGAGCATTCACATCGAAGTCGTCGGCTCTTCCGGGACCTCAAAATACATTAATAACAATTTAAAAAAAAACATTTTTCATCACACTACAAAGTGAAAGCGTGTACATATATCTAAATTCTCATTTCTATACTGTCAGTCCTTTACAAAAAATCCAAATACAAATATTATGCAAAGTTGTTCAAAAGAAAAGTCAAGGCAAAGTTATTTTTTTGATCTAAGTCTCTTGGCAATTGAATCTTCTTTTTCTCCTTCCAGGCCCCCAGTAGGCGGGGCCATGGCCCCCTCCGTCCCCCCTGGATCTTCCCCCAGGATAGAGGAATGTTTTTTTAAGAAAGGCTTCCGCCTCAACAACTGTTTTAATCCTCACTCATCCTCCATCCCAGAACACCAGCATCCCTTCAGGAAAGATGGTTTATTGATGAAGCAGAAGCACATGGGTGGTTCTTGTGGCTGACCACATGGAGTTGAGAGTGAGGGGTATTTATAACTTCTCTTGGGCTTTGATCTTGAGCTTTCTGTTCCTGTACAAGAACATGTATTCTATTGGTTGTTCTAGGGGTCATAGCTGGCTCTGTAAGTTGTCTGAGCAGAGTTTGGTTGGAGTTTGGAGGGTGATGCAATGTCCTTAGGAGATTGTGCAATGTCCCTCCCTCCCTCCCTCCTTCCATTTTTCCATACTTCCTCCCTCCCTCCCTTCCATTTTCCATTCTTCCTTCCTTCCTTCCTCCCTCCCTCCCTTCCATTTTTCCATCCTTCCTTCCTCCCTCCCTCCCTTCCATTTTTCCATCCATCCTTCCTCCCTCCCTCCCTCCATTTTTCATATTTCCTCCCTTCCTTCCATTTTTCCTTCCTTCCTTCCTTCCTTCCTTCCTTCCTTCCTTCCTTCCTTCCTTCCTTCCTCCCTCCCTCCCTCCCTCCCTCCCTCCCTCCCTGTCTCTTTCCCCCCTCTCTCTGAACAATTCCAGGAATACATAATATTAACAGGATGGACAAAATATACACTGTCATCCACAAAAGCACATTTTTCATCCTCATGATTTATCACTTATTTCTTAAAGTCAATGTTCTATTCTTTATTTATTTATTTATTTTAAAAAACCCCACAGATATTCTGCATATCACTGGATTATTCTTAGCAGGGTGGATAAATCTCAAGAATGGAAATGAGGCTTCTTCATGTTCCTAATTTGGGAATGTCTTGGTTCTAGGCTGAGTCAAGTAATTACAGTAGAACCCAATTCTATGAAGAAGGAGATAGAAAGCATTATTTGGGAGTGCCTCCACATTTAAGAATATAAAGATGTACAAGTTGTGTTTCTTTGTTCATTATAGAGACATTGTTACAGATACAAGGAAGTTCTCTCCTGGATCACACGCCCTTCATATTAGAAATTAGCAATACTGCATGGTAAATAGCATATTACTAGAACAGAAGCATTTTATCAGGTTTACCTGATATGCCAGTTGCGCCCCTTTCTAGATCGTGATGCCCTACGTACAGTCACTCAAGCCCTCGTCACCTCCTCACAGACTACTGTAACGCTTTCTACATGGGGCTCCCCTTGAGGTGCACCCAGAGGCTCCAGCTAGTCCAGAACGCAGCCGCGCGGGGGATTTTGGGAGTGTCGAGATACTCCCATATAACACCTCTCCTGCGCGAGCTGCACTGGCTGCCTGTGGCCTTCTGGGTGCGCTTCAAAGTGTTAGTAACCACCTTCAACGCGCTCCATGGCATGGGATCTGGTTATTTGTGGGACCGCCTCCTACCACATATCTCTCTTCGACCAGTCCGCTCTCACAGGGTGGGCCTCCTCAGGGTGCTGTCTGCCGGACAATGCCGGCTGGCGGCCCCCAGGGTGAGAGCCTTCTCAGTGGCAGCCCCTGCCCTCTGGAATGGCCTACCACCCGACGTTCGTACAGTTACGGACCTGCGCCTCTTCCGCCGGGCTTTAAAAACATACCTATTTCACGAGGCCGGCCTGGCATAGTTTCAAATTTTTAATCTTATTTTAGAAATGGGTTTCAACTGATAATTTTAGCACAGGCTCAACTTAATTTAATTCGTTTTCATATTCTGTATTTATTGTTTTTACATTTTATTCCCTTCCTGTGCATCGCCCTGAGTCCCATTGGGAGATAGGTGCGGTATATAAATTTGATAAATAATAAAAAAAATAATAAAAAAATAATAAAAGGCCCTGGGTCCTTTTTTAGGAGAAGGTGCAGGTTATAAATTCGAATAAAATAAAATAAATAAATAAATAATAATAATTTGCAAAATCTTAAATTGGATTCCAGTCAGATCATTCTGTTGCTCTTTGAACTCAAATATATATCTTTTGTAAAGATAGATAGATAGATAGATAGATAGATAGATAGATAGATAGATAGATAGATAGATAGATAGACAGACAGACAGACAGACAGACAGACAGACAGACAGACAGACAGACAGACACAGGTAGATGATAGACAGACAGAGGCTTCCGGTTCCGGCTCCAGCGGCGACGGGCGAGCCTGGGGCTCGCTCGCCGCTTTGTTGCCTTTTCTGCCCCCCCACGGGGGCGAGACATCCGGTTACCGGAGGTCTCCCGTAGGGTCGGCTCGGAGGAGACGTTTCTCCTGACGGCGGTGGGGAGAGCGATCCTCTCCACGACCTAGGTGAGGAGGAACATGCTGCGGGGGGTTCTCCCTTCGCCAACGGCTGTCGGCGCCATTCACAGCAATGTAGAGGGCTGAACGGAAGAGATCGGAAGGTTTGCCGAGGCTTCAGCTGCGAGGGAGAGTGAGTTTTAAAAAGACTTTTTTTTTTCCCTTGCTGCCAGCCGGGCTGAATGGACTGGGAGGGGGGTGTTTGTTTCCAAAAAAAACGCCTCGGACTTAAGCGGCACTTGAAAATGGCTTCTCTGGCAGAGAAAGCGGAAATCTTAAATCCGGACGGTCTTTAACAAGGGAAAGTGGTATGCGGCTACTTGCAACATTGTGTCTAGGTCTGGCTGGTTAAAAAAAAAATTATTTTTCTACTCTCTCCTCTGGGCTCTGAGATGGGCGGTGGAAAGTGGCTTTTCTTTGTCCCTGCCTGACTATTTTAACTATGGAAAATTCCCAGCGTCTCTTTCCAAGTGGGACTCTCTCTGGATATTAATGAAGAATTTTTTTTCTTGTTGGATTTGTGATTCCTTTCTGGATTACCTTCGTTATTATAACTATTGAGCTGGAAAATTGTCTCTCTCTTGGTTTCTGAATTTTACAATGTTTCAACCTTGATCTGAACTTTTGGCTCCCGGTTAGTCTCACCAACCCCACCCTGAAAACGCCATTTTGGCTGGCATTGACTTTAACAGTTAATCATGGATCAAGAAACAGCACTGGCAAGTTTAGAACAACGGATGGCTTCTCTTGAAACTGTTATACAAACTTTGGTAAACGAAATTCAGGCCCAGAGGGCTGAAAACATCAATTTCAAGAAGGAGCTATTGGATACAAGAAAGCAGGTGCTGGAAAACACACAGAAGACTGAAGAATTGGAAGGGGGGTTGGTGGGGGTTAAGGGAGAGATTAAAAATGTTACTAAAGAGGTTGGGGAAATAGATGGGCATGTGTCTAGGATTGATATGGAAAGAATGACATATTTTTTGAGATTTCAGAACGTTCTTGAGGAATCTGGTGAATGCCTTCCTGATCTCATGAGTACAATTTTAGCAGACTATTTACAAAAACCTAAAGATGAGATCAGGGGGGACATTGACCTAGCCTATAGAATTAACTCAGCATATGCCAGGATAAATGAAGTGCCTAGAGAGATACATGTGAAATTTGTTAGAAGGTCAACCAGAGAGGTAATCCTGAGGGCGCAGAGAGAGAACCCTTTAATTTACCAACAAAAAACGGTCACTATCTTGAAGCAGATTCCTAGAAAAATTCGAGAAGCAAGGAGGAAACTTTCCTTCTTGTCTAAAACATTGTTTGATCATGGGATTTGGTTCAAGTGGGTGACACCCGAAGGGATGCTGGTGTTCTGGGAAGGAGGAAGAGTGAGGATTAAAACAGTTGCTGAGGCGGAGGCCTTTCTTAAAAAACATTCCTCTGCCCTGGGGGAAGATCCAGGGGGGACGGAGGGGGCCCCGGCCCCGCCCGCTGGGGGCCAGGGAGGAGAAAAAGAAGATACAATAGCCAAAAGACTTAGATCGAAAAAATAACTTTGCCTTGATTTTTCTGAACAATTTTGCATAATATCTGTTCTGGATTTTTTGTAAATGTCTGACAGCATGGAACTGAGAATTTAGGTATATGTACTTGCTTTTACCTTGTAGTGTTATGAAAAATGTTTTTTTTTGTTATTTTTATTGTATATTTTGAGGTCTCGGAAGGGCCGACGACTCTGACGTGAATGCTCTCAAAATTTCTTTGTATCCCTTACCCTACCCTATAGAAAAATGTAAAACCAATAAAACTTTTTCAATATAAAAAAAAGATAGACAGACAGACATCATTTTAACTGCTTTCTGTATTGCAAATACTGATTAACATTGATTACATTGAAAAATACTCTACTGAAAATGTAATTCTAGAGGCTCAGTTGTAATTCAGACTTTGGTTTTGTTAGTTCTTAAGCAAATTCTTAATTTATTCTAAAGAAAGCTTTCAACTTTTGAGGGGGGGAAAAGAATTAAGAAGAGGAGGCAACAGAAGGGAGATAAACAGAGGAGAAAGAAGAGGAGGCGAAAATGGTTTCTCACATCACTTTCCCAAAAAAAATCCATGAAGGCTGTTTCACAGTGAAAACCTGAATGTATGCTGCAGAGAGACACCAATGGTTATTGCCTGTAGAACAATATAACCAATATGACCGAATGAAGCAGTGTTTAATTCAGCTGTCAGCTGAGCAGCTAAGCTAGAGCCATTCGTTCCCTTTGAAGAAGAGTAAATGCAGAATCCAGATGTGGCTTACTATGAAAAGGCAGAGCCCACTGAAGGCAATCATTAAATGTGTTGCCAGATGGACAAGACTACATAGACCCATCAAAGACCATCTGGGAAAAAGGAAAGCAGGAAACGGGGGAGAGGCTCCCCTTATAGACAGGAGCAGATTGTTTATCTTGTAATAGCAAAATTATTCTAAATTAAAAGAAGGTCTGTTCGGGAGCAGGGTTGTATTTCTTACATCTTATCACCTTGTTATGATGCAAATGTGATAGGTATGATTATGCCTATGGGTGATTATTAAGCAAGGGGACGGGGAGCTGCATCTGGGTATGTTGTGTCTATGTGAATCCTTGTGCACTCACATATTCACAACAGTGGTGTGGCGATCGAGTGGAGAAGACACTTGCCTCTCACTAGGAAGGTTGAGAGTTCAATTCAATTGTCAGAGTTTGTTGCATAAATTCAAATCCAGGAAGCACACACAAATAACTGATTCAGCTGGATTCATTAACGTCTTTATATACATAATAGATGAATTGTAATGTACAATACCAACTTCCAAGTAAACACAAGGCAGGAGATTTACAGGCAAACACAAGCAGATAGTTTTATATCAGCAGACAAGCTCAGATAGACTGCTAGTTTACTTCTCAGATCAGCAGACTGCTGAATACAGCTAAGCCATGCCCAGACTTCTTAGTTAAGTTTCTGTTTCCAATTCTCTGCACAGACTCAGATCTGTTGGCTGACTTAGTTGATATACCTATTCATTGGCTGACTTTGTTCCCATGTCTCTCCCAGTCATGAATATTTTAGCAGCAGTAGATTTTTCTCTCCTAGGGCAGGGGTCTGCAAAGTCGGCTCTTTTAAGACTGGTGGACTTCAACTCCCAGAATTCCCCAGCCAGCTATGCTGGCTGGGGAACCCTGGGAGTTGAAGTCCACCAGTCTTAAAAGAGCCGACTTTGCAGACCCCTGTCCTAGGGCATAAAAAAAATATATGATGTGAACTCTACTGTAGTGTCAGGAAGTGCATCTGGCCAGTAAATGCTAAGCTCCATCCATTCACCCAGACTCTACCCCGAATTAAGGTTCTAAAAGGGAAACTTATATGACTTCTTGTGCATTTGGTATTTTTAAAGTCCCATTCTTTCTTGCCTGCTGCATAAAAAGAATTGAGTGCCCTCTCTTGTTAAGGGGGAAAAAGTGATGAACTGCCAAGCAAACAAATATTGTTTTTTCTCATTTGATCTTCAGCTAGCAACCTTCTAACAGGAGAAACATCAACGTGGCTTCATTTCCTGCGAACTATGAGGTTGTCCTTCCTCATTTAGTCTTCCTATCTTGCTAAAAGATTATATAATTTCCTAAAAAGAGCTTCGCTCATACAAACTCAGTGGGTTTCGTAACTTTTGTCCCTCCTTGTGGGAAGTTCTATTTGTTTTCTGTGGATACAGCTATAAAATCAGCAAGAGACCACTCTCAATGGGATGTAGGAGAAGATGGAGATCCAGGATTTTATCTTTTATCATAGCTTATTATTATTATTCTCAGCTCTCATCATGTAGCAATGGAGCTAAATAAAGTCATGGACATTTATAGTTAATGCACACTGTGAAAGCAACTTAGGGTGATAAATTAACTACCTAATTAATTTTTTGCAAATGGATTGTGGCCACCCATCTCATGTAGCACGACTCTGGGTGGTACAAACTTAGCAACCTGACCAATTTTGGAGCATTAAACATGAAACATTAAACAAAAGGGGAAAAAATAGCAAAAAGTCAAGATCGTAGGATAATAACATCCACCTAACATCATACAACTAATTTAACTAAGAGAATTAAAGGTATATTTTGGATCTTAGGTATACCCTGCATGATTGAATATATGTTGGGAGCAAAAGACCAGGTTCACCTGTGAAGGTTCAATTAAGCTGATTTATTGCTAAAAGCCTGCACTCAAGAACCTTCTCAACTAAGGGTAAGCTTCTGGTTCAGATTAAATAAAGGTCAACAGCACTCAAGAATTAGTTGGTCGTATTTCATTTGTGGCTACACATGGATTCTAGGCTGATCATCCTTTTTACTCCACCCCCAGGTTTCGCCACTCCTTCTTGCCATACAATATATTCTTTGCATTATGGTATCTCAAGAGATTCCATCATCATGTATGACCATACTTCATGAAATCAGGGACTCCTTTATAAAGGTTAGGTGTCCTTTTTTTTAAAACCTTAATAGCAATAGCACTTAGACTTACATGCCACTTTACAGTGCTTTAAAACCCTCTCTAAGTGGTTTACTGAGTCAGCATATTTCACCCAACAAGCTGTGTCCTCATTTTACTGACCTTGGAAGGATGGAAGGCTAAGTCAACCTTGTGGAAGACTGATTCAACCTTCCTTCCTTCCTTCCTTCCTTCCATTATATAGTTTCCCATCCCAGAGTACTGACTCTGGGCAGGTCATAACACTTAGAAACAATATAATAGGAAGGATAGAAGACTGAGTCAACCTTGAGCCTGGTGAGATTCGAAGTGCCAAATGAAAGTCAACAGGAGTAGCCTGCAGTCCTACACTCTAGCCACTGGGCTACCACAGCTCTTAAATAGTTTGGATGAAGACATGGGTGGTTTAAAGAGAAGAGACAAAAATGTCAACATGACCATTTTGGTTGCATGGTTTTCGGCCACCATTTTGAATTTTTAATCCTCCCCTAGCAAGTGTTCCTGTAGGCAGATTCCAGGCCAAATCTCATTGTCTACGATGTATTTAACATCTGGTGATGCTTCATTACCAATTTTATTCTGTTAGGTAAAAGATTAGAAACCTTTTTCTTTCTCGGAATGGTCATAATAGTCTCATTTGGAATGCACGGCTGAATTCTGCCAGCAAGTGAAAAGCATAATATTTTCTAACGCATTTCTGCTATCCTTGTTTTAATGAGAGCTGGCAGATCTTGTTGTCTTTCTTGCCTGCTGATTCTATAAAGTTAAGGCTTTCCCCCCCCCCCCAGTGAAATTCACTTTCTTCGGTTTTAACTGGTAAGTAAAAAAAAGTTTTGCATTTTAAATGCATTTCGTTTC
This sequence comes from Rhabdophis nuchalis, assembly GCA_039707465.1. Taxonomy (NCBI): domain Eukaryota; kingdom Metazoa; phylum Chordata; class Lepidosauria; order Squamata; family Natricidae; genus Rhabdophis; species Rhabdophis nuchalis. Next base: position 11,161,661 of record CM077651.1, on the reverse strand, counting down.
ATTTCATTATTGGTGAATTCTTTCAGGAGGGCAGGCAACACATTAAATATTGGATCCAGTTTGATAAAAAATAAACTTAGTTCTTAGAGAATCTTGGTCCTAAAGAATGCAGTAGATTCTACACTCCAGAATGGCTTTAAAAAAAACACCTTTACTTTGGGAGCCTACCACAGGTGATTCAAAGCAGGTGACAACAAAATCTAAAGAGAGTGGGGGTGGGGAGGAAGGAAGGAAGGAAGGAAGGAAGGAAGGAAGGAAGGAAGGAAGGAAGGAGCAAGACAAGGAACAAGGGAAAAAGACAGGAGAGACTAGGAACACTATTGATAAGAGAAGAAATGAGGAATATTTGTTGCTATCCTTTGCATTTGCTTCTGACACCACAGAAGAAAATGGACAGAAACTTCAGGAAATAAGATGCCTTGTCTATGATTTAGAGAAATGATGAACCTAGCCAAGGTTTACAGCTATTGTACCTTAAATCCTTCACATCGATTGAGTCGATGCCTCAAATTTCAGGCTCCTATTTGAAAGAAAATGCATTATAATTACATGATCTTTAAACTTATATATGTTTATATATAAATGACTGTGTGTGTGTGTGTGTGTGTGTGTGTGTGTGTTTGTGTGTTTGTTTTCCAGAATAATTCTGGAAGGCCTTGAGCAACTTCAACCAAACGTGGTACACAGATGACTTACTATCTGGAAAAAATACTGTGGGGGTAAGACACCCCTAAACCCCCTCGGGGTGTGTGTTCTGCTATGATGCAGCCTGTTGTGCCTTAAAATGGCTTCTACTGTACTGGATGGGAGGGAGGGAGGGAGGGAGGGAGGGAGGGAGGGAAGGAAGGAAGGAAGGAAGGAAGGAAGGAAGGCAAGGAAGGTGAGAAGACAGGAGAGACTAGGAACATCATTGATAAGAGAAATAATGAGGAATAATTATTGTAATCTTTTGAGTTTGCTTCTGACGCTACAGAAGGAACTGGACAGAAGCTTCAGGAGGAAAAAAAAATGCCAATGTTTTAGAGAAATGATGAACCTATCCAGGATTTACAGCTATTGTACATTAAAACTTTCAGCCAAGCTGATTGAGTAGGCTCATAGTTTAAAGGAAATGTGTTACAGTTATATGATCTTAAGACACCAGAAGAATGAAAAAAGTGACACAGTCATTAGTGTATGGTAGTCTAAAACGTGTGTGCCATCTGCTTCAATAAATTATTGTCAATGATTTATTATGTGGTGCACTTTTGTGGTACACTAATAAGAACAAGAAGAATGGTAATGGAGTTAATTGTACTCCAGTCAAACATAACATATTTTTCTCCTTTATGTCCAGATAGCAGTGGCACTCTCTCATGCTGTGAATGACTGAAACTCCTTCCTTCCTTCCTTCCTTCCTTCCTTCCTTCCTTCCTTCCTTCCTTCCTTCCTTCCTTCCTTCAATTCTTCCTTTCATTGTTCCTTCCTGTTTATCTTCCCTCCCTCTTGATTTTCCTTCCCTCCCTCCCCTATATGTGTATGTGTATGTGTGTGAGAGAGAGAGGGAGAGGGAGGGAGGGAGGGAGAGAGAGAGAGAGAGAGAGAGAGAGAAAGAGAGAAAGAGAGAGAGAGAGAGAGAGAGAGAGAGAGAGAGAGAGAGAGAGAGAGAGAGAGAGAGAGAGAGAGAGAGAGAGAGAGAGAGAATGAGTAAAATAATCTGAGCTCAGTTCAGAACTTTTCAAAGCGTTTCTTGTCTGAATGACGATTCAAACTCATATTATATGTTAAGCATGTGACTCAACCAAAGTCATGTCTACTATATCTGGAACACGTGCCTTTTCTTATCATGTTTTTTCCCCCTCAGAAGGTGGATTTTAATGGCAATTCAGCAAAACTACCCTGAATGAACAACACATAATTGTCTTGTAAAAAAAAAAAAAAAGGCAACCCATTGTCTATGGTTTTATAGACTTTTGTGGTGATGGCAATGAATTTTGGAAATGAAGCTCTAAAACATTTCTGAAACTGCTTTGTGCTAGACTTGGGTGGTTTGTTGTTGATGTTTTTAAATCAAAGCCAATAACAGTAGAAGGTTGGTTGGTTGGTAGCTAGCTGGATAAGGTAGATTTTTCTTCTTCTTTGAGCGCATGGAGTACATAACTATAGCACTTCCTTTCTCAGTTTATCTTTCTTAATTTCTTATCAGAGAACTCATGGACACATTCACATTTCAACAGGTTTTTTTTTTCTTGTGGTAAGGTAGGAAGTGATAGTTCCTGAAGTACCTCAATAGAAGACTTAATAGTCCATAAGATAAAGGTAAAGGTTCCCTAGCACATATGTGCTAGTCATTCCCAACTCTAGGGGGCAGTGCTCATCTCCGTTTCAAAGCCAAAGAGCCAGCGCTGTCCAAAGACATCTCCGTGATCATATGGCCAGCCTGACTAAATGCCAAAGGCACATGGAACACTGTTACTTTCCCACCAAAGGTGGATCCTATTTTTCTACTTGCATTTTTACATGCTTTCGAACTGTTAGGTTGGCAGAAGCTGGGACAAGTAATGGGAGCTCACTCCATTACACTAGCGATTTGAACCACTGAACTGCTGACCTTCTGATCGACAAGCTCAGAGTCTTAGCCACTGAGCCATCTTTAATAGTCCGTACACCATCCTTATAAAGGCATGTGGTCCTAAAGGATATTTCCCCTCCCTCTTACAAAATGAGTAGAATTCTTGATGACTAATGCCATGAAGTCAATGGCTATTAAATAACTCATCAAACAGGATTTTAACTACCTTCTTGTTATCCTGATTATTCATGTCTGCTTTTTTCCTGGTCGTAAATCTGTCTTTTGACAAAAGATTTACTCAATTTTCTCCCCATTCATATTCACTCAGCTGAAACTTGCTTAATTAAAATGATAACAAGAGTAGATAAATCTACGATTTTCACTAAATGTCAGTTCAGCATTCCCTTGCCTGCTTAGCTACTAAGGTATGCTTGCATCATGCTCCAATAACTCAGATGCTTGACTTGTGATTCTATTAAGTAGGGACCAATCGAATGTTACCCTTGGAAAATAAAAGAATGCCACCAACTCTATGCTACTCAATTCAAATTGGGTTCATTTTTGCTCTTTTGCAAAAAAAATAATAAAGTAGCTTTGGGCAATTTTCCTCTCCTCCTACCAAGGTCATCAGGACTTCCATTTTGAAGAAAAGGAAGGGACTTCTATCTCTCTTCTCCATTGCTTTAACAACTCAACTGAAGGCCATACTCAAACAGAATATTTGGATTTTGTCAGATTGACATAGAACATCAGAGTTGGAAGGGACATTAGAGGTCTTCTAGTCCAACAGGAGACCCTATACCCATGATGGCGAACCTATGGCATTTTCTTGTACTAATGCTTTACTTATTTTTTATTTATTTCATCAAATATGAATTAGATAACAGATATACGTATTTTCAGCCCTTAAAAATCTAACACATATCTAAAAAATATCACACAGCAGTAATCTAATTGGTTCTCTGTCTGGATGATCTCTAGGTTGAGTCGAAGGGCAGAGAGGGATGAGTTAAGTCTCCTCCCCTTAAAGGGACCCTTGAACAGGAGCTGTGATAATATTCTCTCATTGACATGATTGGGTATACATGAATGAATATGAATACAAGGGAATATTAGGACAGGGAAAGTAGGCACACTGGTGCGCTTATGCACGCCCCTTACAGACTTGTTAGGAATGGGGCGAGGTCGACAGTAGATAGTCTAAGGTTAAAATTATTTGGGGTTTGGGGAAGAAACCACAGTATCAGGTATCGCATTCCAGGCATTGACCACTCTGTTGCTGAAGTCGTATATTCCGCAATCAAGTGTGGAGTGTTTCGCCTTAAATTTGTATCGATTGTGAGATTGTATGTTGTTGTATTCTTCTATTCTGTTCTGTTCTGTTCTGTTCTGTTCCAGTCTAGTCTAGTCTAGTCTAGTCTAGTCTAATCTAGTTAGTCTAGTCTAGTCTATCCTAGTCTATCCTAGTCTACCCTAGTCTACTCTACCCTATCCTAACCACATTTCAGCTGGAGAAAATATTAGAAGTGAAGCTGATTGTAATTCTAACTATGGAACTCTACTTCTGAAGTGCCCCAAAGTTAAATAACACAGTTTTATGTCTTTTTGATGAAATGAAAGCATTCCGCAGAGACTTTGCTGCATAACCAGACAAATGATGCTGGATTTCTTCTGAAGAGTTATCAAACAAGAAGAAGAGAATGTTATAGAAATAGCAAAAAGAATGGCCACATTCTAATGTTTGCCTCAGGCAAATCCAGTGTTCACGTCAGGTTTGCTCTTGATGCAGTTCTGCGAGGAACGTTGAAAGTTTGAGTGAGGGGAAATCTTTGATTGCATTCTCTCCCTTTGGGACTGGATTCTGTTTGGGGAAATACACCTCAGAAAGTATCATCTTCAACAGAAAATAAATGAACAGGATTGTCTGATGCTTTGGAGCAGAATCTCTAATCTTTTAATCTTCCTTTTTAAAAAAAATTAAATGAATTTTAGACGGTCTGTACTTGTGGAAAAGAACCCTTAATCTTTTAATCTTTCTTTTATTGGGAAGTCTCTGCAGATTTTGTGCTATTAGAGAGAGAAAAAAGAGAAGAAGATTGTGGTCTTAAATTCTCTGAATCATTGAACCAGCAACAGAATAGTCAAAGTAGCAAACAATTCAGCATCACTAATTCAATTTATCAATTTCTGGAGACATGCAGACATTACATGAAATAGGTTGAGTTACTGCTGGGGTATGAGAGAGAAAACAATGGGATTGTTCTAAGTAAATTATGTCATCGATAGTTAGAACCCCAAAATAGCCAAGAAGAGACCAGGATGGGATTGCTTCTCTCTGTATTGTCTCTCTTCATTAAGGTAGAGTTGGTTATTGTTGGAAGAAGCTTCAGTATCAATACATAGCAAGTAGTCTGAAATTTATGTTAGTGTGGCTTTAAAGGTATTTCTCAAAGGCTTCTCAAACCTCTCTTGAGGGTAAATAGATGATAGATGATAGAAAGATAGATAGATAGATAGATAGATAGATAGATAGATAGATAGATAGATATAGATTGATTGATTGATAGATTATAGATAGACAGATATAGATGATAGACAGACAGACAGATGATAGATAGAGAAAGATAGATAGATGATAGACACAGATGATAGATAGATTGAGAGATTGAGAGATTGAGAGATTGAGAGATTGAGAAATTGAGAGATTGAGAGATTGAGAGATTATAGATAGACAGATATAGATGACAGACAGATGATAGATAGATAGATAGATAGATAGAGATAGATAGATAGATAGATAGATAGATAGATAGATAGATAGATAGATAGATAGATGATAGACAGACAGATAATAGATAGATTGATAGATTATAGACAGGTATAGATGATAGATATAAGTAAATGATAGTTAGATGATATAGATAGATAGATGATAGATAGATAGATAGATAGATAGATAGATAGATAGATAGATAGATAGATAGATAGATAGATAGATAGATCCTCAAAACAGGTTTGATACACACAAACACACACACACATACACACACGTATTGGGTGGTATATAAGATATTGCCAGTTGTTTTTGATTCTTTAATTCTTCTACTGGCTCTGAAGTCTACATGGATACCTTGGGAAACAAGAGATCTTTATTTCTCAAGATTTCTCATTTTCGTAGTTGGCTGGATCAGAGGAAATTGGAAGGAAAGCCATCTTTTAGAATCTGAATCTGAAAGGACTTTTGTGAAGTATGTTAGACCCAAAACTGTTGAATCCTTCCTGAGCTTGCATAGGGGTAGCTACTTGGAAAACCTTTCCAACCTGTGTGAGGTATATTCACCTGACAGCTGTCAGTGCAAATGTCTTTAAAAACTGCTGACTTTGATGTAATAGCCGAATCAAGAAGTATACAAGCAATTTTTTTTTTTAAAAACACCCATATTCTGTTCCTGTAAACTTGTGCTAGTAAGGAATATTAAATGCATAGTCTCACTGTCCTTTTGAATTTCAAAGCATCCTTAGGTTTTTTGGTTAACAAATTGTGAATTCTGTGTTTTGGAATAAGGGAGAAGCATAGTGTGCTCAGTCATACGTTTATTCACATGTTATACCCTTAATCCCATTCCAAATAGTGATATTGTCCATATTTTAAAGGGCGTTTAAAAACAACAACACATAAATGTGATTTGTGCTACAACTGCCTGCACATTTAGGTTGAATATTTAAGAGAATATTTATTCATTTGTATATTTATACGCAACAAATCATCTCCTGAAAGGCTATGGTTTATAATAATATTCATATTGTATATAAAAAAGTAATCTCTCTCTCTCTATCACACACATACACATTCAAGTTATCAGGTGTCCTATCTGTCAAATAATCTCTGAAAAATTAGAACATAGAATAATAGAGTTGGAAGGTACCTCAGAGGTCTTCTAGTCCAACCTCCCCTGCTCAGGCAGGAAACCCTATACCATTTCAGACAAATGGTGGTCCAGTCTCTTATTGAACGCCTTCAGAGATGGAACACCTACAACTTCTGAAGCCGAGCTGTTCCTTAGTTCTAGGTTGCTTCTCTCCTTGGTTAGTTTCCACCCATTGCTTCTTGTTGCTCTGGAAAATAGTTTGATTCCCTCGTCTTTGTAGAAACCACTAAAATAGCTTGCCAGCTTCTAAAGCAGTATGAGATATCTTCTGGGAAGGGACTACCACTACATCTGAGCCACCTTAAAAACAGAAACAAAATTAAACCAAAACTCTCCCTGTGCTCAGTTTTCTTATTCCTAATGGTTATAAATCTGAAATGAAATTCATTTGCTAAATGATGGATAGACAACCTTTTCAAAGATCACAATTAAAGTAGACCAGCTCATGTCCCACAATTAGCTAAGCAGAATGGACTGATTTCTCCTTGGGAATATTCCATTATGTTTTGTTATTTTGAATGATGATCAGAATCAAGTCAAAATCTACCTTAATTGACCCTGGGATCATTTGCTGTCCATGCCTCTGGGAGATTTTCCAAAGGAGATAAATGATAAAATAGATGAATCTACTTTCCAGATGTTCAATCATGAAGGACTTTAAATTGGTACCCAAAACCAACTGACATTTTAATATAATAGAAGAGTTGGAAGGGACCTTGCAGGTCTTCTAGTCCAACCTCCTGCCTAGGCAGGAAATCCTACACCATTTCAGACAAATGGCTATCCAACATCTTCTTAAAAACTTCCAGTGTTGGAGCATTCACAACTTCTGGAGGCAAGCTGTTCCACTGATTAATTGTTCTAACTGTCAGGAAATTTCTCCTCAGTTCTAAGTTGCTTCTCTCCTTGATTAGTTTCCACCCATTGCTTCTTGTTCTGCCCTCAGGTGCCTTGGAGAATAGTTTGACTCCCTCTTCTTTGTGGCAACCCCTGAGATATTGGAACACTGCTATCATGTCTCCCCTAGTCCTTCTTTTCATTAAACTAGACGTACCCAGTTCCTACAACCGTTCTTCATATGTTTTAGCCTCCAGTCCCCTAATCATCTTTGTTGCTATTCTCTGCACCCTTTCTAGAATCTCCACGTCTTTTTTACATCTTCTCAATTTCATTGTGGAACAGAAAGACCCACACACATACCCAGAGCCTGTAATGTCTCACTGAAATTCTTTGACGCTTCCCTTAGAATTCTTTCAGATGTTTCTTTTAACCAAGACACTTTGTGTTCAGTTCAAGATTTGCTAGAGGCAAAACTCAGCGGCAATTCTGATTAGCGTCTCCTAAGATCCCTATGTCCAAAAGAGACATAAGAGAAATCTACTTCAGGCCATAGAGATTTCTTTTTTCTCTATAGTGCAGAGCCAGGTAATGAAGCTATGATGTTATATTGATGAACTTAAGAACAGTGGACTAGAAGGCAATTCCAGTTGCAATTGCCTTCTAGTCCACTGTTCTTAAATCTTAAGCTAAACTTTCCCAGTTCACCTCAAACAGAACTGTGACCACACTTCTCAGAAACTCTTTGTCCAACAATAACATTCCTGCCCCTGTCCCCAAGGTACAGATTAGACAGTGTCAGGCCTGCAGAAATATTTTTGTTTGTGTCTTTGGCCTGCCACACTTTCTATTATTCTGCTCTGCATTTTCTATTGTGGGGAAATGGGAGGGGGGATTGTAAGGAGTCACATACGATGTAGTCACAACAAAATTCCTTTCTAGAAAGCCAAGGTCATCCTTTGTCTCTGCACTTCTGCACCTGACTGTAATTGGAGGGGTGGAACTGCCAGCCTGGCAGTGGGAGATTGGACCATGGGATGGACTTGTTAGTTAGTTAGTTAGGTTATTAAATTTGTATACCGCCCTTCTCCCTTGCAGGACTCAGGGCGGTGAACAGGCATCAATAAAACAACAAAGAACATCAATATATAAAATACTTTAAAATGGCAATTAAATTGGGGGGCTGTTCTAAAATCCAAATAAAACTGCTAACTAAAGTCAATTAAAATCAATTAAAAAAACTATGCCAGGCCGGCCGCATGGAATAAATGCATTTTCAAGGCCCAACGGAAGAGGCGTAGGTCAGTGGTCGTACGTAGGTCGGGGGGTAGGTCATTCCAGAGGGCAGGGGCTGCCACAGAGAAGGCTCTCCCCCTGGGGGTCGCCAGCTGACATTGTGGGTGTGGAGGCAATGTCTTGAACTTTCAAGAACTTTCAGGGTGGGGAAAACCGGGAAGCTTTCAGATTTAAGCTTTCCCAGATGTGCCAACATGGCTTTCTTAATAAATTGGAACTTTGAGCAATACTTTGCCTTGGACTCTGATTTAGTTTTGGATGCTATTTGGAACCCTGACAGACAGAGTGACTCAACCTTTTTGGATTCACAATCCTTTGCAGCTGTTAACTTCGTTTTTTTAATTCTGGAACTATTGGGATATTAGATTTTTTTCATAGTAAAGAGCTCACCAAATCGAAGTTCTGAAATAACTACTCCATGATTTCAAAATTGGCAGATTTAGCCTTTCACAAATGATCTTGGATTTCTTCAGCAGGTCACCCAAAGGTTCCACAAGCCAACATTCCCACAATTTTAGACTAGATCACATTTTGTTGTAAGGTGAGATAATCAGTATTCAGGTGCTGGGTTCATTTAAGTGTTGTGACCTGCTGGCAGCAGAGTGAGAAAGTGAGGAGGTTGGGAAGGAAGACGGGCAAGTCCTGAGGGTTGAGGAAACTTCAGATGAGGGCTCTGCATCAGAGACAGAGAGGGAACTAGACAGCAGTGATGCAGAAGAACGTCTAGAGCCTGTTCCCAGTGGGTGCATGTGCAGAGCTGCCAGAAGACAAGAACAACTAAGAAAGCAGGGCCAACTTAAGAGTAAAGCCACACTTTGGGGGTGATTGACCCCTCCCATTAGAAACAAAAGAGGAATGAATGGGGAGTGGGCTTTTTCAGGAAACAATTCGTTCATTCACTTAGTTCAAGTATGGTTTGCCTTGCCCTGCATTGGGAAACTAGTTATCTGGCAGCTCTCCAAATGAGATAATATAATACTAATACTAATACTAATACTAATACTAATACTAATACTAATACTAATACTAATACTAATACTAATACTAATACTAATACTAATACTAATACTAATACTAATACTAATAATAATAATAATAATAATAATAAATTCGAATTTATTAACCGCTCCCTCTCCCCACAGGGACCCGGGGCGGTGCACAGGAGGAACTAAAAAACAATATAAACAATAAATACAAAAATACATACTTTAAAACACAATTAAACAATATTATCCCGTGCTAAAAATAATTAAAAACCCATTTAAAATACATTTGGAATCTATAGACAGAGAGACTATCCAAGGCCGGCCAGTCGAAAGAAATGGGTCTTCAATTTCGTACGGAAGGAGTGGAGGTCAGTGGTCGTTCTGATATCGGGGGGAAGGTCGTTCCAGAGGGCCGGGCCCGCCACAGAGAGAGCCCTTCCCCTGGGCGTCGCCCGCTGACAAAGTCTAGTGGACGGCACCCGGAGAAGTCCCTCTCTGTGGGAGCGAATCGGCCGTGAGGATGTATGGGGCAGGATCCGATCCCGCAGATAGCTAGGTCCCGAGCCATGGAGCGCCTTGAAGATGATAATTAGCACCTTGAAGCGCACCCGGAAGACGACAGGCAGCCAGTGCAGCTCGCGCAAGAGCGGTGTAACGTGGGTAAACCTAGTGGTCCCCATAATTGCTCGCGCGGCTGCATTCTGAACTAACTGAAGCCTCCGGGTGCACCTCAAGGGAAGCCCCATGTAGAGAGAGTTACAATAGTCCAGTCGGGATGTCACGAGGGCATGAGTGACTGTGCGAAGGGCGTCCCGATCCAATAGGGGGCGCAATTGGCGAACCAGGCGAACCTGGTAAAACGCCCTCCTGGCCACGGCTGTCACTTGCTCTTCCATAGACAGCCGGGTATCCAGGAGGACACCCAAATTGCGCGCCCCATCCACAGGGGCAAGATGTTCGCCCCCTATGGCCAGCATTGGAGAGAGCTGGTTGAATCGGGCAGCCGGAAACCACAGCCACTCGGTCTTGGTCGGGTTGAGCCTGAGTCCGTTACTTCCCATCCAGATCCGCACGGCTTCCAGGCACTGGCACATCACTGCTACGGCATCGTTGGGTGGTTTGGGGTAGATATGTACAGCTGGGTGTCATCAGCGTACAGGTGGTACTCTACCCCAAAACCACGGATGATCTCACCCAGCGGCTTCATGTATGCATTAAACAGGAGAGGCGAGAGGACCGACCCCTGAGGCACCCCGCATGTGAGGGATCTTGGGGTCGACCTCTGCTCTCCTGCCCGCATAAATTGCGATCGGCCAGAGAGGTAGGAGGAGAACCACCGTAAAACGGTGCCTCCCACCCCCAACCCCCCCAGCCGATGCAATAGGATACCATGGTCGATGGTATCGAAAGCCGCCGAGAGGTCTAATAGGACCAGGATGGAGGAACATCCCCCATCTCTGGCCCTCCAGAGATCATCTACCAACGCGACCAATGCCGTCTCGGTGCTATGCCCGGGCCGAAAGCCGGACTGGCGCGGATCTAGATATTCAATTTCCTCCAGGTGACGGGGAAACTGTTGTGCCACCACACTCTCAACAACCTTCGCCAAAAAGGGAAGGTTGGAGACTGGACGATAGTTGTTTAAAAGAGCTGGGTCCAAAGAGGGCTTCTTAAGGAGGGGCCTCACCATGGCCTCTTTTAGGGAAGCAGGCAAGGAACCCTCACTTAAGGATGCATTGACAACCTCTTGGAGCCAGCCTCGTGTCACCTCCCAGGATGCCAGTACAAGCCAGGAGGGGCACGGGTCCAATAAACATGTGGTGGCTCGCAGTCGCCCACGTAGCCTGTCCATATCCTCGGAAGTAACGGGGTCAAACTCCTCCCAAACAAGATCTCTCTCGTGGCATCCCACTGGGCCATGAATGGGGGCTAGCTCACTCTGTATCTGAGCGGTTTTCTCCTGCAGAAAAGTCACAAATTCCTCTGCTCTACCCTGTAGCGGGGCTTCCCGCTCCCTCTGTTGGAGGAGGGAGCGGGTCACCCTAAACAGGGCGGCAGGGCGGTTTTCTGCGGATGCTATGAGAGTGGCACAATGGTGACGTTTGGCCACTCTCAGCGCCACAATGTAAGTCCGTAAATGGGCTCTTACCTGTGTCCGGTCAGATTCAGAACGGCTAGACCTCCATCTTCCCTCTAGGCATCTCTTGCGGCGTTTCATCACCCGCAGCTCCTCAGTAAACCAAGGAGCCAGGGTGGTTCGCCGCCGCGAGAGAGGCCGCAAGGGCGCGACCCGATCCAAGGCTCCCACGGCCGCAGTATTCCATGCGGCCGTGAGGTCCTCCATCGGGGCGCGGGTCAGGGATACAGGAAATGGCCCAAGCGCTGTCTGGAACCCATCCGGGTCCATCAAGCGCCTGGGGCGGTACCAGATTGGTAACTCTGGTTCCGCCTCCCCGCGGAGGGGAGCAGCGGTCGGAAAGTCGAGCCAGAGAAGTGAGTGGTCTGACCATGACAAGGGTGTGATGACTATGTCCCCTGTACCCAGATCACTCTTCCATTGGCCTGAGACAAAGATGAGATCCGGCGTATGTCCACCCTCGTGGGTGGGGCCCTGAATTACTTGGGTCAGGTCCATGGCCGTCATGGAAGCCATGAACTCCCGAGCTGCCTCGGATGATTCGCCCAACGATGGCAGGTTAAAGTCCCCCATGACTAAAAGTCTGGGGGTCTCAACTGCCACCGTAGCGATCACCTCCAGGAGCTCGGGCAGGGCTGCTGCTACATAGCGGGGAGCCAGGTATACAACCAGCAAGCCCAACTGCCTCCCTAGGCCCCACTTCACGCAGAAGTGAAGTGGTGCCTGTAGATAAACATTCCTTTGAAAGACTGTTTGCTAAGCCTTGCTGATTGTGAATGAAAGGAATTCACAGTCGCATAAATAAAAGAGGTTCTGCCCGGGACCAAGACTTTGTTTCTTGTTTCTAAGGAAGTCTGGGTTAGAACACTAATCAACTTTTAATATTGCAACACACACAAAAAGCCACTGCCTGGAAACCCAATAAGAGTGTTGATAGGATCCCATAATGCTCATCCCAACAATATGTAAGCATATTCAATCCAAAAGTAATTGCCATAATGCGATATGGGGGGAGAGGGGGATGAAAAACTGTAAGTGGTTTATATCTTTATTAAGATTAATGCAAATAACACAAAAGAGTAACCAACCACTTCTTGAAGTTATAATCAGGCAAGATAGCATTAAAAGAATCCATAAGATTATGGTTGATGCTCCATCTGAGAATGCAGATTGTAGCCTGCACCAGCTCAGTGAATTATTCAGAGAAAAAGTCATGACAGATATAGAGAAAAACCAGCATCCTTCCTATGACACAGAATGTACAAGAATATCAGGAACAGATGTTCACCAAGCTGGGATGTGTCAATTCTCTTTTCTCTTTCTAATTATTCTGTTGCTAATAGAACTTTCAAACATGTAAATCGGGTTTTCTATTTCAGTTCATTTGACTTAATCAACCAAACAACCACCCTTTCTTCATTACATTTCACAATTATATTACAATCATGATAGACTTCAAATGAGCATGTTAAGCCATAACATAAATGCCAACATCAAACGAGAAGGCAAAGCAAAGCAAACCAAATCCTTCCTTCACCTACCTTCCTTCCTTCCTTCCTTCCTTCCTTCCTTCCTTCCTTCCTTCCTTCTTCTTCTTCCTCCCACATGCCCTCCCTCTTTCTTTATCCTTCCTCCCTTTTTCCTTCTCCCCCTCTTCTTTCTTTCTTTCTTTCTTTCTTTCTTTCTTTCTTTTTTTCTTTCTTTCTTTCTTTCTTTCTTTCTTTCTTTCTCTTCCTCCCTCCTTCTCCCCAACTCTTTCCTCATCTATTGACTTTTCTGTAGCTGATCAGTCCAACCCCACAAACTGATGATATTTGCATTTTAACCGATATTAAAGAGCAAAGTTATCTCAGCTCTTTTTTATGTGACTATAAGACATATTTGAAAGGCAATGTGTGAAATAATGGATGGAATTTGAGAAGATCAAATGTTTTTTCATCCTTGGGGCCTTTGCAATAAGACAAAAATAAATGATATGATCTAGCGTTTGGACTTCTTTAGTGCTGTGTCTTAAGTGTAGTTCATCTACCCAGAATGAAGCAAATAGCAATTTATTGCCAGAGTCTCACACAAGATGAAACATTGGAAATTCAAAGAAAAAAAAAGCATTTGCTCTCTCTCCCCGTGCTTTTCTTTTCTTTTTTTACAAAGCTCACCACGTATTTGTTGTCTGTGTCAATAAAAACCCACCCCGCAGAGCTACAACAGGTGTTCTGTTTCAAATTGCCTTCCCAGTTTTGCTGCAGCTGAAATGAAAGGATGTCCCCGGTATAGGAACACAGGACTTCTGGAAATGGAAACCTTCCAAAGCAAAACAAAGTACAGAGACAGAAGGAGTTCCAACCACCGTTTCTAGAAGGGAAAGGAGAAAAGGAGATGGAATGATCAAAACTTCCTTTTCTTTGTGTTGATGGTCTGGGAAGCTTCAAGTTTTAAGAAAGTTTGAAAGAGACTCTGTAGTGGATATCTAGAATAGAATAGAATAGAATAGAATAGAATAGAATAGAATAGAATATTGGAATGAAGAGTAGAATAGAATAATAGAGTAGAGTAGAGTAGAGTAGAGTAGAGTAGAGTAGAGTAGAGTAGAGTAGAGTAGAGTATAGCAGAGCAGAGTAGACTGGACTGGACTGGACTGGACTATTGGAATGAAGAATAGAATAGAATAATAGGATAGAGTAGAGTAGAGTAGAGTAGAGTAGAGTAGAGTAGAGTAGAGTAGAGTGGACTGGACTATTGGAATGAAGAATAGAATAGAATAATAGGATAGAGTAGAGTAGAGTAGAGTAGAGTAGAGTAGAGTAGAGTAGAGTAGAGTAGAGTAGAATAGAATAGAAAAGAAAAGAAAAGAAAAGAAAAGAAAAGAAAAGAAAAGAAAAGAAAAGAAATGGTTATCCAACGTCTTCTTAAAAACCTCCGGTGTTGGAGTATTCACAACTTCTGAACTTCTAGCTGAAATAGAATTTGGGTGGACATATTGTGTGGGGTGGAGCAAATTAAATTACCTCTATTTAAACAGAAATATGTGTGCTTGTGTGTGAAATCTATTCTTAAATCAGGTTCATTTTATTCCAACTATGGATGCTGTATTTGTCCTTCAGCAATTCAGGCAAAAAAGAAGACACAGAAAATTGTCCAGCTGGATTTCTTGCAGCCTAGATATGATGAAGGTAACTTGGCATCTCAGTTCAACTGGTGGAATTATCTGTATATTATAGATAATATACATCTATAAAAATGGCTGTGTTTGTGGGTGTATATGTATGTTCTGGAACACCTTGAGCAATTCTAACCAAACTTGGTACACAGATGACTTACTCTCTAGAAACAAATACTGTGGGGGTAAGACACCTCTAACCCCCCCTTGGGCTGTGTGTTCTGTTAAGATACACCATGTTGTGCCGTAAAAAGACTTCTACTGTACTATCGTAAAATGGCTTCTACTGTACAGCGCAGTGGAGTTGCCATGGTAATGGTTTCACAGTACTCCACAAGGGGACTCCCCCTGGTAAGGGGGAAAATCCAGCATTAGAAATTACATTTGGTCCGGACATTTTCAACAAAATCAGGGCTTTTCCTGTCTAATATAGGATTAGGATAAATAAGTTTGCAAGAAGCAGAAATCTTGTGGCTCAGCTGTCAAAAGGGACAACATTTCAAGGCATTTTAGAGGCTGGTCAGCTTCTGTCGTGATCAATAGTCACTCAATAAATTCAATAAATCAGAAATGAGGAAACTGCTTCTGGATAATCTCTTAGGAGCTTTCCTGAACAAAGTTGCTGATCACGGCGGGTTGAAAACTTGATAACTCCAAAACAGAGCTGTGCACTTTTGCAGTTTCTGTGATAGGTTTCTCACTTGGAATGCTTGTCATCAGGCCACCAATGATTCAAATTAAATGCTTTTCATGCTTGAAGACTATTTCTGTCAGACTGATTTATATCAGACAGAAACATGTTTATGATTCGAAGATAGTTTGAAAAACTTGCAGGAGGCCTATAATTTCTAGGTGAATTGACACAAAAAGGAATGTTTTGCTTTGTAGCAAAATCCAAGGTTTCTCTTGGATTTTTGATGCATCTCTTCCTCCCCGCCCCATAAGGTGTTGGTCATCATCTTCAAAGCGCTCCGTGGCACAGGACCTAGTTATTTGCGAGATCGTATCCTGCCCCATACATCCCTTCGGTCGATTCGCTCCCACAGAGAGGGACTTCTCCGGGTGCCGTCCACTAGGCTATGCCAGCGGGTGACGCCCAGGGGAAGGGCCTTCTCTGTGGCGGGCCCGACCCTCTTGAACGACCTACCCCCAGATATCAGAATGACCATGGACCTCCGCATCTTCCGCCAAAAAGTAAAAACATATTTATTCCATCAGGCCAGTTTGGCCTAGTCGACGCTTCTTGCCCCAGTCTGTTTTTTGCAAATTATGTATTTGGTTTTTAATGGGTTATATTTAATGTTTTAAATTCTTGTACAGGGTGGTTTAAATCGTTTTTAACTTTGTATGTTTTTGTATGTTTTTAGATGGTTTTTTAATTTTCCTGTACACCGCCCCGAGTCCTTCCGGGGAGAGGGGGCAGTTTATAAATGTAATAAATTATTATTATTATTATTATTATTATTATTATTATTATTATTATTATTGTTGTTGTTGTTGTTGTTGTTGTTGTTGTTGTTGTTGTTATTATTATTATTATTATTATTATTATTATTATTATTATTATTATTATTATTATTATTATTATTATTATTTTTGTGCACAATCCCACCACATATGTTTGTATGTTCCAACCACTTTCTTCCACCGCCTACAAATATTGGTATATTTACCATCCATTTGATTTAATTTACGTGGTGTGAGGTACCACCTTCATATCACTTTATAGCCATCTCCCTTAACTGACATGACTGACTAAGTACCATATTTTTTGGAGTATAAGATGTACCTTTTTCCCTAAAAAAAAAGAGGCTGAAATTTTGGGTGTGTCTTATACACTGAATACAGCATTTTTCCCTCCTGAAACCCCGCCCCCTTCACCAAAATGGCTGTGCATAGCCTCTAGGAAGCTTTTAGAGAGCTCCTGGGGGCTGGGGAGGGCAGAAATGAGCCAAAAATGGCCTGTTTTTGCTCAATTTTAGCCCCCCCCCCCAGCCCCCAGAAGCACTCTAAACTTCGTAAAGGCTATCCATGCCCCTTTTTTATGAAAACTGGGCCTATTTTCATGCCGTGTTTTGCTTGTTTTTGGCCTCCCCATCCCCCAGGAACACTCTGCAAGCTCCCTAAAGGCTATTCATGCCTTTTGTTTTTGGAAAAATGGGCCCATTTTAGGGAAAAATGGGCCATTTGAGGGAGGTTTGCAGAGTGCAAAAACTTTTTTTTAAAATTTTCCTCTTCAAAACCTTGCTGTGTCTTATACTCCAGTGCGTCTTATACTCTGAAAAAATACGGTATCTGTCGGTTGGAAACACGTTTGTGAGAATGCTGCTTAAAAATCATATACGGCATTGGTTACTTATCTTCTTAAAGGAAAAAACAAAAAAACTCCACATTTTTTCCTAATGTATACAGCTGAAAAAATTATCTAGAAATCTTAGAAGACCATGTCTCTTAAGCCCACATTTCTAGGATAGCTTATTTTATATTTACATAATGTTGGCCTGAAGGAATCATTTTCAGAACACATTTTCTGTTCGTCTTCAATTCCTCCTTTGAGACACGCCACACCGCACGGTTCTGCGTAGCTAAATGCACAGAGCTCGGTTGCTGTATTTCTGCATGTGTTTGTCTCCATGTGTATGTGTTTGTGTGTACGTGGGTTCTGTCCGCGGTGAGCAAGATGAAAAGAAAGTTTTTAAAGAGCAATCTTCAGATCTATAACACCAAAGTAAAAATCAATAGCTCCTTCTTATGAAAGTCATGCAGGGAATCAGAATGCCAAAATGCCGGGCTTGAACAGATAATATAAATTAGTGTTCTTCATAAAAGAGAAATTCTTTGGAATAGCAGGTTACGAGAGCAGAATCAATATCCTTTTTTTTTTTTCCTGGAGATGACAACTTTTTGAGTTTATAAAGCAAGTTCTATTTCCCGTTACAATTGATCCAATAGTTCAGATTCACATTTTTTTTTTTTTAAATATATTACAGCAGGGGTCCCCAACCTCCGGGCCGCAGACCGGTGCTGGTCCGTGGCTTGATTGTAACTGGGCCGGAGTGAGCCTCGGGTTCCACATGTCCGCCAAACACATGCGCGGCCCACGTGACTCGACTCACCCGCTGGAGGCTCCCACCGGTCCGCGGAATTTTTTTAAATGTGAAACCGGTCCCTGGTGCCAAAATTTATTGATTTATTTCCAATTTATACCCCGCCCTTCTCCTAAAAAAGGACCCAGGGCGGGGTCCTTTTTGGTTGGGGACCCCTGTATTACAGGAAGAATGCATATTCTCACCGCGTGAGGTACTTCAGTGTCTTTAATATGTGAAAACAGATTATATAAGGTTAATATATAATAGGTTGTCTTATGTAAGTTAGCATCCAAACAGTTCATTCTAATTCCAGGATTGCAATATCTGTCTGTTCAGTAACTGGTAGATTGTCAGTTTACCACCAATGGGGAATGGAATGTGGAACATCTGGAAAGCCATAGATTTCTTATCCTTTGATTAACATTATAATCACAAGAGTTTTTCTCCTCTTTCTTTCAATCTTATAGAATGTTCTACTGATGAGAACTAAAACATCAGGCATCTCTTGTCATAAGATGACGTTCCTCAGAGTTGTGTTTTTTGAGATTACCTGATTCCATTGTTAGTTCCTTAAACCCCCATATCTTTAACCTTAAACTGTCCACCGTGCACCTCACACATTTCCTAAGAAGTCCCTAAGGGGTGTGTGCAAAAGCACACCAATGTACCTACCATCTCTGTCCTACAGTCCTCATTGATATGTACTCTTTTTATATGTTCATGGCCATATTATACTTACCGTACTTTTCAGAGTATAAGACACACCTCCCCCCCGCCACTAAAAAGGGTGAAAATTCGGGTATGTCTTATACACTGAATGTAGCCCCGCCCACCCACCAACCCCAAACCTCTGGCCTCTGCCTCCCAGCAATTTACTCCTTGCAGCAAACAGGGGCTTGCAAGGCTGTGTTAGGCTATAGCAATCTCTGCAGCCTGAAACAGCTGATGATCGGGACAAATTGAAAGTAAAACTTGTTGTTTGCTCCACAAGGCAAATTGCTGGGAGGCCAAGGCAGATATTTTTTTCTTGTGCTAATCAGGCTGTTTGCTGCAAGGAGGTAAGTCAATAACTATAAATGCCTAGAGAATATTCACATTATTATTCACATTTTCACATTTTTTTTAAAGACTGCTTTATTATTGTTCTAGACAGCTTAATAAAATGAAAAAGCTTTTTTTTAAATAAATGCTTGATCTGCAGAAGCCTCGTACTATTGCATCTTCTTTTAAATAGCATAGAATAACTATACTTCCAGAAAGCACATCTATTTTAACAGCATCTGTACAAGTATAGTCTGAAATGTAACATTACAAACAGTGTCTATTGTCTGTACTGTTTGCTGTTTGTTGCAAGGAGGGAAATTGTTGGGAGGCAGAGGCAGATATTTTTCCCTTGTTTTCCTCCCCAAAAGCTAGGTGCGTCTTATACTTTGGAGCATCTTATACTCTGAAAAATACGGTATTTTCTATCCATCTATTTGTACCAATCTCATGTGAAAATGTCCATGTCTATACTAGTACCTGTTACCTTGTACATGTTGACAATCAATCAAACAAACAAACAAACAGTGGTTAGAGTGCAGTACTGCAGGCTACTTCTGCTGTCTGCCGGCTGCCTGCAATTTGGCAGTTCGAATCTCACCAGCTCAAGGTTGATTCAGCCTTCCATCCTTCTGAGGTTGGTAAAATGAGGACCCAGATTGTTTTAGCTAACTATTTGTATTTGTTCTTCCCTCGAAGACCTTGATTTTGTATCCTAACACCTTCTGGATATTCTGTCATCAGGCCTCCATTCTTTATCTATTCAGCAATTCCCAATCCCCCTACATTTTTTCCCCTTTCGTGATATATATTTCGGATGCGGTGTCTCATTTGCTCCCACAGTAAGCAGTAAATAAAGGGGCACAGTTGTGTTCCTGCAGGGGGTTGCCTCCTTCTGAATAGCCAGATGGCATTATTTTACACATACGTGCAGAGGGCATTTTCTATCACTATGATTCCAAGTTGGTCCGATGCTGATCTTATATTGTCCACAGAGTCATCATTACTTGTTTTTTATGACTCCTTGCAAGGCGAAGACATTAAACACCGTACTAAAGCTATCGGGGAGTAGGAGTTTACCTTTCTCGGGGGGGGGGGGAAAGGATGTTCTCTTTCTCCATCTCTTACTCCTGGAAAGAAAGATCTCCTGGGCTTCCGTGGGAAAGGAACACTATTCCATTTCCAAAGTGTGCCCCAGGAAATGTATTTTTCCCTGTCCTTTATAAAGTTAGGTAGATTGAAACAGAGAGCTAAAGAAAGATATAGGTCAAAATATTACCGACTATCTGATAACCTGGGTATTTATTTATTCTAATCCTGTATGAGACAGGAAAAGCCCTGATTTTGTTGAAAATGTCCAGACCAAACGTAATTTCTAATGTTGGACTTTCCCCCTTATCAGAGGGGAGTACTGGGGAGTACTGTGAGGTTGTTACCATGACAACTCCACTGCACTGTACAGTAGAAGCAGTATGGTAGAAGCCATTTTATGACACAACAGGATGTATCTTAACAGAACACACACCCTGAGGGGTGTTAGGGGTGTCTTACCCCTACAGTGTATGTATGTATGTATGTATGTATGCATGTATGTATGTATGTATGTATGTATGTATGTACACATGTACACATGTACACACACACACACACACACACACACACAGAAAGAGACAGAGATAGAGAGACAGAGAGACAGACATACATAGAGATAGATAGGTAGGGAGAGAGAGAGAGAGAGAGAGAGATTGGTAGAGATAGATGATAGAGAGAGATATTATATTTATTTACTTGTACAAAAATTGGGGCCATGTTATAAATGCACCATCTCAGAACGAACATTGCAACATCTTTATATTTTTAGTGTGGTTTCTGTAAATATCTTTGGTTGTCTGTAAACAGAAATATTGATAAGGGTGGATTTTCGGTCAAAATTATGATTATAGATGCACAAAAGAATTAGATACTGTTTAAGAGAATCCAACATCTGATTTGGATAGAGAGTCTGCAGTTTGAGGAGGAAAGAAGACTTGCGTTGGCAAATTTATACAGATCTGCAGTATTACTTCTATTGCTACCACCAATCATATATAAGATAATTGGTGACCCAATCTATAGACTGTGAAGTGGCAGGTATGGAAGGAGATTTCCCCACAACTGGCATAGACAGGACAGACAAAAGGGAAATGAGATGTTCCCGAGAGTGCTTACGCTATGTTAGCAATAGCATTTAGACTTATATACCGCTTCACAGTCCTCTCTAAGCAGTTTACAGAGTCAGCCTATTGCCCCCAAACAACCTGGGTCCTCATTTTGCTGACCTTGGAAGAATGGAAGGCTAAGTCATCCTTGTGGAAGACTGAGTCAACCTTCCTTCCTTCCATTATATAGTTTCCCATCCCAGAGTACTAACTCTGGGCAGCTTATAACACTTAGAAACAATATAATAGGAAGGATAGAAGACTGAGTCAACCTTGAGCCTGGTGAGATTCGAACTGCCAAATGAAAGTCAACAGGAGTAGCCTGCAGTCCTGCACTCTAACCACTGGGCCACCACGGCTCTGAAATAGTTTGGATGAAGACATGGGTGGTCTACAGAGAAGAGACAAACATGTCAACATGGCCATTTTGGTTGCATGGTTTTCAGCCACCATTTTGAATTTTTAATCTTCTCGTTTCCTCCCCCAGCAAGTGTTCCTGTAGGCAGATTCCAGGCCTAATCTCATTGTCTACTATGTATTTAACATCTGGTGATGCTTCTTTACCAATTTTATTCTGTTAGGTAAAAGATTAGAAACCTTTTTCTTACTCTGAATCAGTGGTGGGTTTCTGCAGGCTCGCACCTACTCGCGAGAGCCAGTTGGTGAAATTTAGAGAACCGGTGAGAGGGGGTTCCACTGGCGTACCTGGAAGTAAATCTGGCCCGCTGCTGCCAGTGACCCAACGGGAAGGAAAGGAAAGGAAAGGGAAGGGAGGGAGGGAAGGAAGGAAGGAAGGAAGGAAGGAAAGAAAGAAAGAAAGAAAGAAAGAAAGAAAGAAAGAAAGAAAGAAAGAAAGAAAGAAAGAAAGAAAGAAAGAAAGAATTTATCATCACAATTGAGTCCAAAATTTTGGTTGCTAAGCAAGACCATTGTTAAATGAGTTTCACCACATTTTAAAAGGTGGCCACTCCTACCCTGTCACATGACTGCCAAGCCACGCCCACAAAATAGGCCACACCTACAGAGTAGGTTCTAAAAGAATTTGAAACCCACCACTGCTCGGAATGGTCATAATATTGATTCCCAGTTCAGGATCAAACTCTTAGCAATGAGCTGAATTAGCCTGCAATACTGCATTTTAACCACTGTGTTCTCATGGCGCTTTCTACTGCCCCACCACAGTTCCTTAATGGCGATGGAAGATATTGCAGGGAAAGGTCTTAAAGTTTAGATTTGGCCGATAGAAAAAGACACACACTTAAGGAGACTTCCCTTATTTCACCAAAGAAATAGAGAAGAAATACTCCGGAAGGATGGAAGGCGGAGTCAACCTTGAGCCAGTCCGAATCAAACTCCTGGCAGTGAGCAGAATTAGCCAGCAATACTGCATTCTAACCATGGCTCCCCCACGGCTCTTAAGTTAGTCTCAGGAGGGAATGACTCTGAATGTTAGGTTAGGACAGGGGTCTGCAAAGTCGGCTCTTTTAAGACTGGTGGACTTCAACTTCCAGAATTCCCCAGCCAGCTATGCTGGCTGGGGAACTCTGGGAGTTGAAGTCCACCAGTCTTAAAAGAGCCAACTTTACAAACCCCTGGGTTAGGAGATACCAAACCCATGTTTACGTCCATCTCATCCCAGGCCACCATTCCAAACTATTATGTTAGTTTCCCTAACCATATTCCCGAACAAAACACTTTGACAGTCCCTTTGAAGACTTTGGGGCTTTAGAATCTTTCAAAACATCTTGGGGTGCATCTACATTCTCATCTCAGTTTAGCTTGGCATGTCAGTAGAGTGATATTTAATTTAACATCCTGGTCCCCTTGGTGAGCTTCTATAATGTTTAGAATTTCTATCCCACAGGCATTTCGTAAATATATTCCAGCATGATAAACACACACATATGGCGTTTTCTGGCAATTAGGCATGAGAAGGATTTTTTTTTCCGCTATAAAATAATGAACCTGTAATTTTCTTGCTGCTGAGCAAATCTAATTAATACTTTCCTTTTTTAATATTTGGTTCTTTAGGGATATATTACTTAAGTACTTATTGACCCCCCAAAAAAAAGATTACAAATGAGGATTTTTCTGTCTTGCTGTTACTTATTATTATTAATAGCGAAATTTGTATAGTTTCTACTTCTTGGAGGCCAAAAATTATAAATGTAACACAGGTGGGATTCATTTTTTTTACTACCAGTTCTGTGGGCGTGGCTTGGTGGGCGTGGCATGGCAATGTCGGCTGGCGACCCCTAGGGGGAGAGCCTTCTCTGTGGCAGCCCCCGCCCTCTGGAATGACCTACCCACTGACCTATGGACAATCACGGACCTGCGCCTTTTCCGTCGGGCTTTGAAGACTTATTTATTCCGTGTGGCCGGCCTGGCATAGTTTCTAAACTGGCATAGTTTTAAATGTTATAGTTTTATATGGTTTTTAGTAGGGATTTTAACTAGGTTTTAAGACAGGCTCCATTATTTAATGTATTTTTAAGAGTTTCTATGTTTTTATTCGTGTTTTTACTGCTGCCTGTACGCCACCCTGAGTCCCGGAAGGGAGAAGGGCGGTATAGAAATTTAAATAATAAATAAATAAATGGCTTGATGGGTGTGGCTTGGTGGGCATGGCAGGGGAAGGATACTGTAAAATCTCCATTCCCTCTCCACTCCAGGGAAAGGTTACTTTCCCCATTTCCTCCCGATCAGCTGGGACTCGGGAGGCAGAGAATAGAGGGGATGGGACCAGTCAGGCATTTACCAGTTCTCTGAACTACTCAGCATTTCTGCTACTGGTTCTCCAGAACTGCTCAGAACCTGCTGAATACCACCTCCGATGTAAGACTGTAACACTGATTGTCTATGGAGATTCTCAGTCATCCAAGTCACATCCCAAAGAGGCCTTTTCAAAAGGCAACCGGACTTTCTTTTGCTTGAATAAGTTTGGCCTCTCATCCAAGAAGCTTCTTCAGTTCTGATTGAATCGGTGGAAGATGGAAGGATTTATATCCCTTGCAGTTATCTGGTTCATTAGCATTCTATAACACTGATGGTTCAGCGAAAGCTGAAACGACTGTTTTCGACTGGAGAAAGGAAATATGGACCATAAAATCCGAGAATGAAGGTGGAGCAATTTGAGATTTTGATGTTTTCTAAAAGGTAACAAGGAAAGGAGTACTCGTAAAAGGTTCAGCTCTTTAGAAAAGCAAGCGAAGCTTAAGAAAACAAGATGAATAAAAGGGGCTTTTCTTGTTAAGTGTTCTGAGTCCACAAGTCTAAGCTTTATTTCAAAGTTTATAACTGAGTAAAGAACGGAACGCAGACTAAACAGTTTTGTGACAAAAATGCCAAAAGGTTCCATTTCAAATGAGATACGATGGTTCTATTGGGCAGCAGAGAAGGAAAGATAATGCTTGGAATATTTCTTTAGTATGGTAGGTATAATCCACCTTCTTTATATTAAGCTTTCAGACCAGAGAGAATACAGATGTTACTTTATGAGACATGAGAAATATCTATTTTTACTGTATGTGCCCTGTGTGATGCTTTCACTTATATTGCCCACCAATAGGTAGTTTATTGTTTTGGAGAGTCATCAGACATATGTCTGTGCAGAACTCCTGATGTGCACAGCTGCCCCAAGAGGGGCGAATAGATGACATTTGAAATCTTCTTACAGATCTTCAAGGAAGGATCAAACTAGGCATAAAGTACCACTTTTAAATGTGAACATTCAATGGAATGTTAGCAATAGAGAGAGGTTTATATGGGAAAGTACAAAGAGAAAGTTTTTAAATACCATATTTTTTGGACTATAAGACGCAGCGGGTTATAAGACGCACCATGATTTTGAAGAGATTATTTTTTTAAAAAAGTTTTTGCACTCTGCAAGTCTCCCAAACCCTCTGCAAACCTCATTTTTTGCAAGAAAAAAAAAAAAGTGGGGAGGGGCATGCAGAGAGTTTGGAGGCTTGTAGAGTGCTCCTGGGGGTTGGGGAGGGGGGGCAAAAATGAGCAAAAACAGCCTGTTGTTTGTTTGTTTTTGCTCTCCACAGCCCTCAGGAACACTTTGCAAGCCTCCCAAACCCTCTGCATGTCCATTTTTGCAAAGAGGGTGAGGTTTTGGTAGGCCGAAAATGCTGCATTCAGTGTATAAGACGCACCCAGATTTCCGCCCTCTTTTTTTGAGGGAAAAGGGTGCGTCTTATACTCTGAAAAATACGGTAGCTGATTCCACCCGATCTTTGAAAGTAGTACCTTCTTTGTAAGGAAGCCTTGATTAAGTAAAATGTTTTCCAATCTCCTTGCAATCCCACCAGGATGAAGACTATAAGGCTTGGGGTGAGATGATGTTGCCCCAAGCAATACCTTAGAGTAGCGAGCAAACTTTCTTTTTTGAGAGAGGTGTCATAATCAACTCTCTGAATATTATTGGGGGTCTGAACTAGGTGAAGCCAGGATGAAAAGTGTGTGACGACAAATAATTCACAGAACAATGATAGGGAAAATTCAGAAGAAAAGATACAAAACATATCAAAGGGGGAAAAGGGATTTCAAGAGTAAGGGATAGAAGGGCAAATAAAAAACTGATGAAAAATGGAACACCAAAGAGAGGAAGAGATGAGTTAAGAAAAAATGGTTAGGAAAGGAGGAAGGGAAAAAAGAGATGTGCTAGTAGAAAATGAAATATGTTAAGACTGCTAATGATATATAGTTAAATAAGATAACCAATTACCAATTAAGTAAAATGCTTGTTATATTAAAATTGAATCTGATGATATGTGCTATTTACAGAAATTAGAATAACAAATGGGAATGAAATGATAAAGTTGGTGTATTTTTCTGAAAGGGTTAGACCGCCAAGGTCCCTTCCAACTCTTCTATTCTATTCTATTCTATTCTATTCTATTCTATTCTATTCTATTCTATTCTATTCTATTCTATTCTATTCTATTCTAAATATTACCAATCGGGTTTTTACGATATAAATTTAAACAAGGTACTTTTTAACACAGGGTAAAACATTTAATTTAGTTTTAATTTATTTATAATTTGTTATATGTATATGTTCTTAAATTCCTGTCTCAAGTCTCTTTGGAGAGAGGGGGCGGTCAATAAATCCAAATAAATAAATACATAAATATTCTATTCTATTCTATTCTATTCTATTCTATTCTATTCCATTCCATTCCACTCCACCCCACACCACCCCACCCCACACCACCCTACCCTATCCTATCCTACAATTCAGAACTGTCCTGTTCTGTCCTGTACTCTCCTGTTCTATCCTATCCTATCCTATCCTATCCTATCCTATCCTATTGTTCTATTATATCCTATCCTATCCTATCCTATCCTATCCTATCCTATCCTATTGTTCTATTGTATCCTATCCTTTCCTATCCTATCCTATCCTATTGTTCTATTCTATTCTGTTCTGTTCTGTTCTGTTCTAAAGGTATATTTTTACATTTCTTTCAAACATCGTAACGGTGTAACTCCGTAACACATGAGATATGTGAAGAGTAGTGTTTAAGACGGCTCATTGTCATTTTCTTGCCCAAGTACCCCTCCCAAAAGGTTAACCCCTTAATTCTCTCTTTGGCCCACTTGGAAACAAACAACCAAGAGAGGTCCCTAAGAAACTTATTCTTGCTTCCTGACTCTTTAAAAGCTCTTTATTTTTAAATCTGTCCTTTTCAAATGCAATAACCTTTTTTATTTTAGATTTCCGGAGCTGCAAGAAAACATGCCAGTCCAATATTAAAATCCGACCTTTATTTCTTCAGGGTCTGTCTTTATTCATTCAAAATTCATCAAGGCTGAATTTTGCAGGCTTCGATGTAATGAAGTATATTGTGAACTCCTTATGACTGGAAAAGAAAAAAAAAGAAAAAACTTCAAACGTTTTCCTTCCTCGCCCCCTACTGGCGAAAATAATGATGACGTTTCACCGCAGGAGAAAATAGGTATGGAAGGGTTTTAAACTTTGATAACACTGGTATCCAAACAAACTGGGACATAAAGTAAATAAAGTCTTCTCCAAGAGGGACTCAATGTAGTTTATGCTGGGCTGAATAGTGGAAACGGTCAGAGTAACTGTTAATATTGGGGAAGTAAAGACATTGCTCAGAAGCTCTATTCTGCTTCTGAATTATGCAGCTGGATTCTCACTTAAACCTTTCTTAGCTGACTATCAGCTTTCTTTCAATTCTACTCTTTTGGGGGAAGGGGAGAAAAGTACTAGGCTGGAGGACACACCATCCATGAAAATCTTGGTTTCAACCTTCAGTAGCTTCCAAAGATTGTTATCTCATTACATTTTATCAGTAGGAGAGAGAAATCATGGCGACTAGATTACAGGCTTATAAAATTGGCAGATGATGGGAAGGAAGGGAAGGGGGAAGGAAGGAAGGAAGGAAGGAAGGAAGGAAGGAAGGAAGGAAGGAAGGAAGGAAGGAAGGAAGGAGTTTCAGTGATCCACATTTTCATAAGGGTGATATGCTTGCTTGTACATGCTGTATGAAGTTATGCCAACATTTTCAATAAATGATGATATTATGTCATTGTCATCATCCTTACATTGTCTGAATCTGTAAGCAGCAGGTCCATAAATTGCAAATCGTATCAGGGTTTCAATTCACTGAACGACTAATCAGGGGTCTGCAAAGTTGGCTCTTTTAAGACTGGTGGACATCAACTCCCAGAATTCCCCAGCCAGCTATGCTGGCTGGGGAACTCTGGGAGTTGAAGTCGACTAGTCTTAAAAGAGCCGACTTTGCAGACCCCTGGACTAGCTGGATAGATTTATCTTTCGAGTGTGAAAGACAAATCTCTTAGCACTTTAAATAGGTGTGGATAATCCATTCCATTGTCCTGCCCTCAGTTTCCACATAACAAGTTTGCAATTCAAAAGGATATGGACATCCCAAGCTATTAAACCTTACTCTTAAAGCCATTTATCTATTTATATTGGCTTAAGTAACTGCTGACTCATACACAACACTTTACAGAATAAATATATATACTTTTTACCACAAAGAAAATAATTTTAAAACATGGCAAAAAAAAAAAAAGAATAAGGAGCATCACTCTCACTGAATTTCTACCAACACGATTATTTTATTTCCTCATTCATTTTCTATGCAAGCATTAAGAGTTTCATTGTACAACATATTGGGATTTTGTTGTTGTTGAATAAGTCATAATCTAAAAGCTATTAACATGTTTGATATTGAGTTTTAAACAGTTGCCTATTGCTTAAATATAATAAGGATCTTCAGTTTATTATACCACTCAGTTTTAACCTCAACTTGATTCAACAATAATGGGTAATATTAAAAAGGAATTGTCCTTTTTTGTCTCATGTAATACATTAGATGTTTCTGGAGCTAAAAGACATTAGTTCAGTTTACCAAGTGGTGGGACCAACTATTTAGAAGTCTCTTCCAAGAAGAAATCAGGTAGCTGTGTGTACAGTAGTGGCCAACTTGTGGAAACCTTTTGGGAAAAGTATATTTTTGAGGTTTGATGGCTAATAACACCATTTTCTTTGTAGTAGTACCATAAAATTATATATCAATGGAAAGATAATTTAATCAATAATGTAATGCAACAAGGTTTATCCAATTATCTGTATTCTATAGAAAGTTATAGCCAAATAACCAGAAAAAGGAAGAACAACTTGCTTAGGTTGATATCCACAATTTTGGCCAGTACTGTATGTTGTTTTTTTTTAAATAACTATTAAACAAAGATTGGACTGCCATTTGTCAGAAATTGTGTAGAGACTCCTGCTTGAGCAGGGGGTTGGACTTGATGATCTCTAAGGTCCCTTCCAACTCTGTTAATCTGTTAAACTAGATCACAATTCGCAGCAATTTCACACAGCCATACGGCAGGGGTCTGCAAAGTTGGCTCTTTTAAGACTGGTGGACTTCAACTCCCAGAATTCCCCAGCCAGTTGAAGTCCACCAGTCTTAAAAGAGCCAACTTTGCAGACCCTGCCATACAATACAATACAATACAATAGCAAAGTTGGAAGGGACCTTTTAGGTCTTCTAGTCCAACCCCCTGCGTGGGCAGGAACCTTATACCATTTCAGACAAATGGCTATCTAACATCTTTTTAAAGACTTCCAGGGTTGGGGCATTCATAACTTCTGGAGGCAAGCTGTTCCAGAGGTTAATGGTTCTTACTGTCAGGAAATTTCTCCTTAGTTCTATGTTGCTTCTCTCCTTGATTAGTTTCCACCCCATTGCTTCTTGTCCTGCCCCCAGGTGCCTTGGAGAATAGTTTGACTCCCTCTTCTTTGTGGCACCCTCTGAGATATCGGAACACTGCTATCATGTCTCCCCTGGTCCTTCTCTTCATCAAGCTAGACATACCCAGCTCCTGCAGCCGTTCTTCATATGTCTTAGTCTCCAGTCCCCTAATCATCTTGGTTGCTCTTCTCTGCACTCTTTCCAGAGTCTCCACGTCTTTTCTACATCGTGGCTTGATGTAGACATATGGGGTTGAAGAGTTGAGAAGAGCTTGATGTAGACATACGGGGTTGAAGAGTTGAGAAGAGGCATTTAATGCTGATTTTCCTTTGCCAACCCTTATAAGAATTTCTTTGAAAGGGCTACCATTTCCAAAGCTTCTGTTTATAAAGTTAGATGTTGCATTCAGGTGCTCCTCTGGCACTTTTCATCAGCAAGTGAAAATGTATTCCCCCCCCCCCCCATTAATCTCTCCTGAGTTAATACTAAGAGCTTGTATGTAACACATTGGCACATCCACAATCCTCATTTACAAATTAACGATGAGCAATTTAAAGCAGAGACAGAGACCGAATTTCATCTTTCGGAATGTCCTTTTAAGTGCTCTTTCCTCGTAAAGTGCACATTTTGTCCCCAAACACACATTTCTGAATATGTCTTATCCTAAACATTTTATGTGCATTCTGTTTTTTAATTGCTATGGGTTTTGTCCTGACATAACCATCTTGTCCTTTGGAGGAGAATAAAATGGGTGGAATTATCTTCTTTCCATCCATATATTAGTCCTCAAAGTACGAACTATTTCGTTGACTTCGAAAAGCAGACTTGCAAGAAATCCTTGCGTTTCCCTGAGAGCAATGCAGAAAGTTAGTCACCCCTCTCCTAGAAGAATGAAATACAATAGCAGAGTTGGAAGGGACCTTGGAGGTCATCTAGTCCAACTATCCTGCCTAGGCAGGAAATCCTATAGTATAAGATCTTTAAGAAGATGTTGGATAGCCATTTGTCTGAAATGGTATAGGGCCTATACCATTTCAGACAAATGGCTATCCAACATCTTCTTAAAGACTTCCAGTGTTGGGGCATTCACAACTTCTGATGGCAAGCTGTTCCACTGATTAATTGTTCTAACTGTCAGGAAATAGAAATAGTTTAGGAAATATTAAAAAGGCAGAATATTTCCCTTAAAAGCAGTGGTGGGATTCAAATTTGTTTACTACCGGTTCTGTGGGCATGGCTTGATGGGCATGGCAGGGGAAGGATACTGTAAAATCTCCATTTCCACCCATTCAACTGGGACTCAGGAGGCAGAGAATAGATGGGGCCAGGGTCAGTTAGAGGTGGCATTTACCGGTACTCCAAACTGCTCAAAATTTCCGCTACTGGTTCTCCAGAACTGGTTAGAACCTGCTGAATCCCACCTCTGCCTAAAAGAGAAATGGAAATCTTAAGGGAGTCAGAAACTAAGCCCCTGATCTCTGTCCCCAGCAGATATTTTGATGCCAAACTACAAGACCAGGCCAGCCTATCTACAAGACAAATGTCCACCAACTCCAGGATGATGGGATGAAGACATGACCCCCTCAGGACATAATAGGATTAGCCCTCTACCCATCTAACAGCAGGATTTATGCACTCCCCGTTTTACGGACCTCTTAGGAATGGGGTGAGGTGGACAGTTGAAGGTTGAAACTGTTTGAGGGTGTAACAACAGAGTCAGGTAGAGCATTCCAGGAGTTGACCACTCTGTTGCTGGTCGTCTTTTCTGCAATAGAGTTTGGAGGGGTTTACCTTGAGTTTGCATTGATTGTTTGCCCGTGTATTATTGAGGTTGAAGCTGTTTAAAGTTCTCAATGATACCAGCAAATGCAAGAGGGAAAACAGTTTAGGATAGCATCTTTGTATTCATGTAACATCTTCAGATCTTGTCTATGGAGCTTCTCAATCACCCAGGGTCATGGTTGTCTCAAAGGTGGTTTTTTTTTTCAAAAGGCAACTGGACTTAGTCTTTCTTTGAGGAAAACATTTTGCCTGTCACCCAAGAAGCTTCTTCAGTTCTGAATGAAGAAGCAAAAATATAGACACTTCTTGGATGACAAGGGAAACATCTTCCTCAAGGAAAAACAAAGTCCAGCTGTCTTTTGAAGAAGCACCTTTGAGACATCTTCAGATCTCAGCGCTGAAGATTTCACCTAGTTGGAAAAATGAAACTTCCACAATAAAACAACCAAACTCAAAGAGCACCAAGAACGCCACAATAGTAGATTCTCCTGGTTCTTTTCCCACCCTCTTAAATGTTCATATGCTCTTCTTGATTTCTTTAGTTAGAACCTTGGTGGCGCAGTGGTTGGAGTGCAGTACTGCAGGCTACTTTTGCCGATTGCTGGCTGCCTGCAATTTGGCAGTTCAAATCCCGCCAAGCTCAAGGTTGACTCTACCTTCCATCCTTCTGAGGTGGGTAAAATGAGGACCCAAATTGTTGGGGGGAAATGCTGACTCTGTAAACCGCTTAGAGAGGGCTGTAAAAGTACTGTAAAGCAGTATATAAGTCTAAGTGCTATTGCTATCAAACTCAGAATTTTCTTCTGGGCTTGTAGCATTAGTCCACGGCAACAAATATCCAAGGGTCTGCTGAACCTTTAAAGGCCAATATATTTATTCTTGTTTACATTTGAGTTGATTAAATTTAGGAATTCATTCTTTGTGTATTTGTCTGAATTTTTTTTTTAACTGTCTGATACATTACAGTGTATTTCACCTTTTCCAAATGCCACAGGCTTTTTTAAGTTTTAGATCAAATCAGGAAAATCTATTTACAAGTCTCTGTATTTTTAAAAGCAAGTTGCTGGTTTTGGTGAAGAAATCTCTGCGTATCTAATATTAATTTTCCCTACAGTATCACTGATGCCTTCTTTTTTTTAAAAAAAAAAGAATAATTTTTATTCAACATTTTTTAAACATTAAAATCACAGTTACACTCTTACATCTTTCGTATAAAAATACGTTATTGGTATTTTTCTCTCTCCAATTTTGAATTTTCCATTCTAAGGCCTATCATTTTATACATATACCTCCTTATTTCATAGTTACTCATTTTTATAATATATACAACATTTACATCTCTGTTACTTTCTAAATATATACCATTCCCTTTTATTATTCTCTCTATTTTATTCATTATGCATTAATTTTACATCTCTTTTCTAGCCAATTATACCACCTATTCCATGCTTTATAATACTCTGTTTCCTCTCTATCCCTTAATCCCATCATTAATTTATCCATTTCCACACATTTTAGCACCCTTTTTATGATCTCTGAATTTGAGGGGCTTTTTTCTGTTTCCAATTTTGGCCAAATGAATTTCGGGCTGCAATAGTTACAGTGGCCTTCTTTGTAGTTCTCTGTCATATTAATTTCCACATACTTTGCTTTATTCTTGATCTTCAAGTCTTTCTCTTTAGTTTTTCAACACCGAATTAGGCTGAAGAGGGAAAACTGACCTGCAAGCTATTTTCTATTTATTTCTGTGATTCCTGTTTGAACTCTGGCAATCTGTGAGAAAGGGGCCTATTAAGATATCAGAGGGTGCCACAAAGAAGAGGGAGTCAAACTGTTCTCCAAGGCACCTGGGGACAGGACAAGAAGCAATGGGTGGAAACTAATCAAGGAGAGAAGCAACTTAGAACTAAGGAGAAATTTCCTGACAGTTAGAACAATTAACCTCTGGAACAGCTTGCCTCCAGAAGTTGTGAATGCCCCAACCCTGGAAGTCTTTAAGAAGATGTTAGATAGCCATTTGTCTGAAATGGTATAGGGTTTCCTGCCTATGCAGGGGGTTAGACTAGAAGACCTACAAGGTCCATTCCAACTCTGCTATTGTATTATTGTATTATTGTATTGTTGTATTGTTGTATTATTGTATTATTGTATTATTGTATTATTGTATTATTGTATCATTGTATTATTGTATTATTGTATTATTGTATTATTGTATTATTGTATTATTGTATCATTGTATCATTGTATCATTGTATTATTGTATTATTGTATTATTGTATTATTGTATTATTGTATTATTGTATTATTGTATTATTGTAAGATGGCTAGCACTAAGATGTGAGAAAATAAGTGAGAAAGGGAAGGGATTAAAAAAGGGAAAGAGAGAGAGGGAGACAGAGAGGGAAACAAAAGAAAGGAGAAAGAGAAGGGGAGAGGAGGAATGAAATGGATGAAGAAGCGAAGAGGAAGTAGAAGCAGCTATATGGTTGTGAGAGTCAGAAAAGAGAAATGGTTGTTTTTAAGAAGTCACATTAAGAATGTGGCTGCTTGAATAAAATAACAACCCACCATTACGAGCTATGGAAACAAATAGAACCCTAGCTAAGATTTTCTATGACTACTGAAAAATGTTTAATAAGTAGTAATGCACCATCTCACTACAGTCAGTGGTGGATTTCTACCAGTTCAGCCCAGTTTGGCCAAACCAGTAATGGTTTGGCGACCTGGGTCACTGGAGCCGGCAGCGACCCAGACCTGACATGCCACCGAACAGGCTCTCCTTCGGCGGCGCCATCTTGTTTTTTGGTTCTGCGCATGCGCAGAACAATTTTCACTGCAGAAATTTTGTGGGTTTTTTTTCATTGTTAACATTTTGCGCATGCGCAGAACTGTTTATGAGCAAATGTGCACTTGTGCGGATCATGTGTCTGGTG
This sequence comes from Rhabdophis nuchalis, assembly GCA_039707465.1. Taxonomy (NCBI): domain Eukaryota; kingdom Metazoa; phylum Chordata; class Lepidosauria; order Squamata; family Natricidae; genus Rhabdophis; species Rhabdophis nuchalis. The sequence continues at coordinate 11,127,464 of CM077651.1, read as the reverse complement.
TGTGTGTGAGAACACAATTTTTTTTTGTGTGCACCAAACCGGCAGCAATGTCAGGAGCAACCCATGACTGACTATAGTCCACCCCTTGTGAATTCTGATGAAGTGTCTGAGATAACGGACATATTTCTTCAAGTTTGTGTAAAACATGAAGTTATGGCTTGCTTAACTAGAGAATGATCTCACAATGAATTACCTACAATTCTTCAGAGTTAAACTTCAATTTGTATACATAAGTTATTGTTGGATGCCAAAGTTGCATGGACCAAGCCAGATTGATTGATGTATTGATTGAGTCAGTATCAACTCATACTGATAGATTTTCTCCTTGACAATCTGTCCTTAAGATGGTCTTGCCATATCAAGCCAATGAAATTAGACAAAAACCTTAAGGATTTATAATGATATTTTGCCCTATTTATAAAGCTAAATGGGATTAGCCCTTTTTAACACTAGCATTCCATAAACTAGGATTACAAAGCAGACTAAGAAGTTTTGTTTTTTTTAATCCCAGAAGAAAACAAAAGGAAAACTACTTCTGTATTATTGCCAAAAGTGCAAGAATGGATAGCTGAAGTTCCAGAAATTCAACCTAAAATTACCTTTTTAATTAGAATGTTGATATGATGATTTCCCTTGTATTTAATACTTTCAAAGTGTAAGTTATACATGCTAATACAACCTGGGCCCTCTCCTTTCTAACAATCTTCAACATCTTCTATTACATTTATATTATTTTACAAGTTTTCACTTTCTTTCATTTTTTAAAGAGTGTTAGAAATTTAGAGAAGATATACCTGAGAACAAAATACGCTATGCAAAATTTAGACAAAGTATATCAAGGCTTTATTATACCTTTCTGACTGTTGCCTACATTTTACATCATTATGTCTCTCCCTCAAATCTGTCCATTTTGCTGTCTCTCACACACACTGAGACACACAAATGTCTGCCTCACAAACACAAACACAAGTACACACACATACAGATTTCTCTCACACACACAAACATAGGGACACAGAAATATCTATCAAATTCTGAAACAAATTCCAAAATTTTTTTAGAGAGATAAGAAGGAAGTACTCCTTCTTGTCCAAAAAATTGTACAAAAAAGGAGTTTGGTTCAAGTGGTTAATGCCTGAAGGAATATTGGTCTTTTGGGGGGGGGGGCAGAATTAGAGTTAAAACAATAGGAGAGGCGAAGGCCTTTCTTAAGAAGCACTCCTTACTCCTAGGGGACGAAGAAGAGGGAGCGGGAGGGGCCACGGCTCCACCCATCGGCGGGAAGGAAGAAGAAGAAACAATAGCAAAAAGACAGCTCTCAAAAATGAGTTTACTTTGAAATTTTTACTGTAATTCGTGAAAAGGGATGGTAAGAAAAAACAAAAGATTGAATGTATGAATTATATAATGTGATATATATGTATCTTTTGCCACTTGCTTTTTTTTTTTACATTGTATTTGTATGAAGTATCGGAGGTGACCACCTCCCCCGACATGGAAGCCACTAAAATGTTATTATATACACTACAAACCCCTTGTATATTGTAAAAACCAATAGAAATTGTTTCAAAAAAAAGAAATATCTATCAAATGAATGGAACACACATGCACTCACAAACAAATCTGCCCTCTGTCTGTCTGTCTTTCTCTCTCTCTCTCTCTCTTTTTGTGCCTGTCCATGAACTTCATTCATAAACACTATTTGCTCACCCATCCAAATAATCAATCAGGTGTACCAATCTTATATACAAGGAGATGTTTAAAACACAGATGTCTTCCTCCAAGTTCAAAGAATTAGCATTTAATTTTGTTTTTTTAAGCTTGTACTGCCATCATGTGGATAATTTTATATTACTAAAATAATTACTTTTAAGATACACAAGCACACAGACATAATGAAGGCATATTCAGCAAGTTTAAGCTTTAAGTTTAAGTTTGTTTTTTATACCGCCCTACTCCCGAAGGACTCAGGGTGGTGTACAGCCAATTAAAACAGATATATAAAAGTTAAAAACAGTTTAAAAAGCATATTAAACAATTTGGCCTCTCTTAAAATTAAAAAAAACAAAAACAAATCCCGATTAAAATTAATAAAAAATCATATTTAAAAATTCATTTTTATGCCAGCCCGGCTTGTTGGAAAAAAAGGTTTTGAGAGCACGGCGGAAGGTGCGTAAGTCAGGGATAGTTCTTAATTCCGGGGGCAATTCGTTCCAGAGGACAGGGGCTCCCACGGAGAAGGCTCTCCCCCTGGGTGTCGCCAGTCGACATTATCTAGCTGACGGAACCATGAGGAGACCCTCTCTATGGGAGCGTACTGGCCGGTTGGAGGCTCTCAGTGGCAGAAGGCGATCTCGTAGGTACCCAGGTCCTAAGCCGTGGAGTGAATTTAGGTTGAACTTTCTCTGTGAGCAGAAAGTTATTTGCAGGAAAAAAACAGTTACTGTTTTTGTAGATTGTTCCTCACCTGTCAGATTTTTTTTCTTTTCACTTGTAAAAAAAAAAAATCCTTAAAGTGTAATATGATTCACTTGTAAAATTATTTATATAAGGGTAGAGAACCAAGAAGGAGGTATAATATGTCATGATGGTGTGATGCAGAAGGAGAAATGCTATTTTTTCCTTGCTTATTTATTATAATAGGTGGGGTTTTGAGGAGAAATTAGTACTCACACACAAAGAGATCAACATTATTTGATTTATCAATCATTAGGAAAACAGGTCAATGTCTATTAGTAGCATCTCTTGAAAACTCACATCTAGCCTGATAAATGAAGGCAAATTCTGGATAAATTTAGCATAAAGGAATAAGCAAAATCATTGCACCTCTCCTGGTGCAAAATATAAGTTCTACACTGCAACTTTCTGATAGTTTAAGCTCAGGTGGATTCTTGGCTGAGGAGAATAACAGTGTTGAAAACGACCATGGAGAACTTCTAGTCCAATTCCCTGCTCAAACAGAAGATCCTATATACCAGTGGTGGCGAATCTATGGCACGTGTGCCAGAGGTGGCACTCAGAGCTCTCTCTATGGGCACATGTGCCATCGCCCCATCACCCACAGGGAAAAGAGAGAGAGTAAGGGAGAGAGAGAGAGAGAAAGTGAGAGAGAGAGAGGGAGGGAAAGAGAGAGGAGGAAGAGAGAGGGGGCAAGAAAGATAGAGGGGCGAGGGATCAAAAGGGAGAGGGGAGAGAGAGAAGAAGGGAAAGAGAGAGAGAAAGAGACGGAGGGAGGGGAAGAGAGAGGGGAAGAGAAAGAGAGAGAGAGAAAGAGGGAGGGAAAGAGAGAGGGGGAAGAGAGAGAGAGGGAGAGAGGTGCAATCCCAAAAGAGAGGGAAGACGAGAGCGGGAGGGAAAGAGAAATAATATTTCAAAAGCAGAAAAGTGCATAAATCATGTTTTTCTTAGAACAATTAGCTGAACTCTGTGTTGTTTATCATTATTTTAGGTAGTAAAACCTCATTATTCAGGTTAAATTGCCGTGTTGGCACTTTGCGATAAATAAGTAGGCTTTGGATTGCAGTTTGGGCACTCGGTCTCTAAAAGGTTCACCCTCACTGGTATATACCATTTCCAAAAAAGCGATTGTCCAATCCTTTTTTGTTTTGTTTTGTTTAGAAATCTGCAATGATGGAGCACCCACAATTTCTGGAGGCAAGCCATTCCACTGGCTAATTCTTCTCACTGACAAGAGATTGTCCATAGTTTTAGGGTGCTTCTCTCCTTGATTAGTTTCATCCATAGCTTCTTGTCCTGCTTTCAGATGCTTTGGAGAATAAGTTGATTTCCTCCTCCCCCCCACTTTTTGGAAGATTGCTATCATGTCAGCTCTGGTCCTTCTTTTCAGACTGGACATATCAATTCCTGCAATCTTTCTTCATATGTCTTCATATATTTTATTTTCCAATCCCCTTATTATGAGCCAGGGTGGCGCCATGGTGAGAGTGCAGTACTGCAGGCTACTTCTGCTGACTGCCAGTTACCTGCAATTTGGCAGTTCAAATCTCACCAGGCTCAAGGTTGACTCAGCCTTCTATCCAGGGGTGAAATTCATTTTTTTTTTACTACTGGTTCTGTGGGCGTAGCTTGGTGGGCATAGCAGGGAAAGGATACTGAAAAATCTCCATTCCCACCCCACTCTGGGGCCAACCAGAGGTGGTATTTGCCGGTTCTCAGAACTACTCAAAATTTACGCTACCGGTTCTCCAGAACCTGTCAGAACCTGCTGAATTTCATCCCTGCTTCAGTCCTTTCAAGGTGTGTAAAATGAGGACCCAAATTGTTGGGAATGATGTGCTGGCTCTGTAAACCACTTAGAGAGGGCTGCAAAGCACTATAAAGCAGTATATGCAATACAATACAATAGCACAGTTGGAAGGGACCTTGTAGGTCTTCTAGTCCAACCCCCTCCGTGGGCAGGAACCTTATACCATTTCAGACAAATGGCTATCCAACATCTTTTTAAAGACTTCCAGGGTTGGGGCATTCACAACTTCTGGAGGCAAGCTGTTCCAGAGGTTAATTGTTCTAACTGTCAGGAAATTTCTCCTTAGTTCTAAGTTGCTTCTCTCCTTGATTAGTTTCCACCCATTGCTTCTTGTCCTACACCCAGGTGCCTTGGAGAATAGTTTGGCTCCCTCTTCTTTGTGGCAACCTCTGAGATATCGGAACACTGCTATCATGTCTCCCCTGGTCCTTCTCTTCATCAAACTAGACATACCCAGCTCCTGCAGCCGTTCTTCATATGTTTTAGTCTCCAGTCCCCTAATCATCTTGGTTGCTCTTCTCTGCACTCTTTCCAGAGTCTCCACGTCTTTTCTACATCGTGGCGACCAAAACTGTATGCAGTATTCCAAGTGTGGCCTTACCAAGGCACTATACAGTGGCATTAACACTTCATGTGATCTAGATTCTATCCCTCTGTTTATGCAGCCTAGAACTGTGTTGGCTTTTTTGGCAGCTGCTGCACACTGCTGGCTCAATATAAGTCTAAGTGCTATTGCTATCTTTATTGTTTTTGTCTGCACTCTTTCTAGACTCTCAACATCTTCTCTTTTTAAAAAATATCATGGTGACTAAAATTGAATGCAATATTCCATGTGTGAAAAATGCAAACACCTCCTGTTCCCGCAAGTTATAAAGCTGAGTAAAAAAAGACAACCTGCTTTTTCAGAACTAGGCCAGTTCATCGCAGTCCATGGAGATTCCTTTTTGGGTTTTGAATGAGCGCTTTAGGATTGCAACTGAATGACTTCGATTATATAGTCAGGTTTTGAATTGGAGTTTTTTCCATACTAATTTGTCCTGCGAAATATAGGCAATCTGCTGGCAAAATTATTCTGGCTGCCACTAGAGGGCGGTATTGTAAAAATATAGAGAAAGTCTCAAAATTAAACACTGTTTACATGCTGATGATAAAAATGTGATAATAATTATCAATCATCATTTTTTTTTAGTTCTCTAAAAAAGATGTGATCTGCTTTTCAGAACAGTGTTTAGATTCACATATTAAAATAAGGAAATCATCTGTAGGCATGCTTATTATCTATTTATCTCTAAAGACTAACAAAAGAACCTGGGCATAATTCATAATTTTCTCAACAATCGACTACTCAAACATTTATCTTTGTAGAATAAGATTTTGATATTCAAATACTTTAAGACCTGGAGACAACAAAATAGAAGAGAAAGAACTAGATAAAATGGCAAAATACAAAAGCTTGCAAATAGAAATAGAACAATCGTGGCTAAAGAAAGCATATGTGACATCATGAGTAATAGGTGCTTTGGGTGCAATCCCAAAACATCTGGAGACCCATTTGAACACCACTGGCAATTGACAAAATCACCTTTAGACAATTTCAAAAGGTAGCTTTACTTGGAGAGCCTCCATCTTGGGATGATACCTTTAACACAATCAAATCATATTCTCCTTGGGAAGAATAGAATAGAATAGAATAGAATAGAATAGAATAGAATGTATTGAAATGAAGAGTATTATAGAGTAGAGGAATATAATAGACTAGACTAGATTAGACTAGACTAGAATAGACTAGAATAGAATAGAATAGAATGTATTGGAATGAAGAGTATTATAGAGTAGAGGAATATAATAGACTAGACTAGACTAGACTAGACTAGAATAGAATAGAATAGAATAGAATAGAATAGAATAGAATGTATTGGAATGAAGAGTATTATAGAGTAGAGGAATATAATAGACTAGACTAGACTAGACTAGACTAGACTAGAATAGAATGTATTGGAATGAAGAGTAGGGTAGGGTAGGATAGGATAGGACAGGAAAGAACAGAACAGAACAGAACAGAACAGAATAGAATGTACTGGAATGAAGAGTAGGGTAGGGTAGGGTAGGGTAGGGTAGGGTAGGGTAGGGTAGAGTAGAATGGAATGGAATGGAATGGAATAACAGAGTTGCAAGGGACCTTGTAGGTCTTCTAGTCCAACCCCCTGCTCAGGCAGGAAACCCTACACCATTTCAGACAAATGGTTATCCAATCTCTTCTTAAAAACTTCCAGTGTTGAAGCATTCACAACTTCTGGAGGCAAGCTGTTCCACTGATTAATTGTTTGAATTTTCAGGAAATTTCTCCTTAGTTCTAAGTTGCTTTTCTCCTTGATTAGTTTCCACCCATTGCTTCTTGTCCTGCCTTCGGGTGCCTTGGAGAATGGGTTGAGGCTCTTTGTGGCAGCCTCTGAGATATTGGAACTCTGCTATCATGCTTTCTGGATTTGATTTCCGCTACAAACTCTTGACAATTGTGCTATCACCTAAAGAATAGTGAAACATTGCAGGACAGCAGATAACAAGAACCCAATCAGAACATAAGTCTAGCTACCTGGCCTTGAAAAGAACCAGCTCAGATAAGGAAAAACTTCAGAGTTCTATGTATCTCTTTGTTATTTATAGAGATTCTCAATCATCCAGGTCATGGTTGTCCCAAAGATGCTTTTTCAAGAGACAATTGGACTTCCTGTTTTTTTTCTTTTGAAGACATTTTGCTTCTCATCCAAGAAGCTTCCAATACTTACCCAGAGCTGAAGAAGCTTCTTGGATGAAACATCTTCAAATTAAAAAAAACCCAGAAAGTCCAGTTTCCTCTTGAAAAAGCACCTTTGAGATAGGTCTTTGTTACCATCCAGTGGTGTTTTGGCCTTTTGTGGCCCAGATAAGGTGCTTTTCTTCTTTTTCCCTTTGATCCTTCACAAAGACAAAAAGAGAGCAGACCAGGCCCACAATGATCACCAAGGCTGAAGCTGCTGCACAGCTGATGGGTTGACTCCAGAAGAAGCAGCATACAAAGTATATTTCATTCCATCTTGTATTTTCTTTCGTATCACAGTCCACCAAATGTCACTTCTGCCAAAGTCAGACAACAGTTGGACTCATTGAAGGCATAAGACCTTTTCCGAATCAAGGCCATCACCTTTACAGATCTAAAAAAAATCTGGGCAAACTGTAATAATTGTGCATCAATCTCTACATCTGTATTTCCATTGTCCCTGTATTGATTTTTCACAAGAATAAGCAGATAATTTCCAGTGCAATTAATCATATTTAAACTCCCCAATTATACATGATAATGTACTAATGTATTTATGGAAAGTAATTAATTTCTCTGCTGAAAGTAAATTGAATCATATTAATGTTATGAAGATTAATTTGAATGTGATGTAGTTTCCATTGTTTAAATACTCGCTTGCTGGAATTCGCGCAATGCACAGATGTACACGTCCCCATCTACAACAAGGAGGAGAGCTACAGGTCAATCAGACTCATGCCAATTCCTCAAAGACCTCAGAATGCCTTCTAGGGCACCCAGACTGAGAACATTGCAATAATTACTAGAACTCAACCTGGATTTGTTAAACAACACATCTTTACAGATTGCGGGCATTGTTTTGCTCAGATAACATCTTCATAGATTGTAGGAACGCTAGAGAAGCATCTCATGACACCCCTGATTAATATGCTGCTTACGTCTGGCCTGGATGGCACATTAATTGGATAAATGCAAAGCTGGCTACAAAAATAATAATAATAATCACACACACAAGTAATTTGTAACGCACGCACAGGCTCTCTGCTCTGCAACGTGGCATCATGATTGCAGAATTGAGTAGGACGTTGGAGAAAACAGAAACACACCCACACCCATGCACCCACACACCCACACCCACACCCACACACCAATACACCCCCCCCCACACACACATGTGTGTGTGTGTGTATATAGATTTGTAGATTTTCACAGGTGTAGGTATGCTGGTCTTGTATTCGGGTGTTTTCCCGTTTAAGGTTGAGTTTGTCTTGGCAACATTTCAGCGAGGTCTCACTCTCCATCTTCAGGCTGGCATTTACGGCTTTGGAGCTGCCGTCTTTCTGTAAATCTTGATGGGTAGGGGTTGAGTGCTGGCTTCGTTGGTGTGAATGGCTTTGATTGGCTGTGTAGTTGTATCATGATTGGTAGATTGGTGCTGATTGGGGCTATCTGTGTGTTTGTTCGTCTTGTGTATTGTAACAGCCTGGGTGGCGGGTGGGGCTCATTTGTTGGTTAGTGCTGGTTTCCAGATGTCTGGTAGGTGGGAGGTATCATCATGGTATCATCTGGTAGGCGGGAAATATCATCACATGACCATACCTCCCACTTACCAGACATCTGGAAACCAGCACTAGCCAACAAACGACCCCCACCCAACACCCTGACCATTACAATACAAAAGAACAATGAACACCCAGATAGCACCAATCAACACCAATCTACCAATCATGATACAACTACACAGCCAATCAACCCACTCACACCAACGAAGCCAGCACTCCACTCCCACCCCCCCACCAAGATTTATAGAAAGATGGCTGCCCTGAAGCCGTAAACACCAGCCTGAAAATGGCAAGTGAGACCTCGCTGAAACATTGCCAAGACAATCTCAACCTTACACAGGAAAAGACCCGAAGTGTGAAGCACTGTGAAAAGTTATATAATACAAGAAGACCAGTATATGAAATACAAGAAGACCAGTATGTATGTATGTATGTATGTATGTATGTATGTATGTATGTATGTATGTATGCATGCATGCATGCATGCATGCATGCATGTATGTATATCTCCATAATCTCTCCAAGAAATGGGTTGAAAGTAATGGATTGCACCTGCCCTGGTTCAACTTTGGAGCTTTTCGCTCAGGAAGGACAAATCAAATGCGCATCTACGGGGCTACTGTAACAATAATTGTGCAAAGTGTTTGGAATAGCACTTGATTGCCAACTGGATATGAGTCAGCAGGCAGATGTCTCTGGCAAGGAAATAAATGCAATTTTAGGCTTTATTTGGAAGCACAGCAGATAATATGTTCTCTTTCTTCTTCCTTGATACTCCTCCCTTCCTAATCCTTGAGTATACGGTCCATTTCTAACAACAAGAGACATGCCGACATGGGAAATGAAGAGGAACAACTTGACATTTTGCATTGTGTGTTCTGTTTGACTTGTTTTTTAGGTACAAGCTCTCTGCCACATCCCTAATCCAGGAAATACGTGTGTGCCCTATTGTGTTGCATATGCACCTGTTTTTGTATACAGATGTGATTCAACTCCACCGCATCTGCTCCAAGACAAAAATTTAAAAAATAGAACTAATTTTGTACTCTCAACTTGATATGTTGATATACTGCATCCAATTTTGGTCACCACAATGTAAAAAAGATGTGGAGACTCCAGAAAGAGTGCAGAGAAGAGCAACAAAGATGATTAGGGGACTGGATACATAATACATATGGATAATACATATGAAGAACGGTTGCTCTAATTGAGTGTGAAATGTAGGGTTGACATGACAGCAGGGTTCAGATATCTCAGGGGTTGCCACGAAGAAGAGGGAGTCAAGCTATTCTCCAAAGCATCTGAGGGTAGAACAAGAAGCAATGGGTGGAAACTAATCAAGGAGAGAAGCAACTTAGAACTAAGGAGAAATTTCCTGAAAGTTCAAACAATTAATCAGTGGAACAACTTGCCTCCAGAAGTTGTGAATGCTCCAACACTGGAAGTTTTTAAGAGGAGAAGTCTTTAAAAAGATGTTAGACAGCCATTTGTCTGAAATTGTATAAGGTTCCTGCCCATGCAGGGGGTTGGACTAGAAGACCTACAAGGTCCCTTCCAACTCTGCTATTGTATTGTATTGTATTGAGATTGGATAACCATTTGTCTGAAGTGGTGTAGGGTTTTCTGCCTAAGCAGGGAGTTGGAAGACCTCCAAGGTCCCTTCCAACTCTGTTATTCTATATGTTGGGTCAGGTCAATGGCTGTAATTGTGTTTGGCACAGCCGGACCAGTTCATACTTCCTTCCCAAGGGAAGGTTGGTTGAAGTTCCCCAAAGCTAAAAGTTAGAGAACTCCAACTAGTCGTAGGAGCAATGTTGGAATATAGGTAACAACTCATCAAGTCTCTCTTGCCCAGCTGCACAAAATGTGACTCACATCCCATGATCTATGGCCTGGTACCTCTCCAAGGTCCTTGATCAACAGTTTTTTCTGAACAGGCCAAGATGCAGAATATTTATGCACACAAACACATCTGGACGCTCATGCAAACATGCATACAAAGCAAAATCCTTGCCATTTTATTCTGCTGGAGAATGCCATTTTCCTTCCAATGCCTCAGCCTCCCATTCCCCATTGTCAAGTGGTGGAGCAGTGGTTAGAGTGCAGTATTGCAGGCTAATTCTGCTGACTGCCAGAAGTTTGACTCTCAATAGGCTCAAGGCTGACAGTATGCAGGCCAACTCTGCACCCTAGCCAGGAGTTCAATGCTGACTGGTTACAGATTGACTCAGCCTTCCTTCTTTCTGAAGTCAGTAAAATGAGGACCCAGATTGTTGGGGGCAATAGGCTGACTCTGTAAAATGCTTAGAGAGGGCTGTGAAGCACTGTGAACTGATATATAAGTCTATCGTCAGTCTTGTAGCATTCTTGAACCCTTGAATTTGAGCAACTGGAAGGACCATGGGAATGACACAGGATTGAACCGTTGAAATTGAGCGACTAAATTTATGCACAACTTATCCCTTCTTTGCCTTAAAACTGTGCAGGAACTGATCTGGAAATTAAAAAAAGAAAACTCCATGGCTTATTTAGCATTTTGCCAGTCCCACTTATAAGGCTCGTATGTGTTTTCTTTTAAGCCGTTCGACGCCCGTGCTTCTGAAATTTATATTTTTGATTGAAACAATCTGAGGACCTGGATGAAGATGGACTGTTTACTTGATCTGCAATAGATTAGTAAGATCCCTTGGAGAGCCCAGCACATCTGTGCCTTCAGCTCGATGGCTTGGAGCCACTGTGCTCTTTTCTGCATGACCAACTGACTAATTACTATTCTTCGCCTCTTCCAATCTCTCCAATTAATGCAATGCACAATTGCACAGAGCTACAGAGTCACCCATCATAGTGCAGAATCTGGGCCAAGAATGAGACACCCCTCCCAAACCCCAGCAGCACCTGTTATCCAGCCAAAACATCCAGATGGCATGCTCTGTTCGGGAAGATGCATTCATCTTTCTTAGTTTTGGTTTAAGGTTATGGACACGATTGCCTCCAAGGCAAAAGAGAAAGTATTTCATAAAAGAACGGCACAAATCCTGCTGGTGGATCCATGGCTTACACTGAAAAAAAACACCACCCCAACAACTTCAATTTGTTTATCTAAATCTTTACATCCCGACGAGGCTCATTGTTCTACATTTTTAACCCCGGAGGTATACAAATTGGATTAGCAAGTGATTACAAGGCAAGCTTGGGCAAAATTAGAAGGATTTATACGCAGCTGTAAAATTGAAAAAAAAAAATAACAACAACCTTGAATTGGTTCATGGCGCCATAGTATACATTCCAAATGAAGGGGTCCAATGAATTATTGTTAACAGATTAACAGAGTTGGAAGGGACCTTGCAGGTCATCTAGTCCAACCCCCTGCCCAAGCAGGAGACCCTACATCTGCCTCTACCTAGGATTGAACTCACGACCTCCTGATTGGGAGGCGAGAGTTCCACCTCTAGGCCACAGCGGCAGATCTTAATTGTGCTATGGATTATGTAGAAGCGGAAAATGCCTTTGAGTTAATTCTGTTACAGTTAGTTACATTACAACAACTGTGTTATCAAATATCATATGAGGCTCCATAGACAGGCAGATGGATTCACTAACAGAATACTCATCCTTCACAGATTGGTGTGCGAAAACCGGTCAGATTTTTAGGGATGTATTTGAGCTTTGGTCCTAGATAATCCTTTCCTTTAAAAAAACATAAATAAATGCTGAAATAAATGCTGATGGCTAAAAGCAAGATGAACATTTCCAGCTGTAGCAGTAGCAAAAGCTTGTTTTAAACAGGTGTTTCTTACAGAGTGAGCCAATTTTTTTAATATCAGAAACAAAGCCACAGACAGACAGACAGACAGACAAGGTAATGGTTCCCCTTACATATACGTGCTAATCATTTCCAATTCTAGGGGATGGTGCTCATCTCTGTTTCAAAGCCGAAGAGCCAGCACTGTCCGAAGATGTCTCCATGATCATGTGGCTGACATGACTAAATGCCGAAGGTGCACGGAATGCTGTTACCTTCCCACCAAAAGTGGTTCCACTTTTTCTACTTGCATTATTTTTACATGCTTTCGAACTGCTAGGTTGGCAGAAGCTGAGACAAGTCACGGGAGTTCACTCCATTATGCGGTGCTAGGGATTCAAACCACTGAACTGCCGACCTTCTGATTGACAAGCTCAGAGCCTTAGCCACTGAACAACCATGTTGATAGATAGATAGATAGATAGATAGATAGATAGATAGATAGATAGATAGATAGATGGATGGATGGATGGGTGGGTGGGTGGGTGGGTGGGTGGGTGGGTGGGTGGGTGGGTGGGTGGGTGGGTGGGTGGGTGGATGGATGGATGGATGGATGGAGAATGAGAGAATGAGAAATAGAAAGAGAGAGAATGATAGATGATAGATAGATGATAGATAGATAGATAGATAGATAGATAGATAGATAGATAGATAGATAGATAGATAGATAGATAGATAGATGATATATGGATTTTAGGAAACAAATCTTTCTATAGAAAGAGAGAAGGAATCAGTCTAGAGAGTGAAGGGCTCCCTTTTACTGGTCGTCCTCAACTTACAACAGTTCATTTAATGACCGTTCAAGGTTACAGCAGCACTGAAAAAAAAATGACTTATTCCCAGTTTCACAGTTGTGACCTTTGCAGTATCCCTGTGATTATGGGATCGAAATTCAAATGCCTGGCAACGGGTTCCTATTTATGACCGTTGCAGTGTCCTGTGATCCCTTTTTATGACCTTCCGACAAACAAGGACCCGGTTGCAGTCGTATATCGAGGACTGCCTGTACTGGATAAGCTTCTATCTTTCCGAGCTGTTTTATTTTGGATTCTTGAACCGAGGAGAAGAAGATGAGTTGATGGCTTGAAGATGTCTTTTTCTGCCTCTAGATTTTTTTGAGTTCCCATTGTGCCTGACCACTTAAATTAGGACAACTCGGATTCACATGTGGTTCATAAACAGGTCAATCTAGGCTTTTTAAAGCATTTTCTGGCTGAACAATTGATTTTTCTCTGTTTTGTTTTCTTTCAGTACTGAATCTCTCTTTCTCTCTCTCTCTGGCCCCTATCTGCCCATTAAGGTCTTTCTTCCTTGCTTTAAATAAACCTGCAACTTTGGGTAATTTGCCTTTAAAAAACCCTGATTAGAGGGTGATAGATAGATAGATAGATAGATAGATAGATAGATAGATAGATAGGTAGGTAGGTAGGTAGGTAGGTAGGTAGGTAGGTAGGTAGGTAGGTAGGTAGGTAGATAGATAGATAGATAGATAGATAGATAGATAGATAGATAGATAGATAGATAGATAGATAGATAGATGATAGATAGATAGATAGATAATATATATAGAATGATAAATAATGAGAAATAGAGAGAATGATAGAGAGAATGATGTGATCCCCATCAGAATAGGGTGGCTCAGTGGCTAAGATGCTGAGCTTGTCGATCAGAAAGGTCGCCAGTTCGGCGGTTCGAATCCCTAGCGCCGTGTAACGGAGTGAGCTCCCGTTACTTGTCCCAGCTTCTGTCAACCTAGCAGTTCGAAAGCACGTAAAAAATGTGAGTAGAAAAATAGGGACCACCTTTGGTGGGAAGGTAACAGCGCTCCATGCGCCTTTGGTGTTTAGTCACGCCGGCCACATGACCACGGAGACGTCTTCGGACAGCGCTAGCTCTTTGGCTTTGAAACGGAGATTAGCACCACCCCCTAGTGTCAGGAATGACTAGCACACCTGTGCTATGGAAACCTTTGCATTTTTAATCTCATCAGAAGTAAATTATTTCCCCCAATGAATGGCGTATCAGATCCTGCTTTCTTATGGCAAAAGAAAATAGGCACTTTTTAATATTTATTCGATGTTGGGCAGAAGCAAAAAAAACTCAAGAAAGGGAAAAAATAAATTTTAATGTATGATATCCCGTTTCCTGCTTAACTACCTGGCAAGCGGCAATATAGATCATAACTGCTATTTGTCTTCCTAACCTGATGTAAATAAATAAGTATAATTACCCCTGCTCTTTGCATCATTTGTCACTTTCTGGAGCTATGCCTTAATTACACGGTGGATGGAAATCATAGCCAAGATACATTATCTTGTAATAAAACACCAAAGCAATGAGTAGTTTTTTGAAATGTATGTTAAAAATGCAACACATTCTTTCTTGCTGCTGTCATTATAACTTACAAATATTTGGTTTCGTACAAAACATATATCGTGGGGTTTCACCAGGCTTGAGTAGAGAAAGTTATCAAAGCACATTGCTTTAAGCAAGCCAAGATATTTCGTTTCTTATCTGGGTAGTACATTCTTTTGCTCATTTTAATCCATGTGATGACACTATTTTTATCTACTATTTTCTTATTAGTTGTAAAAGTGTTCTAAGTAGTATACTCCTGGTCAGTCCTTACAGGAATACCTACATCCATAATGAATTCTTGTCTCTCTTAGTTATCTCACCTTGTTTGCTCTTCCTTCCTTCCTTCCTTCCTTCCTTCCTTCCTTCCTTCCTTCCTTCCTTCCTTCCTTCCTTCCTTCCTTCCTTCCCCTTTCCTTCTCTTTCTTTCTTTCTTTCTTTCTTTCTTTCTTTCTCTATCTATCTATCTATCTATCTATCTATCTATCTATCTATCCATCTATCTTTCATCTATCTATCTATCTATTTTCTATTTTCTATCTTCTATATCTATATACCTTTTTTTTCTGTTTATGACCCTGTGATCCCTTGCTTTTTTTGTGTGGTGGTGGTGGTGGGCATGGTGATTGAGTGGAGTTGAGCATTTACTGGCCAGATTCCCTTCCTGACACCTATGTGGAGTTCACAGTAGATATTTTCTATTTGCACCCTGATAAAGAAACATCTGTTGCTGCCTAGGATTAAACTTTCAAACTTCTAATGGGAAGGGAGTGTCTTCACCTCTAGATGACTACGCAACTCTTACATCTATCTGTCTATATCTCTCTATCATCTATAACATCTATGTATCTATGTATCTATGTATCTATGTATCTATCTATCTATCTATCTATCTATCTATCTATCTATCTATCTATCTATCTTCACTCCTTCCCTCTATTATCTATTATCTTCTCTCTCTCTCTCTCTCCCTCCCTCCCTCCCTCCCTCCCTCCCTCCCTCTCTCTCTCTCTCCCTCCGTCCCTCTGTCCCTCCCTCCCTTGAACAGCATCTTGGCTGGAAGCATGAGAAGGTGTTGTGGCCCAGCTGTCTCCGGATGAGCTGCTGACAGACTCTTCTAGCGAAGAGCCCCACGAGTCTACCCTGGAGATGGAGGGAGACCTTGGGTAGTGCTCAGGTTCAGAGCAGGAAGCAGAGAGGCTGGTTGGCTACCAGGAAGCACCTGAGGCATGGAGTATTGGGGAGGATCAGGGGCAGTTTGTCTCTGATGCTAGATTATGCAGGGCTGAGAAATGGAGGCAGCAGTTACGTCAGAGGCAGGCTCGTAGGCCATGATTAGAACCAGGTGGTTGCTGAGTGGCCCCTCCCAAGAGAGCTTATAAGTGAGATGTTGGGAGGGGACATTTGCAGGAAGCAACCGATTCAACTCCAGCCTTCTAGTTGTGTTTGGAATTATCTGGGCTCTTAGCCAAAGTCTTCGCTTACCTCGTATTTAAGCAGTGGCAAGCAGCCAAGCCTGTGTGTGTGGTGTGATTCAGCCTGTGGGACAGAACAGAAGGGCCTGTAAATTGGGCAGACAATTGCTGGAGATATTGATAACTGGATCAGGGTAGGAGTTGGAAGCATGAAAGCTGAGAGTCTACCTTCCTACACAAGTATATAGATTCATAGCTTCCATTGGTGACAAAACATACCACTGGCTCTTTGGCTTCCTTCAACATAACGTATGGTTTAGTATGTGTATAGCAGAACAAAGTAATGCTTTTCAAAAGACAGCAATTCACTGGCTTCCATTTCTCTTCCCGTTTTCTATTCTGAACCCTCCCCCCCCCCCTCATCGTCATCATCATCTACATCATATCTTCTATCAGGAACCATTTTCCTTTCTCGCAACAACTGCTGGAAAATACTTCAGTATAAATAACCGCTCTGAGAAGAGGCTGCCTCTGTTTATCAAGACTGACTAATGACAATGCCATAAAAACGTTCGGACTCAAGGTAGATTTATTATTAAGCCGTATATTTTCTTACATTCCCCTTTCCACAAACTCTCCATCTCAGAAGGGCATTTATCATCAAGCAGATGGCAAAACTCTCTGATTAGTTATTTTACTGCGTGGATTTTTGCTTCTAGATTTAAAGGGGGGGGGGGAGAAAACCCCTAAAAGGATAGAAACAATTAGTCTACCCATTATTTTGTGGTCAGGTAATAGCCAGGAACTGGGGAATTTCTGTCTAATAGCAGACAAATTGATGAGAAGCAAAACCTTGAATTATACAAGGCGTGCATTCTTTACTGAAAGGCGCTGTCCTTAAATTAGCAATCTACAGAACAAAGTCCCAAGGGATTCCCAGAATTTTTTGCACCCTACACAAAATAAATTATCCAAGTGTAGAAGTTTCAGTTTAGAAGAAGCAACTATATTAGTTGGATGTAGTGCAGAAGTCCTTGGAACCTAAGGAGAAAAAAAAACATTTCTCCTTGTAGCACATACCATTATGGGTGCTCCATCACTGGAGGCTTTTAAGAAGACACTGGACAGCCATTTGCCTGGAATGGGAGAGGGCCTCCTGCTTGAGCAGAGAACTGGACTAGAAGACGTCCAAGGTCCCTCTGCACTGTGTTATCCTGTTAACTAATAGGGTAACCCTTTGTATGTCTACTCAGATATACACAACCAAGTTAATGTCCAGGTGCCTGGAGGCCGTGTGAGTCTGGATGGGGAGAAACAGGCTTTGACTCAACCCGTCCAAGACTGAGTGGCTGTGGCTTCCGGCGTCACAATATAGCCAGTTGGTGCCAGCTCTGGCTATTGGGGGCGAGTCATTGGCCCCCACAGAGAGGGCTCGCAACTTGGGCATCATCCTGGACTCTCGGCTGTCTCTAGAAGACCATATGACAGCCGTGGCCAGGGGGGCTTTTTATCACGTCCGCCTAATACGACAGTTGCGCCCCTTTCTGGATCATGACGCTTTATGCACGGCCATTCAAGCCCTCGTCATCTCCCGCCTGGACTACGGCAACGCTCTCTACATGGGGCTTCCCTTGAAGTGCACCCGGAGGCTACAGTTAGTTCAGAATGCAGCCACGTGGGGGATTCTGGGAGCCTCCAGATGCTCCCATGTGACACCTCTCCTGCGCGAGCTGCACTGGCTACCTGTGGCTTTCCGGGTGCGCTTCAAGGTACTAGTAACCACCTTTAAAGCGCTCCATGGCAAAGGACCTGGTTATCTTCAAGACCCCCTCCTGTTACCAAATACCTTCCACCGACCAGTTCGCTCCCACAGAGAGGGCCTCCTGAGGGTGCCGTCAGCTAAACAATGTCGGCTGGCAACCCCCAGGGGGAGACCCTTCTCTGTGGCAGCCCCTGCCCTCTGGAATGACCTACCCCCTGACCTACGGACGATCACCGACCTACGCCTTTTCCGTCGGGCCCTGAAGACCTATTTATTTCGTGCTGCTGGCTGTTGTAGTTTTTAAATTGATTTTAGTAGGGGTTTTTAATTTGGCAGGCCAATTTATTTAATTATATCTTAACATTTGATCTTAACTTTTATATTACTCATTTTTACTGTTGGCTGTACACCGCCCTGAGTCCCGAAAGGGAGATAGGGCGATATCTAAATGCAATAAATCTTAAATCTTAATTCCAAATATGGCTTTCAGAAGGGCAGCCTAATAGTCTATTCATATAAAACATGATATTAATAGCAACTTGCAGCTTGGAAGCTTGGACAGATGTTTCCAATAACTCATTTTTGGTCTAGAGTCTCCATAGGATGATTACTATAATTGTGAATGATATTTCCAATGACTAGATGAAAAATTCTACTAGCTGTGTAGGTCGGATTATTTCAAACAGGTGCTCCCATTGTTAGTACTAAATATGACAATTAGGGATATTTATAGATTTAGCCCAATTTAAATTAGATGTAACTAATCTTTTTTGGCACCTCGGAAGTACGGCAAGGGGAAAAAACATTTGGATTTATTTAAAGCAATTTTAAAATACATAATCTAACTTTCAAAAGGCAGAGAGAATTTATTTTTAAAAATAGCTCTGTGGTATTCAGCATACAAAAAAAAAATGGATAACTTCTCGATGCTGTGAAGTTCTATGTCCTTTTGTTCCACGATAGAAAAATTCAGTGTTGTATTCTCAGTTACAGCTCAGTGTTCTGACAAGCAAGACACTTAAGAGCATTACTATTCAAAATTCCGGGCAGAAGTGAATGGATGTACAAGCTAATCCTCAATCAAGTGTCTCATTAATTTCTTTTTAAAGTAGAGGGAGTATTAGAGAATAAAACATAATTCCAACAACAGAGTTGGAAGGGACCTTGGAGGTCTTCTAGTCCAACCCCCTGCTCAGGCAGGAAACCCTACACCATTTCAGACAAATGGTTGTCCAATCTCTTCTTTAAAACTTCCAGTGTTGGAGCATTCACATCTTCTGGAGGCAAGAGGCTTGGGATAAGACACGGATCGGATTTTACTTTCATCAACTTTTTAGCATACAAATGGTCATTTCTCATTCACTGCTAACATTGTCAAGATTCGGGTTAATTTCAGAGTTCCAAGTGACACCCATAACGAAAGAAGACTCCGTGGCTTGAGTTTCCGGTCTAAGGGATGTATGGGGCAGGAGATGGTCTCACATGTAACTAGGTCCCGAGCCATGGAGCGCTTTGAAGATGGTCGTCAAAACCTTGAAGTGCACCCGAAAGACTACAGCAAGCCAGTGCAGCTCGCGCAGGATAGGTGTTATATGGGAGCGTCTAGGTGCTCCCGTAATCACCCACGCGGCTGCATTCTGGACTAACTGTAGCTTTCGAGTGCACCTCAAGGGAAGCTCCATGTAGGGGCTTCTAACACATATAATCCCCCCTCCCATTTCCCCACAACAGTAAATGTGGGAGGTCTGAAGGCCCAATGCAAAAGATGGCTTCCAGGCCTGGCAAACATTTTTTCTCTCTCATTTTTCCCCCCTCAGTGATTTACATGGCATCATCTCCCAGTGTGGAAAATTGAAACAAATAGCATGTAATGGCACAGGCAGAATTCCCCACTCCTTTTTGGTAATATCTTAGACTGTTCTTCCCATATTATATTCCTGCTGTGACAGCTACAGCTGAACCTAATGCTTTTTTCTGAGGGAAATGGAAATAGGCCATCTTTATTTTTTTTATTTTTTTAATGATGTGACAGCTTAAATGTATTTCCCAACTACAAAGTTGAATTTTCAAGGTAGGAGGAAGAGACCGATCAGGCCTAGGTAGAAGAAAAATTGGAGATATCATGTCAGTGGTATAAACGGAAAATTCTGCACCAAGAACCTCTAAGCTGCCTATAATTACTTGACATGAAACTGGATTTTTTAGTCCAATTTCACTCCATATACAGCTTTAGAATTTGAAAAAGACACTGTTAAAGTTGTTTTTTTTTAAAAAAAATTTTTTTTATTGGTTTTACGTTATAGAAAAGTAAAGGGGTATACAGTGGAACCTCGGTTCACGAACGCCTCTGTTCACGACCAACTCGGTTCACGAACAGAAAAGTTCCTCAAAATGTGCTTTGGTTCACGAACTCTGCTTCGGTTCACAAACAGGAACCGCGGCCATTTTTAATGTATTCCTGGCTGTCACATGGTTGTGACTTCCTGTAGGAAGATCGTAGAGAGAAGAAAATACAGAAAAAAGCCCCAGCACGCACACTGTGAGTACTTTCAGTGACTTTTTTTTGATTTTTGTTATGCTTTTAGCATATGGAAAACTGTGCCTCGGTTCACGAACAATTCGGTTCGCGACCAGAGTCAGTTCACGAATTAAGTTCGTGAACCGAGGTACCACTGTATAGGGTTCATAGAAAATATTTTGGAGCTTCCATGTCAGGGTTGGTGGTGGCACCCGGGTCTTCGTACAAAATATCATTAATAAAATGTTGGTTAGAGATACATATATATCACATTTTAAAGTTCATACATTCAATCTTTGTTTCATATTAACATCCGTTTCAGGAATTACAGCAATTAAACTTATTTATGGATCTGAGTCTCTTTGCTATTATGTCTTCTTCCTCCCGTGGGTGGGGCCATGGCCCCTCCCATCCCGTCTTGTTCATCTCCCAGGATAGAGGCGTGTTTTTTGAGAAAGGCCTCCGCCTCTCCTAATGTTTTGATTCTAGTTCTGCCTCCATCCCAGAATACCAACATTCCTTCAGGCATTAACCATTTGAACCAGATTCCGTTTTTATATAATTTTTTGGGCAAGAAGGAGTACTTCCTCCTTGTTTCTCTCGGTTAAAATTATTTTTTATTCCTATCAATGAGAAGTGATACAGAGATAATAATATATCCATGATGGCAAACCTATGGCACGCAAAAGACATGTCGCCTGGCACATGCAGCCTTGCCTGTTTATCTTCCGGGTTTCTAGTGCGCATGTGCACACAACAATCAGCTGTCCTTCGCACACACGGCACTGTCGAAAACTAGCCTGCGCATGTGTGCCGAGCCAGCTAATGGTCAGGTGTGCATGCGCACTAGAATCTGGAAGTTCGGCTTTTCCGGGGCACGATCCCTTTGCGCGCAGCAGTGCTGAAAACTGGTCTGCACATGCGCACCGGCCAGCTGATCGTTGAGTGTGCATGCATGCTATATCCCGGAGGTTCAGCTTTTCCAGAGTGCAGCCCTGACAAGTGTGCTCACATGGGTGCGACGTTTCCGCATGACCTTTTTGGCAATCAGTGTTGTAAAGGTTCACCATCATTGTAATATATTATCAAATATGCACATAGGTATTAAGGAAAATCTATATAAATAAAAATGTAACAAGAGTTTGTTCAAAACCGCTAATCTCCGAAAGTACTGCACCGATCGCTTCCAAATTTTCACACAACGTTCCTTTGAAATAGAGCACCAATGATATATATAGAGAGAGAGATTGTGTAGATGTCACACCTGTGCCAGGGACATGCAATGGAAATGTAAAAAAGGTAGGTAGATGGATACAGAGAGAGCAGTGGGCCACAGGTATTACGTCATCCTTTATGACATAAAATACTCTGTCCATAAGATTCAAGGAGAAATACAGTAGGTAGGTAGGTAGAGGGATAGAGAGAGGGAGAAATACAGTAGGTAGGTAGGTAGAGGGAGAGAGAGGGAGAGGGAGAAATACAGTAGTAGGTAGGTAGGTAGAGAGATAGAAAGAGGGAGAAATACAGTAGGTAGGTAGGTAGAAGGAGAGAGAGAAATACAGTAGGTAGGTAGGTAGGTAGGTAGGTAGAGTGATAGAGAGAAGGAGAAATACAGTAGGTAGGTAGGTAGGTAGGTAGGTAGGTAGGTAGGTAGGTAGGTAGGTAGGTAGAGGGATAGAGAGGAAGAGGGAGAAATATAGTAGGTAGGTAGGTTGGGGGTTCTTCGGTGGTTGTGTGTACGTGTTTGTGTGTGCAGGTGTAGATCTACACACAGATTGGTTGGCCATTTAACCAGACTGGGCCACAGCAACATGTGGCCGGGAACAGCTAGTATGAAATAAAATGATTCCTTGCTTACGCTGTGTATTATTGAATTTTCTAGAATGTTTGTGATGCTGTATCAGTCATACCTGAAATGCTATGAACAGTGTTATTTCCCAGAAGGAAGAAAAAAAATCACAACCAGATTTCGTGTAATTTAACTTTGTGAGGCTGCTGCAAATGAAGTGAAAAATATTGTTGGCAAATTAGAGTTGTGGGTATAAATAGGTTCACTGCAGTCGAGCAACAGAAGAGATTCCCACCTTGGCGTATCATTAGAAGGTGAAAATTCAGTACTACGTTGGAAAACGGAGGCGTAAATGCCTATGTAAAAAGATTTTGGCACGATTCACAGTTGAAAGTTACACTCTTTTGTCCTGTCCCCAAGAGAACGGAGCTAATATAATCATAGTCCCTCCAGCACATAAGAGAGTGTGGAACTGAAGAAAAATGTGACTTATTTTGTTTTAATGTGATAGTACGTTGCTATGATAACAGCATCATGTGAACATAGGTATTGAGTTAGGTGTATAAACTCTTTAACAAATACCCAGTATTAGCAAACATGGAAATCATTTAATGTAGTTTTAATCATTCAACTCTTGGTGACTTTACAGACAAAGGCTTTTCATGCTACTCTGTCAAGTACATCTTTTTTCCCATTGTTTTTTCAATGATTTGAAAGAACAAGTCCTTGTATTTGTATTTGATCATTGCATTGTATCATCAATAGATTCTCAATATAAAAAAGACTGGGATGGATAATTAATGTTCTCAACCTACTCCCATAGTCACTCATTCTTCTGACCTAGGCTTCCCAAGAGCATGAAATAAACTCCTTGTCCTGAGAAAAAGCCCTTTTATTAATTTACTGTGAATTCTGGTCAGCAAAGTCTCTCAAGGGGGATTTACAGTCACAGACCTTATCTGGCTTTGAGAGCTGCCAGGTCGATATCTGCAAAACTTGGCAAGGAGTTTCAGAAACTCATGAACCAATTAAGCAAGTTTCCTGCAAACTCCACTCCCCTTTTGCTCCTCTTTTATTTCCTCTGAGAGGAGCCATTCATCATCCACCCGTGGCCTTACTCCCTGGTTGACCCCTGTTCTTTAGCTGTTTCCTTTGTCTGACAACTCTGCACATGTGCACACTGGGAACAGGCTCCAGCTGTTCATCTGCCTCACTGATGTCTGACTCTGAAGGAAGCTGATAACTGTCAGATGGCCCTGGCCCCATCTCTGCCTCTGTCACAGAGCCTTCATCACCCCAGACTCCAGGACTGGCCCGTTTTCCTCCCCAACCTCTTCACTCTCCGAATCTGCTGCCAACTCATTTTTATCATCCACCTTCTTACT
The DNA here is from genome assembly GCA_039707465.1 of Rhabdophis nuchalis. NCBI lineage: Eukaryota > Metazoa > Chordata > Lepidosauria > Squamata > Natricidae > Rhabdophis > Rhabdophis nuchalis. The sequence continues at coordinate 11,103,812 of CM077651.1, read as the reverse complement.
TTTGCTGATCAAATGTTTGATAATGATAAAGGTGAAACTTTCCCTGCCATTCGTGTCCGGCTCTAGAGCATGGTGCTCATCTCCATTTCTTGGCCAAGGGAACCAGCGTTGTCTAAAGGCAGTTTCCATGGTCATGTGGCCAACACCAAAGGTGTATAAACAGAATTCTTTTACCTTCCCACCAAGGCTTCTCAACCTTTGAGATAACAACTCACCTTTCCAGCTGATTCACGGAAAGGGTCAAAAGAGACCAGATCACAACAAGGGTTATAATTGTCTTCTCGCATTTGCATGCTTTTGGACTGCTAGGTGAGCAGGAGCTAGAGCAAGTAACGGGAGCTCGCCCCATTGCACAGGGTTTGGGTCATGAACCCAGCCTGTCAGTTCTACAGCTGACAAGCTCAGCTTCTCTAACCATTGAGCCATCACAGTAACAGAAAAAAAAGCTTGATATACCATTCCACTTATAGCAGGGATGTCCAAACTTGGGAACTTTAAGACTTGTGGACTTCAACTCTCAGAATTCCCCAGCCAGCTATGCTGGCTGGGGAATTCTGGGAGTTGAAGTCCACAAGTCTTAAAGTTCCCAAGTTTGGACACCCCTGACTTATAGCAATAGCCCTTAGACTTATATACTCCTTCACAGCACTCTCTAAGCAGTTTACCGAGTCAGCCTATTGCCTCCAACCATCTGGTCCACATTGTATTGACCTCAGAAGGATGGGAGTCTGAGACAATAGCAATAGCACTTAGATTACATACCACTTCACAGTGCTTTTACAGCCCTCTCTAAGCGGTTTACAGACTCCCCCCAACAATCTGGGTCCTCATTTTACGGACCTGGGAGGATGGAAGGCTGAGTCAACCTTGAGCCTGGTGAGATTCGAACTGCCAAACTTCTGACAGTCAGCAGAAGTAGCCTGCAGTACTGCATTCTAACCACTGCACCACTACGTCTGATTATTCCTTATGCCATGTTCTCTTTCCCTTCTCTCTTTTCATACATTTGAATGCCTCCTTATTCAATTGTTCTCATCCACCAGGTAAACATATGGGTGCCATGCCAGGATTGGAGTTAAAGCAAATCCATATTTTCTTGTGGAAATGCCTGGAATGCAAAAATTCAGGGGTCAATTACTTCTTCATTAAAAGAAAAGGAGAAGAAGCTTACTTAAATGTTTTTTTCAGAGATTCCTTTATAAGATTCTTTTTGCCTCCAATTCTGGAAAACACACATTGCTATGGATTTATTTTTTTTTAAAAAAAAATCTAATCATGGCCAAACATTTCCTGATGCTGAAATCCAATACATCTTTCTTAACCATTTTCCAATGAGGTAATGGCCAGAATATTTTATTTGAAATCCATAAATAATGGGCTTCACTTAGATGCAGTCAGCAAGAATTATTTGCTGCTAAGTATAATGAATGCACCCAAATGTTACATTTAGCAAACTAGCAAAGTGTGAAGAGTTTTATAGAGAAAAATCAGTCTTAGTGTGTTGATCTTTAACTTGAAAAACTTTACAGTTTAAATTAATAAGGGAGCCAACATTTATAATGATAGGTTTTTAACTGTCCTGGGACTTGAATTCAACTTTGCATGTATCAACTTTTTGTAAGTCTTACTCTATTGATCAGAGGGGCTGTAGATGAGCAATAGCACATAGACTTATATACCACTTCACAGTGCTTTATAGTCCTCTCTAAGCAGTTTACAGAGTCAGCATATTGACCCCAACAATCTGGGTCCTCATTTTATCCCCCTCGGAAGGGTGGAAGGCTGAGTCAACCTTGAGCGTGGTGAGATTTCAACTGCCAAATTGCAGGCGGCTGGCAGTCAACAGAAGTAGCCTGCAGTACTACACTTTAACCACTGCCCTACCACAGCTCTTGGTTGGATGATGACTCTAAATTGTGTTTTTTTTTCTGATGATAGTGGCATTCAGCAACAATGTCCATTTAGGTTCTGTATTCTGCAGAACACCATTTCCAATCCAGAAGCGGTCCAAAGATTTGCAATGCTTAACCAATAGAGGTTGCTTTGAAGGAAGATGGTTGGCTGTTCCTTATGGAGCTTCCAGGTTTATTTCAAGGCTGAACATTTCTGAGTTAGCAATATAGCAATAGCCCTTAATTTTATACACCACTTCACAGTGCTTTACAGCCCTCTCTAAGTGGTTTTACAGAGTCAGCATCTTGCCCCCAAGAATCTGGGTCCTCATTTTTCCAGTCTTGGAAAGATGGAAGGCTGAGTCAACCTTGAGCCCATCAGGATAGAACTGATGCAGGAGGTTATAATTGATTAAGTAGTTGCCATTTTATATTAATCCAAGTCATCTCCTTATATTTAACTCATATTATATGGCCACTTTTCAGGCCCAAAAGAAAAGCAGGCTCTCTTTGATATTATCATACTTCTGTGAATGTAGCTCATTCTACTTTTTTTTTTTTGCCTGTATTTTATTTTATGTGTTTTGTAAAATGTGTATAAGATAATAGATATAAGTACATATAAGATTATGGATACATGAAATGAATACAAAAAAAATGGGATTGTTAGGCCAGGGATGGTAGGCACATAGATGTGCTTAGACACACCCCTTACAGGCCTCTTAGGAATGGGGTGAGGTCAACAGTAGACCATCTAAAGTTAAAGTTTTGGGGGTTTGGGGAAGAAACCACAGAGTCAGGAAATGCATTCCAGGCATTGACCACTCTGTTGCTGAAGTTGTATTTTCTGCAATCGAGTTTGGAACGGTTTACCTTAAGTTTCTATCTATTGTGTGCGCATGTATCGTTGTGGTTGAAGCTGAAGTAGTCATTGACAGGTAGAACATTGTAGTAGATAATTTTATGTACTACACTCAAGTCAGACCGAAGGCAGCATAGTTCTAAGTTGTCTAAGCCCAAAATTTCAAGCCTGGTGGGATAAGGCAATCCCACATAACACCTCTCCTGCGTGAGCTGCACTGGCTACCTGTGGCCTTTTGGGTGCGCTTCAAGGTGCTGGCAACCATCTTTAAATCGCTCCATGGCTCGGGGCCTAGCTATATACGAGACTGCCTCCTGCCCCATACATCCCTTTGTCCGATCCACTCCCACAGAGAGGGCCTTCTCCGGGTACCGTCAGCCGGGCAATGCCGGTTGGCGACGCCCAGAGGAAGGGCCTTCTCTGTGGCGGGCCCAGCCCTCTGGAACGACGTACCCCCCGACCTACGCACCACCTCGGACCTCCGCCTCTTCTGCCAGCATCTCAAGACGTATTTATTCCAACAAGCCGGCCTAGCATAACCCCCCGTTTCTGACTTTTATCTGTATAAATTTTAATTCTTAGGGTTTTAAAGGGTTTTTAGTACGGGATTTAATTTAATACTTTTTTAAAATGTATTTTGTATTTTGTATGGTTTTATATTGCCTGTGCACCCCCCTGGGTCCTTACAAGGAGAAGGGCGGGGTATAAATTTAATAAAATAAATAAGGGATTCTGTTGCAAGCAGATGAGTGGAGGACTCTTCTCGTGAAATATCTCTGGACTCGCTCAATTGTATTAATGTCCCATATGCAGTATGGGTTCCAGACAGATGAGCTGTATTCAAGAATTGGTCTGGAAAATGTTTTGTATGCTCTGGTTAGTACTACAGTGTACTTTTCAATTCTGTCCTGTGCCTTCCTTTCTCCCATTCCAAAGTGAATGTTCTTTAGAAACAATAAATCTACAGGGAATTTGTGAGCAATTGTAGACAATCAGTTGGAAGTTGTGTATAACCTTGTCAATAAACTTTACACATATGACCAACTCTCCTTTTCCATTGCTTGACTTAGATGTTTATTTCAATAAGAAACATAAACATTTACCTTGGGATTTCATTTTAGTGACCTAAGCTGACAAATATAGTCCCAGGCCTCTAGGACTTTATAAAATGTGTAGGAACGTCTTCATCAGCAGTAGATTCCATGGCAAAGTAGAGACTTGCAAATACCAATAATGTCACTTTAGTTAAGGTTAATCTTTATCCAGGACTCAAACAAAGATGGAGAAAAGTTTATTTCTTTGGTCAACCAAAAACCCCCCTCAAAATGCAAGCTGCATTGATTCTAGAGCAGGGGTCTGCAAAGTTGGCTCTTTTAAGACTGGTGGACTTCAACTCCCAGAGTTCCCCAGCCAGCATAGCTGGCTGGGGAATTCTGGGAGTTGAAGTCCACCAGTCTTAAAAGAGCCAACTTTGCAGACCCCTGTTCTAGAGCATCAAAGTCAGGGTCGGCCATTGATTTTACACGCAATAAATTTTGATCTCATGCACACACAATCTTTTTTTTTAATCACTTCTTAAACCATATCATCCTGCATTATCAAATACACAGCATAAATTATATAGTGACTTAAATATAGATTATATAAATTCTATAGTGAATTATACAGCACACTAATTGAAAGCATTTTAAAGCTTTCTGTCATACAGTCGGGAAAACATTTTTGGCATTTTAGATCTCTGTGTCAATCATTATTACCACCGGTGTTATTCAATTATTAAGCCCAGATTAATGTACAGGTCTGAGCTATTTATTTTTCTATCTTTATCCAAGCTGCCGATGAAAAGCACCGTGAAGGAAAAGAAGGAATGGAAATGAACTGTTATAAAAAGGCAGAAATTGTTTAAATTAAATCAGCAGTTGTGTTTATTCTCTGTTAAGCTTTCACTACTTACTGTAGAGAGACAGAAAAGGTTCAATTGAATTGGGAGACAAACTTAATTTAGGAATGTTCTGCAGAGGCTGCTAAATTGCATAAGAACACATGAGAATTGAAGTTCTGCTGAGATGAACAATTTAAGTCTCCTGTTCTACTAGGATAAGCAAGTTTGCACTATGTTATAAAACTGCACTTTTGGATGCATATGTATCACAACATACCTACAAAGATCAGAACACTGGGTTAGAGTTCCAAATAGCATCCAAAGGTAAATCAGAGTCCAAGGCAAAGTATTGCTCGAAGTTCCAATGTATTAAGAGAGCCATGTTGGCACATCTGGGAAAACCTGAATCTGAAAGCTTCCGGTTTTCTCTACCTAGTTGAAAGTTCCAGATCTTGCCCCCACACCCACCAGTCCATCACATGGTCCAATCTCCCACTGCCATGCTGGCAGTTTCACCCATCCAATTCTGGTCAGGTGCAGCGGTGCAGAGAAAAAGAATAGCCTTGGCTTTCTAGAAAGAATTTTGTTATGGCTACATAGCATTTAATTCCAAACAATCCCACCTCCCATTTTCCCACAATAGAAAATGCATAGCCACTTTCAGATCCAGAAGAAAAGCCACTTTCAGATCCAGAAGAAAAGATGGCTGCAGGTATGACCCACCACAAATGATGCATTCTACACTATGTAGAAGTGGAAGTTGAACTCCACTTCTAAGCGGGATGGTAAGAATATCAATGGAGAAGACTCTTGAGAATACTATGGGCAACCAATAAAACAAACTGATGGATCATTGAATGAATCAACCTAGTTGTGCTCAGTGGAGGCACAAAGGACTAGACCCAAATCATCTTCCTTTGGACCCAGAGACCTAAGCTTCTGGAGAAGGGTCTACGATCAGGAAAAGTGGAAGGAAAGAGAAGAAGATGATAACCTGCAGCCAGATGGATGCAGTTATGGTGACCATAGATGTATTGGGAGACCTAAATGACCAAGAGGCATGGTGGCACTGTGGTTAGAGTGCAGTACTGGAGGCTACGTCTGCTGATCACCAGCTGCCAGTAGTTTGGCAGATCTCACCAGGCTCATGGTTGACTCATCCTTCCATCCTTCCGAGGTTGGTAAAATGTGGACTCAGATGGTTGGGGACAATATGCTGATTCCGTAAACCACTTAGAGAGGGCTGTAAAGCTCTGTGACTATATAAGTCTAAGTTCTATTGCTATTGCTAAATTAGGAAATATCATAGAGAAGATTTATCTATGCCAAGGGTGTCAAACTCAATTTCATTGAAGGCTGCATCAGGGTTGCACTTGACCTTGGGGGGCTGGGGGAACATGGCCAGGATAGGTGTGGACAGCTGAACATCACTCATGTTGGGGGCACCTCTGTTTTCGCTGGCATAGTGCTTGCAGGAGGCTGTCCCAGCTGAAAACAGAGCTCGGGAAGGCCAAAGGCAGTCCTCCCAAATTCCATTTTCTCTGGGAGAGGCACTGTGGGCCAGCCCTTTGCTATCGCCAGGGCAGTCCCACAGGCCATATCTTACCATCCCACGGGCCAGATCTGGCCCACGGGCTTTGAGTTTGACACCCCTGATCTATGTGATTTGCTAAAAGTGAACACTGACTTCATGGCACATCAATGTATTACAACACAAATGAAGGCATCTTCCTTAGACCGCAGTGGTGTATTTTTAGCCCACTGAAATTATGGAGGCTTTGACCACCTCTCCTATGAGCACTGTTACTTTCATGAATGTGCTGGGTCAATGGTTTCAAAACCATTAGCTGCTCTCTTAGAAGTATTTTTTTTTTTGGATGAAAAGGGATACTTTCTTCTAAGCCTGACAGAAATAGGGAGGGGGAAAAAAAGAATCTCCCCACACCTTTAACGTCTTCATTTGAAATTTCCAGGGACTTAAAAGAATCAATACTTCTCCAGAAAAGGCTGGTCAGTGTGACATATATCTCTAACAATATAACTTTTTTCATTTTATTTAGGATTTTGTGAAATCTAGTTGAATACCTTCAGTTTGACACTTCCATTCCCCCCTCCCCACACACCCATTCTTGGTCTAAAGATGAGTACTTCACTTCAGCACAAATTGACAATAGGATGTTCTGCCCCCCCCCCCAAAGCATCTCTGTAAAAATGAATGGATTCTCATTATCTGTACAAAACAATACACTAAATATTTTAAGGATTGGACAGTCCTGGAATTGCTAGTCTTTCCAAATTTCAGTGATCTTACAACCATTCTCATCTCGTCTTTGAGAGAGATCTTAGCACTCTCTCAGGAGCCACATCGTTGAGAAATTACAATACAAAGTATCTCAAAATATGGTAGTCTTGCAAGATTTGGGGCAATTTGGATGGAAGAATACTGTCAAGGTTTCCGACAGTTGCCCTAATTAAATCATGAGCCTCGAGCCAAGCTTCAAAAGAAATCCAGTCATTTATTAGGACCTTCATGTCGACACATACCCAGGTGAAGGCAGCTCTGACCCCACATAATTTACAGCCACAATCATGACTCTGTCCCTCCCAGATTGTGTCATCAATCACATTTGCCAACGGGACACTATTGCAGGTTGTAGAGACCATTCCCCTCCGGCTGCTTTATGTAACCCTGGGATACAGCCTTGAGAGAGATAAATCTGGAATCCATGCTGTTTCATCAATTTCCCATCCCACCTTTCTTATGGCAACTCAGGAGCAGGCCAGGGGTGCTTTGCGAGTTGACAGATACATCATTCACTGTGCAAGAGAATGTGATACAGCCACATACTTTGAGATAACAACTCACCTTTCCAGTCTGATGAACTGAAAGGGTCAAAAGAGAGCAGAATGCAACAAGGTTTATAATTGTTACCCACCCAAAAATCACTGAGACAAGTAATGGGAGCTCACCCCGTTACGCGGTGCTAGGGATTTGAACCACTGAACTGCCAAACTTTCTGATCGACAAGCTCAGCGTCTTAGCCACTGAGCCACCCCATAGTACAGCTTTCTGATCCCTCTTCTAAAATGTGAGATCAAATGCCAAGCAGCGATTTAGGTCCTTTAAAACATCAGGATCTCTAGCAGAAATCAGTTAACTGATTAAAGAGCCTGATTAATTCTCAATATTACTCAACTCTTCAAGGCTGAAGGCCATCAAAGAAAAAAAGAGGGAAGAAAAAAGGTGAATGTATTTTATAGAATGCATAAATTAAAGTGGAGGCTTTAAAGGCAGGGCTTTTTAAAAAAAAAGAAACAAGCCAACAAAAGCTATTCCTAACAAAAGAAAGAGAGAGGCAAAATATTATTACTTTGAAAATCACAGATCAGCTTTCAGTCCGGCTCTGCAATTTTAAAAAAAAACCTGTTCATTTAATGAATAGACAGATTAACAGAACAAAACTACCCACTCTTCACAAAAATTAAGAATTAGGAACTTATGTCAATAGCTAGTTATCCACCTTTTTGAAATGCGCATTTCCATAACAATAAGCTGTGTCTTCTTCCACAGTCTTCTCTTCTTATCAAACCATGCTATGGTGGCACTTATTGTGAAATCTTACAGTGCTTAATGAATTAAAATGTGTTTGCTTAAGAGTCTGCTGTGAGAACATAATACACATTTTGATAAGGTTGAAAGGCAAATGTTCTCAAAAGTACTTTGGCTTATACAGAGTAAGTGCATGTTTGAAGGGACTAAAGAAAGATTTCTGAATTAAATGCTGGAGTTGGAATCTTTCCCTCCTTGGTAGATTTGAAATGTATTATACTTGCCTAATTTCTGGCACAACCTAAAGACATCTCTGGGCTTTTTACCACTAGTGGTGAATGACTGAAACAAGTGTCTATGGTGCTTTTCCAAACACAGCGTTTGTTTCTCCTTGAAGATGTGTCACTTCTCATCCAAGATGCTTCTTCAGTTAATCACATGTGTTTTTCTTGTCGAAACCATAAGATAGGAACTTCCCTTTCTGTTGCTCTTTGCTCTTGTTTTGTTGTGGAAGTTGTGCCTTCTTTGTAAATTCTGTGACCTCTTCAAATTCTTCTGTTGGTAGAAGTCAGAGGTGATATTCAGCCAGTTTGGACCAATTCACCCGAACCGGTAGCAGAAATGGCCTGCCCACCCACCCCGGCTCTATGCCATCCTATTCAGGCATGTTTTTGAGTCTGGGCGCATGCACAGAAGGTGCACATGCCAGCAATGTGCATGCACGGAAGGCCGGGTACATATGTGGGGTGCAGGGACAGGTGGGTGAAGCGGGCACACGCAGCGAATCAGTGGTAGCAAAATGTGAAACCCACCACTGGTAGAATTGATTTCGGATGTGAGGGCGATCTGGCTGTGACATCTGTCACCCCATTGATCGCCAGGGTTGATTCGGCTGATCTGGCTGGCTAGGCGGGTGTCCCCTTCCTCCCTCACCGCTCCATGTGCGTCCCTCCCGAAGCTGCGCGCTCGGTGGAAGAGGACGACCATCCCAGATAGAAGGAGTGTACCGATCTTTGGTCAAGGGTGTACGATAGCTGCGCTCCCCTGCTAGAACCTCCAAACAAGCTCCTGCATCATTTGAAGGGCGTTGATCCCAAAGTGGATAGCTAAATGCCTATTGAGATTCTCAGATTGCTAGATGAAGGGAACAGTTAAGGAACAAGGGTTGACTTAGGAGTAAGGCCACAGGTGGATGATGAATGGCTCTTCCCAGAGGAAATAAAAGAGGAGCAAAAGGGGAGTGGAGTTTGAAGGAGCCAATTAGTTTGCTTAATTGGTTCATGGCTCTCTGAGTCTCCTTGCCATGTTTTGCCGATATACATCCAAGCTATATCACAAGCCTGCTATGAGAATACATATGAGTGCAGCTTTTTGGATCTAACAGAAATGCAGGATATGTTTCTTAAATAAGCAACAAAAGTTGTTTGGCTGCTGGCATGTAGTTGTCCTGATAGGAAAATATATTGATTTTTCTTCTTTTTAAACTCTTTATTTACCATCCTTAAACAAAAACAAAAAAACTTCTCTTAGTAAACTTTCACCTACCCGTGACCAGAAAAATATGATAAGTCAACCCTGATAAAAATCAACTTACACAAATCACACGTCTTCTTTATACACACACACACACACACACACACACACACACACACACACACCAATTCTCCATTGTGATGAATATCTGGCTCTATAGGCATAGAATCACATTTAGCAATTCCCTTGGCTTCTGATATTTTACCCGATATGAGATATGTTACTTTTAATGCTGTCAACACTTGTACGTTTTTAAAGAATGTTGAGGTTCTTCACCTCATTCTGCATGTGGGAACATGTCCCCTTTTTGTACACTCTTGAATAATCACAGCATCTCTACAATCCACATTATTTTCCTGTGTCGAGCAGTTTTACCCCAAGACAAGCAATTGGAGTGGAGCACATCTTAGTTGTTCCTTTGTGAGTTTACTTATTTGATTACTATAGTCACCCAGTTCAACAAGAGACTCTGGGTGATGTATATTATAAGGCAGTGAGGGATAATCTTTTTTGGCTTGCGTGCCAAAAGCAGGGGGGGTCGTGCATGGGCGTGCCACACCCATAATGCTATGTGCGCGACTCCCCACATGTTTTGTCGTCCCCAGGCTCCAGAGGCTTCCCTGAAGCCTCCAGAGGGTGAAAAACAGCCTCAAAAGAAGGCCTAAATCAGCTGGCCAGCACATGCATGCACACTGGAGCTGACAGGGCAGCGCTTCGCATGCCCTAAAGAATGGTTCACATGTCACCTGTGGCACCCGTGCCATAGGTTCGCCATCATGGTTATAAGATGTCAAAACCATGAAAGATTACTCAAACAATTAAAAGGTGAGCACAAGGCACCTATCTACCGAAGAGACGGGTTTGAACTGTTTCTTTCCTACTGGTTTCTGAATTGTTTAATCATTTATAGACTTCAGAGTTAGCACACACCATCAGCTTCTTCAATTTGTTATTATTATGGTTGTTATTACCCTCATCTGTGAGAGTTTACTGAAGGTCTCATGATAATTATCTGGAGAATACTTTTTCTTGATTGTGAAATATGTTGCCTTCTTTGCTGATTGCTTTTATTTATCATAAAAAATAAGAAAGGCACATTTGCTTCATAAATTATGTCCATATTTCATTGCTCAGCTTTATATGTCACCACCGAATTGGGGGGGGGGGGGGAACTGGTTGAATATCAATGAGCTAAGTGGAAAACCTTGGCTGTGTTTCATTGTCATTTGATCATTGCCCATGAAACCCTTTGCTCCACCATCCTAAAATTTGCATCAGATTAACATACAAAAGGACATATCTAGAAGTATCTTCTTCCCTCTGTCTAGTTAGTATCAAATAGCAATAACACTTTGTTTTCTGTCTGCAGATTCTAAACAGGAATGTTTCTTCCTTCACTATTCATCTCTTATTGCTTCGAATGGGTGATTTTCAAAAATAGAAAGAAAAGAAAGAGAGAGAGAGAGAGAAAGAAAGGAAGGAAGAAAGAAAGAAAGAAAGAAAGAAAAAGGAAGGAAGAAAAAGAAAGAAAGAAAGGAAGGAAGAAAGAAAGAAAGAAAGAAAGAAAGAAAGAAAGAAAGAGGAAGGAAGAAAAGTTAGTAAGTAAGGAGGGAGGGAGGGGAAGGAGGGAGGGGAAGGAAGAAAGAAAGAAGGGAAGGAAGGAAAGAAGGAAGGAAGGAAGGAAGGAAAGGAGGGAGAGGAAGGAAGGAAGGAAGGAAAGGAGGGAGAGGAAGGAAGGAAGGAAGGAAAGAAGGAAGGAAGGAAGGAAGGAAGGAAGGAAAAAGAAGGAGGGGAAGGAAGGAATGAAGATCCCAATGATACAAAAATGGAAAACTTGCATCTTAATATCAGCAACCTCTATGTTTTCATGTTTGCACAGAAAGATATAAGAGACAGAGTTTTCATGGCAACACGTATTTCATCTCTTCCCTCACTTGGTCCTCTGTGAGTCCAGGGACTGACATTTCAAAAATTAATATGTTTGATTATGAACATTCAAAAATATCATTCCTCTTTGGAGAAGAGCTTAACCCTGATGGCATAATAGACACCTCCATGGAGTTTTCTCCATTGCTTTGTTCCCGGAAGGTGATTCTCGATCGGTTGGCTTTTACAACCTTAAGATCTCTTGGTGTGATTTCTTTCAAGCACCAACCAGGCCTTCTTGGCTTATGTCCCTTTTTTGCCTTGATAGGTAAATGTATAGGTTCCCCTTGAACATATGTGCTAGTCGCTCCAGACTCTAGGGGGCTGTGCCCATCTCCATTTCAAAGCCGAAGAGCCAGGGCTGTCTGAAGACGTCTCCATGGTTATGTGGCTGGCATGACTAAATGCCGAAGGCGCATGGAACGCCATTATCTTCCCACCAAAGGTGGTCCTTATTTTTTCTCCTTGCATTTTTTACATGCTTTCAAACTGCTAGGTTGGCAGAAGCTGGGACAAGTCACAGGAGCTCACTCCATTACGCGGCGCTAGGGATTTGAATCGCTGAACTGCCGACCTATCTGATTGACAAGCTCAGCATCTTAGCCACTGAGCCACCGCGTCCCTTTTGCCATGATAAACCAGCATAAATCCAGAAAGTGGAGCAATAAGGCAACCACCATACTTCCTTGCAGCCCCAGGTATTAGTGGGAACCAGTCAATGTTTCCAAAATCTGTGTAGTTTATTTTTGTTTGGCTGGCACAAGCTGTCTGTGTGAAACTTTAACAAGGAACTGTTCTTCCTTGTTTGCCTGGAACTCCAAATTATGGTAGCTGTTTAAACATCTGAATAGACAAAGGGACTTCTCATGAGAGAATGAGAGAGAAATGAAGTCTTTTTCAAAAGAGACCAGTGAGATCAGACAAACAGAATGCAAAACACTGGGCAACCAGACAAGTAAACACCATTAATCTTTAAGTACCAGGATTTTTTTTAATAGGCGCCAAGATTTTAGTAAGAGCAGAAAGGTATGTTTTTTTTTAAAAAAAGAAATCCTGCAGATGGCAGTCTTACTTCATGAATTGTTTGAGAAAACAAATAAAAGACCAAATATATGTTTTTCCCCCTCCATCCAGCCGTATTCTCTGTTTCAGTCTGCTCCAATCTGCCAGATATGTTTGCTTAAATTGTTATTTATTAGGCAGTGATTTAGAAATAGAGGTAATTCACATCAATTAAAACTAATTTTCAAGAAGGTCGTGGATTCATTCATTGGGCTGACCTGAATTTTAGGTACCACTTCAGACCAATGTGCTGTGTTTTTAATTTAATCTGTCCTGGTGAACCAGAGCAAATATTACAAAATGAAAGTGTTATAATTATACCAATTACAGAAAACAATTGCCCTGCGAGCCAAATTCATGTCATATTTTTAAATATTTGTTAGCATTTTCCCTACCAAAGGAAAAAAAAATCAGATTTTTCAGGCTGATCATAAATGGACGTGCTTCATTTCCATGTCTTAATGCACACCTAAAAAGTTGATCTTTTGTAGCTCAGGATGCAGGTACAGATGAAAAAAGAAATCCATGTCTTCGTATGCAAATATTAGGGAAATAAGTTCATCCATTATCTAATGGCTATTATTATAAAAGTGGGATATTAACAAGAAAAAAAATCATACTATTGTTACTTTTTTTTTTAAACCAAAGCAAATGTCTCAGTGCTGACTGTGCATCTTTAGAGACTGCTATTTGCTGCTGTTAGAACTCATTGTGTGCCAGAGTCCAGCTGAATAAAGACCGTTAGTCTACAATACAGTAGCAGAGTTGGAAGGGACCTTGGAGGTCTTCTAGTCCAACCCCCTGCATAGGCTGGAAACCCTATACCGTTTCAGACAAATGGCTATCTAACATCTTCTTAAAGACTTCCAGGGTTGGGGCATTCACAACTTATGGAGGCAAGCTGTTCCACAGGTTAATTGTTCTAACTGTCAGGAAATTTCTCCTCAGTTCTAAGTTGCTTCTCTCCTTGATTAGCTTCCACCAATTGCTTCTTGTTCTGCCCTCAGGTGCCTTGGTGAATAGCTTGACTCCCTCTTCTTTGTGGCCACCCCTGAGATATTGGAAGACTGCTATCATGTCTCCCCTGGTCCTTCTTTTCATTAAACTAGACATACCCAGTTCCTGTAACCGGTCTTCATATGTTTTAGTCTCCAGTCTCCTAATCATCTTTGTTGCTCTTCTCTGCACTCTTTCCAGAGTCTCCATGTCTTTTTTACATTATGGTGACCAAAACTGAATGCCGTATTCCAAGTGTGGCCTTACCAAGGCATTATAAAGTGGTATTAACACTTCACATGATCTTGATTCTATCCCTCTGTTTATGCAGTCTAGAACTGTGTTGGCATTTTTGGCAGCTGCTGCACACTGCTGGCTCCTCTTTAAATGGTTGTCCACAAGAACTCCAAGATCCCTCTCACAGTTACTACTATTGAGCAAGGTACCACCTATGCTGTATCTGTGCATTTTGTTTTTGTTGCCTAAATGTAGAACCTTACTTTTTTCACCATTTAATTTCATTTTGTTAAATAGTGCCCAATGTTCAAGCTTGGACGAATGAGACTTACATTACAAGGAACTTTTGGAAGAAATGTCCTTCTGGGTTCAGTTCCAAGTGGGGAGAAAGACACTGGAAACATGGAGGCTGCTTGGAAAGATGGTTTAATGGTGGACAGCAAAACATGATTTGAGGTGCTGGGCAAAAAAGGGAAGAGATGCTGAGGGTGCCAGGGTTTTATACCCTTTCTGGGCTTTTGAATTTGAGCTTGTATTCTGATTGGTGGTCAGACTCCCATGGGGCCATGCACGGACAACTCTGTAGGCTGTCCTGAGTCCCAGGCTTGGTTGAACCTTGCTGGGTGATTATGTCATGAATGGGCTTTGGGCAATTCCTATTATGGCTCTGCTTGAAGGAGGTAGATCTTTGATATGTAGAATAGACTGGCTGTGGCCTTAATGGCCCATTGACAAAGGTGGGGGAGGGGTTTTTCCCTCACTTTTAGGGGAAATATTCTGTCCTTTTAATATTTCCTAAAGTATTTCATTCTTCTAGGAGAGAGGGGGGATAATAACTTCCTACAGGAAAAAAAAAAGATGTATTGTCAAGTTGTAATATTCGAGTAGTTAAAAAGGGGAAAAAATATAAAGCATTTCTATTCGGTTTTCCCCTGAAAAGATATAAAAAACCCACTTAATATTGAGATAATTAAAATAATCAAAACAATTGTTAAAATGTTGAAAACAAGTCATAGAATAAACATAAAAAAACTTTAACCATGAAACACTAAACATAAAACAAGCATAAAGTAGCAAATAATGAGGAGAAGGGAAAAAGCAGCCATCAAAATAGGCATAAAATAAACAAAGGAAAAGCAGCAATGAACACCAAAGCTTCAGATTTTGCCCCTATTTGATGCCATGTTTTTCTTCTACTTTTACAAATACATTCTCAGTATCTCCCTTACCAAAGGAATAAATGGCCGTTCAAATTAATGGCTAATTGACTGGAATTTTGAACACTTAACTCTCAATCTTCAAAGATGCATTGTCCCAACTAATTATTTCTCAGGTTGTCTAATTATATAGCTTTATTCCTAGCAATGATGTACAGGTCTATTACATTCGTAGTTCTATGATTTGGTGAGCTCTGACTGCAATCACAGAAGAATATTCCAATGATCCATCTTGGTTAGTTTCCAATCCTGAAATCTCATCCTCTCCTGGACTTCCCATTTTAAAGCAGTTTCCTTTGAAACCTACTCCAAATTTAAGTAATTTTTTTTCTGTTTCTAATTTCACAATGACCCAACTCCATTTATTGTTCGGATTTTAAGTCCCTTCAGTACTACGTAGCATTGGTGAAATTTGAAATTATTACTACTGGTTCTGTAGGTGTGGCTTGGTGGGCATGGCAGGGGCAGGATACTGCAAAATCTCCATTCCCTCCCCACTCCAGGGGAAGGATACTGCAAAATCTCCATTCCCTCCCCACTCCAGGGGAAGGATACTCCAAAATTCCCATTCCCACCCCACTCCAGGGGCAGGATACTGTAAAATCCCCATTCCCTCCCCACTCCAGGAGAAGGATACTGCAAAATCTCCATTCCCTCCCCACTCCAGGGGAAGGATACTCCAAAATTCCCATTCCCACCCCACTCCAGGGGAAGGATACTGTAAAATCCCCATTCCCTCCCCACTCCAGGAGAAGGATACTGCAAAATCTCCATTCCCTCCCCACTCCAGGAGAAGGATACTCCAAAATTCCCATTCCCACCCCACTCCAGGGGCAGGATACTGTAAAATCCCCATTCCCTCCCCACTCCAGGGGAAGGATACTCCAAAATTCCCATTCCCACCCCACTCCAGGGGCAGGATACTGTAAAATCCCCATTCCCTCCCCACTCCAGGAGAAGGATACTGCAAAATCTCCATTCCCTCCCCACTCCAGGAGAAGGATACTCCAAAATTCCCATTCCCACCCCACTCCAGGGGAAGGATACTGCAAAATTCCCATTCCCACCCCACTCCAGGGGAAGGATACTGCAAAATCTCCATTCCCACCCCACTCCAGGGGAAGGATACTGCAAAATCTCCATTCCCTCCCCACTCCAGGAGAATGATACTGCAAAATCTCCATTCCCTCCCCACTCCAGGAGAAGGATACTCCAAAATTCCCATTCCCACCCCACTCCAGGAGAAGGATACTGCAAAATCTCCATTCCCTCCCCACTCCAGGGGAAGGATACTGCAAAATCTCCATTCCCTCCCCACTCCAGGGGAAGGATACTGCAAAATCTCCATTCCCACCCCACTCCAGGAGAAGGATACTGCAAAATCTCCATTCCCTCCCCACTCCAGGAGAAGGATACTCCAAAATTCCCATTCCCACCCCACTCCAGGGGAAGGATACTGTAAAATCCCCATTCCCTCCCCACTCCAGGAGAAGGATACTGCAAAATCTCCATTCCCTCCCCACTCCAGGAGAAGGATACTCCAAAATTCCCATTCCCACCCCACTCCAGGGGAAGGATACTGCAAAATCTCCATTCCCTCCCCACTCCAGGAGAAGGATACTCCAAAATTCCCATTCCCACCCCACTCCAGGGGAAGGATACTGTAAAATCCCCATTCCCTCCCCACTCCAGGAGAAGGATACTGCAAAATCTCCATTCCCTCCCCACTCCAGGAGAAGGATACTCCAAAATTCCCATTCCCACCCCACTCCAGGGGAAGGATACTGTAAAATCCCCATTCCCTCCCCACTCCAGGAGAAGGATACTGCAAAATCTCCATTCCCTCCCCACTCCAGGAGAAGGATACTCCAAAATTCCCATTCCCACCCCACTCCAGGGGAAGGATACTGCAAAATTCCCATTCCCACCCCACTCCAGGGGAAGGATACTGCAAAATCTCCATTCCCACCCCACTCCAGGGGAAGGATACTGCAAAATCTCCATTCCCTCCCCACTCCAGGAGAATGATACTGCAAAATCTCCATTCCCTCCCCACTCCAGGAGAAGGATACTCCAAAATTCCCATTCCCACCCCACTCCAGGGGAAGGATACTGTAAAATCCCCATTCCCTCCCCACTCCAGGAGAAGGATACTGCAAAATCTCCATTCCCTCCCCACTCCAGGAGAAGGATACTCCAAAATTCCCATTCCCACCCCACTCCAGGGGAAGGATACTGCAAAATTCCCATTCCCACCCCACTCCAGGGGAAGGATACTGCAAAATCTCCATTCCCACCCCACTCCAGGGGAAGGATACTGCAAAATCTCCATTCCCTCCCCACTCCAGGAGAAGGATACTGCAAAATCTCCATTCCCTCCCCACTCCAGGAGAAGGATACTCCAAAATTCCCATTCCCACCCCACTCCAGGGGAAGGATACTGTAAAATCCCCATTCCCTCCCCACTCCAGGAGAAGGATACTGCAAAATCTCCATTCCCTCCCCACTCCAGGAGAAGGATACTCCAAAATTCCCATTCCCACCCCACTCCAGGGGAAGGATACTGCAAAATTCCCATTCCCACCCCACTCCAGGGGAAGGATACTGCAAAATCTCCATTCCCTCCCCACTCCAGGAGAAGGATACTGCAAAATCTCCATTCCCTCCCCACTCCAGGAGAAGGATACTCCAAAATTCCCATTCCCACCCCACTCCAGGGGAAGGATACTGTAAAATCCCCATTCCCTCCCCACTCCAGGAGAAGGATACTGCAAAATCTCCATTCCCTCCCCACTCCAGGAGAAGGATACTCCAAAATTCCCATTCCCACCCCACTCCAGGGGAAGGATACTGCAAAATTCCCATTCCCACCCCACTCCAGGGGAAGGATACTGCAAAATCTCCATTCCCTCCCCACTCCAGGAGAAGGATACTCCAAAATTCCCATTCCCACCCCACTCCAGGGGAAGGATACTGCAAAATTCCCATTCCCACCCCACTCCAGGAGAAGGATACTGCAAAATCTCCATTCCCTCCCCACTCCAGGAGAAGGATACTCCAAAATTCCCATTCCCACCCCACTCCAGGGGAAGGATACTGCAAAATTCCCATTCCCACCCCACTCCAGGGGAAGGATACTGCAAAATCTCCATTCCCTCCCCACTCCAGGAGAAGGATACTCCAAAATTCCCATTCCCACCCCACTCCAGGGGAAGGATACTGCAAAATTCCCATTCCCACCCCACTCCAGGGGAAGGATACTGCAAAATCTCCATTCCCTCCCCACTCCAAGAGAAGGATACTCCAAAATTCCCATTCCCACCCCACTCCAGGGGAAGGATACTGCAAAATTCCCATTCCCACCCCACTCCAGGGGAAGGATACTGCAAAATTCCCATTCCCACCCCACTCCAGGAGAAGGATACTGCAAAATCTCCATTCCCTCCCCACTCCAGGAGAAGGATACTCCAAAATTCCCATTCCCACCCCACTCCAGGGGAAGGATACTGCAAAATTCCCATTCCCACCCCACTCCAGGGGAAGGATACTGCAAAATCTCCATTCCCTCCCCACTCCAAGAGAAGGATACTCCAAAATTCCCATTCCCACCCCACTCCAGGGGAAGGATACTGCAAAATTCCCATTCCCACCCCACTCCAGGGGAAGGATACTGCAAAATTCCCATTCCCACCCCACTCCAGGAGAAGGATACTGCAAAATCTCCATTCCCTCCCCACTCCAGGAGAAGGATACTCCAAAATTCCCATTCCCACCCCACTCCAGGGGAAGGATACTGCAAAATTCCCATTCCCACCCCACTCCAGGGGAAGGATACTGCAAAATCTCCATTCCCTCCCCACTCCAAGAGAAGGATACTCCAAAATTCCCATTCCCACCCCACTCCAGGGGAAGGATACTGCAAAATTCCCATTCCCACCCCACTCCAGGGGAAGGATACTGCAAAATCTCCATTCCCTCCCCACTCCAGGAGAAGGATACTCCAAAATTCCCATTCCCACCCCACTCCAGGGGAAGGATACTGCAAAATTCCCATTCCCACCCCACTCCAGGGGAAGGATACTGCAAAATCTCCATTCCCTCCCCACTCCAGGAGAAGGATACTCCAAAATTCCCATTCCCACCCCACTCCAGGGGAAGGATACTGCAAAATTCCCATTCCCACCCCACTCCAGGGGAAGGATACTGCAAAATCTCCATTCCCTCCCCACTCCAGGAGAAGGATACTCCAAAATTCCCATTCCCACCCCACTCCAGGGGAAGGATACTGCAAAATTCCCATTCCCACCCCCTATTGGATCGGGACGCCCTTCGCACAGTCACTCATGCCCTCGTGACATCCCGACTGGACTATTGTAACTCTCTCTACATGGGGCTCCCCTTGAGGTGCACCCGGAGACTTCAGTTAGTTCAGAATGCAGCCGCGCGAGCAATTATGGGCACCTCTAGGTTTGCCCATGTAACACCGCTCTTGCGCGAGCTGCACTGGCTACCTGTCGTCTTCCGGGTGCGCTTCAAGGTGTTAGTTATCATCTTCAAAGCGCTCCATGGCTCGGGACCTAGCTATCTGCGAGATCGGATCCTGCCCCATACATCCTCACGACCGATTCGCTCCCACAGAGAGGGGCTTCTCCGGGTGCCGTCCACTAGACTTTGTCAGCGGGCGACGCCCAGGGGAAGGGCGCTCTCTGTGGCGGGCCCGGCCCTCTGGAACGACCTTCCCCCTGATATTAGAACGACCACCGACCTCCGCTCCTTCCGTGTAAAGTTAAAGACCCATCTCTTTCGACTGGCCGGCCTTGAATAGTTCTCTCTGTCTTTTAACGATAAATTTTAATGGGTTTTTTAATTGTATTTTTAGCACGGGTAATTTATTTAATTTTATTTTAGTAATGTCTGTATTATTATATATTGTTTTAATTATGCCTGTGCACCGCCCCGGGTCCCTGTGGGGAGAGGGCGCGGTTAATAAATTCCAATTTATTATTATTATTATTACTCCAGGGGAAGGATACTGCAAAATCTCCATTCCCTCCCTACTCCAGGGGAAGCATATTGAAAAATCCCCATTCCCTCCCCACTCCAGGAGAAGGATACTGCAAAATCTCCATTCCCACCCCACTCCAGGGGAAGGATACTGTAAAATCCCCATTCCCACCCCACTCCAGGGGAAGGATACTGTAAAATTCCCATTCCCACCCCACTCCAGGGGAAGGATACTGCAAAATTCCCATTCCCACCCCACTCCAGGGGAAGGATACTCCAAAATTCCCATTCCCACCCCACTCCAGGGGAAGGATACTGCAAAATTCCCATTCCCACCCCACTCCAGGGGAAGGATACTGTAAAATCCCCATTCCCTCCCCACTCCAGGGGAACGATACTGCAAAATCTCCATTCCCTCCCCACTCCAGGAGAAGGATACTCCAAAATTCCCATTCCCACCCCACTCCAGGGGAAGGATACTGCAAAATTCCCATTCCCACCCCACTCCAGGGGAAGGATACTGTAAAATCCCCATTCCCTCCCCACTCCAGGGGAACGATACTGCAAAATCTCCATTCCCTCCCCACTCCAGGGGAAGGATACTGCAAAATCCCCATTCCCTCCCTACTCCAGGGGAAGGATACTGCAAAATCTCCATTCCCTCCCTACTCCAGGGGAAGCATATTGAAAAATCCCCATTCCCTCCCCACTCCAGGGGAAGGATACTGCAAAATCCCCATTCCCTCCCCACTCCAGGAGAAGGATACTGCAAAATCTCCATTCCCACCCCTCTCCAGGGGAAGGATACTGCAAAATTCCCATTCCCACCCCACTCCAGGGGAAGGATACTGCAAAATTCCCATTCCCACCCCACTCCAGGGGAAGGATACTATAAAATCTCCATTCCCTCCCAACTCCAGGGGAAGGATACTGCAAAATCTCCATTCCCACCCCACTCCAGGAGAAGGATACTGCAAAATCTCCATTCCCTCCCAACTCCAGGGGAAGGATACTGTAAAATCCCCATTCCCTCCCCACTCCAGGAGAAGGATACTGCAAAATTCCCATTCCCTCCCCACTCCAGGGGAAGGATGCTGCAAAATCCCCATTCCCTCCCCACTCCAGGGGAAGGATGCTGCAAAATCCCCATTCCCTCCCCACTCCAGGGGAAGGATACTGCAAAATCTCCATTCCCTCCCCACTCCAGGGGAAGGATGCTGCAAAATCCCCATTCCCTCCCTACTCCAGGGGAAGGATACTGCAAAATCCCCATTTCCTCCCCATTCCAGGGGAAGGTTACTGCAAAATCTCCATTCTCTCCCCACTCCAGGGGAAGGATACTACAAGATACCCATTCCCTCCCCACTTGGTATTTGCTGGTTCTCTGAAGTACTCAAAATTTCTGTTACTGGTTCTCCAGAACCTGCTAAATTTCACCCCTGCTACATAGGCTGTTTTCTAAAAGCATAAGGCAAAGAAACCTTGATGGACGCCATTTTAAGAGCAACTTTTGTTCCTCCGCCCTCCCTATTAGACAATGCGATTAACCACAGAGCCCAGAAGACAGTATTTTCTGCAACTTTGCAATTTTCCACATAGCTGGTAAAGAAAAGCCCTTTTATTTTCCTTTTCGGCAATAATGAATATTTAACTATTTGCCTACAAGCTGCTGAAACACCTGTTAGTGAATGTCTACAAAGCACGCTTGTCTTGAAAAATATAACAGACACAAACCTAACTTTCAAAAGAAATTTCAGTCTGCTCAAAAGGCCAATTCCCCAGTAAGGGAGAAAGTGGAAAACTTTGCAGAATCCACTTGGGTATTCTTGATGAACTTCCAGTGCTAAAGGCAGCGCTTGTATATGGGACGTGGTGGCTCAGTGGCTGAGCTTGTCAATTTATTTATTTATTTATTTATTGAATTTATACCCCGCCCTTCTCCGAATGGACCCAGGGCGGCGCACAGGAACATTAAAACATACAAAACATATAAAACTATTTCTTTAAAAAAAAACTTATTCCACTAAGGGCCAATCAGAAAGGTTAGCAGTTCGGCAGTTCAAATCCCTAGCACCGCATAATGGAGTGAGCTCCCGTTACTTGTCCCAGCTTCTGCCAACCTAGCAGTTCGAAAGCATGTAAAAAATGCAAGTGGATAAACAGGAACCACTTTTGGTGGCAAGGGAACAGGGTTCCGTGCGCCTTCGGCATTGAGTCATGCCGGCCACATGACCACGAAGACGTCTTTAGACAGTGCTACCTCTTCGGCTTTGAAACGGAGATGAGCACCACCCCCTAGAGTCAGGAATGACTAGCACATATGTGCGAGGGGAAGTTTTACCTTTACCTTTTATAGCTTGTATATAATGACTTTAGGGCAAGCATTCATGTTCCTATGTTCATTAGAATGCCTTCTAATCCTTTCTCCCTCCCTCTCTCTTTCTCTGCGGAAATCCCATTATTGGGATCTAAGTGGGGGGGAAAATAATTGAGAAGAAGACAGGATCTGCCCTAAATTTATAGATCAGGGTCGGAAGCAAATCTGTGAGTAGCTGTCTGTGGAGATTCACAAGTCATCCAGGTCATAGTTATCTCAAAGTTGGGTTATTTTTCTTCTTCAATTGGCAACCTTTCTCTGAGGAAGAAGAAGAAAATGTTTCACTTCTCATCCAAGAAGCTTCGTCAGTTCTTTTGGTCTCCCATTTATTTATATATGGGAGGGTGCCACAAAGTGCCCATTTATTTATTATATCTCAGAGGGTGCCACAAAGAAGAGGGAGTCAAACTATTCTCCAAGGCACCTGGGGGCAGGACAAGAAGCAATGGGTGGAAACTAATCAAGGAGAGAAGCAACTTAGAACTGAGGAGAAATTTCCTGACAGTTAGAACAATTAACCTCTGGAACAGCTTGCCTCCAGAAGTTGTGAATGCCCCAACCCTGGAAGTCTTTAAAAAGATGTTAGATAGCCATTTGTCTGAAATGGTGTAAGGTTCCTGCCTACACAGGGGGTTGGACTAGAAGACCTACAAGGTCCCTTCCAACTCTGCTATTGTATTGTATTGTATATACTTTCTCTCTCTCTATATATATATATATTGACTCCCTCTTCTGGGTGGCCACTCTCAAATATTGAATACTGCTATCATGCTTCCCACTAACTAATAACTGGAGAAAGACAGAGACAACTAACATTGTTATCCATTCAAAAGAACAGAGCTGGTGTCATTTTACATTTCATCGCCCAGATATTTTGTTTAATTAGGAATTACTTCCCATGCGTTTGCTATAGTTGTGCACTCATCCCCATTCATTATTTCATCTGCCAGTCCAAATCACTGTTGGGCATGATATGCACAATTGCTTCTTGTCTGTGAAATCTGGTACTTGTGCACGTTCTATCTGTGAGTGCCAAGATGGAGATATTTACACCATGAAAATGGGGGGGTTGGAATCACTGGTATTTCAGACATCTTTACTTGAAAGCACTAGGGCAGGGGTCTGCAAAGTTGGCTCTTTTAAGACTGGTGGACTTCAACTCCCAGAATTCCCCAGGAAGCATGGCTGGCTGGGGAATTCTGGGAGTTGAAGTCCACCAGTCTTAAAAGAGCCAACTTTGCAGACCCCTGCACTAGGGTAGCTTATCAAGCTGAGAATGTTATTAACTTTATTTAACAGCTAAAAAATGTTGCGGCCCCCCATATTTCCTGCCCTTGTGCTTTTATGTTCTAAATTCATAGTATGACCTGTTGCAACTTTATCTGCAGCGATTTTTCTTACTGGCAGCTCCCCTTATCGGAACACAAGGCAATGTTTTTGTTAACTCAGTAACTAACTGTGGGGGTTATAAAATAAATTTATGACACATTTAATATTTATTTTTTCCATCTCTGGTTCATTTTTTATAGAGATATTAGTTACTCCCATTTATTTTCACTGGCTGTGTTGTCATATTTCTATATTATTCAGCTACCGACTTTCTATCTCGCTTTTTGATCTTAACCGATATTCTTTCCTTCTGGCTTCGAGGTTGCCTAGTCCAATCTGCAGTTATTCTTTCCAGGCCTACCGATACAATGTAAATATCAAAGCTTGTTAGATTTGATCAGGAATCTACTGGCTAGGCTATGGTCTATGAAAGAGGTGTTCAGATGGAGACCCTCACTGATTCATAAATCCAGCAGGTAAACATATTCTGGAGTTGTTATCTCCTCTAACATAAAATGTTGTAAACTGGTTAAGAAAATCACTGGGTTTATTGGTGGGTGAGAAGTGATATATGTGTTGTGGATCACCAGAGCTGGCAGCAGATTCGGACAGTGAGAACATTGGGGAGGAACATGGGCCAGTCCTGGAGTCTGGAGAAGGCTCTGATGAGGAGGCAGAAATGGGGCCAGAGCCATATGCCAGTTATCAGCTGCCTTCAGAGTCAGACATCAGTGAGGCAGAGAAACAGCTGGAGCCTGTTCCCAGTCTGTGCATGCACAGAGTTGCCAGACGAAGGGAACAGCTAAAGAACAGGGGTCGACTTGGGAGTAAGGCCACAGGTGGAAAATGAACGGCCCCTCCCAGAGAAAATAAAAGAGGATTGAAATGGGAGTGGAGTTTGCAGGAGACAATTAGTTCACTCAGTTGGGGACCAGGGTCATATGCCAGTTATCAGCTGCCTTCAGAGTAGGACATCAGTGGGGCAGCAGAACAGCTGGAGCCTGTTTCCAGTGTGCGCATGTGCAGAGCTGCCAGATGAAGGGAACAACTAAGAAACAAGGGTCAACTGGGGAGGAAGGCCACGGGTGGACAGTGAATGGCCCCTCCCGGAGGGAATAAAAAAGGAACAAAAGGGGAGTGGAGTTTGCAGGAGATCATTAGTTCATTCCTGCATTCTTGACAAGTGTTGTGGCACATGAAATATATCACCCTTGCCACTCTCCAAGCCTGATAAAGGTCGGTAATTATGAATTAACTTGAACTTTGCTAGAGAAGAATTCACTGTAAATTAAATATAAAAGTTTTATCAGGATGAGGACTCGCCTTCGTGCTAATGGGGAAGCCTAGGTGAGAACAATATGCACGAGACCTGTGTTTTATTGGCTGTGATCTGATTCAATTGATACATTCTACTGGGAGTATCGATCCATTGGGAATGGACCTTTGAATCATGTAGGAAATTCATAGCATCAAGTGCCATGGAAAGGAAGTTGGAATGAAACATCCAAAGGTCAGAATATTTTCCCTTTAAAAATGTTTTATGGTCTTCTAATTGAGATTCTATTGTTGTAAGCCACCTTAGGAATTATACATTAGAGCGAAAAGGTCAACAGAAACATTTCAGAGACTAAAAGACAAACCTGTGTGACTGGATGACAAAAGAAACAACAAATATTGTGGCTTCCTTCAGCCAGCAAGCAACTGAAATCATAGCCCCAGGATTTTTCTTCCTGGAGAAAAATCTCTCAACATAATCCTATATGAGGAATATAATTGATTGACTAGTTCCTCTGTCTAATGTATTTGTAATAATGATTAAGGGATTACTGACAGACAGATTTCCCCGAACCTGCGTACATGACCTGGACATATGAATTGAGAATCAAAGACTGAATGTTACAGACAAAACTTGCATTGATCACTATAGATGCAAATACTTTTTGGAAGAGTTTTGCTGCAAATCATCAAGTGTTCAGCAATCTATTGAATAATCAAGTAATGAGAAATCAATTGATGTGTTTCTCCCCCTCAGGTGAAGTCAACTGAATAAGAAATACTGTGCATTGAACACATTGTGTTCTCCTCAACTGAGGGAGAAATAACTTTGTTTTGCAGTGTATCGATGCTAGTTAGTCAGTAGCCAGTTTACTTTGCTTACTTAAAAAAGCAAATATTTTGATTTGTAATGTTTCTGAAATATGTTATCTAGACTGAGCATTTCTGCATTTCTCTCTCTCTCTCTCTCTCTCTTTCTCTCCATATCTCCAGAACCATAAAGCCTACAATCTTGAAATTTATCACATATGTTCCTCTTGGCTTCTAGGTGCTTCTAACCCTAAGAAAGGATTCGTCAAAATGACCATCAAATCATTGGTATTTCTTATACAGTAATTAACACATTTGCCAGTTGCCTTATATTAACACATTCTGATTCTAAGGAGTTCTACTCCCCCTCCCCACCTGAAAAGAACTCTGTTCCAACTGCCAGTTGCCTCACATTCCATTACCTCAGTTCAAACTCCTTCACTCAGGAGTGGTCTGGGGTTCCTTACAGTATTAAATGTCACTGCCTCACTAAGATGGCCACACCTTCTACTTATGGAACTACTTCCGAACTCTAGGTGATGGGAGCGATATTCCCTTATAGGTTTCAATCACTGATGACCACTAAGCCAATGGATTGAACTGGAGTGAACCAGAATTTCTCCTGCATTTCTGATCACATAGTTGCATCATGAAGCACGGGTATTCAGCTAGTATTATATATTCTCTTTGTTTCCAATACAAGAATACCTTGGACAGCTGTAAATACTTTTTGGTTGAATGATTTGAAAATGCTTTGCAAGCATTTGTTTCATAATTGCCAATAGGGCTACCCAAAGTGAGACATTGCATCAATCTTATTAATTTACCTCTAGCAGAATTCAAATCAGATAAAACATCTGTGATCATAAACAAAGTCAAGCTAGTTCTGGTGGGAACCAAGTAAAACAGGAAATAAACATACAAGCTGAAATAGAAAAAAAAAAGCTAGAAAAGGATTGGCTCCATAATCGTCCTCTCTCAGCTCCCTGCCCCAAGATAATAGAATAAATAAATAGATTGTTTCTACAGAAAAGGAAGGAAGGAAGAAAGGAGGGAGGGCGGGAGGGAGGGAGGGAGGGAAGGAAGGAAGGAAGGAAGGAAGGAAGGAAGGAAGGAAGGAAGGAAGGAAGGAAGGAAGGAAGGAAGGAAGGAAGGAAGGTGTCAGGCCTGGAAGCCATCTTTTACATTTGGGCCTCCCACATTTTTTAGTGTGGGAAAATGGGAGGTGGGATTATATGGAGTATGAGAGATATATAGTCTAAATAACATTCCTTTCTCAGAGAATCAAGGACAACTTGCCCTGCAGCTGCGATGGTGTGACTGGGAGGCATCTCCAGTTTTGGATGGAGCCTGATTGGACCATGTGATGGACATGTGGATGCTGGGCAGGGACTTGAACTTTCGTTTGGGTGGGGAAAACCTGGAAACTTTTAGATTTGGGTTTTCCCAGATGTGCCAATATAGCATCTCTAATACAATGGAGCTTTGAGGAAACTCAAGCCTTGAAGTCTTCTTTCGTTGGGGGTGCTACTTGGAAATGTGAGGAAGGAAGGAAGGAAGGAAGGAAGGAAGGAAGGAAGGAAGGAAGGAAGGCCTAAGTTCTGAGATTATATCATCGACTGGTTTTAAATTACACAAAGTTTTAATAAGGGTTTTAAATTGATTTTAGCACAGGCATCTCTAATTTAATAGGATTTTATTCAGTCTAGGATGTATTTATTCTTTTGTATTGTTTTATTGTGTTTTAATTTCCTGTGCACCACCCCGAGTCCCTTTTGGGAGAGTGGCGCGGTATTTAAATCCAATAAAATCAAGAAATCAAAATCAAGAATTGTAAATATCTTTGGCTCCATAGTGATGGATATGAACGCTTTATACTAAATTATTTCAGTATACATGACATATTGAAAGTACTATTTAAAAAAAAAACACAGAAAAAAGAACCTGTGTACAATTATAGTTCCTTGCCTCAATATACCTGTCACAATAAATTATGAAATAATTATGCTTCAATGTATTAACTTTGCTTGACCTTGTCTCAAAGATAATTTTAGACCAGAAACAAACTTTCATTAATAGCATATACTGGCTTATGATATATATTATTTTGCCCCTTTATTGAATATTGATTCAATTTTAATCATACTCAGAGGCATTTTAATAGACAGGACTGTTCTAATGAGAGTTGACACAGATTTGTTTTTTTTAATCCATTTTATGCAGTTTGCGAATCTGCCTTTTTCTGACACTCTATGTTACCTTTGTTCTTGTTTTTTTACTATGATTACCAGACACAGCTTTTGATAGGTGACTCAAATCTCTTCATTGAAACTCAGCAGGAATCTGATTCAGTACTTCCTTTTCTCTCTTGATACCTATCCTGCTATTCTTGTTGGCAGAAAGGTTGCAGACTGCAAAATCTCCATTCCCTCCCCACTCCAGGGAAGGATACCACAAAATCTCCACCCCCAGCCCACTCCAGAGGAAGGAAACTGCAAAATCTCCATTCCCTCCCCACTCCAGAGGAAGGTTACTGCAAAATCTCCATTCCCTCCCCACTCCAGGGAAGGATACCACAAAATCTCCACCCCCAGCCCACTCCAGAGGAAGGTTACTGCAAAATCTCCATTCCCTCCCCACTCCAGAGGAAGGTTACTGCAAAATCTCCATTCCCTCCCCACTCCAGGGAAGGATACCACAAAATCTCCACCCCCAGCCCACTCCAGAGGAAGGAAACTGCAAAATCTCCATTCCCTCCCCACTCCAGGGGAAGGAAACTGCAAAATCTCCATTCCCTCCCCACTCCAGGGAAGGATACCACAAAATCTCCACCCCCAGCCCACTCCAGGGGCAGGAAACTGCAAAATCTCCATTCCCATTCCACTCCAGGGGAAGGAAACTGCAAAATCTCCATTCCCTCCCCACTCCAGGGGAAGGAAACTGCAAAATCTCCATACCCTCCCCACTCCTGGAGAAGGATACTGCAAAATCTCCATTCCCATTCCACTCCAGGGGAAGGATACTGTAAAATCTCCATTCCCTCCCCACTCCAGGGAAGGATACTGCAAAATCTCCACTCCCAGCCCACTCTGGAGCCGGCCAGAGATGGTATTTGCCAGTTCTCTGAACTACTCAAAATTTCGGCTACCGGTTCTCCAGAATCTGTCAGGACCTGCTGGATTTCAGCCCTGGTTGGAGGCTGTCCTATGCCTGTCCTACAAAAGACGACTATTGGAGCTCATTGGTCATCCTTAATTCAGTGTCCCCTTTTCATATGGAGACTTTAGAAGTTTCCCGGGGTTCTCTCTGCATCTCTGGCATGATGTTCTGACCTAGGCTTAATAGAATCACGAAAACAGACTCCTTGTCCCGCAAAAGCCCCTTTTTATTTGGGTAATGTGAATTCCTAGCATCCACATCCAGAAAAGCCCCAGTGATAAGTCTCTCAAGGTGTAATTGCAACAGCAGACCTTATCAGTCCTTGGATGGTTTCCAGGCCGAGTGTTTCTAGTTGCAACGCTGTAAAATGAAATACCTGTCAAAGAGTCTCGGTGAGGCACAAACTCAAATAAGCAAATCTTCACAATAATAAGTGAACTAATTGTCTCCTGCAAACACCACTCCCCATTTGCTCCTCTTTATTCCCTATGGGAGGGGCCATTCAATGTCTACTTGTGCTTTTATTCCTGAGTCGACTGCTGTTCCTTAATTGTTCCCTTCTCCTGACAGCTCTCCGCATGTGCAAACTGGAAACAGGCTCTAGCTGTTCTTCTGCCACACTTATTTCCGACTCCGAAGGTAGCTGATAACTGTCAGACATCCCTGACCCCCTCTCTGCCTCCAACCCAGAGCACCCATCAAAGACTTTCCCAGACTGTAGGACTGGCCCACGTTCCTCCCCGCCCTCCTCACTGTCCAAGTCTGTTGCCAGCTCCACTGGCCGCTGGCAGCCCACAGCACAGCATACATATGAACTTGCATATTTACATATGTGAAGACAAGTGGAAACGGCTTCTAAAACAGCTGTACGAGCTTTGGAAAAGATGTGCGTGTTTAATATATGCAGAAAAGGTGCTCTCTGTGGGTCCTTGCCTGGGTTTTATTATTATTATTTATTCGACTTATTAACCGCCCCCTCTCCCCAAAGGGACTCGGGTCATATTTTGAAGCACCTGTTTCCAAAGCTTTGCCCAATCCTAGAATTTAGCAGCTAGTTTTCTTCCTGCTAGCTAGCCAAAAATATGCTTTGATGCCACAAAGAGGAGGAAATCAAGCTATTCTCCAAGGCACCTGAGGGCAGAACAAGAAACAATGGGTGGAAACTAATCAAGGAGAGAAGCAACTTAGAACTGAGGAGAAATTTCCTGACAGTTAGAACAATTAGTCAGTGGAACAGCTTGCCTCCAGAAGTTGTGAATGCCCCAACACTGGAAGTCTTTAAGAAGATGTTGGATAGCCATTTGTCTGAAGTGGTATAGGGCTTCCTGCCTAGGCAGGGGGTTGGATTAGAAGACCTCCAAGGTCTCTTCCAACTCTGCTATTGTATATTATATTGTATATTCTTCCAAGAGCTCAAATGTATTGTACTTAAACAAATATCCCTTTGTGGGGGAGGTATACCTGAGGAGAAATCTAAGCCCTCTGGGCGTGAGAGGTGATTGCATTTGGTAACGCTGGCACAATCTCTTCCCTTTGGTGGGACCGTCTTGCCATCCCCAATTTCCCCCAGAAGATGTCAATGCGATTCTGTAGGAAGAGCTCATTACAATGTCAGAGCGCCATTAAATCAGTCGGCGGAGATGTCAAGGGGATGGTTACAGAATCAAGACAAAATGAAATGGTGTCAGTGCGAGTCTGCAGAGACTACATTATCATGTCAAAACAAATGGAAATAATGTGAAAGTTATATTGCCGCTAATAAAGATGACACCATTAAAAATGCAAAGGATGAGGTAGACAAAAACCTCCCCTCTCCCTCCATTCAATTAAGCAGTGGGGATTCTGGGATTGGAGGCTATATTTATTAATGTACATCTGGTTCTGTTGGGCTGTTGCTGACTGTCACCTTTCCTCACGTTGACACATTCAAGTAGTCCTTCTCAGCAAGAAGCCTCATTAATTCCAGAGAGGCCAGTCTTGAGATGTGTCAATGTCAAAAAATAAATAAAAATGGCAGAACGTGGTCAGATGCAAAGGCAAAGAGTATTTCACACACACACCCCAACCTCTTCTCCTTGACCTTGTTGAATTTTAAACAGATGCTCCGATGTTATGAAATTAAAGACACGGTAGTGGGCACCTTGTAGGGGATTTTATCAGCAAAAGCCGAACGGCTATGCTAATAAGACCAGTTCGGGTAGAGCAGGATGTATTAATGTGATCATCTGGAAGGTATTCAGCGGTTAAATTGGTGCTGGGGAGACCATTTCCATGATTAGCTTCCCCACAATAGCTGCTCTTGGGTGAACTGTCCAGCCCATAAGCAGAGGCTGCTGCAGAAATTGCACACTGTAAATCAGTGGGATTAGTTCAAGAGTTGCAGTCCAGCGGAGAGCAAATAGTTAGGCAGAATAATGAGACATATATCCCAGCCCCGCCCCCTCCCAAGATGGGCCCACTTCGTTCCATCAGGCTGAAATGAGCATGGCAATGCAATGACACCGGACTCCCAGCTGAACGTCTACAATTCAGAGGTATTTCTCAAGAAGAGTCCTCCGCTGCTCTACTCACAATAGAATCCCTGATGCCACCAGGCTTGAAATGGGCTGGGCTTGGAGAACCTGGAACTGTGCTGCCTGTGGGTTGATCTAAGCACAGTACACAAAATTGCCTGGAATCCACCCTGTATATCGGACATGAATCCAATTGAGCAACTCCAGAAGTATTTCACGAGAAGTGTACTCCACTCTTCTGCTCACAATAGAATCTCTGATGCCATCAGGCTTTAAATTTTGGGCTTGGACAATCTGGAACTCCGCTGCCTGCAGTCCGATCTAAGCACACGACACAAGATTGTCTGCTGCAACACCTTGCCTGTCAATGACTTCTTCAGCTTCAACCACAATAACACACAGGCAAGCAATCGATGCAAATTGAAGGTAAACCGCTTCGAACTCTTGCAATAAATATGACTTTGCCAACAGAGTGGTCAATGCCTGGAATGCTCTACCCGACTTCGTTGTTACGGCTTCAAACCCTCACAGCTTCAACCTTAAACTGTCTACCGTGGACCTCACCCCATTCTTAAGCAGTCTGTAATGGGGCCATGTATAAGCGCACCAGCTTGTCTGCCATCCCTGTCTTACTGTTCCCACTTATCAGTATTTACTTCCTTTGTTCATGTTTATGTTCATACCTATACTTGCTATCTTATACATGTTTCACAAACAAAGATACAAATAAATCAGGAAGAGGTAGGACTTGTAGACACAGCGTTCCATTGCTGGCTTCAGATCCCTGAATAGAGAAACAGTGCACCCTAAAGGCTTCTCACTACACTGTCACCAGTTAGGCAAAATGTCAGAACCTCCAACACAAAGTGAGATTGACGTTAAGGAGGACACCTCTCTCAATGGTCTCCTGAGAGGTCATCTCATTTCAGATGGACCTGATTGGCATTGTTCAAGTTTTCAATTCATCATAATGTCCTGAATTGACAGTGAGGTAGGCAATTTAAGGTATCTAAATGCAGCTGCCTGGCAACATCTCAAATTTTGGACCATCCAAATGATTGGGGAAGGATACTGGCGACTTCCCAAGAAGTCCAGCTGCTGGTATTCTTCCTACCTCCTCTGAATCCTAGCTGAAACTTGACTTGCAATAATCTTTGGTTATTGCAAATCGTAATTGTTGTAACAAATGAACTGTTGCAACTGTTGATTCGAGTTAATGCCAGGGTTCCAAATAGCATCCAAAAGTAAATCAGAGGCCAAAGCAAAGTATTGCTCAAAGTTCCAATTTACTAAGAGAGCCGTGTTGGCACATCGGGGAATACCCGAATTTGAAAGCTTCCCGGTTTTCCCCACCCAGTTGAAAGTTCAAGACCTTGCCTCCACACCCACAAGTCCATCCCATGGTCCAATCTCCCACTGCAGTTCCATCCATCTAGTTCCGGTCAGGTGCAGCTGTGCAGAGACAAAGGATGACCTTGGCTTTCTAGAAAGAATTTTGTTATGCCTACATTGCATCTAACTCCTCCCCCTCCCATTTTCCCACAACACCCACAAATACACATAGACACAAATCCCAGGCAAGACTGCCTTTGAAGAACCTATTTCAATAGGGAATTCATTACATTTCTGACTTTTATATATATAAATTGTAATTTGCAGGGTTTTAAATAGGTTTTTAGCCCGGGTTTAATAATTTAATATGTTTTTAATGATGTATATTGTTGTTTTTTGTTATGGTTTTAATAATGCCTGTTCACCACCCTGGGTCCTAACAAGGAGAAGGGCGGGGTATAAATCCGAAATATATAAATAAATAAAACTTGTAATAAGACTGGGGTGACGTTTCTCTGAAGATGATCTGCTATTGATTGGAAATACAAAACCTTTAGCCTACTGCTCAAGCTCAGAAAAGTTGAATTATAGTGAAAGGTGAGTGAATACTAGCTACCAAAGCACCCTTCAAAAGTAATGTTTTTTTTTTTTAAGGAATCTCATCAAAAATCCTAATTTGGGAAAGATTTTAGATATAATGGCTCAGTTATCCATTATCCTTTTTTCTTCACTTTTTTAATTTTAGTTCCAGAGTCTTTCTGGATGAACCTTAAAGCAAAATTAGGGTTGCTAAGAAAACATGGATATAAATGCATTAAAATGGACCCCAGGTCAAATGTACAGATCTCAAAGGAAGGTAATCCCAGCTCCCCAAATAAACTCAAATCCCTCCTGGATTGGTGGGGACTGAGGTATTTGTGAGGTAAAAAGAGCCGTTTCAATCTCAGTAGATTGGAAGGCCATTTAAAAATGATAGCACTGTTGCTCTGCATTTGTACATATTATATTATCATTATATTGATTTCATTTCTTCTGGGGATATTGATTGAGCAAATGCCAGTGCAGAAAATGAAGGCTTCATCCTGAGTTTTTAAAAGGCGTGCACACACACACACACACACACACACACACAAACCCCCCATGATCTTGCCAGCTGGATATAGAAAAAAAAATCCTTCCCCTTCATGGTGTCAAAGGAATTTCTTTTAACAAAAGATAACAATGCAGCTACTCAAGGGCGATAGCACTTAGACTTGTATACAGCTCCACAGTGCTGTAGAGCACTCTCTGAGTGGTTTACAATGTCAGCCTATTGCCCCCAACAATCTGGGTCCTCGTTTTACTGACCTTGCAAGGATGGCAGGCTGAGTCAACTTTGAAGCCCATCAGGATCAAACTCAGGGGTGAAATCCAGCAGGTTCTGACAGGTTCTGGAGAACCGTTAGTAGAAATTTTGAGTAGTTTGGAGAACTGGTAGCAGATGTGTGCTAAGATGCTTGCATTTTTCACACATGGAATATTGCATTCAATGTTAGTCGCCATGATATTAAAAAAGAAGATGTTGAGACTCTAGAAAGAGTGCAGACAAGAACAATAAAGATAGCAATAGCACGTAGACTTATATACCACTTTATAGTGCTTTGCGGCCCTCTCTAAGTGGTTTACAGAGTCAGCATATTGCCCCCAACAATTTGGGTCCTCATTTTACACACCTCAGAAGGATTGAAGCAGGGATGGAATTCAACAGGTTCTGATTGGTTCTGGAGAACAGGTAGTGTAAATTTTGAGTAGTTCTGAGAACTGGAAAATACCACTTCTGGCTGGCCCAAGAGTGGGGTCGGAATGGAGATTTTGCAGTATCCTCTGCCACGCCCACCAAGCCATGCCCACCAAGCGGCACCACACCCACCAAGCCATGCCCACAGAACCAGTCGTAAAAAAAATTGAATTCCACCACTGATCAAACTCCAGGATGTGGGCAGAATTTGCCTGCTATACTGCATTCTAACCACAGGAGGAGCCAACAGGGCTCCTTATAGTTTTACCAAACACTTTACAAGAAGGCAGTGCAAAACATTTAATCCTGGGACATGGGTGGGGGGAGATACTGTAAGCCCACACTGTCAAACGTTATGCGCTTAAAGGCAAAACATGTTGGCTTTTTTCAGAGAGCAAGGAAGAGTGGAGATAGTATCTGTCTGTAACTTTTTCTTCTAAATGGAATCATTTCCTCTAGGGTTTTTCTGGTGTTGCAAATGTATGTTGTATTATCTTAGGAAAAGATGCATCTCCTTTAAAGAATTGCACTGCCAGTGATTCCCCATCACTTGGGTACATGGTCACCACCTTGCAAGATCATTTAGGACCTTACTATTTAACTTTCAATGTGCTGAGACCATTGTTTATAAGAGAAAGACACAAATCCAGTTTTCAGTTGAACCAGCAGAAAGCTTTAAGGTCCATAGTTATGTCAAATCTCTAATTTGTTTGTCATCTATCTATCTATCTATCTATCTATCTATCTATCTATCTATCTATCTATCTATCTATCTATCTATCTATCATTATCTACTTACCTACCTATCTTATCCATCCATCCATCCATACACCAATCTATCTAATCTATCTAATCTGTCTGTCTGTCTGTCTCATCTACTGTATCCTCCCATCCATTCATCCATTTAAATGGTCTGATCAGGATTCTTAATTTCATACATCCCTTAGACCGATACGCTCCCACAGAGAGGGCCTTCTCAGGGTGCCGTCGGCCAGACAATGCCGGCTAGCGACACCCAGGGGAAGGGCCTTCTCTGTGGCGGGCCCCGCCCTGTGGAACGACCTACCCCCGGAACTCCGTACCATTACTGACCTCCGCCTCTTCCGCCAGTGTTTAAAAACACACCTCTTCCATCAAGCCGGCCTAACATAACCTCCGCTGTGACTAGTACAGATAGTTTTAATTGGGGATTTTTAATTGGTTTTAGCGCAGGACTTGGTATTTAATAGGTTTTTAAATTTTTGTATTTTGTATTATTTATATGTTATTTTAAATTCCTGTGCGCCGCCCTGGGTCCTTTTGGAGAAGGGCGGGATATAAATCAAATAAAATAAATAAATAAATAAAATAAAAATTAATTGTTCTAAAGCAGGAGACTACAGACCTTTTTGTCTGGATTGCAAAATATGTCCAGTTCATCAATTCCCATGGAGCGCATTTCCATTTTAGTTTCATTCCAACTTTTCACTTTTGCAACAAGTAAAAAAGGAGGTTTGTTGTTCCCTTGGTTATTTAATGTCTCTATGGATAAGTGCATAAGGGATAGTTCCATTGGCATAACAAGGGAGTCGAGGGAGTAAATGTGACCAATTTGTCTGCAGCCGATGCTATGCTGTCGGCTGAACACCCAACTGATTGCTGCAGATGTTTAGATGGATTGTACAATGCAACCAGGAGAATGGATCTGAAAATTAGCGGATCAATCTGAAAAGAGAAATGGAGTGAATCATTGCAAGATATAATAAATGCCAAAAAATGAAAGAAAGAAAGAAAGAAGGAAGGAAGGAAGGAAGGAAAGAAAGAAAGAAAGAAAGAAAGAAGGAAGGAAAGAAAGAAGGAAAGAGAAAAAGGAAGGAGGGAAGGAAGAGAAAAAGAAAGAAAGAAAAAAAGAAAACTCTAGAGCAAGTAGATAAATTTGTAGTCACACATTTGCCCCATACATCCCTTAGACCGATACGCTCCCACAGAGAGGGCCTTCTCAGGGTGCCGTCGGCCGCACAATGCCGACTGGCGACACCCAGGGGAAGAGCCTTCTCTGTGGCGGACCCAGCCCTTTGGAACGACCTACCCCCCGAATTACGCACCATCACCGACCTCCACCTCTTCCGCCAATGTCTAAAGACATACCTATTCCAACAAGCCGGCCTAGCCTAACCTCCCATGGGGACTTTTAGAATTGGGTTTTTAGCATAGGATAAGATGGTTTAATTTATATTTTAAATTGTGTATTTATTTTGTATTCTGTATGTTTTTTAAATTTCCTGTGCGCCGCCCTGGGTCCTCTGCGGAGAAGGGCGGGATATAAATGTAAATAAAATAAAAAAAAGTAGTCAATGCTTACCAAGGATGAGAAAAGGGATGGGGAAATTTTAAATAGTGCAGATTCTTCTAGAAAGGCCATGAATAAATATTCTGTAGTTTATTCAGGAAGATGATTTTTTTTTTAAACTGGAGTGAAATGGTTACACAGAACAGTTTGTTTTGCCTACTTTCTTACATAGGAGAGAAAGGTAAGTCGGCAAAATATAAAAGTCGGTTGAATGCAATGGGAACGGGGCACTCAACATGCGAGTATGATAAAATAAGAAGAGAAATGGTGAAGAATGAATGGGTGCCGAATGAATGTCGACTGAATACAAAAGAATTCCCGGGATGAAAGTGATAGATTGCGATTCTTTGGTCATACAGAAAAGCTTGAATGGGGATTGAATTGCGGCATCAATATAGAAAGGAAGAATGAATGAAGCGAGCAGAAGGGGAAGACCAAGGAAGTCATGGCTAAAAAGAATTGAGCAGACCCAGGAAAACAAAGTTAGGATTCTAAAGAAGAATGAAAGGCAATTATGGAAGATTTTT
The DNA here is from genome assembly GCA_039707465.1 of Rhabdophis nuchalis. Taxonomy (NCBI): domain Eukaryota; kingdom Metazoa; phylum Chordata; class Lepidosauria; order Squamata; family Natricidae; genus Rhabdophis; species Rhabdophis nuchalis. Next base: position 11,066,223 of record CM077651.1, on the reverse strand, counting down.
TATGAATGTGTGGAAAGCAAAGATGGTTCCTAAAGATGCGCCATATGGAGAGAGCGCGTGAATGCTGCTGGAACAAATGAGATTCAACTACATTTCCTTTTCTTTCCTTTCCTTTTTTCTTTCCTCCTGTCTCAATTTCGTTCCACGCTACTTTCCATTATTCTTTTTAGGTACTTTGCACAACGTCTTCTTGTCCCAGTAGTGGAGTGGTTAGACTTATGTACATTTCATGAGGATCATTTTTTTTTTTCATGCATTCAGTTGGCTCAGAGACTTGGTGATTCTATGGGCAAGGGCTCTCCAGGTGCATGACTTCTTTGAGTTGTTCTACGCTCTGGCTGGTGTCAACTTTGACGGTGGCCTACATTTACATCCAACATTTTTTTTTTAAAGAAGTCTACGGAGATTCCTAATCATCCTGGTCACGGATGCCCCAAAGGTGCTTTTTCAAAAGGCAGCTGGACTTCCTTTGTTTGTTTTTTTCTTGAAGATGTTTTGCTTCTCGTCTTCCGTTCTGAATAGTTCTGAAGAACTGTAGAAGCTTCTTGGATGAGAAGCAAAATGCCTTCAAGAAAAACAAAGGAAGTCCAGCTGCCTTCTGAAAAAAAGCATCTTTAGGACATTTTTTTCCCCAAGAAGACATTTGCTTTTTCTCAAGACATACAGTATAACTATTATTTTTCTCTTCCTTCCTAGTATCTCTCTCTCCCCCACTTATGACTATAACCATCCTGCTTGTATTTTTCAATTTATATTATTTTTATTTGTTTCTAGTATGATTTGATTGCTTATTGGTAATCTATGACTATCGTAAGTGTTGTATCTTATGATTCTTGATAAATGTATTATATTTTTCTTTATGTACACTGAGAGCATATGCACCAAAGGCAAATTCCTTGTGTATCCAATCACACCTGGCCAATAAAGAATTCTGTTCTGTTCTGTTCTACTCTACACTACTCTACTCTATTCTACTCTTCATTCATCTACTCTACTCTACTCTACTCCACACTACTCTACTCTACTCTACTGTTCATTCCTCTACTCTACTCTACTCTTCATTCTTCTACTCTACTCTACTCTCCTCTTCATTCTTCTACTCTATACTACTCTATTCTACTCTACTCTATTCTATTCTACTCTTCATTCCTCTACTCTACTCTACTCTACTCTACTCTACTCTATTCTACTCTTCATTCCTCTACTCTACTTTACTCTTCATTCCTCTACTCTACTCTACTCTTCATTCCTCTACTCTACTCTATTCTTCATTCTTCTACTCTACTCTACTCTACTCTACTCTACTCTACTCTACTCTACTCTACTCTACACTATTACACACACACACCATAGAATAACTGTAGTGAATTTCCTTCTGGAGGTGCTGTGACTCATAGGACTCCACAAACAAGACTGTGTATATCCCCCCCCCTTCAACCTTTCAGTCAAAGTGCCTGATTTGTCAGTGACTGAGATCAGCAGAGGAGAACATAAAAGGAGATGTTTTCTCCAAATCCTGCCTTACATTCAATATGACAGTCATATAATAGAGTTTCTAGTAGTTACTTCCTTTGTTTCCCCCTTAAAGAAAAAGAAACCCTCTCCAACCCCTTTATTGAAATATTTTTTATCCACTTTTGTTGCCAATATAGCTGAATGCATTCAGAGATTCTATCATTACATGCTTTGTCATTTTTTTGATACCTCACTTTAAAAAAACGAAGTTACTTTGACTCTGAAGTACAACATTCCTGACCTTGGTGGTATGAAAAAAAAAGCATGGAAACAAAGAACTTTCTCTAGAAATAATCATTTTTTAAAAAAAAAACCATGTACAAGGTGTAAACAGATTGTTTTTCAACCTCTCACCATTGTATGTGGCTTTCCCCATTCTTTTCCATTTTTTAAGCAAAAAAATAAGGAAGAACAAAGCATGTTAAATTCTGCTCTCCATTTTTCTGCCCTTCACCCTCCCCTTTCCTCTCTTTTATCATATCTGAATTTAGTGAAACATTTAGTTCTACGATTCTATCTTTGACAAATCTCTCTTGCAGCATTATTGCCCATAGGGAAACTATTAGCATCAGCTGACCTTCAGAACCAAGGAGTTAATCACTTGGCATTCAAAGTGGTTCGATGGGGCTTAAAATGTGAAAAATGGCAACCTGAATATGAGCTGAACGCCCCCTCCCCCCCAAAAAAGGAAGATTGAACATTGATGAACCAACCCAACTTCTTTTGTATAAAAAGCACAATCAAGCTAGCTTGGGTAAAGGTAAAGGTTCCCCTTGCACATATATGCTAATTGTTCCCAACTCTAAGGGATGGTGCACTTCAAAACCGAAGAGCCAGCACTGTCCGAAGAGGTCTCCGTGGTCAAGTTGCCAGCATGACTAAACTCTGAAGGTGCATGGAACCCTGTTACCTTCCCACCAAAGGTGGTTCCTATTTTTCTACTTGCATTTTTTACATGCTTTCAAACTGCTAGGTTGGCAGAAGCTGGGACAAGTCACTGGAGCATACTCCATTACGCGGTGCTAGGGATTCGAACTGCCGAACTGCTGACCTTTCTCATCGACAAGCTCAGCATCTTAGCTACTGAGCCACCGCGTCCCTCCAAGCTAGATTACATAGATCCATATCTAATGTAGCATTCTGCATCCAAGAGTGGTCCATTAGGACTTCGAAAAGAGAAAGCTAAAATAAGATATATTGTGGCTATAGACAAAAGAGAAGATTAGAGGAGTTACGATCTTCAGAGATTCAAATATATGAAAATGTTCTCCTTTCCCTCCGTGCCAATTAATCCTTTTTTTTCTCTGATTAGAAAAAAAAAGATCTGATCATGATTATTCTGATAAAAATCTGATAGATTTAAACCAGGGGTAGTCCACCTTTTTATCCCTACCACCCACTTTCTGTATCTGTGTTAGTAGTAAAATTTTCTAACCACCCACTGGTTCCACAGTAATGGTGATTTTATGAAAACCTAATGATTATTTTTAAATAATGCTATGATTTTTTGTTTTAAAGTCAATTAAATTTTAAAAAAAGGAAAGTGCTTCAGTATCGGACAAAACCTTTACTGCCCATCATGAAAGCTGGAATGCCCACTTGTGGGCGGTAGGGACCAGGTTGATTACCACTGGTTTAGATGCTTCTCAATGATGATTTCTAGACAAGCAGGGTACATGGAACTAAACTATGCAAGCTGCTTAATTTGTATGGTTGCCTCACTCTGGGAACCTCTAAGATGATGATATTTTTCTTTCCACATAAAGTCTTTTGTAGCTATTGTAAGTTGAGGACTATCTGTGTTTGTACAGGACCTGGATTTACAGAACTGATGTGATTGAGTGTTGGGTATGCATTGAGCAAATAATCTCTTATGAACCAAAAAAAAAAAAAAAAAAGAAATGACCAAACAAACATTTGTCATCTAGTTATGCACGCCCAACATTATAAACCATGGACTGTTTTATAATTTAGGTCCATGAGAAATATACAAGGTGTATGAGCAAAATGAACCAGGAAAAATGTCTCACGCATGTCTCTCCTAAATACTGTATCTGATTCACCTAATTATTATTTAGGTCATAGTGAAGTTGCCTGCCTCCATTTGCATGTTGCGTGGCTCGATTTGCATTTTCAATATAAAGTTAAGCAGGATATATTTATTGAATCACTGGGCAGATTGAAATGGTGTCACAGTTGCTTTGATGCAATTCTTCAGCAACTTCATCTATATGAAGTTATATGGTGGTTCTACTACCACCACCACCTCCCAGTGGTGGTGGTAGTAGAACTTCATCTATATCTATATACTGTATATAAAAGCCAAGTACCAGTCACTCATCATGAAATCTCCAGAACTGTAAAGCCTGCACACTTGAAATTTGGCACGTATGTTCCCCTTGGCTTCTAGGTGCTCGCTAAGAAAGGATTTTTTGAAACGACTATCAGATCATTAGGAATTCTTATAAAGTAATTAACACACACTGATGCTAAGGAGTTAGACATTCTACTCCCCCTCCCCACCTGAAAAGAATTCTGTTCCAACTGCCAGTTGCCTCAAATTCTGTTACCTCAGTTCAAACTGGCAAACATTTCATTCCTTCACTCAGGAGTGGTCTGGGGCTCCTTACAATACTAAATATCAGTACCTCACCAAAATATCTACACCTTCCACCTATGGAACTGCTTCTGGACTCAAGAGGAGTGATATTCCCTTATCTGTTTCAATCACCAACCACCACTCAGCCAATGTCTCCTGCATCATTCCCAAAGCCCAGCTAATATGTGTCTAATTCCAAAAAGCAGAGTCACGTAAGAAAAACAGCTGATGAAAAAGACACGTCTATTCCTGAGGAAAGGGATCAAGGCAGTTAAAACGTGAGTGCAAATTCCTACATATTTTCCTAAATCTGAAAGTCATGCAGATAGGGAATAAAACAGGCCTTGAAAAAAAATAAAAATAAAAGAGAGCCACTGAGAAAAGTCAGAATTGATGGTCTTTCCTCTCCACAGATTTGACAAGTCTGCGGTAAAATATCCCCATCCCTCCTGTCTCCATCTCCCCACCCCGCTGTCAGCCTGTATTGTATGCATGCCAAATCTTCGATGACACTTCAAGAGTGGGAGCACTTTAGTTAGAGTCTATTTGTGCAGGTTGGATCCCTTCAATCATCTTTCAAACCTGCCCTGAAATAGAAAGCATAGCCACGGCATCATGACTTGGACATTAGCGGATGGAACAGACTGGGAAGGCTGACCGCTCTTTGCAAAACCGCAGGACGATGCTCACTGCTGAGATCACCAGTGACTTGCCAAGTGGGAAAGTATTAACAGGCATCTGAAGAGGTTGCAGGAAGTAATGTCTATTTCCCTCTTGCCCTTTGAGTATAGCCCCGTGATGGCGAACCTATGGTATGCGTGCCACAGGTGGCATGCAGAGCCCTGTCTATGGGCACGCCAGCCATCGCCCCAGCCCAGCTCCACCTTGCATGAGTGCACGCCTCCCACTGGCCAGCTGATCTTTGGGTCTCTACCACACATACGTGGGGGGGCGGGCCCTTCCTCGATCGCTGCAGGTTTCCTCTCCCAGCCCACCCTACATTTCTCCTACATTTCTTTCCCCCGTACCAACTTGGAAGCCAAATGGGGTGCCATTTGAGCCCCCCCATGCTCTATTTTGGGCCTGGAAAGCCTCTTGCACCAACCTGGAAGCCAACATGGAGCACGTGGGGGCAGTGCACATGTGCAGGGGGCCCTTGCATTGCATTTTGGGAATTGGTGCATGCACACGTGTATTTGTGTGTGCATGCATTTGGCACTCAGCACAAATAGGTAAACCATCACCACAGTGGTGGGTTCCGGATCCCATTGCAACCGGTATGGTGAAATGGGGCCCGGCATCCACCACATGCACATGTGCAGCACGCATGCAGCATACACATGCATTCTTACCACCTGCGATGCTCTGCGACACTCCAGCTGCTTGGCATAGTGTCGCACAGGTGCCATAAGCTCCCTGCGCATGCACAAAAGCCACGATCAGCTCAAATACAGGTAAGGAGGGTGGGTGACCCCTCCAGAGCACCATACTGGAACGGTACCTGGTGCTCCCAGTCGTATCCCACCACTGCATCCCTGGTATAGTCCAAGAAGCATGAATTGTTACTGTCACTATTTTTAGTAATGAGCCACTCAGGTTCTTCTTAGGGGAACCTAGTCTTATTTATGGTTTTTCTCCCTGGTTCTCTTCTTCCACCAGTTTGCGAATTGGCTATCAGCCCAAGAAGTTAAATAAGACTAAAAAAGCAATGCCACATAAGGTCGGGACTGGTTTCTTTTATTTCTTTTGTAACAGTATGGTAATCTTGCAAGTCTGAATGTGCTCAATCTCCTTCCTTTTATCTTGTCTGAGACATTTTCCCAAGTGATTGTTTTGAGCCCAGGCTCAAGGGTCTCTTATCTGAGCACTGCCTTTATTAGGAAGCTGCTCTTCCTCGTGTTATTTTCCCTCCACAGTAGCATCCAGCAGAAATATCCCTCTTTCGCTTTTACTTTACTTTATTGCCGTTGCGCCCCGTACAATGAAATTAAATGCCATCTTCAGTGTACATAATACATAAGAAAGCTGCAAAAATGAAACACAAACACACATCCTTCAAATTCCCTACAACTGAATTGAAAACTCCTGATACTGCATTAATATTGCACTATACAGTAGAATTCAATATGGTTACTGCTCTGGGATAGAAGCTGTTTTTCAGCCCATTTGTCCTTTTTTTTTTATTGCCCTGTACCATCTGCCAGATGGTAATAGTTCAAAAAAAGGGTGCCCTGGATGAGATGGATCTTTAAAGAACGTTTTGAACTTTCTTAAGGCAGCGGGAGCTGGAGATGTTAATCTCCTGGAATGCTGTCCTATCAGCCACTGTGCAATTAACAAACCATACACAGGAGCAGTATCTTAAAATACTCTCTTTGGTGCAGCGGTAGAAGGTCACCAGTGGTTTTTCATTCGGTTGTTGTTTCCTCAGACATCTCAGGTAGTATAATCTCTGCTGGGCCCTTTTGACCAGGGCTGCAATGTGAGTGCCCCAGAAGAGGTCCTCTTTTATGATACTTGAAACTGGCCACTTGCTCCACTTGATCTCCATCGATAACTAAGGGCTAGATGTCTGATCTATTCCTTCTGTCATGAATAGCAATAGCAGTAGCAGTTAGTCTTATGCAATACCCCATAGGACTTGATTATGGTGACCAGACGTCCCGCTTTTGGCAGGACAGTCCTGAGTTACAGCAATTTGTCCCGCATCCCGTGCCGTTGTTAAAAAGTCCCGATTTGTTGTAGGGAACTGCATTTCGCAAGATGCCTCAGGTCCTCCAAGCGCTGAGGGCGCTTTTGGAATTGACTCCAGCGAGGTCCGGTAGCCGCCGCCGGGGGTGGCAGACGGGGGAAGCGGTGGCTGCCGGGCCTCGCTGGAGTAGCCGGTAGCCGGTGGAGGCCCGGTAGCCGCTGGTGGGGATGGCGGACGGGGGAAGCAGCAGCTGCCGGGCGTTGCTGGAGGCCCTTCGGCACTTCGACAGGGCCGCCCCCCCCCCCCCGCGCTCAATGGTGTCCCGCTTAGCCAAATTACAAATCTGGTCACCTTACACTTGATAGCATTCTCTGGTTGATTTACAATGTAGAAGCATTATTTTCCCACTACCCCAATGATCTGGGTCCTCATTTTTCCAACCTCAGAATCTTGAGCCCCATCAGGACTGAACTCCAGGCTGTGGGTAGAGTTTTCCCTGCAATACTATACTTTAACCACCAGGCCACCAGGGATCCTATTGTACCCTCAGGGCTTCTATGAATCATCACAAATAATAAAGACATCCATACCATGCACAAGCTGAGTAAGGTCTTACTTTCATCCAAAAATTACAGGCATAATTATTAGCCTTACTAACATCAGGAAACTACACAGCCTGAAAAACATGGAGTATGTACACACCCTTTAATACAATTTTGCTTCCGTCAAATTGGAATCTCCCACAAAGTGCCGCTTTTCTCGAAAAGCAGAGGATCTAGTGCTGCTGGGGCCCTCCCATTTCTTCTTTTCTACAAAGGACTGAGGTCTTTAATCCCACGAGCGCATGCTGGGATTTTCCTTGAGCTACATACCATCCATCTCCGACGTGGCACTTGGAAAGTCAAGATGGATGGATTGTTCAAGTAACTGCCATTATCATGCAGCTATACATTTCTAGAGCGAAGTGATACAGTCTGTGTACTTTTTTTGTGCATCATTTACTCCATGCAATTATGGGGTGAAGAAATAACACGAGAAGATTAAAAGCCAGGTGGTTTACTAACACCGTCAAAATTGAAGTTACAGTTGATGGGAAAAGGAAGAATCGAAAGCAATGTTACCGAGATACTAAGAGCACCTAAGTACCAGTTTGATTGCCTTTATTCCTGAATGCTAATTCACTCTTCTGTGCATATTTACAGCAGCCATAGCTGAAGTGCTTCCAAGAACAGGCTGTCTGTCTCTTAATTTCTGCTGAGACATTTTGTCCATCCCCTTGATTTCCCCCCACAACCTAAACCTCCTTAGCATCTAATCTTTATCATAGGTTCAAAATATATCTTTAAAGAGACTTTTCTTTATCATTACCTCTGCCGTACTTATATTGCAGGAGTCATGTTAGTTAGCAGAAACAAATAGAAATCGCATTCTAAGTAAGGTCAGCACTTTCTTTCAAAGCATTTAAACCCTAGATTCAAGACTGCATAAAACAGCTAACTCCAATTTGTTTTTTATTTATTTAGTTTGTCAAACATGTACGAGATAACAGGTATAAGTATAAACATGGACATGAACACAGGAAATGAGTACAAATAAATGGGGAGAATAGGACAGGTATGGTGGGCACGCCGGTGTGCTTATACATGCCCCCTTTAAGGACGGACCTCTTAGGAAAGGAGTGAGGTCCACATTAGACAGTTTAAGGTTGAAGCTGTGAGGGTTTGAGGATGTAACAATGGAGTCTGGTAGAGCATTCCAGGCATTGACCATTCTGTTGCTGAAGTCATATTTTCTGCAATTGAGTTTGGAGTGGTTTACCTTAAGTTTGTATCTGTTGTTTGCCATGTATCATTGAGGTTGAAGCCAAAGTAGTCATTGACAGGTAAGACATTGTAGCAGACAATTTTGTGTACTAAGCTTAGGTCAGACTGTTGGTGGTGCAGTTCTAGCTTGTCCAGGTCCAAAATTTCAAGCCTTGTGGCATAAGGGATTCCATTGTGAGCAGAGGAGTGGAGTACTTTCCTTGGAAGTACCTCTGTACTCGCTCCATTGTATTAATGTCCGATATATTTGGAACGTCTTTGTGTTGGATTCTGTAACAATCAAGAACACTTCCAACTTACATCCACCCAACCCGCCATAGCAGGAAGCCAGGGAAAGTTGCAGGCCTTGTCTCCTAAGGAAGTATATCTGGCAGGTCCCAAAAGAAGGGCCTTCTCTGTGGTGACTCCCTCTCTTTAAAACATCATCCTTGTGGACATTAGACTGTCCCCTACTTTCATACTTTTTTACAAGGGTCTGAAGACCTGACTTTGTCAGCAGGCCTGGGAAACCCAGAAAGAGATGGCGCCCATTAAGTGGGCTTGTTTGGATGCTTGTTGTTGCCAGTGGTGGGTGGGTGGAGGGTTATTATATTTACTGTTTGTATATTGGGTTCTTATTTTTTGCAAGCTGCCTAGGGTCCCTGAAAGTGAGTGGGCAGCCATATAAATTTTCCAAATGAATAAATAAAATAAAAGCATTTGAGAGCCCTGGAATCTTTTCATGGAATCCCAAGGCCAAGAAATAACAAAGGATATATTTCACTATGGATGTGTTTCATTTTCTCTTTGTTCGTCTGATATTTAGTCCTGGAATGTTTTTCAATGAATTTGAAATGCTTATTGTATGTCCTTAGCCATCAAAAAGTCTTAGGGATTCTGGAAAAAGAAATGAAAAAGCATCCAAACTGGTAGATTAAGGACTGCCAATAAAACTATCTGGACATTTATTAATTCACCAGGAGCCATTATCTTTTTTGCACTGTTCCACAGCAGTGGAAATCCTGTGCAAATAGCCAAATTGCAATTCATCCATCCAAGTAGGTACATAATGTATAACCTCAATGTATAATGTTTGCCTTCTGCATTAATACCTAGGGTGGAAATGAATAGATCTCCCCGGAGTCTTCATAAGCTAATTGAAGAAATTTTACGAATTACACAGCGGTGCTCAAAATTACCTGTTTGTTGCCACTTGCAATACAGCAGAGAGACGGGTGACTTGTAGCTAAGGGCCAAGAAGTTTGAACCCTTTAGCAAATGCCCCCCCCCCCCAAGAAATCAGCCTATTTGGAAATCATTCAAGGTTGGAAATGACTCTGATGTCTGGTGTCAAGTTCATGGCTAGGATGTATTTGACTGCATTTCAACAAAAGGATGTCCAATCGTCCTCCCATTCTTTCTGGTCATTCTTTCTCTAGTAACTGTGGCAAGCAAAGCAACCTTGACCATGTGTCAGAATGGTCATGCATTTGGCAACTCCAAACCTCAACTAACAAATGCTCTGTCCTACACATTGACAACAAAAATCAGTGCATCAAATATAAGTTGGGTGGATACGACCTCGTAGGCAACCCTCACTCTGTCAACGACCTAGGAGTACTCATCTCAAATGATCTGAGCCCCAGAGCTCACGGTAACAGCATTGCCAAAAAGGCCCTAAGAGTTGTTAACCTAATATTACTAAGCTTCTTCTCCCATAACATTATACTGCAAACTCAGGCATACAAAGCCTTTGCCAGACCAATTCTTGAATACAGCTCATCTGCCTGGAATCCACACTGTATATTGGACATTAATACAATTGAACGAGTCCAGAGGTATTTCATGAGACGAGTACTCAACTAATCTGCTCACAATAGAATCCCTTACGCCACCAGGCTCAAAATTTTGGGCTTGGACAACTTGGAATTACAATACCTATGGTCTGACCTAAGCATAGTACACAAAATTGTCTGCTACAATGTCCTACCTGTCAACGACTATTCAATAATACACGGGCCAACAATAGATACCAACTCAAGGTTAACAGCTCCAAACTTGATTGTAGAAAATACGACTTCGGCATCAGAGTGGTCAATGCCTGGAATACTCCATTGTTACATCCTCAAACCCCACAGCTTCAACCTTAAACTGTCTACTGTAGACTTCACCCCATTCCTGAGAGGTCCATAAAGGGGGTGTGCACAAGCACACCAGCATGCCTACTGTCCCTGTCCTACTGTCCCCATTTATATGTACTCATTTCCTTGTCCATGTCCATGTTTATACTGATACCTGTTACCTTGTACATGTTTGACAAACTAAATAAAATAAATAAATAAACAAGCAAAGGGAGATAGAAAAGAAAGCCAGGAATAGTCACCTCTGGTGGTTCTTTCATGGATGGACATTTGCCCTACAGATATTTCTCTTGAGTTCTACCTGACTGTAGCCAATGTTGAGGAACAACATCTCCCAAAAGCTACACCTTCATGGGTACAGCTACCTGAAGAGACCTCAGTGGTGAACAGCGTCAGTTTGATGATATCAGAGAGAAATATTTCACCAACTTTTCCATGTCAGCCCAGGATTCAGGCTTTGCAGTGCTCACCTTGTAGAAGAAGCAAGTATTAGATATTTCTGAAGCTTACATTTCTGACAATCATAAATACAAGTGTCTGTGACACTGCTCTCCTTTTTTTTTTTTAAACTAGAAGAGATATTATTTAACCTGGGTTATCCTATTCTGTGAATCTCATTATTTTTTAAAACCCTCCAAAGATTTAAATACCCTTTTGTTGAAATGCAATCAAATACATCCTAGCTAATCATTTTTTTAACTTCTAAAAACCTAACCTGCTTATCACCAAGCAGTTCTGGGTGTGTGAAATCCTTTATTTTAAATAGATTTAAAATCATATCCATCTGACCTTTGGAGAGCTACATCTTCCCTATTTAGTTTAATCCCTTCTGTGCCCCCCATAATGAGTTCTTAACTTCTGATATGTTCTTTTGATGTGTTCTTTTATTTTCTCGCTGTGAAGTCTGAGTTGCTTAGAATTAAGATTCATTGAGACATGATCGGCTGTAATTAGACAACACCAAGTTGTAAATGAGACACTAGGACTTGTGGGATTTGAATGCTTGTAGCCTTAAATATTTTGTAGCACAGCTACTGTGTTATGTTCAAGTACTCATCTGTAAGCAAAACTTAATCTTTTCCTAATTAATACAAATCATATACCTGAAAGAGAAAGTTTATGTGCTTTTCTCCCCTGATTCTAAACTGATTCTTTATTGATAATCCATCATGGAATGAGGTAGGAATTATAGAACATTGTAGAATGCTTTAGTTATAAAACATTCTAATTATAGAATTATAGATGTTTCACAGAAACTTTTTTCTCTGTAATCTGGCTTCTTAAGAATTCTCCAAGCCCAAAGAATTCTTTTGTTTCTAGTTGGAAACTTTTGTTTGGAACAACAAAACTACTACTTGGAAACCACTTCTGGACTTCATACTTGAGGCGGAAAACAGAACTACTTGGGAAGCACTTCTGGACTTTGTGCTTGAGGTGAAAAAAAAATAGAAATAGAAAAATTGATTTTGGGTTTTACTAATTGGATAGATCTGTTGTTACAGAAATGGTTAGTTTATACTATTATGCAAAACTGAAAAGTTGAGGTTTGACGTTACTGTTTTATTCGACTGCACCAGAGGGAGTCGGAAGTCAATGGCTTTTTTTCTCCCTCCTTTAGTACACTTCTCCTTTCCCCTATCCATCCCTCATTTTTCAAACATGCAGCTAATCTTCTCAGGGAGCTCCGGTGAGTAAAACAGGTGTGGCCTGGAACACAGCTGGGCAGGGTGGACAGGGTACATCTGGGAACACCCGAATCTGAAAGTTTCCAGGTTTTCCCACCCAAATGAAAGTCCAAACACCTACTCAGCACCCGCATGTCCATCACAAGGCCCAACCAGGAACCATCGCAAATGGAAATGCCTCCCAGTCATACTCCTCCAGATGCAGGGCAAGATGTCCTTGACTCTTTGAGAAAGGAATGTTATTTTGACTATATATCTCCCATACTCCATATAATCCTCCCTCCCATTTTTCCACAGCATTGAATGTGACAGTCCAGAAGGTCCAATCCAAAAGATGGCTTCTAGGTCTAACCCTTGCTACATGAAAAAAAAAAGCCCTTGAATTTACTTTAAATTAAAACCATTCCTGGACCAACATGACTCTATGACCTATATAAAATTTGGCTTTCTTCTAAGTACAGAAACCTTGTTTCATTTGGTTCGGATATTTAAAGCAGAATAGGTTCTCAGTTTTGACTCCATCTCTTTGCAGCTTGTAACGTTTTTAGCTTATACTGTGTTGAACATAGTTCCCGATAGTCGTTCTTGTTTAAAGCTTATTAAAAGTGATTTTTAGTGTTGAGAAGTAATGTATTCAGTCATTCATAACTAATGATATAGTAGAAAACTACAACCACCTTCTTGACATTTTTAGAAGCCTTATTTACTCATTTGTGCTTTACTCGTTATTCTTAATTGTTTGCTATTTTTGGTTGTATAGATATTTTCTCTAAAAGGCTTAATAAGATATTTAAAAAGTGAAGGTTGGTGGTTATGCTAATCCTTATTGTTAATGTTGTGGAACAAGCAGGACAACTGTAGACAAGATTTTGACTGGTGGAGGCAGATAACTGGGCCCTTTTACCCATAAAAGATCAAGATGTGAAAAAGATCTATCCCAATAACCATATGCTTGTTTTTTTCCCCAGTAGCTGCTAGATCATTTTAGCATTCTTTCCTTCTTTCTTTCCTTAAGATTAATTTACTTATTTAAAAAGTCACAATGTCTAATGCATGTGGATAGCATGTTCTGTGAAAAGTATCTAATATATTCTCCACTAAGCGGAATGGAATAGAATAACAGAGTTGGAAGGGACCCTGGAGGTCTTCTACTTCAACCCCCTGCTTAGGCAGGAAACCCTACACCACTTCAGACAAATGGTTGTTCAATCTCCTCTTTAAAATTTCCAGTGTTGGAGCATTCACAACCTCTGGAAGTAAGTTGTCTTGGTGGGCATGGTGGGCATGGCAGGGGAAGAATACTGTAAAATCTCCATTCCCTCCCGATCAGCTGGGACTCAAAATTGCTCAAAATTTCTGCTACCAGTTCTTCAGAACTGGCCAGAACCTACTAAATACCATCTCTGTCCGGCACTCATTCTGTAAAAAAAAAAAAAAAAAAGGCTACCTCAAGAGAGTCCATAGATTTTTAGAATGTATCTTATTAATCACAAATGCTAAAATGCATTTGAGTAGTGACACAAGAAACCCACAAGTACCACAGCTGACCAATGTCCTTTACAGAGTGGCTTATAGATATATTTTGCCCATGGTCCTAAGTCCATCATTTATATTTATAGTCCTTTTTTTTCCTAACATCGGTACAATTATAGTGAAAGGAAAGTTCTCCAAGATCTCAGAAATGTGACTTTGCAGTTTGAATGGACATCCATCTCCATAATTGCTTCGTTCTTGATCATGCTGTGTATTATGAGAATTGAATCCCAGATATCTGGAGAGTGTCAGATTGAAGAAAGCTAGCCTAATAATTGTTTTTATCACTCAAAGTATTAGAAATATTTTCTCTCGGCACACTCCTACCCTGCTCTAACCTTTTGTTGAACCATATGGTGTGATCCTGCAATGTACAGTCCATCTAAATTTCACAGGTTTTCCTTCCTTCTATGCTTCCTGCCTAACAGAGAAAAAAACAACTTATAAGACTGTAGGTAGATATTCTCAGATGATCTTCAGAATAATGTTTGAGCGTGATATGGCTTCTGGTTTCAGAACAGGAGCATTTTGCTATTGCTAAACATCAAATGGTTCAGCATGTCCCTCAAATTTGAGGATGATTGGAAAGTTGAGAGAACGTGGATCCATGATAGCAATAGCACTTAGACTTACCCTGTTTCCCTGAAAATAAGACCTCCCCAGATAATAAACCCAATTGGGCTTTTGAGCGCAGGTACTAAAATAAGACATCTCCCAAAAATAAACCCTCCCTGAAAATATTGCAACACAGCAGCAGCTATGAGGTAACCACACTCACTGCCTCCTGCACCTCAAAAATAATAAGACCTCTCTGAAAATAAAGCCAAGCGCTTATTTCAGGAGTCAAAAGAAAATAGGACCCTGTCTTATTTTCAGAGAAACACAATATATACAATTTCATAGTGCTTTTTACAACCCTCTCTAAGTGGTTTACCCACCTCGGAAAGATGGAAGGCTAAGTCATCCTTGAGCCTGGTGAGATTCGAACTGCCAAATTGCAGCCAGCGGCAGTCAGCCAAAGTAGCCTGCAGTACCCCACTTTAACCACTGGGCCACCTCAGCTCATGATTTTTGAAAAAGGAAAGAAATACTCAATTTAATATGGGGGTGTAGATCTATTTGAACATATCCATCATAGATAATGCAATATCTGACAGTTTACAAATTGCAGTTTTTAGAAACAGTCCTTAAATGAGGGATTTGCTATTTGATTTCTGGCGTCGAGCTTCGGACAAGGGAAATACCAATTGCAAGGGCCAGAATTTGCTCAAGAAGGGTTATCTCCTTAATTCTTCAAGGGAGTTTAAACAGAGATGATAGATCTATGATGCTGGGTGGATAATTGATTTGATGGCTGAGTGACTTCTTCAGGCCTGTCCCTTAGGAGCAAAGGCCATCCGATTTTAATTCTTAAAGACACAAGGAGACCAAGAGAAGATTAATGTACTGGGATCTCCCAGGGACGGCTGCTTTATTTTAAAGGAGATGACATGCAATCAGAAAAGGAAATAGGAAGAATAGCTTTCCAATTTGCATTCTGTATAAACGTGCTGCTTCCAAGAACTGGATGGAATGGGGATACAGGATAATCTGATTTAGGCCAAGTTTGAGCGCCCGATTATATTCACCCCCACTATGGAATTCTGATTTACATAAATGTTCGCTACTCTTTTAATTGCGTTTCTATTTCGTGTTATATTTTACAGCCACAATCTATAGCTGTAATTGAAAGAGTCTTAATTTTTAATCAGGAAGATTTTAATGCATAAAAATATGCATCATTTTAATGTGACAGAAATTTACTGTGCCGGGTATAGAGCTGCTGACATAGAAATACAAAGATGGAAAGTTGTTAACCCTGAAGAAATTATATTTGAAAAATAAGAGTTTCCTCGGACTTCTAAAAAAGATGTTTGACAAAATTCTTTTAACCCCTGAAGTTCCAACGTCATGGCAAAATCTCAAGACAGCTGAAGATTATTACTTTTTTACATCTTTGGAACTTTCTTATAGAATTTGATATTTGATGAACATTATTTGAAATTTTAGGTCTGAAGTTGTGATGTAAGTTTAGAAACAAGCATTATCCCTGAAATGGTAATTGATTAAGGGTATCCAAAACTCTTCTTGAATAATCATTAATTTTAGGTAAAGGTAAATGTTCCCCTTGCACATATGTGCTAGTCATTCCCGACTCTAGGGGGTGGCACTCATCTCTGTTTGAAAGCCAAAGAGCCAACACTGTCCAAAGACGATTCCATGGTCATGTGGCCGGCATGATTAAATGCCGAAGATGCACAGAATGCTGTTACCTTCCCACCAAAGGTGGTTCCTATTTCTCTACTTGCTTTTTTACATGCTTTAGAACTGCTAGGTTGGCAGAAGCTGAGACAAGTAACGGGAGCTCACTCCATTAAGTGGCCCTAGGGATTTGAACCACTGAACTGCCAACATTTCTGATCGACAAGCTCAGCATCTTAGCCACTGAGCCAAGTCCCTTTTTGGTAATTGATTAAGGGTATCCAAAATTCTTACTGAATAATAATTAACTTTAGTTGTCTGCAAATATTTTCCTTTGACTGTTAAGGGGTAAGAATAGTACAACATGTTCTTTCATAGTCTTAACAAAGTAAGCTGGCAAACCTACACAGTAAGTATAAGCATATTTTTTATTGTCATTGTACTTAAATAAAATGAAATTGGTTAATAAATTGCAGGCATCAGACTGTACAGTATGACCAACACTGTGCTTCTTAAACCAGCTCCCTCCCTTTAAATGTGAATAAAATCTATTTTCATCAAGGGAAGAAGAAAAAGAATGAAGAAAACAAATTAATAGCAATAGCAATAGCACTTTATATACCACTTCACAGTGCTTTTACATCCTTCTCTAAGCAGTTTACAGAGTCAGCCTACTGCCCCCAACAATCTGGGTCCTCATTTTATCCACCTTGGAAGGATGGAAGGCTGAGTCAACCTTGAGCCTGATGAGATTAGAACTGCCAAACTTCTGGCAGCTGGTGATCAGCAGAAGTAGTCTGCTCTCTAACCACTGTGCATTGTGGCTCATCCTTCCTTTCACCACCTCCAAGCAGCCCACCAACTATTGCAATTCATTTCTTTAATTATTCTTGCCTCTCTTTTAAAATCATCTCAGTTCCATTCAACAGCACTTCCTTGGTCTTCCCTTTTGCCAGGTTAAATAGCCAGGAGGAATTTGCTGCAGGGATTTTGTTTTTAGAAACTTCCTGGGAAACCAGCAGCTGTCTCCAAGGAAAAAGAGAACAAAAATGGAGTCCATTCAAGATTCTAAAGAGTGTCATCCAAGGTTCAGAAAGAAAAATCTAATGTGTTCAACAGTTTTAATAGACTCGCAGAGTTGGAAAGGGCATTGGAGGTCTTTTAGTCCAACTCAAGCAGGAAACTCTGAAACATTTCAGACAAATGGCTATCCAACATCTTCTTAAAAGCCTCCATGTTGGAGCACCCACAACTTCTGGAGGCAAGTTGTTCCACTGATTAATTGTTCTAGCTGTCAGGAAATTTCTCCTTAGTTCTAAGTTACTTCTCTTCGTCATTAAGTTTCATCCATTTCTTTTTGTCCTGCCTTCAAATGCTTTGGGAAATAGCTTGACTTTCTTTTCTTTGTGGTAGCCCCTTAGAAATAGGAACACTGCTATCATGTCACCCCTAGTCCTTCTTTCATTAAACTAGACATACCCAATTCTTGCAGCTATTAATATGTTTTGGTTTCCAGTCCCCTAATCATCTTTGTTTCTCTTCTCTGCACTCTTTTTAAAAGTGCTGTTGTTGTTAGTTGAAAAGTTGTGTCCCACCTATTGCGACCCCATGGAAAACATTCCTCCAGGCCTTCCTGTCCTTTACCATCCTCTGGAGTCCATTTAAGCTCATGCCTGCTGCTTTGGTGACTCCATTCAGCCACCTCATTCTCTGTCGTCCCCTCCTTCTTTGGCCCTCAATTGTTCCCAGCATGAGGCTCTTCTCCAGTGAGTCTTCCTTCTCATTAGGTGGCCAAAGTATTTGAGTTTCATCTTTAGGATCTGGCCTTCTAAAGAGCAGTCAGGGCTGATCTCTTCTAGGACTGACCAGTTGAATCGCCTTGCAGTCTAAGGGACTTGCAGGAGTCTTCTCCAGCACCTTAGTTCAAAGCCCTCAATTCTTTGGTGCTCAGCCTTCCTTCTGGTCCAACTTTCACAGCCATATATTGCAACTGGGAAAACCATAGCCCTGACTATACACACTTTTGTTGGCAGGATGATGTCTCTGCTTTCTAGTGTGCTGTCTAGATTTACCATAGCTTTCCCCTCCAGGAGAAAGAATATTTTAATTTCTTGGCTGCAGTCGCCATCTGCGGCTTTAAAAGTACTACAGTTCTAAAAATGGTCAAGAACCTGATAGAATGCGTAGCTATTTTATTTTGTATGCCCTCAAAGCTTCAGGTAAGTCTTCTTTCCTAGCTGTTATGAAAGGTGGAAAATGGAGTGAAAACTATATGGAAGCCACAATCATTGACTTTCAGTTAACAGGAAAAGAGAAGTTTACAGGAATTTTGAATGGTGACGTCCTTGCAGTCCTGATTTGCTGTCAGTATTTTGGGAGCCACAGAAGGAAAAAACTGATTTGACAATGTAAAAAGCAGAATTATCATTAAGAGCAACTACACACTTCAGAAGTGGCAGCAGTGTTGGAAAGAGCTATTGTAGATGCTCTTAATGAGCAGTGAAAAGTTGACAGGATTATGTACGTGTCTCAAGATTACCTAAAACATTTGTGGTGTTGCTAAACCAGATTGCTGATCTTTCCCTTATGGGGTCTGCCTTAGACAATTACATGGGCTGGATCGGCAGGTTAGTTTCAGTCCATCTTTGCTAAGCTAGCAATATTTCTTTCTTTGGGGTTTCTGAAGGGATTAAGGTGGTTTTATTTTGGGAAGAAGGATTTTTTTTTAGACCTGAAGGGATTAGTTAAATAGGAAACTGAATTTGGCAACTTGCTAGAAGAGCAGTGGAAAACCGGTTTTTTAATTTGTTTGTTTGTTGTTATTTTTTCCTTTCTATGTTCACACAGCACCATTACAAAATCATTTTCTGTATCTCAAATTTCAATTTTTGAGGGGCCTAGCTGTTATTTTGTTGTTTACAATTACCATATTTTCAGTGTATAAGACGCACCAGAGTATAAGACTCACCAAAGTTTTGAAGAGGCAAATTTCTTTAAAAAAGGTTTTGCACTCTGCAAACCTCCTAAAACTGGTCCTTTTTTCATGAAAAAGGGCCTGTTTTTTTGTCAAAAAAAGAGCATGGATAGCCTTTAGGTGACATAGAGTTTTTTGCTCATTTCTGCCATCCCCAGCCCCCAGGAGCTCTCTGAAAGCTATGCATGGCCATTTTGGTGAAGGGGATGGGGTTTCGGGAGGCAAAAAATGCTGTATTCAGTGTATAAGATGCACCCAGATTTTCAGCCTCTTTTTTGAGGGAAAAAGGTGTGTCTTATACTCTGAAAAATACATTAGAACAGTAAGTTCTTCCAGAAAAGAGCTGGAAGGGAGATCTTATATAATAGAATTTTATAAATTCTATTCACTACCAGAACGGTCCATTTCTAAAAATAGTGTTCTGAACATTTTGGAAAACTGTTGCTGTCCCTATGACCTCGGGTCTGTGGCTAAGGGTTAATCAAAAGCGCATCCACGGAAGACTGAGGACATGTGTGTAGGTGGCACGTGAGAGCGAAGCATATGTGCAGGCATGCACGCTCACTGACATTTGTGAACCGGTAGGAAAGGTAAGTGAATCCCATCCCTGGATGACTCCCTCCTCTCTACAACTGCCCCTCAAATTTTGGAACACTGCTATCATGTCACCCTTGTCCTTCCCTATGTTAGACAGATCATACCCAGTTCCTACAATTATTCATTGTATGCTTTTAGACTCCGGTCCCCTAATTATCTTTGCTGCTCTTCTTTCCAGAGTCTCAACAGCTTTCCATGGTGTATCACGGTGACCAAACACAAACAACTCACTTCCTGTTGAAGAGGCAGTGTCGAATTTTTATTTTGCTTTGTTTTACCTCTGATTTACAGAACTTATGTCTTTGAGAGCAACTTTGTGCCTTGTAACATTAGCTCAAGGTCTACGGATGAAATAGGATGCACCCTTGCGCTCTATAAAAAGCATGTACAATATTATATGTAGCTCAGGCTTTCACAAAGCCCGGTTGCAAAGACTTTCTCAGATAGTAATGAGTGTACCCTTCCTTAACCTTTAGACTGAAATAACAGAGAGGATTTGTGGTATCTGTAGCCGTCGTAGAATGTAGCGGTGACATTCTCGATCCTTTGTTTTGAGTTTTTAGAAATGACAGCTCGAGAACTATTGGGGGGGGGGTGCCATCCGACTTGCGCTGTTTGTTTCAATCCCAGGGAAGGCTATCGACTCGTTTGCAGCGCCTGGAATAATAATGGCATTTTATTTTACGACCTTAAACAATCAAAGGAAAAGATACTTCGGATGAGTACAACCTTCCGTTTGTTCCTGCCCTTATGGATTAGACTGAACCGCGCGTGAACTTTTGCTGCTCTTGTTAGAATCTGTGGAACTTCTAAAAAGCCACACAAATCTTTGAATTACATAGAGCGCTTCAGTCCCAGAGAAAAAGGGACAAATTGTACAGAGGCCATAAAATGTTTCGCCAACTAATCATGAAATAGTTGCTCATTTTGTACAGTTTTGTATGCTTTCGTAGATTTGATCTTACTCTTTTCTTCTGAATTCTGGAT
The DNA here is from genome assembly GCA_039707465.1 of Rhabdophis nuchalis. Classification (NCBI taxonomy): domain Eukaryota; kingdom Metazoa; phylum Chordata; class Lepidosauria; order Squamata; family Natricidae; genus Rhabdophis; species Rhabdophis nuchalis. Next base: position 11,045,457 of record CM077651.1, on the reverse strand, counting down.
ACAGAGGCTTTTTCAACAATTGAAGATTCTATTTACTATACCGGATCAAAGCCAGATTTATTTATTTGGGGGGGGGGTGTTCCATGGATTTCTTGAGCTGTCAGCATGGCGACCCAGTGAAACCAAAGTGGCTGGTTTGCATTTTTAAAACCCTTACTGGGATTAATGGAATATAGTGAGGTGGTGGATTCTCAGGATGGAGGGACAGAATGGGACAAACCAGCAGACCCAACTCGCTGTGGCCATGTCATCATGACCAACTCACCATGGCAAACTTGCCACAGCCAATTCACTGCAGGATAATTAAAACATTCAATTCAATTATTTAAAATAAAAAAAAATATTTTAATTTTTGTCATTCCCATTTCATTCTGTCCCTCTTTTTACATCCTCTCTATAGAAAGGATGATTCTATTCCACCATTTCTTTGATATTAGTGCAGGAATATCCAAACTTGGGAACTTTAAGACTTGTGGACTTCAACTCCCAGAATTCCCCAGCCAGCTATGGGGAATATGCTGGCTGGTGAATTCTGGGAGTTGAAGTCCACAAGTCTTAAAGTTCCCAAGTTTGGACATCCCTGTATTAGTGTAACTCTTGTCTGTTATGGCCCACCAGTGGCCAGAGAAGCTAGTAGCAGACTCAGACAGTGAGGAGGTTGGGGAGGAACATGGGCCAGTCCTGGAGTCTGGGGAAGCCTCTGATGAAGGCTCTGCATCGGAGGCAGAGATGGGGCCAGGGCCATCTGACGCTTATCAGCTGCCTTTGGAGTCAGATATCAGTAGGGAAGAAGAACAGCTGGTGTCTGTTCCTGATGTGTGCATTCACAGAGCTGACAGGAGAAGGGAACAGTTAAGGAACAAGGGAGGAAAGGCAAAGGTGGACAGTGAATGGCCCCTCCCATAGGCAATAAAGAGGAGCAAAAGGGGAGGGGAGTTTGCAGGAGACAATCAGTTCAATTCATTAGGGTGAAGATCTGTTCCTGGCTTCTTGCCAAGTAATTGCTGCTACAGCATGGCGTTTGGAAGATATCAGCCTGGCAGCTCTCCAAGCCTGATAAAGGTCTGTAGTTGTGAAATCTCATGAAAGACTATTTGCCAAGACTTTGCTGGGGAGAAATTCCCTTTAACCTAAAAGAAGAGGTTTTATCTGGACAAGGAGTCTCCTTCATGCTCTTGAAAAGCCTATATGAGAACATTGTTCTGCAGCAAGTTGTGCCACATCGAGTTGGCCATGGCATGTTGTCCTGTGGTTACTTGGCTAGTTATGGTGAGTTGACCATGCTGAGTTGGCCGCTTTGAGTTGGCTTGGGCAAGTTGTCATAGGCCCTGGAGGAAGGGGTTCATTTCAGAGGAATAAGAGGCAACTTTGCCTGGATATGATGTGTGAGAGAAAGAGGATGAGGACAGGCCCTCCCTAATAGTCCACAGTGTATCTTGAAGATGCAGATAGTCGAGTGCTCAGTCTGGCAAAATTCTGTCTGTAGGCATGAAACAATATGGAACTCATCTTGGAAACATTGCCATGTATCATTCTTGGTATTGGGTCTGACAATAAATATGAAAAGTCTAAAAGAAATGTAAAAAGAAAGGTAGGAGTGTTACACAGGTATAGGAGGGTTCTCTGTTTTCTGCTTTGCCCTCAGAATAGAGCTGGAAGGGACCTTGGAGGTCTTCTACTTCATCCCCCTGTTCAAGCAGGAGATCCTATACTATTTCAGACAAGTGACTGTTCAGTTTCTTCTTAAAAACCTGAAGTGATGAAGCATCTACAACAGTGATGTCTAACCATTTTTAGCTCGCGTGCCAAAAGCGGGGGGAGCGCAGAGGGGTCGTGCGTGGGCGTGCCACACCCATAATGCTATTTGCAGGACCCCCTGCTTTTGGCATGCTTTTTTCACCCTCCCCAGGCTCCAGAGGCTTTCTAGGAGCCTGGGGAGGATGAAAACAGCATCCCCCCCCACCTCCAGAGGCTTCAGGAGCTTCCCTGAAGCCTCCAGAGGGTGAAAAACGGCCTCAAAAGAAGGCCTAACTCTGTTCCAACTGCCAGTTGCCTCATAATCTTTTACCACAGTTCAAACTGGCAGATGTTCCACTCAGGAGCGGTCTGGGGGCACCTTACAGTACTAAACATTGGTATCTCACCAAAATGTCTATGCATCCACCTATGGAACAGCTTCTGGACTCAAGGTGGCTGGAGCCATATTCCCTTATGTGTTTCAATCACCGACCACCACTGAGCCAACATATTGAACCAGAGTGAACCAGATTTCTGCTGTGTTGCCTTATCACATAGTTTCATCACAAAGCATGGGTATCCAGCTACTCCTTGATAAAACTTTATCAAACTGGAAATAACTAATAAGGGCACTTCTTTCATTCTTCAATGATCTCTAACAGAATCATCATTGAATTCTCCTATTGGAAGAGTGAAATGCTTGCCATCCACCAATACAATCCAACGCTTAGGATATCCAAACAAAAGAAAGTGTACGAAAACCTGAAATGGAAGTTTGAATTACAATTAGTGGGTCAATTGTCCAATAAGGTTTTTTGTTTTTTTTTAAGAGCAATTGAGCGGTAGATGCAACAGCTGTAGAACTTGACTTCTAGTCCTTGAAGGCTTGGCTATAAATAGGAGAGGCACCAAAATCTTCTGTCTTCCATGAAAAAGGGAGACTTTGGGGGTTCGGCATGCAAATGTTTTGACCCCGTAGTTGCTATGCATTCTTCAAACAGACACCTACCTTCAAAAGTGACAGCCACAATAATGTGACAAATGAGCCGAGCATCTGCACACATGTGACACTCCTTTGCGGAGAATTTTGGGCGTGATTGAATTAAAATGACCTTTTTTCTGACAAGGATAATGTAATCAAATGATCTGGATGAGGACGTGGAAGGGAGGCAAGAGAGCCGGGCGAAGCTGCGGGAATGCCGAGATGCTCTATTCTCATTTAGCAGTCATCTAAACTAGCCTCGTCTTAATCATCTCCATCCAAGCTGGTGGTTGAAGCTCTCGTTTCGACTGTGCTTGACCGAAAGAACACAGAAATATATTTTACGACTCTCAACGGGCAGCCAAAGAAGAGAAGGCTGGAGGCAAAAAGATAACACCTCATCATCTTTCCGCATGATGAGTTCGTAGGTAAAACTGTATCAACCTTTAATGAATATTGATATCCGAATTAAAGATGAGTAACTTACTGTTTACTTTACTGGCCATAAAGTTTGGCTTTGCTTTCTAATTGATTCTTCTGCCTCTCTCCCCTTCCCCCAACCCTCCCTTCTTAAAAAGAGGAAGATGGATTGCAAATCTCTTCTTTTTTTATTGATGGGAAAATTATGCAGGAGAAGAATAATCAAATCTTTCCAACTGTCTTTTTGGGTATCAGGTGTTAGCCTGAAATGAATTGTTTCCTGAGCCCTGTCACCCAGCTATGCAATGAGCAATTGGCAAGGGGCTTATGGATTTTTAATTGCATCCATCAGGCCTTAAGATATCACAATAGCTAGCTTTTTTCCCCCCTTCAATCTGCAACGACAGTCTCCTAGAGAAATATATTTCGGCAACAGCATCACAGAAGTTATTGGGTTCATCACCAACCCAGAAATCTGTTCTAAACCACACATTTTATTTGCTTTAATAGAAAATGGTACTTTGCAACATGCAAATAATATATCTGGGCAAACAACTTAGATTCATGATGGTGAACCTATGGCACACGTGCCACAGGTGACATGCGGAACCATATTCGCGACCGCCTCCTGCCCCATACATCCCTTCGACCGATCCGCTCCCACAGAGAGGGCCTTTTCAGGGTACCGTCGGCCGGGCAATGCCGGTTGGCGGTGCCCAGGGGAAGAGCCTTCTCTGTGGCGGGCCCTGCCCTCTGGAACAACCTCCCCCCCGATCTACGCACCATCGTGGACCTCCGCCTTTTCCGCCAATGTCTTAAAACCTATTTATTTCAACAAGCCGGCCTATCATAACCCCCGTTTCTGACTTTTATAGGGATAATTTTAAATTTTAGAGTCTTATTAATTTTAGCACAGGGAATATTTAATTAGTTTTTAACAATTTTGTATTTTTGTATGATTTTAATGATGCCTGTGTGCCGCCCTGGGTCCTTTTTTAGGAGAAGGGCGGGGTATAAATTTAAAAGAAAATAAATAAAAATAAATAAATAAATTTGCTTGCATGCCAGCTAAGCTCCTGCACGCATGGGTGCACCAGCCAGCTGATTTGTGGCTTCCAGAGGGCTGGGGAAGGCTATTTTTTACCCTTCCCAGGCTTCAGGAAAGCTTACAGAGGCTGGGGAGGCAAAAAAACGGCCCCAACGGGCCAACAGGAAGTTCAGAAATGATCCATTTCCGGCTTCCAGAGGGCCTCTGAGAGGGTGGGGGAAGCCATTTTTGCTCTTCCCAGGCTTCAGGAAAGCCTCCGGAGCCTGGGGAGGGGTCACAGGGGTACCACTCACGCATGTGCAGGTGGGTGGGTGGGGAGGATTGAATTGGTGTGGGCATGCATGCGCATGCAATAGTGCGCACACACACACAATTTTGGCACGCCATAAGAAAAAAGTTCGACATCCCTGACTTAGATAGATGACTTTCCCTGATCTTGGGATTTGGAATGTTCTCAGAGACTTTGGTCATCAAAAGAACTTGTGATAGTTCTTATGAAGCACACATAATCCCAATCCTAACCCTAACCTGACCTCTAGATAGCTGTGTTTGGGGGAATCCTGATGTCACCTTGAATTTTAAGGTAGCAAAATTTGGGTTCTCTTTACTGAAGGATTAAGGATGTACAGGCAGATGTCGTTTTTTGATGGTGTTAGAGGTCTCATCACAGGGTGTAAGCTATTAAAAATAAGGCTGCCCTTTGCAATTGACTGATGGTGGGAGGAGGAGGAGGAGGAGGAGGAGGAGGAGGAGGAGGAGGAGGAGGAGGAGGAGGTCATCCAGATTTAGCCCTGGAAAATAGCTTTGGTGTAAGTCCAAAATTCCCAAGACAATGGAATGATGGGGACACATCAGTTATAGTGGTTGATAAGTAATGCTTCAGATATTTTGGGATTATTAGGTCATGACAAAGGAATTTTGAATAATATTAGCACGGGGGTAGGGGGAGGAAAAAAGGGAAACTACCAGCAGTTGTTTTGTTCATTATATACATATATCCCCATATTTATTTTTGCCATCCTTTTATACCGCATTGCTGTTCTTGACATAATATAGATTTATCCTGGTTGTTTTATAAAACATAATAAAATAAAATAAAACTTGAGTGAAATGTTCCCCTTCCTTGGATAACAGAATATTGTTTTCCTTTGCCTTGTTTATTGTCGCCTTAAAACCCTTTGCTGGAACAAAAGTAATTAAGCATATGAACATAGGAAAGAAGTGCTCTAGACCAGGGGTCTCCAACCTTTGCAACTTTAAGTCTGAAGGACTTCAGCTCCCAGAATTCTCCAGCCAGCAAAGCTCATCAGATAATCTGAAGGCCACATGAAGTTTGGAGGTCTGTAGCGATGGACACTGCAGAACAGTGCAGACCTCTTCGCCCTATGCGCCTCAGCATCCGCTGACCCCACTCCGTCTGTTTACGTGGCCTACCACTTCGTGGCTGAGTTGCTGTCGTTCCCAAACACTTCCATGTTCTTATAACACAGCTGATAGTTGACTGTGGAATATTTAGGAGCCAGGAAATTTCACGACTGGATTTGTTGCACAGGTGGCCTCCTATCACAGTTCCACGCTGAGCTCCTTAGAGCAACCCATTCTTTCACAAGTGTTTGTAACAACAGTCTGCATGCCTAGGTACTTGATTTTATACACCTGTGGCCATGGAAGTGATTGGAACACCTGATTGATTATTTGGATGGGTGAGCAAATAAGTTTGGCAATACAGTTTATACAGAGCTCCAAGTGCTTCAGCGACCGTCTAAAAAGATGCAGATGACCAGCTGTCTGCAAGAAATATAAATCCTTCCATTCCCCACTGTCTTGTCAGAGCTGAAGAAGCTTCTTGGATGAGATGTGAAACGTCTTCAAAAGAAAAAAAAACAAGAAAGTCCAGCTGCCATCTGAAAAAGCAGCTTTGGAAGATGCCTAGAGTTCTACACAACTAACAAGAAAACCTTCAACTTTCAATAGGGCTTTGATAGTTATGTGTTTCTCTAATTATTCATATGCTGATGGAACAGAGTGAAAAATGTTTACATGATGACTGGAGGAAGAAAAAAAACCAATCTAATACTTTGGCTCACTTTTCCCTCCCCCCAGCTCTCTAATCCGTATTCTCACTTTTAGGTAAATAAACGACTGTTAATTAAGAGTCTTGAGAAAATGCAGTCTTCCATCTTGTTTATGGAATTGTAGTTAGGTTAATCCAATTTTCAGTAACTTATTACTTCAAAGGAAATCCTTCAGTGGACTTATAATCTCTTTATAAAACAATAAATATCTTTGCCCTTCAAGGCAATAAATTGGCATGCTTGGATGTTCCAATGTGGAGAATACATTACCCAAGGTGTGATGCTCTTGTCATGTTCAAGTGTGATGCTCTTGCCATGTTCATGTGAGTCAAAATGCCTTCTTGAAGGCAAGGCATATCTCACTTCAGTTTCTGAAGAAACAGTACATATTTTGTGTCTTCAATTTTTGTCAAACTATGCCCAAGAATGATGCCGAGAAATTCAACCAGAGTTCAATTCTTTATTTGCTTATACATGACAGACAGAATCTGGCCAGACTAAAACCTTATTATGCTCAACGAAACAAACATACCCTGGTTGATTTTAAGAAGTGGCTAACCTTACTTTCTTCCTCTATCTCCTATCCACTCTGAGATGGACTCCTTTTGTCCATTCCGTCCCTCTTTCTGAAATGTTTTCCTTCTTGGGAAACTGCCACTTCACTGTACTCTATCGCATGAGTTCCCCTCTATGGGCACCATCTCTTACAATTTTAGAGATAAGGGTCCATTCTTGAATCAAAATCTCCTGAAGTATTAGTACAACTTTATAAAACCTTAGTAAGGCCACATCTGGAATACTGCATCCAGTTTTGGTCATCACATCACAAAAAAAGATGTTGAGACTTTGGTAAAAACGCAAAGAAGAGCAACTAAGATAATTAAAGGCCTGGACATATCAAAAACAGTTGCAGGATTTGGATTTGGTCAATCAAGAGAAAAGAAGGATTGGGGCGGGGGTGCATGATAGCAGTATTTGAGGAAGTGCCACAAAGAAGAAGAGGTCAACTTTAGTTTCCATCCATTGTTTCTTGTTGTGCTTTCTGGTGCTTAAGCTGACCTCTTCTTCTTTGTGGCAGTTCCTCAAATACTGCTATCATGCACCCCTGCCCCAGTCCTTCTTTTCTCTTGATGGACCAAAGATCAAGTAGAGAAGCAACCTGGAACTAAGAAGAAACTTCGTAACAGTGAAGACAATTAAGTAGTTGAACAGCTTGCCTTCAGAAGTCGTAGATTCTTCATCAATGGAAATATTTAAGAAGTGACTGGCCAGTTACTCGTCTGAAATGGTACAGAATCTCCTGCAGGGAGTTGGACTAGAAGACCTCCAAGATCCCTTCCAGCTCTATTCTGATTGATTGATTTCACAGCTGATAAACATCCCTAAAAGTATAAGCTTTACAATGATCCATAAATGGTGCGTGTTGCTGTCAATTTACATCTATTTTCCATGTGGAACGATGGAAAGTTGAGTTTGAGCCCCCAAATATTTCTTAAAAATATTTTCTTCTGCTCATAAGTACAACATAGCATTCTGATGGGTTGTTTTTTTTTTAACCGAGTGCAGCATTGCTGCCAGATAATGAATTGTAAGATAGGAGGTTCATTAATCTGTGCGGATTGAAAAAGATCCAAGCACACAAAATCTACCATCATTGAGATGTGTTCACCAAAGGAAATGTTGAGGACTTGTTTGTCTGACCTTGGATACAATTCCAATTCACAGTCCAGAGAATTGTGTTAAATGTGCCAGAGGATGTGATTGTGCCCAGTGAAACAGGTGTTTGTTTCTTTTCAGCAGTTGATGTAGAATTATTGCTCTTTTTTTCAAGAGACTTTGTGGTCATGCTGTCAAAAAAGAAAAGAAAAAAAGCTCAAGTGAATCTTCACACAATAAGTAGCTGATTGGCTACTTATCTAGCATATGCCCATATCACACAAAAAAAATGCCCTGGGCTCAAATTATAACAAGTGTAGATTGGGTATATAAATAAGAAGTTCTTTCATGCAAATAATGATCTAGGTTAAAGAAGAAACATTTCATCTCATCTTCCATTCTATTTAAGAGCTGTGGTGGTGCAGTGGTTAGAGTGCAGTACTGCAGCAATTTAACACCTGGTTCCCTAATCGGCCCAAACCAGCTGAATCCCACCACTGGTTCAAGGTAAAGGTTCCCCTCGCATGTATGTGCTAGTCGTTCCCAACTCTAGGGGCTGGTGCTCATCTCCATTTCAAAGCCAAACAGCCAGTGCCGTCCGAAGATGTCTCAGTGGCCATGTGACTGGCATGACCAAACACTGAAGGCGCACGGAATGCTGTTACCTTCCCATCAAAGGAGGTTCCTATTTTTCTACTTGCATTTTTACGTGCTTTTGAACTGTTAGGTTGTCAGAAGCTGGGACAAGTAATGGGAGCTCACTCCATTACGCAGCACTAGGGATTCAAACCACTGAAGTGACGACCTTTCCAATCGACAAGCTTAGTGTCTTAGTCACTGAGCCACCACATCCCAATAATCCACCACTGGTTAGCATCCCTTAAAAACTAACAAAGGGCCACAGTGGTTTAGAGTGCAGTGCTGCAGGCTATTTCTGCTGACTGCTGTCTGCTTCCAATTTGGCGGTTCAAATCTCACCAGGCTTCCATCCTTCCAAGGTCAGTAAAATGAGTAGCCAGATTGTTGGGGGGGGGGCAGTAGGCTGGCTCTGTAAACTGCTTAGAGAGAGCTGTAAAGCACAATGGGGCATTATATAAATTTAAATTCTATTGCTATTTGATTTGTCCCCAACTTTCATTGAGGGGTGTGTTTGTGTGTGTGTGTGTGTAATATCTGACTTAAGAAAGCTCATGACACAACCAAAGCAATAAAACAGAACAACCAAAAACCCCAATAGAGGACTTCAACTATCCTCTTTCTGACCGTCAACTCAGGGTAGAACCGATATTAAAATCCAAACAACCCCAATGGTTCTTGTTTTATTGCTTCACCTCTTGGTTATTTTATTGTTTTCTTTCCCGCTTCCAATGGTAGACACAATTAATTAATATTTAATCCATTATGCCCAAAGGCTCTAGTAAAGAGGACTGCATTAATGGCCTTTGTCAATAGGGATGGATGAAGTCATCACATCCTCAAATTGCAAAGGAGATCTTTGCAGGGACAACGGCCATCAAGCATACTATCTCTGTGGGCTGTTATCTCCGTAGGATTTTCATGCATGAATTTTCGTTTAAAAAGCCTTCCAGTTCCTAGGCTGTGCCTTGAAACTGCAACTCACATACGTTGGAGACCAAGGGAAATCATTGTAAGGCAATGCTCTGGCGTTTTTGTTCAGATTTTCATTGCACAATTTCCCCCTCTTGGTAAGCTTGGAGGGGGAAAAAATATCTCTCCACTGCTGGTTAAGCTCTTTTCTATTTTACCACTTCCACAAAATTTCCAGTGTGCTGCCTTCTTTGGAGTGTTGAAGTGTGACTGATAGCGTGATAAAAAATATTCATCCAGACAGATTTGTAAGAATTATTCTGCAATAGTTGGAAATAAATCACACCGAGGATATGTATCTTAACTCTGAGTGCTTGATTACTTTTCAATGTGTAGCTGCACTTTTCAGGAACTTTTGATTTCTCATTAATATATTCAAATTCTGGAGCTCCCCTCCATACTTCCTTTGCTTGGCATCTCTGCAATTTATTTAACATTAGATCATAAATTTGAGCAAATTAGATTCTATTCTCATTAAATATGAACCCTATATTTCTAAATGAACTCCACATTCCTGACATCAAATGGAGCATAAACTACAAAATCAACAAGATGAGTTGTTGATGAAACTCTTTGGGCATGATGAATGGTTTAAGGATTTTATTAAAAATGAGTTAAATGGATTTTACATAAGTTAAGAGGAAAAAAAGTGTGATTCTGACAATTATTAACTAAAGCAGTAGCCCTTAAAAAAAGTAAATAACTAAGGAGGAATGAGGAGCTGTAGACTTTAGCACTCCACCAAATCATATTCTTGGTACATGAACAAGGGACTAAATGTAGAAATTCAGTTGTGCCTCTTCTGTTGGTGACAATGTCTAATAAAACAAGCCAATAATAATTGGAGCATAGATTTAAGAAACTGAAAGTGGTAGAGAGAAGAATTGTTAGCAATCATACATCATCTGGACTTCATTTCACTTTAAGATGTCTCAAGAACTGTTGGAGTTGCCCCAAAGTAGACCTGATGGAGACCTTGATTACCACATCCTTAAAAGGTGACCAAGAATCAAATCTTCAAAAAAAAATATCTGATAGATCAAAATTCTGCTGAACTGCTTATTTGTTCCCTCTGTCAGCATTCCAGACAGCATCCAAAATTAAATCAGAGTCCAAAGCAAATTATTGCTCAAAGTTCCAATTGATTAAGAGAGCCATGTTGGCACATCTGGGAAAACCCGAACTGTAGCTTCTTTCCACCCAAGTTAAAGTTCATGATCTTGCCACCCACACCCACAAGTCCATCCCATGGTCCAATCTTCCACTGCCGTGCTGGCAGTTCCACCCATCCAATTCCGGTCAGGTGCAGAGATGCCAAGACAAAGGATGACCTTGGCTTTCTAGAAAGGAATTTTATTATGGCTACGTAACATTCTACTCCTTACTTTATTTATTTATTTTATTTTATTTCGATTTATATAACTGCCCTTCTCCATCGAAATGGACCCAGGGCGGTACACAGGGAGTTAAAATCAATAAATAACAATAAATACAGAGTAATGTCTAAAATAAATGAAACTAAAGACCTGTGCTAAAACATCCCATTAAAATTCGAAAATACATTTACTAATTAGCTAAAATTGAATTAAATCACAGCTCTAAGCTCTAAGCTAGACCGGCTTGATGGAAAAGATATGTCTTAAGTGAGCGGCGAAAGAGGGGAAGGTCTGTGATAGTCCGAAGTTCGGGGGGTAGGTCGTTCCAGAGGGATGGCCCAGCCACTGAGAAGGCCCTTCCCCTGGGCACTGATAGCCGGCATTGACCGGCAGATGGTACCCTGAGGAGGCCCTCCCTATGGGAGCGGATCGGACGATGGGAGGTATGCCACCCCCCCCAATTCCCCACTATTGAAACAGCATAGAATAGAAGCGTGCCAGGCCAAAGAGCCAAAAGGAACATGGCTTCCAGCCTGACACCCTCGGTGCTTGGATCCAGCTGTTGACTTAGCATGGCATTATTGAAGATGATTTCCAAACTCTGTGATTTCACCAAATTTACTTGGGATGGAGTGGTGAGCCGGTTCTAGAATGGTACCCATGATGCAGGAACCTCGTTCTCTGTCATCCCTTTCTTCTTTTGTCCTCAATCCTTCCCAGCATTGGACTCTTCTCCAATGAGTCCTTCTTCCCTCTCATTAGGTGGCCAAAGTCTTTGAGTTTCCTCTTCAGGATCTGGCCTTCTAAAGAACAGTCAGGGTTGATCTCCTCCGCTTTCATCTCCTTGCAGACCAAGGGACTTGCAGAAGTCTTCTCCAGCACTCTAGTTCAAAGGCCTCAATTTTTTGATGCTCAGCCTTCCTTATGACCAATTAGACTAGTCACTCATTATTGCCCTTATTCAGCATTTTAAATACACCATTTAGCTTGGAAACATGTTCTCCATCCAGCACTAAATAGGAATAGACTGAGCTGAATGTTCAGATTATTTTTACTAGAGCATTTTTGAAGATTAAAAAAAAGAGAGCAATGTCTGGGGATTTTTATACTTTACACATTGCAGGTTAGAGTTTGAAAATAGCATTCTGGTTGAGAAAAAAGCGGGATGAGTTAAAAAGAAATGCTAGTATTGGAGACTAAGAATGAAAAAGAGACTCAGCTAATAAAGAAAATTTAATAGATTGAGAATTACATTTTTGGACAAAGATTGAGGGGTAATAAATCTCTTGAGTTGTGAGATGCAATGGAGGAAAGAAAAAAAAACACACCAAAGTGAAAGAAATTCCACAATATATTTATAGGAAACTAGTCAATAACCCAGTGTTCCCCAGGTATTTTTTTATAGGGGGGAAATGTTCGGACCAAACATAATTTCTAATGTTGGATTCCCCCACTTACCAGAGGGAGCCCCCTTGTGGAGTCAGTTCTCCAGTTGACAAGCTCAACATCTTTAACCAATGAGCCATCATGTCCCTTACTGTATTATTTAATGAATACATATATAATCAATGTTCAAGGCAAAACATTCATTTGGCAACCATGTTTGCCTCTTTATAAATCTATGGTGAGGCCCCATCTGGAGTATTGTGTCAAGTTCTGGTCACCGTACCTTCAGAAGGATATTATGGAAATGGAAAAGGTGCAGAGGAGGGCAACCAGAATGATTAGGGGGCTGGAACACCTTCCTTACTATCTAAGGCTGCAACGAATGGGCCTCTTCACTCTAGAACGATGGCGCCTGAGAGGTGACCTGATTGAAGCCTATAAAATCATGCACAGTGTGGACAAAGTAGAAAAGGAAAAACTGTTTTCCCTATCGCACAACACTAGAACTAGAGGGCACTCCATGAAACTTTTGGAAGCTAGACCTCAAACAAATAAGTGGAAGTACTTTTTCACCCAGAGGATCACTGGTCTATGGAACCCCTGCCAGAAGAAGTGGTGACAGCTGTCAGCCTCGACACCTTTAAGAAAGGATTAGACGAGTTCATGGAGAACAAGGGTATCCATGGCTATCATGATGGATGCCTAAGGACACCCTCTGGGTTGGAGAGATAGGCAGGATATTTCTCAATGCCATTTGCAGGGAATCATAAGCAGGTGAAGACATATGCTTGGGAAGACCCTGAAGCAAATGGGGAGCCACTGTGTGAGACACAATGCTGGACTGGATAGGCTGTGGCCTGTTCCAGCAAGGATATTCTTATGTTCTTATGAAGGCAACATATTTATATTTAGCTTATAATAATTGTTTTTTTTTAATGAAAAAAGTTTTATTGGGTTTTATAAATTTTACATACAAAAGGTAAGGGTAAGGTGTGAAAAGACATTTTGAGAACTTTCTCGTCAAAGTCATTGACTCCATCTGAGTCTTCATGCACAAAATAGATATTTCAGTTATACATTCATACTACAAAGTGGACAGAGATGCAAATAAAGTTATAATAAAAGAATAACAGTGCTAGCAAACATGCTTAAACATCCAAACAACATTGTATTATATTAAAAAGTCATTTTTGAGATCTAAGTCTCTTGGCAATTGTATCTTCTTCCCCCTGGCCCCCATGTTGATAAATTAGGGGGTTGTCTCTCTGCGCCCTCAATATCCTTTCCCTTGTCGACCTTCTAACAAATTTAATATGTATCTCTCTAGGCACTTCATTTATCCTGGCATATGCTGAATTTATTCTATAAATCAAATCAATGTCACCCCTTAATTCTTCCTTAGGACTGTGTAGGTAATCTGCTAAAATTATGCTCATTAAATCTTGTAAATTTTCTGCACTGTCCTCAGGAACATTCTGAAATCTTAAAAAATATGACATTCTTTCGAAATCCATCCTAGACATATGACCAGTTAAATCACTAATTTCATTATTAATACTTTTAAGCTCCCCCTTTGCCCCACCCAGCCCCACCTCCAGCTCATCAGTCTTTTGTGAATTTTCCATTAATTTCTTCTGTACCTCCAAAAGTTTTAATTTAGAACTGACTTAGTCTTTTCTCATTTCCTTGATTTCTCTCACCAAGATTGCAAGAGTTTCTTCGACAGCTGTTAATCTTGCATCTGTGTCAGGTTTTTCAGATAACATCGAAGTGATTTTAGGTTGGTGTTGCTTTTTTGAAGCCATGGTGAAAAGTTTATTCTTGTGTCAGTAAAATGGCGCCTGCTGGGGAGATATTAGCGGAGCAAGAAGAAGCAGTCCAATAAACAAATTTGTAGATGTTACCAAATCAAAGTCCTGAGAGAATCCACAATAAAACAGTCATGAAAAATAAGAAGGCACTTCAAGGGAAGGATCAATTAATCAAACAAAACATTAGGTAGAAGAAAGGAGAGGCAATCCCATTCTCAGGAAAATGTCAGCAATCATCCGTAATTAGTGTCTCAGAAGAACAAAGGAATGCCATCTTCTCCGCTCACCAGGGAGCCGCCGGGAATTCACAAAGTGTGAAATTGCAATTTAGTTGCCAGACTTCGATTCAAAGCTTCCGCAATCATTCCAGAAGGACTTTAATCATCGTTAGATAAGTTTGGGTGCGAGTTTCTGTGCGTTCCCCAGCCGGGGAAGCAGATTCAAAACGCCGCTTATGTGCTCCGAGGGTTTTTTTCGCAAACTCCCCCCTCCATCGCCTTGTTGAGTAAAGATTGCAAGCAAAGGAAAAAAGTCACTCACTTTCCACTTTGAAGTCAAGAGTCTCAGACAGGCTTCCGACTCTGACAGATCAGCTCTCTCCAAAGCGCTAAATGTTCCAATCCTCCGGAGGCTAAGGGAACCAAGCCCCCCACAGCATGTTCTCTCACTCCTGGGTCGAAGACAAGGATCCCCCCCCGACCGCCGTCAGGACAGGGGAATCCCAGCAAGCCGACCATATGGCAGGATTCCTTTGAAAGGAATTCCCTGCCCCTTGGGGGGCAGTAAGAGCAACAAAATGGCGGAAGAGTCAAAGACTCAACCGTCTCCTCCGAGAGACCGGAAGCTCCTCCAGCTTATAATAATTGTTAATCTCCAGCAAGTAATTATTTTGAAAACAAAATAATTTTGTTTTAGTCCTGTTAGGCCAACACTTTGTTGTTTATGTTTTAAATTAGTTGAAATGAACTATCGATGAAAAAAAATGTGGTGAAATTACAGATTCATGATGAAATAAATTTGTTCAATTGGATGCAGCTATACACATGCTAAAAACCAAAGCAGAAGCAAAGAATACAACTTTTTGTCAATGAAAAAAGAACTCCCCTTATATAGAGTTTCCCTTGAAAATGTATTATTTATTTTTTCTCCCCTCGGTATTTATTTTCAAATTTTCTCTGGCATCAACCTAACCGTTTCCTGATGAAATGTGTTCTTTTTTGCTTATATCTTGCCTGCATTCTCTAAAGCTCTGGAGTGCTCTCTAGAGAGTTCATTCCCCTTTAAAATGCTATGAAATATATTTTATTTATTTTACAGAATTGTATTTCTAGTGTTGAGCGTACATTTCTTCACTCGCACAAAAATGTTATTCATATCTGTGAGTATCTATGAATTAAAGAAGAAATATACACATTTGTTGTTGTTGAAGGCTGAGGATAATTTTTCATTTGGATTAACCAACTTTTCCCCCTTGGATCAGATAAAGCTTGTTTGATGCATTCTTTGGAACTGTCCATGTTAATTAGCCAGAGTCAGATACTGCCTTGATTTTCTAGATTATAAGGAGGAGCACAACCAGACATGCAAGGTTTTATTATTACAGCTCATCTCAATGAAGTAATTTAGTAGTCTAATTGCTAATAGTCCGAAAAGTCATGGAAACACAAAGTGGAAAATTGTTGTCAAAAATGAGAAGGTGAAGATCTTGTGGGACTTTCACATATAGGCAGCTCATCATTTGGAGCACAACATGCCAGATACTATGGTTGTAAAGGGCTGAAGTGTACAGTTTATTGATATCGTTGTTCCTGGAGATGCCAAAGTCGAAGAAAAAGAACTAGAAAAAATAATGAAATTGCGATCTGGCCATCGAAACTACTCGGCTAGGGATGAAGCATGTCACGGTGATACCCATTGTCATCGGGGCAGTCCAAGAATTTTACAAGATACATCAACATTGCAGTTTCCTTCAATTAAACCAGCAGAACTGCAAAAAATGTGCTACTTGGAACATCTTCTATTTTAAGAAGGTACTTGGTTGATACCTAGGATGCTGTCAGCAAACCATATCAACCATTAGCACCAATCAACGGTATTTGTAATGCATTTCTGAATGTTCAGTTGGCTGAGTTTCATGTTTAATGAATAAAGTAAATAATAATACTGTGATATCATTACAAACATTAAATAGTCAGAAAGGGTTACTGAAGATGGGTCTGAGGAACGCCAAGCAACAATCAGAACCTGACCTAGAGACAGAATTAAGAATATCTTGAAGATCTAATGAAGGTGTCTCACTTGGCAGAATGCAATGCACAGCTAGAGCAAGGGATGATTCGTCACTTTTTCCTGCGACTACTTTTGCAAGCAAAATGAGAGCAGAGATGCAATTCAGCTTCTCACTTTTTCCCAAACTTTCAAAGTTATCGACTAATTCCTATAGGAACTTTTCAGATGATATATTGAGCTGAATATATTTAAAGTGGGATCCATCAAAATTTATCTGAGATTTCCCATAAATAGCTGTAATAAATGTGTCCGTGTACCTTTTAATTAAATATCTTAAAAAAATTCTACTTTGCCGTAAATCAGGTCGGAATCCATAAATTAGGACACCTCTATTATACCGCCTACCTAAACTCTTATTCTCCTACATATAATCTCAGAGAGAGAGAAAGAGAGAGAGAGAGAGAGGGAAATCCAGGAGTTTGTTAGGCCTGGGCACTGATTTTTGTTTGAAGGTCAATAGAGATTTCACAGTGTGAAGTTCATGGGTTTTAAAAGAAACAGCAGGGAGGGTGATTGTAACACGGAAGTTATTAACTGTAGGCTCCTTGACCCCATCTTTATAGCTGACCCCTGTAGCTATAAGGAATCCTCTAGTGTTCTTTCTCTAATTAGGTAGGAGTAAGCCCTCAAATTGATCTACCTCCATGGTTTGTTTTTCTCATTTGCCTAGGATCAAGGTCCTTAGATCTGTTGACTCTACTTGACATGAAATATTTTAATCCATGAAAACGATAAGTCCAGAGCTACCTCCTTTGGTTGTCTTGTAGGACTGAAGAATTGGCAAGCCTCTGTTTCCTGGTTTAAATCCCAGGCAAACCATTTGAAAACACTTTCTGGTAACAAGAATCCTGATTACACAGAGATCCCATTCACATCTCTCTACGTTTAGAACAACACACTGTAATATTAGCTAGGCCCGTGATGGCTAACATGTGCACACACCCATAATGCAATGTGTATGTGTCCCTCCTGTGTGCCCCACTCCTTGCACATGCACACATGACCCCCTTTGTGTGCCCCACCATGCATGTTTAGTCGCATGCACCCCAGCCCACCCCACCCCCTGCATGCATACCACCCACCCACCCACACATGCACACACAACTCTGGTGCACCACCATACCCCGCTCTGTGGGCCCCACCCACCCATGCATGCATATGCGCCTCCTGCATGTGCCCTGGCCTCCGCACAGAGACTCAAAAACCAGCTGACTGGCCGGAGCAGGAGCAATCAGTTGCTTGTGCTGAATCAGGTGGCAATAATGTGTCGAAGTTGACCAGGATGTTTGCTAAGGACACTAGCCAGATAAATACTGATAGATGCTGGTAGACAGAGGCAGAATTTTATTTCTTATTTTCATCCCCCGAAACTAATGTGTGTCTTATACTCCAGAGCATCTTATACTCTGAAAAATACGGTACTAATTTGATGGGAAATAATGGTGTTTGTGGTCCTCAGCATATAGTCATGCTGGCCACATGGCCATAAAAGTGTCTTAGGAGAATGCTGAGTCACTTAGTTAAGAAACAGAGATGAGCACTGCCCCTTAGAGTTGGACACGACTAGATATGGGAAATCTTTATCTTAATATTAACTACCATATTTTTGGACTATAAGATGCACCGGTGTATAAGACGCAACAAGATTTCAAAGAGGTAAGTAAGAAAAAGGTTTTTGTCCTCTTGGGCCCCCAGGAGCACTCTGCAGGCTCCTGGGGGCCCAAAAATGGGATATGGGGGGCAGGGCTTCAGAAGGCCAAAAATGGCTGTATTCAGTGTATAAGATGTACCAACATTTCCACGCTCTTTTAGGGGGGGAGGGCAAGTGTCTTATACTCTAAAAAATACGGTATATTGTTCGCTAGCAAACCAAAAGCACTGTATTTTGTGACTGCTTATAAAAAAAAAAACATTGCTGATCAACACTACATTTTTCTCTTTGCTGCTTCTCCCAAATCGGCTGATGCGTTTTATCATAGCTGTAATTTTAAGGAACACTGCACACCGAAACGAGAAAGTTACTAAAATGCATTAGGCCCAATCTTGTTTCTGTTGAATAAACTTTAGGGGAAATCGGGCTGTTCCTTGTGAAGCTCTTTCTGTGGCATTTTCTCGCTCGAGCGTGCTCGTCTCCCCTTACTCGAAGTGAAAGAGATGAACATGGAAAAACATATTCATTTTAGCATTTGTGAGTTGTCAGCCTGCCTCTCGCAGTCCATTTTCGGAGTCTAATGATAACGTTTGCTAAATGAAGTAAGCCCTTTCTGTTAATCTCACGCTTTCTGATTGGATTAATAATAACAGAGACTCTCTGTGGTGAGTGAGAATAAAATGTTAAATGTCCCGTCCTTCAGGTGGCTGATATGGTAAGCATTCAACACTACTGAATTGCCATGTTGCGTGAGGGCAGGAAACACACAAAGAACCATTTATGCTGTAGATTTGTGACAAAAGGGAGAACCTGATTACTAGCTGCAGTTGTCACCGTGTTTTGTGTTCACAAAGAATTCCCATTGTGTGTCCAGTGCGGCGGCTGGTCACGGTTCAACAAAACCCACTGCCACATAGGTCTGCACCACTTCCACTTTCAGGAGATGTCAGGAACTGAATGTGGAGTTTTTCTGCATGTAAAATATTCTGCAGGACTGCAACACCTTTTGGATCCATCCCTTGTCAGTAACCCGTGTATTAATAATAACCGGAACAGTTTCAAACAGATGTGCCAACCTAAACATCCTTATAAAAATAATTTCTCTGAAAAGGAAATGGTAATAATTTCAACACATAGATGCAAACACAAGTGTGCATGGAGAGAGAGAGAGAGAGAGAGAGAGAGAGAGAGAGAGAGAGAGAGAGAGAGAGAGAGAGAGAGAGAGAGGGAGAGATCAAAGGCCCCAGTTTTTAGTATTCTCACTGTCAGAAAAATAGCTCTTCCAACTTCTAAAAATAATTAGTTCCAAGCAGTTTGATTTCCCCTTTCCCCTTGTTACAATCAAATTCATATACAAGAAAAACTTTGGAAATGGAGAGCATTCCCCTTGATACCCGGAGTTTAATCAGGAGTTACGCGCAAGGGTGTGTATTGAATAGACGATGCCATTTCATTTTGTTAATGTATGTTTTTAATGCAATTTAGGATGAGATGGAGAAATTGACAGCAAAAAGTGCCAGGGGTTTACCCACCCACCCTTCTCCACCTGCAAATTCCACGCTTCAAATTATCGTTGCAAGCCGGCGTTTCCATCAAATGCCCAACTGAAGCTTTCCATGGTGAGACTGAGGTTGCAGGGGCCAGAAAAATAGTGATTAGGAATAGAAAATGGGGGAAAGACAAAGATTTGAATGCATTGCCCTATTCTCAATTATAAAAACTTTCCAATTTAAACTTGACGCTTTTTCATTATTATTTTGGAGAATTTATATGGCTGCGCATCTTAAATAACTCTTAGTAGTTAATAACGTGTTTCCCCTAAAATAAGACAGGGTCTTATTTTCTTTTGACCCCAAAATAAGTGCTTGGCCTTATTTTTGGGGAGGTCTTATTATTTTTGAGGTGCAGGAGGCGGCGAACGTGGTCACCTCATGGCTGCTGCTGTGTTGCAATATTTTTGGGGAGGGCTTTTTTTAGTGCATGCACACAAAAGCTCGATTGGGCTTATTATCTGGGGAGGTCTATTTTCAGGGAAACAGGGTACAGAATACACAAAAGAAAATGTCTTCCTCTTTTCCTCTTCCTCTGTCTCCTCCTCCTCCTCCTCCTCCTCCTCCTCCTCCTCCTCCTCCTCCTCCTCCTCCTCCTCCTCCTCCTTGGAAGGAAATTGACTGTTCATGGCTATACATCATGGAGTGCAATAGTGGGATTCGAATAATTTAGCAACCGGTTCTCTGCCCCAATGACCAGCTGGGTAGGTGGGGCTAAGTAAATACAAGGCATACAGAAATGTTATTTATGTCTAAATGAATCAATGGGAAAATAATGGATTATAAAAAGGGGACAGTATCATTGAAGTTGGAAGATTAGGATTGCACCTTCCTATTTGTATTATTGTTGCTAACATTGTTTTAAAAAGATTTGACCCAGTCAATACACTGTCCATAAAATATGTATGATGTTCAAACAAAACTGCAAATAAAACATGCTTTTTAAAAAAAATAATTTTAAAAAAATAATGCAAATTGGGCTTATTCTACACTATGTTTGATATTGTTAGATCCCATCACTACGAAGGTTGTGAAGTTGTTGCCTCCTGTTCCTTTAACATCAAGGTAAACATCGCCTATTTCCACTTTGCAAATCCAGTTACTTTGATGCCTCCCTTCACAGCTGTAAGATCTACAAGTGTGCCCTTTAAAATAGCTGATCTTTGGTTCTGGGTCCTTCCATGGAGATAGCCATCAACAGCAGCATTGTACAAAATAATGAGAAGGAAACATATCTTTTAAAATTAGCAATGACTCTGCCAAGGTTAAAAGAAATAGGGAAAAAATCAGTTTCAAACCTTGGGGGAAATGAAGGGAGATCATCCTCTCTCCTCTTAAGGTTTTGTCAGCTGTACAATAGAAGCACCACAGGTAATGAGGGTTGCAGGTAATGGGTGATTTCCCTTTAAGTAATCTCTTCTTTGCCTTCCAAATGAAACTAGCAGAAATTGTCTACAATCAGGTATTATGCTTCATGCACGGCAGGAGAGAAAAAAATAATCATCAACTTTCTTACAAGTTAATAGGGGATGATACCTTTCAATATTTAATTTGAACACTGAAATACAGGTGTTTTGGTGAGTTATGCAGGAGAACATTTAGGCGTATGCACATGCTAATATTTAGTTTACAAATGAGAACAAGAAAAAATCTTTAGATGCACCGAATAAAAATAATGCACAAACAAACCACTTTTCTTTTCTTTAAATGAAGTCTAACCTTATATTTCTACAAGAGTATCTGCTTTAAAATAGTCAGAATATATCCTACATTGTTTCATACCAGATTGTATCTCCTTCTGTCCCAGTCAGAAATAACGTATGTGGAAATTTCAAACGGAATAGAGCTGGAAGGGAAATCTTCTAGTCAGAGGTGATATTCAGCCGGTTTGGACTGGTTCGGGCGAACCGATAGCACCTACAATCAGCTGGTCCTGCTCATGTGCCCCTGCCCTATCCTGTCCTTTATTTCCTGCTTTCTAGCTCATCTCAGCCGTGCAGTACAGCTGATTCCCCCTCGTTTTACTTAAACCGTTGTTGATTTTGAATTTCTCTTTACTGATATTAAGGCATGTAAAAAAAAAACCCTTTGTACAGGAGAGAGGGGTGGTTGTCAAAGAGGTGTATATTTCTGAGACACAACCTTCTATGATTTATCTTCAATTTCCTAGAACAGGGGTCTCCAACCTTTGCAACTTTAAGTCTGAAGGACTTCAGCTCCCAGACTTCTCCAGCCAGCAAAGTCCTTCAGACTTAAAGTTGCAAAGGTTGGAGACCCCTGTCCTAGAAGACCTCAAGCTAAGTGGTAGAATATGAATGGGCATATTTATCTTTCATTGATGACCTCTTTCACTTCTTTATTTTGCCAAGCATCCTTAACATAATTGCACATTTCGGGAGTTTTCTATTACACAAATCATTGAATGCCGTTCAAAGCCATTTTTTCGTTCCTTTTTCTATTATGTCCACTTTTCTTTCACTGTATTGGAACTTCGATGATGGTGATGATATCGATGATGCTACAGAGGAAAAGTGATCCCATCTTATAATATACACATGTTGCTCCTATTTGTGTATAAGAGAATGGTGTTTTACATTAGAATATTTTTCTAATCAATTGAGGCCCAATTAATCTTAGAATTAATCAGACATTAATTGGAAAACTTAATAAATATTCTCTGAGAACATCTTCCTTCTCTGCAACAATCTAATATATATTGAAAAAAGAAAAACTATTCTCAATAGCTTTAATGAATTATCTTGCCATTGGCTATGCAATTAATATCAGCTGAACCCCAATGGATTATCATTTCCCCACTTTTGGGGGTAATAATTTTACTGAAGTTTTTAATAAAGTTTAAAAAAAATCACAAACTTTTCTTCTTCTGTTCAATCGTGTCCAATAATAAAGCAGTCTTTAAAAATAAGTCTAATAATTTGAACATTCTATAGGCATTTATTGACTTGCCTCCTTGCAGCAAGCAGCAAACAGCCTGATTAACAACAGAAAAAAAATAACCCTACCTCTGCCTCCCAGCAATTTGCCTCTTGCAGCAAACAGCCTGTTTCACTTTCAGTTTCAGTTTCAGCCCAGGCCTTGCAATGATCAGCTGTTTCAGGCTGCAGGGATTGCCATAGCCTTCACAAGCCCCATTTTCACCATTTGCTGCAAGGACGGTAAATTGCTGGGAGGCAGAGGCCAAAGGATAAGGACTGGCGGGTGGGTGGGGCTACATTTGGTTTATAACAGGGATCTGCAAAGTCGGCTCTTTAAGACTGGTGGACTTCAACTCACAGAATTCCCCAGCCAGCTATGCTGGCTGGGGAACTCTGGGAGTTGAAGTCCACCAGTCTTAAAAGAGCCGACTTTGCAGACCCCTCGTTTATAAGATGCACCCAAATTTTCAGCCTCTTTTGGTTGGTTGGGGGGAATGTGTCTTATACAGTATGTCTCATCTATTCAAGGCCACTCTACCTTCCCTCTTCTAAACATATTGAAAGTCAAGCTGTGTCATACTGCCTATGATCTATTGTTGCATTAAGACATTTACAAGCTGAAAGTCGGACTGCTTTTCTCATATTTCCTTCTCCCCTTTTAAAAAGCATTGCTATAAAATTAAATTATAACAGGAAGCAGCCCAATAAACTTCAGAGGAAGAATCGAGTTGGGTTAATCCACTCAAACCAATTTAAAACCTATGAAGAACAAACCAGCTTTACAGCCAGAATATAAGTCTGCAAGAGAATTGTGACGGAAGAAAACACTCTCTGCTTCTTTGCAGCGAGTGATAGGTAAAGATCTCTAAAAGATGTCTTAAACAGTGAGGAAGTTCATTTTTGAGAGGAGTAATTATTGGGAAACATATCATCCTTGACATATAGAGAATGAGCAGTGGAATTCTGCCAAGAAACAAACTAGAATGTAAACAGTTGGTTTAAATATGGCATGATTGGTTCACTAAAATACAGACTGATAATTAATAATTGAGATTTGATGTTTTTCTTGAGTTGCAATTTTTTAACAGTTCCCCGAACTGAAGGGTGGGTGGGTAAAAACCTATATATATATATTTGACTCTGTGCAATATGTTTCAGTACATATTTGTTTTACTATAGCTAAATGAATTATCTATATTATAGCAATAGCAATAGTACCATGTTTTCCTGAAAATAAGATCTCCCCCAAGATAATAAGCCCAATCAGGATTTTCAATGCATGCACTAAGCCCTTTCCCAAAAAATAAGCTCTCTCTCCACCCACACACACACACACTTGTGTGTGGGAGACTAGGATTCAAAAACCTAACACACATGTAAAAAAAAGACACAATGAAACTAATAGCTTTCTGTCTAGATGGTCTCTGGTGATGAGCCGAAAGGCAGGAAGGAGAGCAGTATGCTTCCTCCCTTAATTGGGGCTTAACAGGGAGTTGTGACACAAGTATATACTTATCCTCCTGTCTCAGCTGATCAGAAAGAGAACCTGGTGGCCTAATGGCTAAGGCTCCTGCCTACCATGCAATACAGCCCCGGTTCAAATCCCAGTAAGGGTATGGCTAGCTGATGAGAGCTAAAAAGCTCGAAATAGATCTATACTAGTCTCCCTGACTTATTTATTGATCAGCTCAAAAATGTAACACACACACACACACACACACATATGGTAAAGGTTTCCCTCACACATATGTGCTAGTTGTTCCATTCATTTCATTCATTTCATTTATTCAATTTATACCCCGCCCTTCTCCAACGGACTCAGGGCGGCGCACAGGAATATTAAAAAATACATATAAAACTATATAAAATTTTAAAAAACGTATTCAATAAAATCCTGCGCTAAAACCAAATTAAAATCCCCAAATTTAAAACTATCTAAAAATCAGTAATGGAGGTTACGCTAGGCTGGCTAGATGGAACAAATGTGTCTTTAGGCACTTGCGGAAGAGGCGGAGGTCGGAGATGGTGCGAAGTTCAGGGGGTAAGTCGTTCCAAAGGGCTGGGCCCGCCGTTCCAGATTCTAGAAGCGGTGCTCATCTCCATTTCAAAGCCAAAGAGCCAGCTCTTTCTGAAGATGTCTCTGTGGTCATGTGGTCATTTTTACATGCTTTCCAAATGCTAAGTTGGCAGAAGCTGGGACAAGTAACGGGAGCTCGCTCTGTTATGAGACGCTAGGGATTCGAACCACCAAACTGCCAACCTTTCCGATCGACAAGCTGAGCATCTTAGCCACTGAGCCCCCATGTGTGTGTGTGTGCTTGTGTGTGTGTGTGTGTTTGCCAATCCCACCTCCTCTCCCACACACATTTTATCTCAATACCTCTGTTATTTTTTGTGTGTGTGTTTCTATGTTTGTTTATCATTGTAAGCTGTCCTAAGTAACATATCCTGTATATATTTGAGGCAATTGAGGAGACCATTTCCATACATTTTAAATGAGATAAAGAGTCAAGGGAATCCCTGCAGTATATTCTGCATTCAAACCACTGTGCCACCACAGCTCTTGGTATACTACAGCTGTAAGAACTCTTAAACTGGAGAACGAGCTAAAAATCACTCTGATGCTGATAATAACAAGCTCACAAAACTCGTAGATATACAGTATAATGCATGATATTATGGAAGTGCAGAGGGCAAAGAAGAAAGTTTTGTCATAATAATGTAGTTATTTGAAGGGCACCGAAGTCTGGCCATGATTGTTATTTATAAAAGATAGGATCTTGTTCTACAGGTGGTAGAACCAGAGAGAAACTGCAGGGGAAAATCATTGCCAATGAGAACATAAAGAAAAGAAAAGAAAATCAAACTTGTTTGTGACTAAGGGGGTCAGTAAGCTCTTGTGATAAAAGGTTATTGGCACATTGAATAATAAAAAGGACGTTTACTGAAAGGGCAAAATCTGTCACTGTAAAGAGAATCGGTGTGTACTAAGCAGTAGAACTCTCAGGAAAAAAGCATAGAAATGGTGAGGAAGTTGTGCTGCGAAGCCAGCACAATTTAAATCCGTAGGCAGCTATCAACATGGCAGTGCTGTCCCTGGATGACCATGTGGTGGCCGTGACCAGGGGGGCTTTTTACCAGGTCTGACTGGTACGCCAGTTGCATCCCTTTCTAGACTGGGACGCCCTCCGCACAGTCACTCAAGCACTCGTGACATCCCGCCTTGACTATTGCAACGCTCTCTACATGGGGCTCCCTTTGAGGTGCATCCGGAGGTTCCAGTTAGTCCAGAATGCGGCCGCGCGGTGGATTTTGGGAACATCTCGAAGTTCCCATGTAACACCTCTCCTGCGCAAGCTGCACTGGCTACCGGTGGCCTTCCGGGTGCGCTTCAAGGTGCTTGTCACCATCTTCAAATCGCTCCATGGCTCAGGGCCTAGTTACCTGCAGGACCGCCTCCTGCCACATACCTCCCACTGACCGATTCGCTCCCACAGAGAGGGCCTCCTCAGGGTGCCGACCGCCGGTCAATGCCGGCTGCGACGCCCATGAGTAGGGCCTTCTCTGTGGCAGGGCCCGCCCTCTGGAACGACCTCCCCCCCAAACTTCGTACTATCACGGACCTTCCCCTCTTCCACCGCTCACTTAAGACACATCTCTTTCAGCAAGCTGGACTAACATAGAATTTAGATCTAGGAACGATAGAGCCACAGCCAAATTAGATTGGTTTTAATGGGAATTTTATCACAGGTTTGTCATTTAATTTCTTTTTAACTTTTGTATATTTGTTATCTATTTATTGTTTTTTAAAGTCCTGTGCACCGCCCAGAGTCCGTCCCGACGGAGATTGGTGCGGTTTACAAATAGAATAAATAAATAAGTGTGTTGTAGGGCAGCAACCTTAACCCTAAAAACTGCCATTCAGTGTAGAAATGATTGTGCTGGAATGAACCATATTGTTTTAACAAATACATATTAGTATACACACAAATTTATGTACAGGTTGTTCAGTCTAGCGAATAGTTTTCACCCCAATCACGAGGAGCTCAAAGAGCTTAGTTAATGATTTTCCATAGTTGGATTCTATTGTCTACATCTACTGTCTGTCTGTCTATCTATCATCTCTCTCTCTCTCTCTCTCTCTCTCTCTCTCTCTCTCTCTCTCTCTCTCTCTCTCTCTCTCTCTCTCTCTCTCTCTCTCTCTCATCTGTAAGTTTAACCTTCTCTTATTGTATCATTATTACCATTATAATTACCTTGATATTATAATTACTGTTATTTCATTGTTTTGCATGTACACTGAGAGAGTATGCACCAAAGACAAAGTCCTTGTGTGTCTATCACACTTGGCCAATAAAGAATTATATGCTATGCTATGCTATGCTATGCTATACTATGCTATGCTATGCTATGCTATTCTACTATTCTATTGTTCTGTTCTGTGCCATGCCATGCCGTGCCATGCCATTCCATTCCATTCCATTATTCTATTTTGTTCTGTTCTGTTCTGTGCCATGCTGTTCCATTCTCTTCCATTCCATCCCATTCTATTCTATTTAACAATCACTGACCAAGATTCAAGTAGTGACTAGCAGATGAAACAGAATGAGAGAGTAGAACTTATTGCAAGTTCATTCATGCAATAAAACATTTGCATAAAACAAAATTTAACCACATTGATAGAAAGTGAGTCATACTGATATGATAACAGCAACTGCGAATACAACAAATATTTGTGCTTCATCAAATATTTGTTTTAGGGGCCCTTCCCTCCTTAGAAAAAACAAATTACAATTTATCAGGACATGGACAATGGATTGAATAGACCTTGTCCACAAATGCAAAATCTGAGTTCATAAGAATGTTATTTATTTATTTATGTACCTTCTCTCAGGGAGGATTGTATCATGTTAATAACATCTAAAGATAAAAATGACAGAGAAAAGAGAAATACCATTGGTCAACTATGGAAAAAAAATGAGCTGGATGGGTCATTATTATGATTTTATTCCATTGCTATGGCTACCCATTCTCAGTTTGTGAACTTTGAGTGGCTCTCCACAGATCAAAACCACAATTCAATAAAAACGAGTTTGAAAAGCATATCAAAACCACCAACAATCATTTTGTTGAGGTTGTGTAGGAAATCAAGTAAGGGAAATCCTGCTGAAGATAGGAAACACCCTCTAGCGAGACAAGAATTAGATCAAGAAAAAATAAATAAAATCCTTTTAGCACTATAAAGAGAACTTCAAAACCAGACTGACAATCTGGCAACATAGATAGAAATAGTGGTGTTGCCATTAGTTTTCAAGTTAAGCATCCTATTTAATCCTGCCAATACATTTTAATCATGGTCCTCTTTATGGAAGTTAAGCCAATCCAGGTTGTTGTTTTTTTAAATCAACGTGGTGTATTTATTGAATGTTGTCATTTAATTGAAAGAAAGTAAGAATGTTTTGGGTTAGAGTGGATGACCTTTGTGTGATTTCTTGGCAGGGAACTCTGTGATGAATGGCTGACAACATCCTGGTATTAAAGGCAGGCAAATCCCTTTTACAACCAATGAGGGTATTGATTTACAAAGAGCAGGTCTATTGATTGAGAACTGGAGCTTGAAATATTTAACTGAGGGAAAAAAACTAATTGCTCTGAGGAGGGGTATTAATGAAGGTAGAGGATCATTGACCAAAAATGCATTAGAACAAACTTGGAAGAAACTACGTGTCTTTGATTATTTGGATGACATTCATTGCCATTTGGGTATATAATGAGCTCATCGAAGATACCAGATATTGCCCTAAGAAATGAAGTCTGGATGATAGAAAGGACTAGAGACTATTCATTTTCTATTCAGAAAAAAATGAACCAATGCATCCATCCATCCATCCACCCACCCACCTACCTACCTAGCACCTACCTACCTACCAACCTGTTCTGACTCCCTCCTGACACAAGACAAATGACTAAACTGACTGCTACTTGGCAGCTTGCCTGAACTAACTTTGACTAGAAGATAACACGATACCAACTCTCTGACTCTGTAAAACTCTCTGACTCTGAAAAACCTCTCTGTTGTTTCCTGCAAACCTTTCTATGTACTGAGGATTTCTTTTAAAGCCTCTTGGGAGGAGCCAGTCAATTAGGCAGCTGCTACTGATTATCTCCGACTGCGTCTCTGCTAATTGCCATTGCCTCCTCTCAATCCTTCTTAGCCTGACATCAGGGACAAACTGAGTTTCCTCCTCCCCACTACATCTTTTTAAAAAGAGATTGGACAGCCACTTCTCTGAAATGTCTGTCTGTCTGTGTGTCTCTGTCCCTATCTCTCTCTCTCTCTCTCTCTCTCTCTCTCTCTCTCTCTCTCTCTCTCTCTCTCTCTCTCTCTCTCTCTCTCTCTCTCTCTCTCTCTCTCTAGCTATCTAGATATCTAGCTATCTAGCTATCTAGCTATCTATTCTATCTTTAAAGAATCTAAACTTTGAAATTTCCTAACAGTGAGGACAATTAACGGGTGGAATGGGTTGCCTCCAGAAGTTAGGCCACTCCATTACTGGAGGCTTTTAAGAAGAGATTGGACAACCACTTTACTGAAATGCTATAGAGTCTCTAATACAACAGGGGGTTGGATTAGAAGACTTCCAGGGTATCTTCAAGCTCTACTCTATTCTGTAATTCTGTAATTCTCCTGTTAATTAATCTATGAGTAGTTAACCAACTGAAGTATCATGCAGCTTGGGTATGGCCAGCTGATCTCCACTAGTCTTGCAAAAATCTCTTTATCTACAAGCTGGCTGACTTTTGTGCAGTTTTGTAAGTTCATTGATGAAAAACAAAAGTGTTGTGGGAAACCTAAATTTAAATGTTAGAATTGAATGCAAAAAGAGATGTGTAAACCAAACAATTTTGATAAGAATTCCCTTAATATCGAATGTTGATGTGTAAGATCCAATATTAACATCAATTCAAGAACTACAGTATGATTGATCATTAAAGGCATTGGGGTGAATCTGTTGATTGACTGGTGATTTACATTTCATGAATAAAGACATCTTCAAAGTCTACATGTTTTACCTACAGAAATAACCCTTCCGGTTTAACTATTACTTTTAAATGCTCATTAAAAGTTAATAAGTGCTAAAGGTGATTTTTACATTTGCGTAATTCTGCAGATGAGGTTGAAGCATTTAATCATTTCTTTAAAAAAAGCTGGAAACCTCAAACTGATTGGATTCCACAGCTGTTTAATGCCACTTGTTGTTCCTCAGAATTAATATATCAGTTAAGTTTTTTTTAAAAAAAATTATTAGGGATGATTTAAATGATCATGGGCAGGCAGACAGACAAAAAGAGAGACAGGCAGATACTGTAATGTCTCAGTGTGAATTCCCCATGAAGTAATCATTTACACAAAATGCAAGTACATATATGTGTCTCAAGATGATGTTGCAGGATCCAATTTGGGTCGGTCACTGAAACCAGAAGTTTCGTCTTCTGAGCTTTTGGACTCATCCTGGGACCCACCCTCAGGTGAGAAAGAAATTCAAGTGACTGTTCTGACCTAGGCTTCCCCAGCAGCACAAAGCTGAGTCCTCGTCCAGATAACCCCTTTTATTTAATTTACAGTGAATTCCTCTCCAGCAAAGTCTTTCCCACAGACGTTCAAGAGAGTTCATAATTACTGAACTCTATCAGGCTTGGAGAGTGGTCAGGCCAATATCTTTCAGATGCCACAATAATTGGCAAGAATGCAGGAATGAACTAATTGTCTCCTGCAAGCTCCACTCCCCTTTTGCTCCTCTTTTATTCCCTCTGGGAGGGGCCATTCATCATCCACTTGTGGCCTTACTCCCAAGCTGACCCCTGTTGTTTAGCTGTTCCCTTCGCCTGGCAACTCTGTGCCAGACGAAGGCTCCAGCTGTTCGTCTGCCTCACTGATGTCTGACCCTGAAGGAAGCTGATAACTGTCAGATGGCACTGGCTGGCCCCATCTCTGCCTCCAACACAGAGCCCTCATCAGAGCCTTCTCCAGACTCCAGGACTGGCCCATGTTCCTACTCAACCTCCTCACTGTCAGAATTTGCTGCCAGCTCCACTGGCCAATGGTAGGCCATAAAACTGAGTAACATCGTCCTAGAGAGAAGTTCCCTGAGGATGTGCTCAAGCACAAGTCTAAAAGCTCAGAAGACTCCTGGTGACTGATCCAGATTGGATCCTGCAATCCTGTCATGAAATCTCCCCCTGTTGCTCAGTTCACAGTAGGTGCTTTGTTTTTTTTGCTTCTGCGCATACGCAGAGCAATTTTAGTTGTACTGTGAATGTGTGTGCAGCACACATCATGCACACTCATGTGGCACATCCCTAACCAAATTGGCAGTAGTCTCTGCCAGAACCCACCCCTGCCATAGCTAATATATGCTATCTGTGCTCAAGTTTTAATTGTAGCCTTAGCTTAAAGAACCGGGTATGGGACACATTATAGAATCCGAAGAGAAAGTTGTGTTCTATTCAGAAGTGGTATTCAGCTGGTTCTGACCGGTTCTAACAAATCGGTAGCAAAACTTTTGAGTAGTTCAGAGAACCGGCAAATAAGCTGGTCCTGCTTCCACTGCCTCCCAGCTTCCCAGCCTCCCGGCTGATCAGCATAGTCAGTCGATTGCTGCCTCCCAGCTTTCCTATTGCTGTCTTCTTTTGTTGCCTTGCATAGGAGAATGGAGCTGGAAAGCAGGTTAGTAGGGTAGGGAGCAGGGGTGGGTTCCTGCCAGTTCTAAGCTCTTCTATAGAAAAGGTTCCACAAATCTACAGTGGCATTTAGAATCAGTTCCAGCTCCCTCTCCCGCCCATCCACACATCATCAAGAGGAAGAGAAAGAGGAGGAATTCTGGGAGTTGAAGTTCACAAGTCTTGAAGCTGTCAAGTTTGAACACCCCTGGGGTTTTTTTCCTAAAGGGTTAGGGGTGCAAGGGTCTTGTAACGTGACAGCTTTAAGACTTGCGTACTTCAATGCCAGAGTTTCTGAACCAACATGACTGGAGGAGGAATTCTTGGAGTTGAAGTCCACAAGTCTTAAAGCTGCCAACTTTGAACACCCCTGGGTTTTTTATTCTCTAAACAGTTAGGGGTGCAAGGGTCTTATAACTTGACAGCTTTAATACTTGCGTGCTTCAAATGCCAGAGTTTCTGAGCAAACATTTTGGTTGCTAAGCAAGAGCGTTGTTAAGTGAGTTTCACCTCATTTTACAAGTTGGCCACACCCACCCAGTCACATGACTGCTAAGCTACTCCCACTCGGTTACATGGCTTGGAAGCCACTCCCACCCCATCACATGGCCGGCAAGCTGCTCCCACAAAGCAGGCCACACCTACAGAAGAGGTTCTAAATTTTTTTGAAACCCACCTCTGGTAGGGAGGGAATGGGGATTTTGCAGTATCCTTCCCCTGCCACGCCCTCAAAGCCATGCCCACAAAGCCACACCATACCTACCAAGCCATGGCCAAAGAACCAGTAGTAAAAATTCTTGAATCCCACCACTGGTTCTATTGGAGATTATACACTGAAGCTTTTTCAAGTAGACCAATTAACAGTATTAGTCTTTCTGAAGTTGATTAAAGATTCAACCTCTTGGAATTATTTTTGTTTTCTCTGAAACATTGTTATATGCATTGACCTATTTTATTTATCTCAAGGCTGTTCTTACTATACATCCTACATCATTAGACTGACTAACATCATGACTTGATACTTGTAATGAGATGGTTCCTTTTTATTTTTTTAATTTAATGAAACCCTGCCTTGGGCTTTCTGAAAACTAAAGCAATCAGATGAGGGAGGTTAGGGTTTAAAGTGTTATTACATCACAATAATAACTGATACTTTTTGCCGTTATAAGTTTATTTAATTTCATGATTAGTATGATTTTCATATGGATGTCATTGCTGATCTGATGTTCCATAACTATTAAGATATTTCCAAAGAATCAATTATAACTTCTGACCCATGGGAAGGAGACTGATAGTGCCTTAGACCATTGGATTTTTATGAAACAGTGTAAGTTTTTGTGAACTATAGCTCACTCCATCAGATAAAATGTTATGTCTTGTTTCATAAGAAGTTAATGGAAGTGTATAGCAGTTCATTATTTATTTGAGCTATGCAGCCATACAAGACAATTTAGCATAATGAATAAAACATAAAACAACAACAAAGAAAAATAAAAACAGTCAAAGAATTAAGACTCACCACATAAAATTGTAAAAAAAAATGTATTTCTGGAAGCTATGGGAAAAATAAAAAATATGGAAATATTTATTGTATGTTGTGTCTGTGTGTGTGTAAGAGTGTGTGTGTGTGAGAGAGAGAGGGAGGGAGGGAGGGAGGGGAAAAGGGAGGGAGAGAGGGAGGGAGGGGGGAGGGGGAGAGACAGACAGACAGAGACAGACAGAGGGAGGGAGGGAAGGAGGGAGGGAGGGAGGGAGGGAGGGAGGGAGGAAGGAAAAATAGCTCCAAAGTATACCAAACATATTTTATTTTATGTTATCTTACTTATTTTATTTTGTTTTATTCAGATCTTGGAAATATGTTATAAAAATGAAATACCTGAAGTCTATTTCCAGTTCTACGGACCACAGTTTTTGATCCAATGTTATATATGTTCATATGAATAGAGCAAATCATTGGGTTTTAAATTAGCCATGTCTATTTTTTCCTCACAGGAAAAAAGGGATCTTAAACTAAAGTTAGCAGAATTATTATTATTTTTTTTTAGATCCTAACTTTACCAATGGCTCTACAGCTCTAGAAAGAGTCAAGAAAATCTTTGCATTCTAGCTTAATATTAGCTATAACCTTAAGAGCGAAATATACCAGATAAGAATTATTAACAGGATCCTGGCCAAAATTGAGCATATCCTTAGAGAGTAGAGCCCATTAGCAATTAAAGATTTTGATCTCCTTTTGCTTAGTAGCAGAAAGAAAATAAACATTTGGGACCAATACATTCCCTTGTGGGTGATGTGTAATTTTATACGTACTCCAGACAAAACTAAAAGAGGAAGGAGAAAAACTAACTTTAAAAAAAGCTGACACCTGTACACTGACCTGTTTTATGCAAACCATTGGAAAAATACGAATTTAAAAAAATCCAATTGCAAGCTGAAAATCAGACAGGACTGTTGTGGGTGTATGGCAGAGGTACTATTCAGCCGGTTCTGATCAGTTCTGGAGAACCAGTAGTGGAAATTGTGAGTAGTTCAGAGAACCGGCAAGCACCATCTCTGGCTGGCCCCGCCCCATCTATTTGCTGCTTCCCAAGTCGCAGCTGATCGGCTGGGTCTTCTTTTGTTGCCCTGCACAGGAGAACGGAGCTGGAAAGCAGGTTAGTGGGGTGGGGAGGGGAGGGAATGAGAATTTTGCAGTATCCTTGCCCCAGGAGTGGGGAGGAAATGGAGATTTTGCCGTATCCTTCTCCTGCCACGCCCACCAAGCCACGCCCACCAAGGCATGCTCACAGAACCGGTAGTAAATTTTTTTGAATCCCACCACTGGTGTATGGGTACATAAACTACACCCAGAGAAATCTAGCATGTATGCAAATTATGCAGTAAGATCAGGAAGAATTCAAGGGCGGACCTAAGAAATAGAATGAATAGAACTGAAAGAAACACAGTGCGGTGGATACAGAAAGGCTAATAGAGGATAAGGCCAGACCAATGAGATTTTGATAATATATGGAGCTGAAGAAAACTTGGATAATGCAACAAGAAGGAACAAGAGCAACTGAACATCAACTTTGATAGATGGAGGTGAATCGGGTGATAACATTCCTTGGCTAAGCATTCATCCCAAAGGCAGTTAACACATTACAACACTTAACTCCTTCTTTATCATTCTCCGTATTTATAGTAAAATTGCAGTCCTTCGTATTATCTTCAACTTTCCTCAAAGTAGCAAAATAAATAAATAAAAATCATCAAAGTTGAAAAAGAATTTGGAAGAATGGAATATTTTATGATTTGATTGGCAGCTCCGAAACAATTTCTGCCTCAGTTCATGGAATTGGTGTTGTAGAGTGATTTTGTTCAAAATCTTTGATCAAGATTTGTTCAGTCTTGAATAAAAAGTCGTGGTTGACACTAGTGAACAATAGTTAGCTGGCTGCTCAATTGTCGTCTCCACCCCTCTCTCTCTCTCTCTCCCCCCCCCAATATTATTCTCTTGTTAATTTTAACTCCAAGTTAATAGTAGATTGATTACAATACAATGTAATAGCAGAGTTGGAAGGGACCTTGGAGGTCTTCTAGTCCAACCCCCTGCCTAGGCAGGAAACCTTGTACTGTTTCAGACAAATGGCTATCCAACATCTCCTTGAAGACTTGCAGTGTTGGAGCATTCACAACTTCTGGAGGCAACTTCTGTTCCACTGATTAATTGTTGTAACTGTCAGGAAATTTCTCCTCAGTTCTAAGTTGCTTCTCTCCTTGATTAGTTTCCACCCATTGCTTCTTGTCCTGCCCCCAGGTGCCTTGGAGAGGTACCTCTAATTTAGAAGTGATTCCATTGTTTTTCCAGTTATAATGTAATTAAAGCAAGACAAATGCAACTTGAGGAATAAACGTACAAGCTAGATTTCAACTACCCTCAGGTGCCTTGGAGAATAGTTTAACTCCCTCTTCTTTGTGGCAGCCCCTGAGATACTGCTATCATGTCTCCCCTAGTCCTTCTTTTCATTAAACTAGACATCCCCAGTTCCTGCAACTGTTCTTCATATGTTTCAGCCTCCAGTCCCCTAATCATTTTTGTTGCTCTTCTCTGCACTCTTTCCAGAGTCTCCACATCTTTTCTACATCGTGGAAACCAGAACCGAATGCAGTATTCCAAATGTGGCCTTACCAAGGCATTATAAAGTGGTATTAACACTTCATGTGATCTTAATTCTATCTCTCTGTTTATGCAGCCTAGAACTGTGTTGGCTTTTTTGGCAGCTGCTGCCCACGGCTGGCTCCTATTTAAATGGTTGTCTACTAGGACGCCAAGATCCCTCTCACAGTTGCCACTATTGAGCAAGGTACCACCTATACTGTACCTGCATAGAATAGAATAACAGAATTGGAAGGGACCTTGGAGGTCTTCTAGTCCAACCCCCTACCTAGGCAGGAAACACCATTCAGACAAATGGTTATCCAACATCTTTTTAAAAACTTCCAGTGTTGGAGCATTCACAACTCCTGGAGGCAAGTTGCTCCACTGATTAATTGTTCTAACTGTCTACCTGTGCATTTCGTTTTTCTTGCCTAAATGTAGAACTTTACTCTTTTTACCATTGTATTTCTTTTTATTAGATAGTGCCCAATGTTCAAGTTTGTCAAGATACAGTTCTTCATTAAAATAATACTGTCCAACCATTTCCCTTTTTTCATCTCTAGTTTTGCTTCATCTGTTGTGATCCTGCTGTTAAAATTAATTACGCATAAAAATTCCAATAGAAGAGAATATTTCTAGCTCATGTGGAGTCCTGGGTGCTCTCTGAGCTTGGTGGTTTGCTTGAAGATGTTTCATTAGTTGACTAGGTAACATATTCAGGGCTAGATCAGAATATGTTACCCAGTTGGGCAATGAAACATCTGCAAGGAAACCACAAAGCTCAGAGAGCAGAATAGACCCCACAGAGAAAGAGACAGATGGCAGAAAGTTAGGCATCTCTCTTAGGCAAGCATAGGAAAGATTGCTCATTGGAGATAGGAGATGGTTTGCATTCTTTGGAATGATCTTCCCTGAAGTAGCCAAGCAGGGGGCAATATTGCCTCTATGTTGCCACTTTAGAAGATTTGCCATTTCTCCAAGGTCTGCCCTTTGCCTTTGCTGTACATGAATGAATGCAGTGTCCCTGTTCATGCAAAATCTGGCTTGTGAATGCTAACAATGTGTGCAACTATTGGGAGTATAAGATGTTTCGGAGTATAAGACACACCTTAGTTTTTGGAGAGGAAAATAAGAAAAAAAAATTCTGCCTCTTCCTACCAGCATCCATCTGGTATTTATCTGGCTAGCGTCCTGTCTGTGTGTGAGAGAGTTGAGGGCTGTTTAGTATTTGCTGTGTGAGCAACAAGGAAGGAGACAGCAAGGAGCCTGGGCGTGGCTTGTTCTGTCCTAAAGCTTACATGCTGTGCTGATATCTGGAACTAAAACTGAAAGTGAAACTTTTCTCCTCTGGTGAACTTCCAAGATAGAAAACCTGCTTTTGGTATCGTATGCTTACTTAATGTGTTATATTATATACTAGCCGTTCCCAGCCATGCGTTGCTGTGGCCCAGTGAGGAGGGACACAACCCAAGGGTGGAGTTGCCCCCTCTCTCTCTATCCCTCTACCTACCTACCTACTGTATGTCTCCCTCTCCCTCTCTATCCCTCTACCTACCTACCGACCTATCCATCCACCCACCCACCCACCCACCTACTACCTACCTACCTACCTACTGTATTTCTCCCTCTCTATCCCTCTACCTATATACCTACTGCATTTCTTCCTCTATCCCTCTACCTACCTACCTACCTACCTACCTACTTACCTACCTACCTACCTACCAACCTACTGTATTTCTCCCTCAGAGTATTTTATGTCATAAAGGATGCCATAATACCTGTGGCTCACTGCTCTCTCTGCATCCATCTACCTACCTTTTAAACAATTTTTACATTACCATTGTGTGTACCTGGCACAGGTGTGATATCTACACAATCTATATATATATCATTGGTGCCATATTTGAAAGCAACGTTGTGTGAAAATTTGGAAGCAATCGGTGCAGTACTTTCGGAGATTAGCAGTTTTGAAAAAACTCTTGTTACATTTTTATTTATATAGATAAAGACAAGTTATTGAATCCTGCTGAATCAGTTACTTGTGTGTGCTTTCTGAATGTGATTGTTGCTACCAACTCTGACACATCTTTGCAGCAAATAGCAAACAGCCAGTTTAGCTTCAGCACATTATTACAACCTGATTCAGCAGGAGCAGCTGATTGGCGGGTCGATTGGCCTCCCAGAATACCCCCAATAAGCTGTTCCAGGCTGCATGGATTGCCACAGACCATTGTCTCCTCTGTGCCTCGTGTTTTTGGCTACATTCAGTGTATACCCTCTTTTAGAGGGAAAAAGGTGCCTCTTATACTCTGAAAAATATGGTACTTCCTCTTCCCAGTCACAATGTAGGCTCTGTTTGTCCAAGTCTAGATTATCCCATAGGAGAGATGGAACTTTTGGTAGAGATTAAAAGTAAACCAAGCCTGAAAATGCTCCTTTCCAAAGTATTGAATCTTCTTAAAAGACATCAAAGAGACTCCTTCTTTTGTGTTCTTTCCTTCAGTTGATGCTCAAATATGCAAAAGTCTTCACCCTTTTGGAAATCTTACTTGTTCTAAGTGTTATAAGGTTACTATAAATATTCTAGCCTAAATATTCACTTCCCCTGGCCCCATTAGAATGTTATAATCTTAAGGCAGCAAAAAATGTGCATAATTTTGAAATATATTTATATTGGCATTTTTTAAAAAAAAATGAATCGTTAAATGCAGTTGCACTGACACCACCACCACCAATAAAAAATAATAATTCCAGTTGATTTCTGAATGTGGTTTCCCAATTTTTCAAACCCGGATTCCTTATTAAAGTTTCATACTGCGCATTGCAATGAAAAGGTCATAGATCTATTTCTTCCCCAGCAAAGAACAAAGCTATAAAAAGGATACTATATTTCAGTATTGCCACATTATTTGTACAGTTCTGAAAGTCGTGCATGTGTCTGTAGGTTTTAAACTTGAACAAATGTTTTTTTGAGATTTAAAAAATATATTGTTTTATTCCATGTCCATTATAACCGTATTTCTATCCTAACTTTGTTGTTTTTCCCCTTGGGGGGCCAATTGTTGTAGCCCGCCAGCAGAGCTGACAGCAGATTTGGACAGTGAGGGAGGAACATGAGCCAATCCTGGAGTCTTGAGAAGGCTCTGACGAGGGCTCTGCGTCAGAAGCAGAGTGGGGGCCATCTGACAGTTATCAGCTGCCTTCAGAGTCAGACATCAGTGTGGCAGACAAACGGCCTGTTCCCAGTGTGTGCATGCACAGAGTTGCCAGATGAAGGGACCAGCTAAAGAACAGGGGTCGACTTGGGAGGAAGGCCACAGGTGGAGGATGAATGGCCCCTCCCAGAGGAAATAAAAGAGGAGCGAAAGGGGAGTGGAGTTTGCAGGAGACAATTAGTTTGCTTAATTGGTTCGTGACTCTCAGAGGCTCCTCGCCAAGTTTTGAAGATATCGTCCTGGCAGCTCTTCAACCCAGATAAGATCTGTGACTGTGAAGTCACCCTTGAGAGATTTTGCTGGATGTGAATGAGACGAATTCACAGTAATTTAATAAAATGGGTCAGGACAAGGACTCTGTGATTTGGGGAAGCATAGGTCAGAACACCAATCATAAAACGGCAGGAATAGATTTTCACCTAGGTAACAGGTTTCTGTAGGCCTCTATTCAACATGCAAAATATGCTTTAAGAATTTAGCATTGTCCTCCTCTTTTGGTGTTTTTTTTAAGGACATCCTGGAACTTCTACAGTTCTCCGTCAGACCTTGCTTGCCTGATGTGCTAAAACAGTATCCCTTTCAGGTGGAAAGAAAACTAGGAGGCTAAAGGAAGCCTGATGTACTTCATATGTCAGTAGAGATTCTCAGTCATCCAGGTCATGGTTGTCCCAAAGATGCTTTTTTCAAAAGACAATTGGACTTTCTTGGTTTTGCTCCTTAAAAACGTTTCGCTTCTCATCCAGAACTGAAGAAGCTTCTTGAACGAGAAGCAAAATGTTTCCAAAATGGAACATGGGCGCCAGAGATCTGATGAGCAGCTGGCAAACGGGAGGCACACATCGTATGAGCAGTGGTGCTGAACTAGGGTGATGGCTCACGTGCCCACATGCCATAGGTTCGCCATCATGCCCATAGGTCAGGGGTCTGCAAAGTCGGCTCTTTTAAGACTGGTGGACTTCAACTCCCAGAATTCCCCAGCCAGCTATGCTGGCTGGGGAACTCTGGGAGTTGAAGTCCACCAGTCTTAAAAGAGCCGACTTTGCAGACCCCTGCCATAGGTCATTGGGAAGTAGCATTGCCTATCATTCAACAGGAGTCTTCCAATGAGAAGGACTGGTACAACAGAAGATGGCAGAAGATTTTTCTTTCTTTATGGGGACCAATTGCAATCTGGGTAGTCATACAATGTCAACCTTCTCTGCGAAAACAAAAATCTGCTGTACCAACAAAGACAAAGATTGGGTTCCAAACAAGTTTCAATTGTGAGTCTTTCCAAGGGGATGTCTGAAAGAAAGCCATTTCCCCCCTCTTAAATCAACACATTCTCGATGGATTTTTCCTATCGAAAAAGAAACTTTGTTCAACACCACCACCCCCCCGGTGAAAATCAGATGAAACATACAATACAATACAATACAATACAATACAATACAATACAATACAATACAATACAATACAATACAATACAATACAATACAATACAATACAATACAATACAATACAATACAATACAATACAATACAATATAATACAATACAATAGCAGAGTTGGAAGGGACCTTGTAGGTCTTCTAGTCCACCCCCTGCGTGGGCAGGAACCTTATACCATTTCAGACAAATGGCTATCTAACATCTTTTTAAAGACTTCCAGGGTTGGGGCATTCACAACTTCTGGAGGCAAGCTGTTCCAGAGGTTAATTGTTCTAACTGTCAGGAAATTTCTCCTTAGTTCTAAGTTGCTTCTCTCCTTGATTAGTTTCCACCCATTGCTTCCTGTCCTGCCCTCAGCTACTTTGGAGAATATTTTGACTCCCTCTTCTTTGTGGCACCCTCTGAGATATCGGAACACTGCTATCATGTCTCCCCTGGTCCTTCTCTTCATCAAACTAGACATACCCAGCTCCTGCAGCCGTTCTTCATATGTTTTAGTCTCCAGTCCCCTAATCATCTTGGTTAGGGGACATGCCTCTCCCTAGCTAGAAAGAAGTTCACAACACTGAAAAGTGGCTACCCAAGCAGGCACGCTGCAGAGACTTTTAAAAGTTTGGTACCAATATTGTGTTTGTGTGTTTTTAATGCACCGGGAGTACAAAAGGCTGAGTGACTGCAATCAATAATGATATTTTATTTACATTCTGAAGTGGTGCGGGCCGCTCTCAAGCTTGCAACTTTATCTACTGCTCGAGAGAACTGGACTTCAATGAAAAGCAACCAACGTGAGCTACATCCTGTTTTAAAAGGAGGTCAAAGATAAAGGAAGGAAGGGATGTCTCCAGGGAAAAACATGGATCAATACAAGGCAGATTTTTTGGGGGGATGGGGGGAAGTAGCAACACAACAGTCCCTTTCAATGGGGCCTCCTGACTTGTTACAGGCCATCGGGGCAAGCTGAGAATCGGAAGCATTACTTGGATCCCTACTCCCATTAGCACAGTTCAAGTGTTAGGAAATAGAGGAATTGTAGTCTGACAACATCTGGAATCCCACAGGATTCTCTTCCCTAGGCAAAGCATAACTCCATAATATTTGGAATACATTGTGCCCTCTCTTCTTGGTCCTCTGCCTCTTTTTCTCTTATTGAGCACATATAATAGGCCTATTTTTGTTCATTATTCTTCAATGGTTCAAATTCAAACTGCAGTGAGCCCATGGAAAGAACTTTCTTTCTTTCTCTTTCTTTCTTTCTTTCTTTCTTTCTTTCTTTCTTTCTTTCTTTCTTTCTTTCTTTCTTTCTTTCTTTCTTTCTTTCTCTTTTCTTCCTTCTTTTCATACCTTTCTTTCTTTCTCTTTCTTCCTTTCTTTTCCTTCCTGTATTTCTTTCTCTCTCTCCCCCCCCTTCCTTCCTTCCTGTCTTGTCTTGTCTTTTCTCTTTCTTTCTTTCTTTCTTTCTTTCTTTCTTTCTTTCTTTCTTTCTTTCTTTCTTTTCTTCCTTCCTTCCTATCTCCCTTCCTACCTTCCTTTCTTCTTTCTCTTCCCTCCTTCCTTCCTGACATTAAATAATAATAAACCAAAACAATATATTTTATTACTGTATCTCAATATAGTACTTTAATATACTATAATTTAAATAGTATTCTTACTTTTTCAATAACAATACCAATGTCAATAGCATTAAGAGTTGTTAACCTAATCTTATGAAGTTTCTCCTCCGGTAATATCATATTGCAAACTCGGGCATACAAAACCTTTGCCAGACCAATTCTCGAATACAGCACATCTGCCTGGAATCCACACTGTACATTGGACATTAATACAATTGAGCGAGTCCAGAAGTATTTCACGAGAAGAGTCCTCCACTCCTCTGCTCGCAACAGAATACCCTACACCACCAGGTGTGAAATGTTGGGCTGGACAACCTAGAACTAGGCCACCTATGATTGGACTTAAGCGTAGCACACAAAATTATCCATTACAATGTCCTACCGGTCAATGACTACTTCAGCTTCAACCGCAAGTAATACAAGAGTGCACAACAGATACAAACTCAGTGTAAACTGCTCCAAACTTGATTGCAGAAAATACAATTTTAGCAACAGAGTGGTCAATGTCTGGAATGCACTACCTGACTCTGTTCTTACATCTTCAAATCCCCATAACTTTAAGCTTAAACTGTTTACTGTTGACTTTACCCCATTCCTAAAACGTGCATAAATGCATCATCGTGCCTACCATCCCTGTTCTCTTTATCTTAGGATTTAGAGGTTAGCACTCAATCTCATCAACAGTCAGAGGTAGAGTGTGGAGAAGCAACTCACTGGCCAACATCAGTTGAAATCTAGCTTGTACGTTTATTCCTCAAGTTGCATTTGTCTTGCTTTAATTACATTGTAACTGGAAAAACAATGGAATCATTTCTAAATTAGAGGTACCTCTCCAAGGCACCTGGGGGCAGGACAAGAAGCAATGGGTGGAAACTAATCAAGGAGAGAAGCAACTTAGAACTAAGGAGAAATTTCCTGACAGTTAGAACAATTAATAATAATAATAATAATAATAATAATAATAATAATAATAATAATAATAATAACAACAACAACAACAACAACAACAACAACAATAATAATAATAATAATTATTATTATTATTTTATATACCGCGTCCTCTCCCCAGGGGGACTCGGAGCGGTGCACAGGGAAAAATTAAAACATTATAAAATATACATACAAGAATAAATACAATAGAATAAAAACGAATTAAATTTAATTGTCCCTGCACTAAAATCCCCATATTAAAACTAGCATTCCCTAACGCCCTAACGGTAGAGACTAACCTAGGCCGGCCAAGCAGAAAAAGTATGTTTTTAATTTTTGACGGAAGGAGCGGATGTCCGTGGTTGTTCTAATGTCGGGGGGAAGGTCGTTCCAGAGGGCTGGGCCCGCCACAGAGAAGGCCCTTCCCCTGGGCGTCGCCCGCTGACAAAGTCTAGTGGACGGCACCCAGAGAAGTCCCTCTCTGTGGGAGCGAATCGGCCGGGAGGATGTGTGGGGCAGGATCCGATCCCGCAGATAGCTAGGTCCCGTGGAACAGCTTGCCTCCAGAAGTTGTGAATGCCCCAACCCTGGAAGTCTTTCAAAAGATGTTAGATAGCCATTTGTCTGAAATGGTATAAGGTTCCTGCCCACGCAGGGGGTTGGACTAGAAGACCTACAAGGTCCCTTCCAACTCTGCTATTGTATTGTATTGTATTATTGTATCCCCCCCCCCCAGTAAAAGTCTGTAGAGATTCTCAATCATCCAGGTCATGGTTGTCCAAAAGGTGCTTTTTCAGGAGGCAATTGGACTTTCTTGGGGGGGGGGTGTTTGGAAGACATTTCACTTCTCACCCAAGAAGCTTCTTCAGCTCTGACAGGACAGTGGGGAATGGAAGGACTTATATTTCTTGTAGACAGCTGGTCATCTGCATCCTTTTAGATGGTCATTGAAGCACTTGGAGGTTTATCTATGTCCTCAGGGTCACCTGAGTGGTACTCCTACTTCCTGTAGTCTGCAATTTTTTTCTCTGGAAATCCATTCCTACTCCCATACCATTCCAAGGGTATTCATCCCAACCTGTGTAGCTAAAAGTCT
The DNA here is from genome assembly GCA_039707465.1 of Rhabdophis nuchalis. Taxonomy (NCBI): domain Eukaryota; kingdom Metazoa; phylum Chordata; class Lepidosauria; order Squamata; family Natricidae; genus Rhabdophis; species Rhabdophis nuchalis. The sequence continues at coordinate 11,001,792 of CM077651.1, read as the reverse complement.
GTACAGATTCTCAGTCATCCAGGTCCTCGTTGTCCCAAAGGGGCTTTGTCAGGAGGCAACTGGACTTTCTTGGGTTTTTTTTCTCTTTTGAAGATGTTTCGCTTCACATTCAAGAAGCTTCTTCAGCTCTGACAGGACAGTGGGGAATGAAAAGACTTATATTCCTTGCAGACAGCTGATAATCTGCATTCTTTTAGGAGTTCATTGAAGCACTTGGAGTAGTCTGCATTCCCCCCCCCCCGCCTCTGAAAATCCATTCCTAGAGAAACAAGAAAGTCCAGTTGCCTCCTGAAAAAGCACCTTTGGGATTTTTTCCCAGTGCATAGTCCATGTAAAGCAGTGGTCCCCAACCTTTTTGGCACTATGGATCAGTTTCACAGGAGGTCATTTTCCCATGGACCAATGGAGGGGAAGAGGAACACACAACCTAGATTCCATACAGGCTAAGTTTACAGTAGTTTTGCAAAATCTAACATAGTTGACTTATTTATTTATTTGTTTGTTTGTTTGTTTATTTATTTATTTAATCAAATTTATACCCCACCCTTCTCCTTGTTAGGACCCAGGGCGGCGCACAGGGATCATTAAAAACCATTACAAAACAATACAAACTCTTAAAAGCATATTAAATTAACCTAAAACCCGTGCTAAAACCCTTTAAAACCCTAAAAATTTAAAATTTATAAATATAGTCAGAAATATAGTCAGAAACGGGGGGCTACGCTAGGCCGACTTGTTGGAATAGATACGTCTTCAAGCATTGGCGGAAGAGGCGGAGGTCCGAGATGGTACGAAGGTCGGGGGGTAGGTCGTTCCAGAGGGCCGGGCCCGCCACAGAGAAGGCCCTTCCCCTGGGTGTCGCCAACCGGCATTGCCCGGCCGACAGCACCCTGAGAAGGCCCTCTCTGTGGGAGCGGATCGGACGAAGGGATGTATGGGGCAGAAGGCGGTCTCGTATATATTTCTACAGTAAGCTCTCATGTTTAGTGATTCTAATGATTTAAAAGACTTCTGGGCCAATGGGGAAAACTACAGTTTTTCTACTCCAGTCTAGATAAGTGGGCTTCAAACTTGCCAACTTTAAGACTTGTGGACTTCAACTCCCAGAATTCCTCTGCTGCGTTGACTGACTAAGGAGTTATGAGAGTTGAAGTTGCCAAATTTGGAAATCCCCTGGTTTAGATTATGTTTCTGACTGGTGAGGATGGAAAGGTGAACATTATAATACAGATGCATGCATGTTTTTATTCAATTAATCAATGGAGATTTAATGAATGAATGCAGTGGGGAAACATTTTCAGCCTGGCACTTTGATATAAAGGCAGTTGTTAGCATTTGTATCCATTTGCATGCCGATATTACTTAACTACAAAGAAAACTCCTGAAGATTTCCCCATATATGCTCTATCAGATAGATAGATTGGATGGATGGATGGATGGATGGATGGATGGATGGATGGGTGGGTGGGTGGGTGGATGGATGGATGGATAGATGATAGATAGATGATAGATGATAGATGATAGATGATAGATAGATAGATAGATAGATAGATAGATAGATAGATAGATAGATAGATAGATAGATGAGATAGATGATAGATGATTGCTAAATAAATAGAAAGATAGATCGATAGATCGATAGATTGATAGATGGATGGATGGATGGATGGATGGATGGATGGATGGACGGGCGGACGGATGGATGGACGGACGGACAGACAGATAGACATAAAGTCTGAAGAGGTGATCCATTATATCATCAAGGCAACATTTTAACAGGAGTCACCATTAAACTTAGGAATTTGAAATGCTAATAGTAATTATTGCAATTTCCTTTTCCCCCATAGTATGCCTTCATGAGATCTGCCTATTCTTGCGTCGTACTGACTGATATAATGATGGGGGTTTTTTTTAGGACCGAAAGAGAATCACAGTTAAAAGTAGCAATTCTCTCTGACCCAGATGAGATTCCTGGAAAATATTGCTTGGAGGAAACGTGGAATGGCTTTTTGCATGAAATATACCGACTTGTGATAATGACAGCAGTAGTTGCTGTAGCTTAGTTTCTGCTCCATTAATACTTTTTACCACCTTATCTGCAAACGTAGCACATGGGTGTCTTCTTTACACAAGCAAGCACCACTGGAGGCTGCAAATATATGTACATATATGTGCACTAAGACATTTTAGTAAATGCTACCAAAATAACATTTGCCAAATGATTGGAACAAATGGTTTTAAGAATATTATTTAAAAAAACAACTTGCACAGCCTCTTTTATATGGAATTATATTGGTGGGGTTAGAAGTTTCATTACCCAAACTAGGTAACAGCATCAGTGCTAGAACTAGTACCAGCACTGATGATGTTACCTAGTTTGAGTAACGAAATGTCTACAAGAAAACAAACAACCTCAGGAAGCAACATGGACCCGTCATGTCAACTAAATATTCTCCTTTATTGGTCTTGATCATGGCGACATTTTATAAACAAACCAAGCCAATTCTAGCTAGAATTTAAATCTGACATTAGGAGGAACCAGTACAGTGCAAACACATTGCTACCAGTAATACATTTCCTGGCAACAATGGGGTTGTATAAGCTCCTCTAACTTATTGGACACATTTTACATAATGATAGTAGCCCACAAGGTATAAGTAAAGCAGTGGTGGGTTTCTGCAGGCTCGTATCTACTCACGAGAGCCGGTTGGTGAAATTTAGAGAACTGTTGAGAGGGGGTTCCACTGGCGTACCTGGAAGTAAATCTAGCCCGCCGCTGCCAGTGACCCAACGGAAAGGAAAGGAAAGGAAAGGAAGGAAGGAAGGAAAGGAAAGGAAAGGAAAGGAAGGAAGAAAGGAAAGAAAGAAAGAAAGAAAGAAAGAAAGAAAGAAAGAAAGAAAGAAAGAAAGAAAGAAAGAAAGAAAGAAAGAAAGAAAGAAAGAAAGAAAGAATTTATCATCACAATTGAGTCCAACATTTTGGTTGCTAAGCAAGAGCGTTGCTAAATGAGTTTCACCACATTTTAAAAGGTGGCCACTCCCACCCTCTCACATGACTGCCAAGCCACGCCCACAAAATAGGTCACACCTACAGAGTAGGTACTAAAAAATTTGAAACCCACCACTGAAGTAAAGAGACAATCACTTGTGTAATTGCTATTCCTTTTAAATGAGCCAATATGCCAATATTTTAAAGTAGGATTCCATTGTTGTGATTTGATTTGTCATGATTACCAAAATGAAGGGTTTCATGCCTAGCAAAGTCCAAACTTTAATTGATAATTTGCTTCTTCACTGATTGTAGATTGTTGTCTTTAGAATGAGTGAACAATCCCACAAATGAACAGTCACACAACCCTCCAAGGATCCAAAAAAATTAGAGATGTAGCATTATTACAGTTCTTGCCCTTTCTGGAAGATTATGTTCAGAAGATCATTGTGAATAATGCAATCTGTATATAAAATGTCTCTCTCTCTCTCTCTCTCTCTCTCTCTCTGTGTGTGTGTGTGTGTGTTTGGGGTGTGTGTGTGTGTCTGTTCTGGAACGCTTTGAGCAATTTCAACCAAACACCCCTCGGACTGTGTTCTGTTAAGATACAGCCTGTTGTGCCTTACAATGGCTTCTACTGTTCTGCCATAAAATGACTTCTATGGTACAACACCGTGGAGTTGCCATGGTAATGGCTTCACAGTACTCCACAAGGGGGCTTCCTCTGGTAAGGGGGAAAATGCAACATTGGAAATTATGTTTGGTCCAGACATTGTCCCCTCTATAAATAAATATCCAGTCAAGGTCAGGTTATCAGTATAATAGTATACTGATAACCTAAATATAAAGCTCAGGATAAATCTTATGGAGGTTTGTATTCAAATGTCATGAATACGCCATTTACCGGGGGTTTATAACTCACCTTTTCTGTGTATTAATCCTGGTGTCTAGCTCTTAGTTGCTCAGTCTTCCTAGCAAGCCAGAGACTTTCAGTGTTTCTTTAGCAAGATTTATGGAAGGAGGTGAGATAAAGTTACACAAATCTAAGCAAGTGGATTATTTTTCTCCTTTAGAATCCAATTCATCTCCCAGGTTCCTAAGGCAAAGACTTTCTCAGCTTGTTACTCCTGGTTCAATAGTGATTTGATGAGGAATATTTTTTAGTGATGAGAATGTGAATCTTTCCAAGCCTCTGAATTTACCTCATAGCCAAAAAGACAATAGAATCTTTTAAAATGCATTGAGAGACCCAGTTCAGGGGAAAGTGCTTGTCAGACCTGGACGCCATCTTCTTCGTTTGGGCCTTCAGGCCTGCCACAATTTCTACTGTGGGAAAATGGGAGGGGGGATTAAATGAAGTATGGGAGATGCATAATCAAAATAACATTCTTTTCTCAGAGAGTCAAGGACATCTTGCCTTGCAGCTGCGATGAGGTGACTGGGAGGCATCTCCAGTTTTGGGTGGAGCCTGATTGGACCATGTGATGGACATGTGGGTGCTGGGCAGGGACTTGAACTTTCGTTTGGGTGGGGAAAACCTGGAAGCTTTCAGATTCAGGTTTTCTCAGATGTGCCAATATGACATCTCTAATAAAATGGAACTTTAAGGAAATTCAAGCTCCCAAGTCTTCTTTTGTTGGAGTGCTATTATTTGGAGAAAGTACTGGTCTGGATATCATTCCTACCTTTATCAGGCTGCTAATATCTATTTTGACTTTTTTAAAATAGCCACTTTTGCCTTGATGCTACGTTTCAAGAAAATAAATAAACATTTCCTCTGAAAAAGATGAATCCACAGCTATGGATAGTAAATGTTGAAGCACATCCTCATTATTTTTATTTTATTATTTTCTTTTCCCATACATACAAATACATGTTATTTCCACGGTTTGAAATTAAAATAGCAGTATCAAGGAGCTGGAAATAAAGTGGTTTCCTAGCTATTCTGCACAAAAGTCTTTTAAAAAAACCAAGGACACACAGACACATACCAAATGACAGCCTTAGATGTGTTTTTTTTCCTTAATCTGAAAAATATTTCTTCTTTTCCCTAATAAACCATCCAACTAAATCAAGTTGTGTGTTACTACAATTGCAAAAATAGAAATTAGATGTTATGGAACTGAGATGATCACTTGAGCATAATTAACAGAAAACATGTCTTTGTACCGATTTCAAAGTGACATGAGAAGACATTATTAGATTATTATGTGGTTGCACAAGTATGCTTTTAATGTTCAACAAGATGTAGTAAAACTCAATTCAGAAACAAAATCAAGACACAGATAAGATTAAGCTGTGCTTCCTTATCTTCTTTGACTTAACATTTCTTTCCCAAAACCACATTACTATAGAAATAAATGAATTGACAGGTTAATATGATGTCATATGTGATGCTAAGAGCCACGGTGGCACAGGGGTTAGAAACGGGAGTGAGCTGCTTGAGGGTTGCAGGGGTTCAGGAGAACATCTAGCTAAGATTTTGTGCAGTTTTGAGAACCCCAAAATCTTACTCTTGGCTTTCTGACCTTAGCTGTGCCTGAATCCAAATCAATGGGGTAGGAAATGGGTTGGCTGATCTTCAGGAAATCAAGTAGAAAAGAAGATAACCTCAGTTATAGGATATCAGTCCTTTGCTACCAAGTAGGTGGATCATAAGGATCACAGATCAGTTTGATACTTGTTCAATGAAAAGTCAGCTGAGGCTACAGCCTTCTGTTTCATGAGTGAAGTTTGCAAATTACGCATATAGGGTGCAGCTTTGCCCAAGTTACTGGAGAAGAAGGAAGGAAGGAAGGAAGGAAGGAAGGAAGGAAGGAAGGAAGGAAGGAAGGAAGGAAGGAAGGTGATGGGGGGGAGGAAAATGGAAGGAAGAGGGAAAGTGAAAAGGGAAAGGGGAAGAAGGAAGGAAGGAGGGGGGAAGGAAGGGGAAGGAAGATGGAAAGAAGAGGTGGAGAGGAAGCAAGGAAAAAAGAAAAAAAGAAAGAAAGGAAGGAAGAAAGAAAAAAAGGAAGGAAGGAAGGAAGGAAGGAAGGAAAGAAGGAAGGAAGGAGGGGGGAGGTAGGTAGGTAGGAGCCAAACTTCAAGTCACTTGAATTTTTAGGTATTAAATTGCACTGCAGTGTTCATCTTGTTGAGAAAAAGAAAGGAAGGAGGGAAGGAAGGAAGGAAGGACGAAAGGAAGGAAAGAAGGAAGGCTTTTACTCACTGTTTTACAGCTCCAGCTTTGTGTGTATGTATGTATGTATGTATGCATGCATGCACGCACGCACGCATGCACGCACGCACGCACGCATGCACACACACACACACACACACATACATACATACATACATGCATACAGGTATTTATAAAACAAGGGTCCAAAAAATGTCTGACATCACCTTTCCAAACTACACATTTTTATTAAAAGACCTACATTTTTGCAAGCTACAGTTCACTTCATCAGAAGCAAGCTTCAAGAATAATAGCTTACTTTGTTAAAGTTGCTCCATAAATCTGATGAAGCAGCCATCGTGTATGAAAGCATATGCCTTTTAATAAAGTTTCCGAAAAGGTGCTACCAGATTCCTTCTGATTTCTGGCTACCACCTGTAACAGATTTCTTCCCCTACAATATCTCGTATATAAGGTGATTCACAGGGTGTAAATTGACTGATGAAGCTATGGTTAATATAGTCTGGCAACAAGTCAAAATGATAGCCAACATTAATAATTATAGTCTGTCTATAAAAATAATAATAATAACCTTAATAGCTGATCATCCAACATACCAAATGTGATATGGTGTTTCAAGTCTGAGCCACCATATCACATTTTCAAATCAATGTTGTTCTTTGATCTAACTGCTCTAGGATGCACTTGCAATGCATATTTTCAGATTTCTCACTACTAGACAGAACAAGTACTAATCACAGTAAATCAAAGAAGCAAGAGAAAAAAGGAGAGAGAGTATAAACAATTTTTTTCAGTGCAGTTATACAGCCTATTAAACACTGCTTGGAGTATATTGAGAATTACTTCAGCATGGCATTTAAAAAAAAACACTTCTGATGCACTGCAGAAGGAAACAGTTCAAAATTAATGATTTTACTCTCTGCAGAACAACCAAATGGATCTTTAGAGATTCTCAGCCATTCAGGTCATGGTTGTCCCAAAGGTGTTTTTTTCAGGAGGCAACTGGACTTTCTTGACAGGATAGTGGGGAATGGAAGGATTTATATTCCATGCTCCCAACTGTCTGCAAGGAATATAAATCTTTGTATCCCCCACTATTCTGTCAGAGCTGAAGAAGCTTCTTGGATGAGAAGCAAAACATCTTCAGAAAAAAAACACAAGGAAGTCCAGTTACCTCCTGAAATAGCACCTTTGGGACAACTAGATGGATCTGTCTGTCCATCTATTTTCATTGTTTTATCATCTTTTTAATCACCTCTTTCACTCTCTCTGGAAGTAGCACTAAAGTAGGTTTCATTTATGTTAATCCAATGTACCTTTTGATAAGCAATTTCAATGTACAATATTAAATTTCTGCTTCAAATTCAATGTATAATCCCACACACACAAGAAAGAAAAAAAGCAGCAACAAGCCTTACTAACTGACCATTAATAATGACATAATTACCAATTGCCATTATTATTTCATTAATAATAATGAAAAGATGGGAGGTACTTGTAAATGCTGAAGATAATTGTCAGACTTTGGAAAGATATATATATATATTCTTGTTGGTAATCTCACAACTCCCGCTTTTAGAATAAGTCATCCTTAAATCATATAAATCAGGGGTCCCCAACCTTTGCAACTTTAAGTCTGAAGGACTTCAGCTCTGCTGAAGCTGGCTGGAGAGATCTGGGAGCTGAAGTCCTTCAGACTTAAAGTTGTAAAGGTTGGGGACCCCGGATATAAATAGAATTGCAGAATCGTAGAATTGTAGAGTTGTAAGGAAACATAGGGAAAAGGCAGCATACTTAAAAGCAGAGATATCACCCTGCCAACAAAAGTGCATATAGTCAATGCTATGGTTCTTCAGCCATTGTTGTTCTTCTTTGAAGTCTTTGTAAGGTTTCAACATCTTTTCTTTTTTTTGCATTTGAAACCATTATTGTCCAGGATCTGAAATCTAGGCAACCTGAAATAGCCCTTTAATTTTGCTGAGTTAGATGAGTATGATAATGTTATCTATTCAGATGTGCCTGATTCTTGAGGAATCAATGGTCCACGTCACTCCCCATCTTCTAACCTGCCACTACTTCTTTGAGCTGTTCTGTGCTGAGGTTGGCATCAGGATTGATGGTATCCAGCCACTCTTTTCTTTGGCTGCTTGGTTTCTGTTTAGATGACCCACATCAAACCTTGTGTAATAGCTGCAAATGTCATTCTTAAATAAGGAATCCATTTAATCCCCAGTATGAAAAAAAGTCAGTTAAAATGGTATTTGATTGAGGATGATTAGTTCCATTGCTTCCACCAAGCTTACTTTTAACTTCTCTAACAAACTTTGGATGGGGTGGGGGTGGGGGCACAAGTCATGTATTTCAGCATACCACACTGATGTCAAGCCAACATAAGAACATAAGAACATAAGAATAGCCTTGCTGGAACAGGCCACAGCCCATCTGGTCCAGTATTCTGTCTCACCAGATGGGCTGTAGCCTGTTCCAGCAAGGCTATTCTTATGTTCTTATGTTCTAATGTAATCTAATATTCTAATGTCATCATATTCTAATGTAATCCTCCAAAGCACATGGGTACCTTTGAGAATATATTTTAAATCATATCAAGATGAAGCTGTTTAAATCCTGTCTTATTTAGGAGTTAGGGAAAGCGTTTTTATGATTTTCCCCCTTTTTCCTGAGCCCTATCCTCTTTCTGTTGTAATATGTTCCTATGACAATCTATTTTTTTTAAGAAATCAAAATTATTTTAAATTCTCTTTGGTTAGGATAATATTGTTGTACTATGTTGTTATTTAACTTGCTCTTTTTTGGGAGGAGGGGGAGGAAGAGGAGGAGATGGAGGAAGAGGAAGAAGAGGAGGAGGAAGAGAAAGAAGAGGAGGAGGAGGAAGAAAAGATGGAGGAGATGGAGGAGAAGGAAGAGGAAGAGGAAGAGGAGGAGGAGGAAGAGAAAGAAGAGGAGGAGGAGGAGGAAGAGAAGATGGAGAAGGAAGAGGAAGAGGAAGAGGAAGAGGAGGAGGAGGAAGAGGAGGAGATGACGGAAGAGGAAGAAGAGGAGGAAGAGGAGGAAGAGATGATGGAGGAAGAGGAAGAGGAGGAATCACCTTCTGTTAAAAAGAATGAGAAATTTTATCCCCTTTAATTGATATTCCATTCAGGGATGTACATACTGAATTAATGGAATCTGCTCTTATCTCTAGATCTCATCTCTTCAGATCCAATTTCTTGGGATGCTTGTTTTCCAACATGTCAAACCTCTCCACCCTTCATTATCAGGGAAGCTCTCATTCTGCTCATGACAATATGTTAGCATGGCCACAAGAGTATCCTTTCCATGTGGCACACTTTGGTTGTTAAAATGATGAGCCCAGGGGATTCGTTTAGCTCTACCTCTCAGCCTTGCAGGTTTCAGGCCAGAAAGAGAAGTAATTGATTTTTCTCACTTTCCCATTTTTTTTGACTAAGCTTTTCTTACTGCCTCAAATTCTACTTCTTACAGTTAAAAAAAAAAAAAAACACCACAACCCACCTCTGATTCCTGTGCATTTTTTTCACACTGTCAAAGGAACCAACAATGACATTGTTCCAAGTGTATGACCAGTTCTCTGACCTAATGACCAGCTGAGTAGGCATGGTTCGGTGGTCATGTGACCGTGTGGGCATGGCCAACTCAACCTCACTCACATTGATGGACGCTTCACCTTAGCTGTTACAATATAATCAGGGTTCACTAGAGAGTTAACTTATTCGTAAGATTATGGAATGTGCAGAAATGAGCAAATTGACATTCGAAATTAGAAAGCAAGAGGACGAACAATTCTTTAAAGTATGGAATATGTTTTATCAATGGTTGGGAAAAAAATTTGAAAGATTGTAATAAATTGAGGTTATGTTACTCTATTAAGACATTTTGTGTTTTGACTAGATCAATAATGAGATACATAGATAACGGAAAATTTGGATAAATTCTTGGTTTTAGAAGAAGTAAATATTAGGGGTATGCACTTTATAGAAGAAAAGTGGTTTCTAGAGATATTGGAGAATAATGTTACAAAGCAGGAATTTATGTGGAACTTTTTTTATTGTTCTTTTTATATATTGAGTAATTGCAGGAAAAAATGGATTTGATAAATAATACTGCTATTAGGTGGATAATGAGTTGATATATATCTATTGGAAGAAAAATTGAAAAGTATGTTTGCAATTTCAAGTATTGATGCACACAACCTATGACCGAACGACATGTTGTACAAAGTTTAAGATGAATAATGTTTTTACTTGTTTTTATGTTGAAAATAAACACATTTCTATATAAGGGTTAACTAGAGAGGCAGTTTCTGTAAGGAGGGCAATAAAGATGAGGCTAGAAACAACGCCAGAATGTTTCCTTCCTGCCTTCCTTACAGGATTAGTCCTGGAAAGTGGGGAAAAAAACAAAAGGAGATTTCTTCCAACAATCGGTTCTCCCAGCTGCTTAGAAGGTTAACAACCGGTTGTCCCAAATAGGTGCAAGCCGGCTGAATCCCACCACTGTGTATGACTGTCCACCATCCAAGTTGATCACTGCCATACATTTGTCACCACACTCCTACTTTATCAAGCAAGATGTGTCCAATTGCCAGTGAGTTCCTCCTCCTCCTCCTCCTCCAACTATACTCTGATTCATAACTAATCTTGGAATTACAAATATGATAAATTCAGAAAATGTATCGAGAACAAATCTGTCTTCCACATCCCCTTTAATCACAGTATCAGACTTATTGTTTGCTTGGCTCCTAAATCTCTCAGAGGTTTACCAGTTATATTGCCGCGTTTTCCTTCTTTCTCAGCGCCCCCACCCCACCCATATAATATAACTCATTGTATGAAATTGTTGGCTGTCTCCGGCAATTCATTGTGAGTCAGAAAGGAAAGAGGTGAAATTGTTTTGATAAATAAATCATGAAGGAAGAAGTACATATGGTTTATGTCAGTTTCTACCTGCCTCGCTTTTGGTTTAAAACCACCTGGGGACTGTGGGAAGGTGTCTCGGATTAGAGAAGATTCTTTGCGTTTGTTAATGTGTCATGTAAACTACACACAAAGAAACTCACTTGGAAGAGTTGTTTTTCATTATCTTGGCTAGAGGAGAATATAAGCTGTCATCAATTACATGCCCAAAGCAGAAAACAATAAAGGAGAACAAGAACAGGTATGTTCAGAACCCAGCATCAAAATACAAGATAAATACATCTTCATTTACCATTTTTTTCGGAGTAGAAGATGCACCACCACCACCACCCTAAAAGAGGGTGAAAACGATGCATCTTATACACCAAACGTTGCCTTGCCCACCCACTGCCCCCCACCCTTTGGCCTCTGCCTCCCAGTAATTTACCTCCTTCCAGCAAATGGAGAAAATGGGGCTTGCAGAGGTGACAATAGACTATAGCCGTGATGGCGAACCTATGGCACGCATGCCACAGGTGGCACCCAGACAGGGCATGCCCTGTCAGCTGGCCAGTTTTAGCCCTCCGTAGCATTCAGGAAAGCTCTTGAAGGCTCCGGAGGGCTAAAACCAGCCCTATGAGCAACCCGGAAATCCGTTCACAAACTTCCGGTTTGCCCATAGGGCTGGTTTTTCGCGCTCCGGAGGGCCTCCAGCGGGGGGCTGTTTTTGCCCTCCCCAGGCTCCTATAAAGCATCTGGAGTCTGGGGAGGGTGAAAAAAGCACGGCGAAAATGGGGGAGGGAGAGCGCTGGTCATGCACGCATGTGTGCTGTGGTCATGTCAGAGCATTGTGGGTGTGGCACACCTGCGCACAACCCCCCTGCGCTCCCCCCGTTTTTGGCACACAAGCCGAAAAAGGTTCGCCAACACTGGGCTATGGCAATCCCTGCAGCCTGAAACAGCTGATCATCGGGAGGCCAGGATTGAAATTGAAATTGAAACTTGATGGTTGCTGCAAGGAGGCGAATTGCTGGGAGGCAGAGGCAGATTTCCCCCCCCCCCTTCTAATCAGGCTAAACTGAAACAGATTGTTTGCTGTTTCCTGCAAGGAGGTAAGTCAATAACTATAAATGCCTATAGAATGTTCAAATTATTAGACTTATTTTTTAAAGACTGCTTTATTATTGTTCTAGACAACTTAATAAAATGAAGAAGCTTTTTCAAATAAATGCTTCATCTGAAGAGGCTCAGTGTTATTGTATCATCTTTTAAATACAGAGAATAATACATACTTCCAAAAAGCCATATCGATTTTAACAGCATCTATACAAGTATAGTCTGAAATGTAACACTACAAACAGTGTATATCTTCTCTACTGTTTGCTGCAAAAAGGCAAATCGCTGGGAGGCAGAATTTCCCCCCTTGTTTTCCCTCCCCAAAAGCTAGGTGTATCTTATACTTTGGAGCATCTTATACTCCAAAAATACGGTATGTGCATTTCAGATTCTTCATATTATGCACCATAGGTATCTTAGAAATACTTGAAAAGAGAGCTAGATTTCTTCTGCCATGTTGTAATGATAGTCCTGATTTAAGTATCACTGATCCTTCGGAACTTCATGACCTGCTTGCTGACCAAAAGGAAGACAGTGAGATGAAAGTAGGAAGTTGAATGTGTCTTCCTCATCTTCCCATCTGCCAGCTGTGAGTTTGCTCATTCCATTTAGGTTTGTCAGAACCTTGGACAGAAAACCATGGAACTTCTTCTTGGACTTTCTTCCTGATCAAGCTTCTTACCAGCAACTCCTAGAGTTTGCCTATCCTTTCTGTGCATTGATTTAATAAACATTTCTTTCCATTAAAGTTGCAATTTTACTAATCCTTCCTGTCAAGAATGCTTTCTTTCTTTCTGTCTCTCTGTTCATTCATTCCTTCCTTCCTTCCTTCCTTCCTTCCTTCCTTCCTTCCTTCCTTCCTTCCTTCCTTCCTTCCGTAATACACCCATACCAAACAAAACTCTGAGGCAGGTAGATTCCTCAAAGAATAGTTTTATTGGATATTGGCACAGTTCTGGTGAAAACCGACTCTGAAGGTTCCCATGGTTTTCACCTAATTGCAAGTTTTTTTCTCTCCCTTTCCCCAGTCAGGCGCATGGTCCAATCAAAGTGCCATTCAGTTGCCTGGTAACAGCACTCCTCTTTTTTCTGACCAGGTGTGAGGATGACCTTGGCTCCCAGGAGAAAGTATTTTGTTTTGGCTACACAACCCCAGTTATCTCTATCCCCCACCCCTCTCACTATCCCTCAGCTCCAGTGTGGCAACACTGAAGCCTCAAAATGACATTGGTCAAGTCAGCTTCAGGGTTGATTCCTTCCTTCCTGCCTGCCTGCCTGTTCACTCTCTCTTGCTCTCTCTCTCAAACACACATGTTTCACCTCCAATAAATGCAGTAGGTGGCATCTCTGTACTTTAGGAGACAGCTGCATACAGACATATAGTTAATCCTCTTAGTTTATCCCCTTAATGGATAGGAAGTCAATTTCTTTGAAGACAGATTCCTTCACTACCTGCACAGGCAGATGGTCCTACCTCAGCCTTCAACAATACACCCCAATTATCCTCTCCTATTAGATGATGTTGTGTAACTATCAGGAGGCTGCAGATACCTAAGTGGGCCATTGCTTTGAAATCTCAACATCTGGCTCTTTATTCCCTACCCGAAAAAAATGTGTGTCATGGAGGAAGCCGTGGAATAAACTGCGATCTGGTTCAGCTCTCAAAGCATTTTTGGATACTCACCGTGCTTATAATGAAAATAATAAAGGGAATTTTCTGAAGCTCATTTCAAGAGTTGTTCAAAAGCCGGGGTGTGTGATGGGCTTAAGGTTACAAATGTAAACTAGAAAGACGGCTTAAGTTTTGTTTATATCTGCAGAAGCAGGGGCTTTACACACTGCACTAACCTTCCCTGCTCCATCCATAGCTCCTCTTGTGGCCCGCCAGCCGCCAGCGGGGCCGGTGACAGACTCGGACGATGAGGAGGTTGGGGAAGAACTTGGGCCAGATCTGGAGCCTGGGGAAGGCTCTGATGGATGTTCAGCATCGGACACAGAGATCGAGCCAGGGCTGCCCGGCATTTCCCAGCCAGAGAGGCAGCTGCCTTTGGAGTCAGAGAAGAGTGAGGAGAAGGAACAGCTGGGGCCTGTTCCAGATGCGCGTATGCGCAGAGCAAATAGGAGAGGTGAAGAGCGGAGGACAATGAGCTGGCACGGGAAGCAAAACAAAGGTGGATGCTGGGGAATAAATAGGAGGAAAGAGGAGCGGTTTGGTTGTAGCAGACAACTTCGCATTTCTAGAAAGTTTGTTCTTTGTGTGTTTTGTGCGACATAGACTGCCTTGCCAGAACTAAGGTTTGCACCGACTTAATTTGCAGCCTCCCAGCTGGGAGTTCAAAGCCTTGCATTTATCATAAAGAACTGATAAGGACTATTGCTTCAGTTCACTTCTTGCAGGAATCTTGCCTGGACTTTCTGTTGGTGAATGCAGTTAATTCCCAAATGCGTAAATAAAGAAAGGGTTTTCTTTGCAGGGAGACTGATTCTTGCTTCGGGAAAGTCTCGGTCAGAACAGTTCCATATGGCGTCTCCGGATGTCAGCATTCAACCTGTGTTCATAAATAGTGATTCAGTTTTATCTTGAAGACCATTAATACGTTTCCCCCCAATTCATCACAAGGGAATAACATGGGATAATCTGCAAAGTAGGTACAAAAGAGATCTACCGATCTTGGTACAATATTTAAGAACTCTCAGACCATTATTTTTAATCAGTGGCAGGTGGATATCCTTTATAGTGAAAGAGATGTACTGACTATCGCCACTGCAGAAATCCACTTTTTAAAATAACTACAGTATATTGCAAACTTCCCAATTCTTCCCATAAGCCGGAAAGCATGTCGGAAGAAATATCCATCTGGGTTCAGTTCCAAGTTAGTTCAACATGGGTTTGAAGTTCTGGTGCAGCTGAACACATGGAGTGGAGAGTGAGTGTTAGTTATACCTTCCCTTGGGCTTTGAAGTTGAGCTTCCTGTTCCTGTGGCAAGGGCTTGTATTCTATTGGCTGTCCGACTCCCAGTGAGCTATGCAGGGGTCACAGTTGAGGCTGTCTGGATTAAGATTGATTGAACCTTGGACTGGTATAATGAAGGGGCTTGGTTGTGCCATGTGATGAGCTCTGCTGATAGATAATCCTATTATGTCTTGGAGGGTTATGTCTTAATCCCATCATCCTGGAGTTGAAGATAGGCTGGCCTAGTCCTTCTCAATGGGCACCAATTATCTGCTGGGGGCAGGGAGCTGCAGGGAGTTGCAGGCAGATGAGTTTCTGTCTCCCTTAAGATTTCTATTTCTCCTTTAGGGGAAATATTCTGCCTTTTTAATATTTCCTAAAAGATTTCATTCTCCTAGGAGGAGTGGATGCTAACTTTCTTCAAGCAGAAGCATAAAATAAAATTAGAAGGCTCTGAAAGGTGGCATGAAAAACAAGACAGATTGATATATCCTTGCTTACATACATTAAGCGATAATAACAATATTATTTATTACTGAACTTACCCCAAGGAAAAAAGAGGAAGGAAAGAAGTCAGAAGTTTTCATAATTTGCTTTTTGGTTTCCTTTTGTAAGAGCAAAAAGTGATAGCTGATTTGGATGAATGACCCTTCTGTATCTCTATGTCTTCAAATTAAGTTCATTTTGGGGGGGGGGGGAACGATGAAATTGTAACAACATAACAAAATCAGGGCTATTGTTCCTCGGTTACAAAGAAGATCTAAAAACCACTCAATTCTCAAGTAATTACTAGATGGAAAAACATGAAGGAAAAACAAGATGAATTAGGTTATCTTGCATTTAACCTAATGGTTGTTTTTAGCAGGGCACCAGGTTTGTCCGCGGTTGGGCAATCCTCTAGTGAAGACTATGTGTAGTTCAGTGAACCCCCAAATCACACTCCTGGATGGCCCTGCCCATCCTACACTGCCCCTCCCATGTGGCCCATTTTGGATGCCAGGTAAGTGCAGGGCCTGTATAGAAGCTTGGGGAGGGCAAAATGGGGCTCCTGGAGGCTCCGGAAAAGCTGGGAATGGGCCTGCTTCCACCCTCCAGGGAGCCTCCATAGCCTACGGGAGGCTGTTTCTACCCTCCCAGAGCTCCACTGTGCATACGTGTCCACCTCCCACCAGCCAGCTGATTTCTGAGTCTGTGCTGTGCATGTGGCGGGGGGGCACATGCAGGAGATACTTGTAGATGCTTGATTTGATTTGATTTTATTAGATTTCTAGACCGCCCCCTCTCCCCGAGGGGACTCGGGGCGGTGTACAGGTAAAAATTTAAAAAGAGACATCAACATTACATATAAACTAAAATCCAATTAAATAATCCCCTGTACAAATTTATAAAAATTTAAAACTTGACCTTAAAACCTAATCACATAAATTAAAATTACAAACTGAGGCGGGAAGCATGGAATTAGCCCAGGTCGGCTAGTTGAAACAGGTGGGTTTTGAGTTTCTGGCGGAAGGAGCGGAGGTCCGTGGTCATTCTAATGTCAGGGGGAAGGTCATTCCAGAGGGTCGGGCCCATCACAGAGAAGGCCCTTCCCCTGGGCGTTGCCCGCTGACATGATAGTGTGTGCATGTGTGGGAGCAAGAGAGCACACAAAGGGCAAGGGAGCATGGGATAAGAGTGCACGGGAAGGACAAGGGAGTGCGGGGCAAGGGCGCATGGGAGGGACATTGGGGCATGGGACAAGGAAGTGAGGAGGGACAAGGAGTGCGGGATAAGGGAGCGCAGAAGGGACAAGGGAGCGTGAGACCCCACAGTCCATTTTTGGTCCCAAGAGGCTGCAGGGAGGCCTACTAGGCTCAAAACAGGGCACTGGCGGGGGGAGACTGCGCCACGTCCCCACCGTGACCTGTTTTTGGTCGCAAGAGGCTGCAGGGAGGCCTACTAGCCTAAATTGGAGCACAGGGGTCACATAAACATGAGGGGAGCATGAGGGGCGGTCACATTCACATGTGCGGGGAAGCGCAGGGGGTTGCCAGTGTGCCTACCATCCCTGTCTTGCTGTCCCCATTTATTTGCACTCATTTCTTTCATTCACGTCCCTGTTTATAGTTCTACCTGTTATCTTGTACATGTTTGACAAACTAAATAAATACAAAAACACAACTAGAACAAGGAGGTTCTTTGTTTTTAAGCAATGCCCTGAAAACAATTTTCTTTTGAACTGAAGTGTTTAACATCCCATAGTTCAAGAGAGCTCCTTAAGACAAGACTGCTTTCTAGGGCTCTCTACGCTTGGCGTTTGAAACATGGGCAGGGAAGAGCACTAATTAATTTCCAATCAGGAGTGTTTGCTTGCTTACTTGAGCCTTCATTTCAGCTTCCTGCCATTAGCCCATGCACAACAAAACCCTCTCGGCCGTAGGACATGTTATTTCTTTCACTGAGATAACGTTTCTTTCCCCATCCCCTCCCTTTTTTTTTTTTTACAAGGTCAAGTTTCTAGGGAGCTGCACTGATCAAATTGGTTTGGCACCCAGCTCAAGAAGCTCGCATGCTGTGTTAAACTGCATTACAAAAAAGTCATACGACATTTGTTATGGAACGAATGCACTCCGCAGTGCAGTAGCCAGAGTGGTTCATGGTCATTAGGAGGCTGCTATTTATTATTGCCAAGGAACAGTGGAGGAAAAAATATATAAATAAAATGACCTGTGTGTGTATATGCATGTGTGTGCATTCAGGCATATGTGCCTGGGAAGACAGAGGGAGTGAGTTTGATTAGAAGAGTATATACAACATACACTATATTGCCCAAAGTATTTGCTCACCCATCCAAATAATCAATCAGGTGTTCCAATCACTTCCATGGCCACAGGTGTATAAAATCAAGTACCTAGGCATGCAGACTGTTTTATAAACACTTGTGAAAGAATGGGTTACTTTCAGGAGCTCAGCTTGGAACTGTGATAGGATGCCACCTGTGCAACAAATCCAGTCGTGAAATTTCCTCGCTCCTAAATATTCCATGGTCAACTGTCAGCTGTGTTATAAGAACTTGGAAGTGTTTGGGAACGACAGCAACTCAGCCACCAAGTGGTAGGCCACGTAAATGGACGGAGCGGGGTCAGCGGATGCTGAGATGCATAGTGTGAAGAGGTCACCAACGTTCTGCGGAGTCCATCGCTACAGACCTCCAAACTTCATGTGACCTTCAGATTAGCTCAAGAACAGTGCACAGTGGACCGATGTCGTATTGAATCCTATGGATTAGGAATGGGATGTCACTTACTGTAAGTTCATATGCGAGTAAAGGCAGGTGAGTGAATACTTTTGGCTCTACCTAGGATTGAACTCACAGCCTTCTGATTGTGAGGCAAGAGCTCCACCTCTAGGCCACTGCACCACTCCTACTCCCTTAAGTGTAATAAGTGGTTAAACGTATTTCTGAGCAGACAGGCACAGGATAATTCTGTAAGCTAATAATGGCGATCCTTTTCTGTATATGCATGAATTGGTGAGCTACCTATCTTTTAACCTGAGTGCTTATGTTGTTGTTGTTCTTCTTCTTGTTGTTGTTGTTTTTAATAATAATAATAGAATGATAAATTCAGGTTGATGTATCTTGTCTTTGCAGTTAAGCAAGAGTTATTTTAAAACAAATGCAGAGTTGGCTTATTTGCTGCAGTCATAAATAACATTATAATGCTTGTAAGTCCTAGATATAACATAAAGCATGCTTATGTTCATTTCAATATGAAGGGGAAAACCTGTGAAATGGAAAGCTGATAATTGCACACACAGAGAAGATACGTTGTCTCTGGTTAGCAACAGTCCAAGTTAAACCCAGTGATCTGTAATTCATTCAACCTATGGCGTTGCCTCTGGCAAATGGCCCACAGCTGTAAATGTAGCAAGTAGCTGAAGGTTATTTAGTGGTGTATATTTTAAGAAGAGTCCCAGAGGATCTCACAGTATATGAAGCAATAAATGTCACCCATAGATCTGATAAGTAAAGCATCTTGCTCAGCCTGCCACAAACAGTTTCGAATGATTCTTGTTTTTAATGTCAGAAAACTATGTCTATCCATCCATCCTGGGAAGAATCTTTGAACTATTTAGGAAATATTTCGTTTAAAGATTATGAAATCTCTTGGGCTTATGGAATTTGAGAAAAATAATAATAATAATAGAAAATCTCTGAAAGGAAAGAAGGAAATGAGAAATGTCCTTTGTTTATTGTTTATTTGTAGGGTAGACTGGACTGGACTGGACTGGACTGGACTGGACTAGTCTAGACTAGTCTAGACTAGCGTAGAATAGAATAGAATAAAATAGAATGGAATAAAAGAGTAGAGTAGAGGAGAGTAGAGGAGTGGAGAGGAGAGGAGAGGAGAGTAGTTGGAAGGGACCCTGGAGATCTTCCAGTCCCACCCCCTGCTCAGTCAGGAAACAATATACCATTTCAAACAAATGGTTGTCCAATCTCTTCTTAAACACTCCTGGTGTTGGAGCACCCACAACTTCTGAAGGCAAGTTGTTAGTTGTTTTAATTGTCAGGAAATTTCTCCTTAGTTCTAAGTTGCTTCTCTCCTTGATTAGTTTCCACCCATTGATTCCTGTCCCGCCGTCAGATTCTTTGGAGAATAGCTTGACTCCCTCTTCTTTGTGGCAACCCCTGAGATATTGGGACACTGTTATCATGTCTCCCCTAGTCCTCCTTTTCATTAAGCTAGACATACCCAATTCCAGCAACTGTTCTTTACATATTTTAGCATCCAGTCCCTAATCCTCTTTGTTGCTCTTCTCTGCACTCTTTCTAGAGTCTCCACATCTTTTCTACATCGTGGCGACCAAACCTGGATGCCGTATTCCAAGTGTGGTCTTACCAAGGCATTATAAAGTGGTGTTAACACTTCATGTGATCTTGATTCTATCCCTCTGTTTATGCAGCCTAGAACTGTGTTGGCTTTTTGGGCAGCTGCCTCCTATTTAAGTGATTGTCCACTATGACTCCAAGAGCCCTCTTAGATACAGTACTACTATGGAGCAAGGTACCACCTATATTGTACCTATGCATTTGGTTTTTCTTGCCTAAATGTAGAACCTTACTCTTTTCACCACTGAAGATTATTTGAGAGCCTAGGTTGAGACAAGGCGTCATAATGATATTATCTAGTTTCGGTAAGGAAATGTTTGCAAGAAAAAAAACCAGAGGTTCAATGACTCTTTGAACATAACCCTATGCAGGGGTATTATTCACTTACTTTCCCTACTAGTGTGCAAATGTGAGTGTGCATGCATGCACACATGCATGCACACCTGCTTAACACACATTGTCCGTGCATGCACCAGGCCTTCTGCGCATGTGCTTTGGCTTGAAAATGTGCCTAAATAGGATGGCATAGAACCACGGAGGGTGGGCAGGCTCATCGGCAATTTCCACTACCGGTTCGGCTGAGCCGGTCCGAACCTCCTGAATACCACCACCGATCAGAAGTGGGTTCCTACCGGTTCGGCCTGGTTCAGCTAAACTGTTATGATGGTATGGTGGCCTGAGTCACTGAAACCAGCAGTGACCCAGGCCCACCAAACCTCCGAACTGCTTCCCCAGTTACCACCATTGCCACCACCATCTTGTTTTTGAGTTCTGTGCATGCACAGAACAATTTTAATTGATCTGCAGATCCAGCACATGCATGTGCGAACCAGCAGTAAAGCTGGCCAGAACCCACTTCTGCCTCTGAACCTATGCAACATTCTTTGGTATCTGATTTAGAGAGCAAACCTGTTATGTTTTGGATTCTATAGGACAGCGATAGTGAACTTTTTTTGGCTCGCGTGCCATAAGTGGGGGGGCACAGGGGCGATCATGCATGGGCGTGTCACACCCACAATGCAATGTGCAACCCCCCCAGTGTTCATTCACACACTACAGGTGCCCCCCCCATTTTTTGCATGCTTTTTTCGCCCTCCCTTGGCTACAGAGGCTTTATAGGGGGTTTAGGGAGGGCGAAAACAGCCTCCCGCCCCCAGAGGCTTCAAGGACCTTCAGGAGGCTTTCCTGAAGCCTCCAGAGGGGAAAAAAAAGACCCTCCGAACAAAGCGGAAGTAACTTCTGAGGGTCATTTTAAGTGTTCTGGAGGCTTCAGGGAAGCCTCCTGAACGTCCCTGAAGCCTCCAGAGGACTAAAAATAGCCCTCCAAGAAAACCAGAAGTCACTTCCAATTTGCTCGTTGTTGAGTCCTCAAGCCTATGTCCCAGACAACAAGTCTGGTAACCTGTGAGTCACCGCATTCCGGAGCTGAGCCAGCAGGTGCAGTGATTAACAGAGACAAGCTGTCTGGAATCTGCCCGGGAAAATACTTACAATGTTGCAATTGCTTGTTAGCAGTTCCTGCTTAAGTAACTCTATATAAGAGGCTCCTGACAAGGAACCTTGCCAGTTGAATCTTGTGTGTGTTGTAAATAGTGTGAATAAACGTTCCTGTTGTTTTGACCATGCCTGAGTCGGAATCCTTTGTCTGATCTAACACTGGCGACGAAGGTGGGATTCAGGCCGTGGCCTTAGAACGCAACGGGTAACGAATACTTCAACAACAGAGCGCAGCGCGACGCACAGCCTCGCCATGGCTACGGCGACAATGCCTCCGTTTGCACCGTTTGACCCGATGAAGGAACAATGGGCTTCCTTCTTTGCCCAATTCGAGTGCTTCTTGATAGCCAGCGACTACGGCGAACTCGCGCCTGCCAGGAAGCTGAGCCTATTCCTCCAGTGCGGCGGCCCTGAATTGTTCGCTACCGCCCGAACCATAGCAGCACCCGCAGCGGTGCATGAAGTGCCGTGGGACGATCTCCTGGGCCGCCTGAGAGCACACTACGCGCCGGCACCTTCCCGCATAGCGCATCGCTATGCATTCAGGCAATGTGTGCAACAGCCGCAACAGTCGGTAGCCGAGTTCCTGCAGAAATTGAGAGCGACCGCAATTCCCTGCGAGTTCCCTGCTGGCTTCCTGGAGGAATCCCTACTGGAGCAGTTTGTATGCGGCGTAAGAGACATCCGCCTAAAGCGCCGCTTGCTTTCAAAAACTGTCCTGACTCTCGAGCAAGCGGTGGAAGAAGCACGCGCGACAGAATTGTCGGAGATCTCCACATCCGACATGGGCCGCGCGCGCCCTCCTCTTTTCCCCACTCCGCGAGCGTGTCTGGTAGACGAAATAGCGCCGCTGGATGAGCTGGAGGAGGAAGACCGCGGGGACTGCATGAGGGTGACCGGGCGCGTGCCGAATCGTGCATTCACACCGCAGCAGAAGTCCGGGAACTGCCTAGGCTGCGGAGGGGCCCACCAGAGACCAGAGTGCCCATTCAAGGCATCGGTGTGCCGCAGATGTGGCAGGAAAGGACACCTAGCAGCTGTGTGCCATGCTGCCGCTCCAGCGACAACGCCAGCTGCCGCCTCCAGAACCGTTCCACCAGGACAACGAGGGTCGCAGAAGCGTTCAGGACGCTACCAGCCACAGCCGACCGACTGCTTCGCGCTGGCGGAGATGCCCCCAGCTCTAAGCTACGACCAGGCAGAGAGTAGGAGACTGTCAACAGTGGTTTGCTTAGAGGGGGTGGGGGTAAAAATGGAAATAGATTCAGGGTCCTCTAGATCGCTCATGTCCTGGGCGCATTTAGTTAAGCTTTGCCCCAAGCTCAGGAAGCGGGATCTCGGCCCCATGGTGACGATCCTGAAAGATTACCAGGGCTCACAAATTCCCATTCTAGGTCTGCACAGAGTGAGAGTAGACTACGGCCCCTTCCACGGATCCCTTCCCATCCTGGTAGTGGCCAAACCCCTAGCTGCCTTGATCGGATTGGACTGGTTTCCAGCCTTGGGACTGTCAGTCCAAGGAGTACACAGCGTGCCAGCCAGTTCTCCAGTAGACGAAGTAATCAGAGAGTTCAACGACGTCTTTGATGGCAGCTTAGGAACGTACAAAGGCACTCCAGTTTCCCTAAATTTGGACCCCCAGGTTGCTCCAGTCCGCTTGAAGGCCCGCAGGCTGCCGTTCGCGCTGAAGCCCAAGGTTGAAGCGGAATTGGATCGATTGGTGGCGCAAGGCGTGCTCGAACCCGTCGATCAGGCGAAATGGGAGACCCCCATTGTGGTCCCTATTAAGCCCGACGGGTCCGTGAGGATCTGCGCCGACTATAAGTCGACGATCAACCTCGGGCTTCAGGCGAACCCATACCCGGTTCCGGTGGTGCAAGACCTACTCCACTCATTGGGACGAGGTCGAGTGTTCGCGAAACTGGATATGGCGCAGGCCTACCAACAGCTCCCGGTGGATGACGAGGCTGCGGAAGCGCAGACCATCGTGACCCACCGTGGGGCTTTCCGCTGTCGCCATCTCCAATTCGGCGTGTCCGTAGCCCCGGGGATCTTCCAGAGGCTCATGGAGCGACTGCTCCATGGGCTCCCTGGCGTTGTACCGTATTTTGACGACGTCCTGATTGCTGCTTCCAGCGTATCAGAACTCGCCAAAACGTTACGGAAGGTCCTCAGAGTTTTCAGGGGCGCGGGTTTAAAGTTGAAACACAGCAAATGTACATTTGCTGCGCCTAGGGTGGAATTCCTGGGTTTCATGATTGACGCCCAAGGAATTCACCCAACCCCCTCCAAGGTCGAGGCCATCCAAAAGGCCCCCACTCCTGCCTCCAAAACGGAGCTGCAGGCATTCCTCGGCCTTTTGAATTTCTACGCGCCGTTTATTCCCCATAAGGCATCGCTAGCCGAGCCGCTGCATCGGTTGCTCGACCGATCCGCGGCCTGGCACTGGGGCAGCCGCGAAGCACACGCGTTTGCGGCTGTCAAAGCCATGCTCACGTCAGATGCGGTACTAGTCCAGTACCATGACAGGCTTCCTCTGACGCTTGCATGCGATGCCTCCCCTTTTGGCCTGGGGGCTGTCCTTAGCCACGTCTTTCCAGATGGCTCGGAAGCCCCCATTGCTTTTTACTCCCGGACAATGTCTCAAACGGAGAGAAACTACAGCCAAATCGACAAGGAGGCTTTGGCTGTAGTGTCCGGGATTAAGAAGTTCCACAATTACCTCTATGGGCGGACCTTTTCTGTTGTCACGGACCATAAGCCGCTCCTTGGGCTATTGGCCGGTGACCGTCCGACACCCCCCATCCTGTCGCCCAGGATGATCCGCTGGACGGAATTCCTGGCAGCGTATGACTATACGCTGCTATACCGTCTTGGCAAGCAGATAGGGCATGCTGATGCCCTAAGCCGCTGCCCTCTCCCGGGGCCGGATCCGGCCCCTGTGCCTGCTCTCTCTGTCCTGATGGTCGCGGAGTCGGACTTGCCCCTGTCCTCTTCCGCCGTTGCCGCTCACACCCGCGCAGACCCCGTCCTCGCCCAGGTCTGCCGATGGGTGCTGAGGGGCTGGCCTTCGGGCAGTGTGGCTGAACACTTTCGGCCTTACAAGTCATGCCAGCTGGAGCTCTCGCTCCATTGCGGGTGCTTGTGTTGGGGAGATCGGGTCATCGTCCCTTCCCCTCTCCGGCACATGGTTCTTCAGTCGCTCCATGACAACAACCCAGGCATCGTCCGTATGAAGGCATTGGCCCGGAGCTATGTCTGGTGGCCCGGCATGGACGCTGAAGTGGCGGAATGGGTGGCCGCCTGCTCCTCCTGCCAATCGTCCCGGCCGGCCCCGCCGGTCTCCCCGCCGAGGGAGTGGGACGCCCCCAGGTGCCCATGGTCCAGGCTCCACTTGGATTTTGCGGGTCCCTTCCATGGCCAGAATTTCCTCGTGGTGGTGGATGCGTTCTCACGCTGGGTGGAGGTTATTCTCATGGCTTCCACCACAGCGGAGAGCACGGTGCGTGCCTTGCGCCGTCTGTTCGCGACCCACGGGTTGCCGGACGTCGTTGTGTCCGACAACGGACCCCAATTTCAATCCTCCACCTTCTTGGACTTTCTGGCCACCCAAGGGATCCGCCACGCGCCGGTCGCCCCTTATCACCCGGCGTCTAATGGATGCGCGGAATGAGCCGTGCGCTCAGCCAAGGAAGCCTTGGCCCGTTTGGATAAAGGGGACTGGCAGGCAAGGGTGGCTGCGTACCTTTTGGGACAGCATGTCACACCTTGCCCGGCCACAGGGAAAAGTCCCGCGGAGCTCTTGATGGGCCGACGCTTGCGGACCACTCTGGACAGACTGCACCCCGATTACGACGGGTTGCAGAGGGGCAACCTGCAGATTCCCACTGCTCGTTTATTTGAAATTGGGGACCTGGTTTGGGCAAGGAACTTTTCAGGGGAGCCGCGATGGATTGCCGCAACCATTTTGGACATAACCGGACCCTGTTCTTACAGAGTGGGCCTTCAGGATGGATCCGAGTGGCGGCGCCACCTGGATCAACTGAGGCGCCGCCTGCCCGAAACAGCAGTCACCACGCCAGGCCGTTCCTGCCCGTTGGCCCCCGTTGGGCCGTTGTTCTCTGCTCAAGCCGAGCAGTTGTTTGGAACCCCGGAGTCCCTAGCCGGTCCAGACCTCGTATCGGTGGGAATAGCACGGGGAGACCGCCAGGACCTCACAGCCCAATCTGACTCTCAGCTGGGGGCCTCGCCCATCGGGGAACCACCCTACCAAAATAATACTCGCCAGCAAATGCCAACTACCTCAAGCCCGGTCGCCACGCCCCCTCGCCCGGACTTGCTAGGGTCGCCATTGCCGCCTACGGCGACTCCACCTCCGAGGGCAGGACGCGGTGACGTAGGCGAAGGCTCCGTGTCCCACAGGGAGGAGCGTCCTCAAGAACTAAGGCGGTCAGGGCGGACCCGACACCGCCCCGCCTATCTGAACGACTACGCGTGCGCATGTACTGTGTTGGACAGAGAACCTAGACACATGCGCACTGACTATGGGGGAAGGAGTGTTGAGTCCTCAAGCCTATGTCCCAGACAACAAGTCTGGTAACCTGTGAGTCACCGCATTCCGGAGCTGAGCCAGCAGGTGCAGTGATTAACAGAGACAAGCTGTCTGGAATCTGCCCGGGAAAATACTTACAATGTTGCAATTGCTTGTTAGCAGTTCCTGCTTAAGTAACTCTATATAAGAGGCTCCTGACAAGGAACCTTGCCAGTTGAATCTTGTGTGTGTTGTAAATAGTGTGAATAAATGTTCCTGTTGTTTTGACCATGCCTGAGTCGGAATCCTTTGTCTGATCTAACACTCGTAGCGTCCTCTTTAGTCCTCTGGGGGCTTCAGGGAAGCTCCTGAAGTCTCCAGAGTGCCTCCGGGGGAGGGTGTTTTCACTCTCTCCAGGCTCTTATAAAGCCTGGGGAGGGTGAAAAATGTCTTTCAAAATGGCTGAACTCAACCTCATGTGCCCTGACAAATGGCTCTGCGTGCAACCTGTGGCACATGCCACAGCTATAGGATGTTTTCTTCTGTTTTTCCCTGAGTCCCAGTGTTGCATAAATATGGCATCATTTCTTTTTTTTAAAAAAAATAGCATATAAAAAGTGCACTCTGGGGCTGCACAACACTTCAGATTTGATTCCAAAAAGCTGCATTGCTCTGATATTACATCGAGAGCATTTTATAGGGTTGTACATATTTTGGAAACTTAGGAAACTCCTCCTGACACACAAAATAAAATAAAAAAATATAGAAAGAGGAAGAATAAATTGAAGCTACAACATCAAGCTGCCAGAAATGTCTCAGTCCCATTTTCTCTCCCCACCCTAAGGAAATTAGCCTAGATTTTTTTTTAAGCCATACTCTTCTGTCATAATTTAATTTCAAAGATTTAAGCGTATTTCAATTACCAAGAGATGAATTATACTATGGAAAACTGATTAATATGTTTATTGCTCCTGTTCTGCCCGCCTGCCTTTTCCCTTGAGAAAAAAAGTCTTTTTTATTATAAGACATGCATTCAATTTTGAGTCCTGTTTTAGTGCCTCAGGCAGAATCATTATATAATTTTAGCTAACTAAATTACTAGAAATAGGTAAATGTCCTGACCAGGTGGTGTCATTCTCTTATGGGTAAATTGCTACACCTGTGAATAGGAGATGTGTAACATTTGATTTTTCATAATATGAATAAAGCATAACACTGGAAGGAATAACCTAGATTATTTCTGTCTGCCTTCATTAATACTGTGCTCCTGAAATAAATTTCAATGGAAGACATACTATACAATCACTTCATTGAATAATACAATTGAGAAAGAAATTTGTTTTCTTTCCTATATTTTTCTATCCCAAATTCTATCTTTTTTTTTTTTCTATCCAAAATTTTCGAGTTTTCTAGAGGACAATTTTTTTTCTGGTTGTAACATCTCACCAGTTCTTGGCTCAGCCTTTGCCCATCAGACATTTTAAACATCTCTCTCCCTCTCCCTCTCCCTCTCCCTCTCCCTCTCCCTCTCCCCCCCCCTCTCTATCTATCTGTCTATATATATACCAAGCCGGAAGCACCAAGCCGGAAGCACCAAGCCGGAAGCCGGAAGCACCAAGCTGGAAGCACCAGCCTGAAGATGATGAATGAGACTTCATCGAAACGTCGTGAGGATACTTCCAATTCTACGCGGGAGAAAACCCGAACAACCAAAGACCTACACACACACACACACACACACACACACACATATATTCATTCATTCATTCATTCATTCATTCATTCATTCCCTCATTCCTTCCTTCCTTTATTTATTTATTCCTTTATTCCTTCATTTATTTATTCCTTCATTCCTTCATTCTGTCATTCCTTCCATTTGTTTATTCCTTCCTTCCTTCATTTGATTGATTGATTGATTGATTGGGCTTCCTCTTCTGCCAAACAGGAAGGGCTACTTGCCTAAAATTAAAGCTGTACTAAAATTGGATTTATTCAGACTCACTTTCTGTATTGGGGGTAGAATTCAGGTTGATCATTTAGGATCCAATGGGATGCATTTGCCGGGATGTAGAAACCTGAATTCAATTTCTTTGATCCTAGTCTTTCTGAATTGTTTTGAATCATGGAATCAGAATCCACAATCCCAAAAAAATTAAATTGGATTAGAATAAATGCACTTTCCTACACAACCTGCATTCAGGTCCTTCTAGATGTTCTATATTATAGGACAAGATGCACTATATTTCTGTATATACTGGAATCTAAGTATCTGTCTTGACTAAATAACGCATCAAAAGATGTTAGATTCTATTGAGAATGACAATGTTTCCAAGTCTAAATCACATTCCAATGTAACTCAACATCTCTGAGTGATAGACACTCATCTGTCCTCTGATTAAATCTGTTTGGCAAGCAAGAATAATGATTGATGTTTCAAGCATAGTGATTCACTTAACAACTGTCATTCAAGATGGCCGTGCAAACGGATGCTGCAACTGGGCACTCCTTTTTTCAGTCTATGGTCTGGGTGATTCTGTGTGTGTTTACTGTACCTGTGTCTGGTTGGCCAATTGCACAGTGGCAGATAGGACAGCACTCCAGAGGGTCAGCGTCACTGCCCAGAGGATCATGGGTTGCCCTCTCCTCTATTTGGAAGAACTTTATAGCTCCCACTGCCTTAAGAAAGTTCAAAACACTCTTAAAGATCCATCTCATCCTGGGCAACCTTTTTTTGAACTATTACCACCTGGCAGATGGTACAGGACAATAAAAAAACAAGGACAAATAGGCTGAAAAACAGCTTCTGTCTCAGGGCAGAATTCTACTGTATAGTGCAATATTAATGCAATATTGGGTTTTCAATTTCAATTATATAGCGTGTGAAGGATGTGTGTTTGTGTTTCTATTTCCATAGTTGCAATGTACACTGAAGGTGACGTTTAATTTTATAGCAAGACAATAAAACAAACTGAACTGAACGAAACGAAACGAAACGAAACCAAACCAAACCAAACCAAACCAAACCAAACCAAACCAAACCAAACCAAACCAAACCAAACCAAACCAAACCAAACCAAACCACCACCCTCAAGACAATCTACTAAACTGTAAAACATCTTTTCTTGTAGGTTTTAACACATCTATAATCAACTTGGCTTCCCTGTGCTTCTCCTGCATTGGTTTAAGACCTGTCTTTTAGAATTTAGCTGAGAAATCTTGGCTGAAATGTCTTTTGATTCTGTTTAAATGCATCTCGACTTGCCTTAAGGTTTTGCTTACACAGATGCTGGAAGCAACTGCAGGTCATATGTGCTTTCCTTTTAAATATCTGAAACAGTCCTGCAGATATATAATATGAGTATCATCTTGTGTTCAAGCACTATCCATGGGACAGCAGGGGAGCAACTGGCTTTAATAAGAACACACAACCCCAAGGATGGAAGTTACTGATAATTTCATTTCACTTGATTTCTCATCCTGTGACCACAAATTTGTTTACCCCTGCAGCTTATACATGTGGTAAGAGCATTGTATCCATCTGCATTTTCCTGCGCACTTCTCTTAATCTTCACATTTTACATGGTTTTTTTCCCCACCCTGAATACAGTTTTAAAAACATACGTTTCTAGAATGAAAATATCTTTTGTGCATATTGTTCTCACCTATATACATTTTTGTATAGATGTCCCCTAAGATGCACATCTTGATATGTGTTTTTAATTGCAAGTTGCATCACAAACATATTGCAAAGAATGGTGGATTTGAGGCTCATTTGGGGAACGATTTCCTAAGTCAGAGCTGTCAAACTCCTGGCCGATGCCCAGTTTAGTGAAGGGAAAAAACTCCCGATACTTCACATGACGCTGCCATGACGACAGGAGTTTGACACCCCTGCCCTAAGTGAAAGATGGGATAATGTGTATTTAAAGGATTAATGTGTCAGGGTTCCAAGTAACACCCCCAACGAAAGAAGACTCCGAGTTCCCTCAAACTTCCATTTTATTAGAGATGTCCTATTGGCACATCTGGGAAAACCCGAATCTGAAAGCTTCCAGGTTTTCCCCACCCACATGAAAGTTCAAGCACCTGCCCAGCACCCACATGGCCTAATCAGGCACCATCCAAAACTGGAGATGGCCTTGACTTTCTGAGAAAGAATGGTATTATGGCTACACATCACCCACACTCTGTATAAACCCACTTCATTTTTAACGAAAGAAGATCCTGACGATTTAGGTCAGTATGGCACAGGTGCTGGCGGGCGGTCCCACCTGATTGTCGAAGCGAACCAGTTCGCTCTCAGCTGATCGTCAGAGCTAACGGTTTGCCAGAACCAGTGTGAACCAGCTGAATCCCACCCTTGCTTTGGGGCAAACACAACAGAATGCTTATAATGTTGATTTTATCCAATTCCCCCCTAACCATCCCAAAAAAGGCTTCCAAATTTTTAACTACTTATTTCTCAGGAGTGGCCATAAACAGGATCCAACCAGACCAATACAGTCCTGGGTTACTGCTTTATGCCTCTATCTAATGTTCCAAATCAATTTATAATACCTGATCATTTGGATCTAGAGGCCTAACATTTATACTTTTTATCTGCGGCCAAGGAGATGAGCTTCCCACTATCGGAAGAAAATTTGTGCTTTATGTCTTCTGGTGAACTTCTCTGTGCCTGTACCTCTCTGTTCATCCTGAAAAGCAAAGACTTAGCTACACAATAAAGGATTCCTCTTTTCGGAGTTTATTTGCTTCCTTTACAAGGCACCAGACCACAATTTATGTAAGCATGCTCTCATTCAGAATTTTTAATCAGGAGGTTTCATTATTCTCTGAGCTGTGGCACATGACCTTTCGGTCTAACCAGCGCATGAAGTGGGGGATTTCTCTGCCAAAATGTTAAGGAAAGAGGGAACTGACAGGATATTTTCTTTAACAAGGCAAACCAAATGGCTTTCTTTTTAAAATTTAGTAGGTAACATTATCCTGAAGAATCACGGGTAATTAATGGAGGCAGCATAGCGCTTGGTTGCCTAACAAACCAATCACCTCTGCCTCTTTTTTCTGCCTTCCCAACCATTCAATTGAGCTTTCCGGAAGAAATAAAACAATGGCTTGAGGTGTAAATCATGGCTAGGAGAGAATTTGGAGGTTGCCGGAAATCCTATTTTTGTGTTTGAAAGTAAAACAAGAGCAGGTTGGTTTCATTATTATTAGTAGTATACTTTATTCATTAAGCATGGAACTCAGTCAACTGAACATTCAAAAATGCATCACAAATACCACTGACTGGTGTTAATGGTTGATACGGGTTGCTGCCAGCGTCCTAGGTATCGACCAAGTCTCTCCTTAAAATATACGATGTTCCAAGTAGCACAGTTTTTTGCAGTTCCACTGGTGTTGTTGCAGAAAGTTGCAATTTGTTATAAAATTCTTGGACATGGTACCAAGTGCCATGATGGCAATGGGTATGATGGCAACCAGTGGCCAGGTTGTGGTATTTCATGGTTTTTTCCAGTTCTTTTTCTTCGACTCTGGCATCTTCTGGTACTGCGATGTCAATAAATTGTACATTTCGGCATGACCTGATTCATTCTTTAAGGGCTCAGACTACATGTAAACTCATAGATTATTATGAATAGAATAGAATAGAATAGAATAGAATAGAATAGAATTCTTTATGGGCCAAGTGTGATTGGACACCCAAGGAATTTGTCTTAAGTGCATAAGCTCTCAGTGTACATCAAAAAAAAGAACACTCATCAAGAAACATAAAATACAACACTTAGTGGCGGTCATAGGATACTAAATAAAGAATCAAAATCATACTAGGAAACAAAATAAAACAACACAATTGTAACAATACAAGCAACAAGGTTATAGTCATAAGTAGAAGGACATAGGTAATAAGAAGGATGAGAAGAATAATAGTAATACAATCTTAGTATAGTTTGACAGTGTTGTGGGAATTAGTTTTTTAGCAGAGTGATGGCATTCGGGGGGAAACTGTCATTGTGTCTAGTTGTCCTTGTGTGCAGTGCCCTATAGTATCGTTTTGACAATTTATGTCCAGGATGTGAGGGGTCTGTAGATATTTTCACAGCCCTCTTTTTGACTCATGCAGTATACAGGTCTTCAACGGAAGGCAGATTGTATTTTCTGCAGTTCTGATTCTCCTCTGAAGTTTGTGTCTGTCTTGTTGGGTTGCAGAGCCAAACCAGACAGTTATAGAGGTGCAGATGACAGACTCAATAATTCCTCTGTATTATTATTATTATTCTGAGGAATGGGGTATTGTCTGAGCAGCTATCCACATTTTCAGATCCAATAGGGTTACCCTCAGAGAAGGTGCTGTGTCTTTGGGAAATTCTTTAGCATTTGAAGTGATAGATCAATAGAAAAGCATGTGTAAAAGCGCCTTTACGTAGGGCCTGGTGCTTTAACATATTGACACTTCAAGTTTTAGTTTCATTTATCTGAAATTCATTTACTCCCCCCCCCCAAAAAAAAGGAATTAATTCTTCACATATAATGCCACTGGGGACATATTCTCCATTAACTTTCATATTTTCCCATTATTATATAGGCATTTTTAAACAAATTGTAAACGTCAAGCATTTCTAGAGTGAATACGAAGGAGATTTTGAACAGCAAAGATGGGATAGAAGTTTGCAATCCATTTCATTTCATGAATTCAAAAGGAAGCTTGACGACTTTTTTTAATGAAATAACATCCAAATGTGGTTATCTCCAGTTCTTGTATTCTTCAGCTAATATGCGAATCTAGAAACTATATAATATGACATTTATTTAAACAATCACAATATTACCAGTAATTCTAATAGAGAATTTTCCAAGAAAGATTAGAATTTTTTTAGAATCTAATTAGATTTATTTTCTACTTAAAGTACTTCTCTCTAAAATGTTAAACATTGGAAATGCCCCATACATCCTCCCGGCCGATTCGCTCCCACAGAGAGGGACTTCTCCGGGTGCCGTCCACTAGACTTTGTCAGCGGGCGACGCCCAGGGGAAGGGCCTTCTCTGTGGCGGGCCCAGCCCTCTGGAACGACCTTCCCCTCGACATTAGAACAACTATGGACCTCCGCTCCTTCCGTCAGAAATTAAAAACCGGTATCCGGCTCCAGCGGAGACGGGCGAGCCTAGGGCTCGCTCGCCGCTTTGTTGCCTTTTCTGCCCCCCCAGGGGGGCGAAACTCTCCGGTTACCGGAGGTTTCCCGCAGGGTCGGCTCAGAGGGAGCGGCCCTCGTCACGGCGGTGGGGAGGGCGCTCCTCTCTGCGACCTAGGAGGAGAGG
Source organism: Rhabdophis nuchalis (assembly GCA_039707465.1). NCBI lineage: Eukaryota > Metazoa > Chordata > Lepidosauria > Squamata > Natricidae > Rhabdophis > Rhabdophis nuchalis. The sequence goes on along the minus strand of CM077651.1, from coordinate 10,968,406 downwards.
AACATGCTAGCGGGGGGTTTTTCCTTCCCCAACGGCTGTCGGTGCCATTCGCTTTAATGGAGAGGGCTGAACGGAGAGATCGGGCGGATCGCCGAGGCTTCAGCTGCGAGAGAGAGTGAGTTTAAAAGAACACCTTTTTTTCCTTGCTGCCAGCCAGGCTGAACGGACTGGGAGGGGGGTGTTTAATTTTAAAAAACCCCCCCTCGGATTTAAGCGGCACGTTAAAATGGCTTCTCTGCAAAGAGAAAGCGGAAACTTTCACTCCGGACGGTCTTTAACAAGGGAAAGTGGATTGTGACTTTCTGCAACATTGTTTCTAGGTCTGGCTGAGCTTAAAAAATTTCTTTTTTTTTGCTACTCTCTCCCTCTGGCTGCGAGATGGGCGGTGGAAGTGGCTTCACTTTGTCCCTTGCCTGACTATTTCAACTAAGGAAAATTTCCAGCGTCTCTTTGAAAGCAGGACTCTCTCTGGATTTTTGAAATTTTTTTTCTTTTGATGGATTTGTGACTTCTTCTCTGGAATACCTTCGTTATTATTATTTGCTGATTTGGGAAATTGTGTCTCTTTTGGTTTCTGAATGGTTTGCAACTTCACAGCCCTGAACTGAACTGAGCTCCTGGTTTGCCCCACCAGCCCCACCCGGAAAACGCCATCTTGGTGGCAGTGACTCTAACTTTTAACCATGGCACAAGAAGCAGCACTTGTAAATTTGGAACAAAGGATGGCTTCTCTTGAAACTTCTATGCAAACTTTGATATTAGAAATAAAGGCCCAGAGGGCTGAAAATAGTACTTTTAAAAAGGAACTATTGGATACCCGGAAGCAAGTGTTGGAGAATACACAGAAGAATGAAGAATTGGAAGGAGGGCTGGAGGGGGCTAAGGGAGAGATTAAAAATGTTTCTAATGAGGTGGGGGAAATAAATGGGCATGTGTCTAGGATAGATATGGAAAGAATGACATATTTTTTGAGATTTCAGAATGTTCTTGAGGAATCTGGTGAATGCCTACCTGATCTTATGAGTACAATTTTAGCAGACTATTTACAAAAACCTAAGGATGAGATCAGGGGGGACATTGACCTAGCCTATAGAATTAATTCTGCATATGCCAGGATGAATGAAGTGCCTAGAGAGATACATGTGAAATTTGTTAGAAGGTCAACCAGAGAGGAAATCCTGAAATTGCAGAGAGAAAGTCCATTAATTTACCAACTAAAAACGGTCACTATCTTGAAGCAGATTCCTAGAAAGATTCGAGATGCAAGACGGAAATTTTCCTTCTTGTCTAAAACCTTGTTTGATCACGGGATTTGGTTCAAGTGGATGACACCTGAAGGGATGCTGGTGTTCTGGGAAGGAGGAAGAGTGAGGATTAAAACAGTTGCTGAGGCGGAAGCCTTTCTTAAAAAACATTCCTCTGCCCTGGGGGAAGATCCAGGGGGGACGGAGGGGGTCACGGCCCCGCCCGCGGGGGGCCAGGGGGGAGAGAAAGAAGATACAATAGCCAAAAGACTTAGATCAAAAAAATAACTTTGCCTTGATTTTTCTTGAACAATTTTGTATAATATTTCTATCCGGACTTTTTGTAAATGTCTGACAGCATGGAAGGGAGAATTTAGGTAAATGTACTTGCTTTCATCTTGTAGTGGTATGGAAAATGTTTTCTATGTTAACTTTTTTTTAATGTGTATTTTGAGGTCTCGGAAGGTCCGACGACTCTGACGTGAATGCTCTCAAAATTTCTTTCTAACCATTACCCTATCCTGTTAAAAAATGTAAAACCAATAAAACTTTTTCAATAAAAAAAAAAAAAAAAAAAAAAAATTAAAAACCCACTTTTTCTGCTTGGCCGGCCTAGGTTAGTCTCTACCCAGGGATTAGGGATTGTTAATTTTAAATGGGAATTTTAGTGCAGGGATAGTCAAATTTAATTTGTTTTTATTGTATTTATTGTATTCATGTATATATTTTATGCTGTTTTATTCCTCCCTGTACATCGCTCCGAGTCCCCTAGGGGAGAGGACGCAGTTATACAAATAAATATTCGATATTCGATATTCGAATAGAAGAAATAGCAATAGTAATAGCACTTAGATTTATATACCGCTTCATAGTGCTTTTAGGGCCCTCTCTAAGCAGTTTACAGAATCAGCAGAATAGAGTCAGCCTCTTGCCCCCAACAATCTGGGTCCTCATTTTACCTACCTTGGAAAGATGGAAGGCTGAGTCAACCTTGAGCCGGTGAGATTTGAACTACAAATAGCCTGCCATACTGCATTCTAACCACTGTGCCACCTTGGATCTTGGTGCTGCGTCTCCTGGCATTTGAACTGGATTCCAAGATTGTTTTTGATCCATCAAAATTAGAGATGCCCTAATTTTGTTTTAGGAACCAGCAAGTTGGAAATAGCTAGTATTAGTCTCAGTATAATGCCAAGGTCTGATTAAGGAACACACAAACCGCTAACATTTCAATGAAGTTTCCGTTATCCATTATCTAGTTTCATCAAACAAAAATAAATAAATAAATAAATAAAAGTGCACCTGAAGGGTTCATCATTCAGTGTTGCAAAATAGTGAGCAAGTAGATTATTTTTGCTAATGCACAATTGCTTGTTGGAAAACATAAAGTCTTTGTCTAATCAAAATAATTGAACTGATTCCATTTCTCTGTGTTGCACAGTTTGTCACCATTGATTTCAGTAGGCAGAAGCATCTGATTGATGTTGTCTGGATTTGGAAGCTAAGCAGGGTCAATCTTGGCTAGCATTTTGGATGAGAGACTGCCAAGGAATTATACGATTGGAGATTAGGCAATGCTCCCATAATGTAGCAATAGCAATAGCACGTAGACTTCTAAACCGCTTTACAGTGCTGTTCAGCCTGTAAGCGGTTTACAGAGTCAGCATATTTGGCCCTCAACAATCTGGGTCCTCATTTTACCGACCTTGGAAGGATGGAAGACTGAGTTAACCATGAACATAGTGACATTTGATCTGCCAAACTGCTGGCAGCCAGTGAGCAACAGAAAGAGCCTGCAGTATTGCACTCTAACCACTGCGCCACCGTGGCTCATAAGTGTACCTACTAAACCAAATGGCTGGAATCAAATCCAGCACGCTAGGGTGTCTTTAGCTTTTAATGATATCTCTGGAGGAGTTGTTTAAATAGGATGGACACTTCAGAACCATCAATTCATGGTGAAGCTTCAGAATTAAGTTAGGCAAGTTACAATACTTTGAACATCACCCAACTATCAAGACAATGGATGGCTACTCATTGCTGCGCAAAACTGAAATTTCCAATCTCAGCGTTGATAACCCGTGTGGTGCCAACAGTACTTCCTAGTGCTCTGAAATGAAAAGTTCAACCTTTCTCCACAAATACGTTTTGAAAAGTGGTCTGAACTAGGGACATGGCATTTTTAGTTATGCATACATAAATTAATTTTGCATGAGTAAAGTACATTAGTGCTATCCATATTTTAGAGGGGAAAGTTAACAGGTCCATTATCTTCTAAAGCCCTAATGCTGTCCAATGAAGGGGATAAATTAATGTTGCCAGGATAAACTTGAATGATTGTGTATAATCAACTTTTTTTTTTAAAGAATTTTTTATTGGTTTTACAATACTATACAGGAAAAAAGTTATAGGGTATGTGATAACATTTTGGTGGCTTCCATGTCGGAGGTGGTGGTCTCCTCCGAGACTTCATACGAATACATTATAAAAAGAAAGCAAGTGGCAAAAATACATACATCCCCACATTGTAAAAGTCTTACATTCAATCGTGTTTTTCCCTTACCATCACTTTTTACAAATCACAGTAGTTTCAAATAAAGTCATTTTTGAGATCTCAGTCTTCTTGCTATTGATTCTTCTTCTTCCTTCCCGCCGATGGGCAGGATCATGGCCCCTCCCGCTCCTTCTTCTTCGTCTCCTAGGAGTGAACAATGTTTTTGGAGAAAGGCCTCCGCCTCTCCTATTGTTTTAACTCTAACTTTACCTCCCTCCCAGAAGACCAACATTCCTTCGGGTAGCATCCACTTGAACTAAACTCCTTTTTTATATAATTTTTTGGATAAGAAGGAATACTTCCTTCTTATCTCTCTAATTTTTTTTGGAATTTGTTTCAAGATGGTAATCTCTCTTTCTTGGTATTTCAAAGCCCCCCCCCCCCGTTGTGCCCTCAATATCTCATCCCTTGTGGACTTTCTTAAGAATTTAATATGAACCTCTCTTGGTACATCCTTTATTCTAGCATATGCTGAGTTAATTCTATAAACCAGGTCCATATCCCACCAGAGATGTTCTTTATTTTTCTTAATATAGTCTGCTAAAATTGTACTCGTTACATCTTTAAGATCTTCCCCTTCTATCTCTGGCACGTTCTGAAACCTGAGGAAAAAAGACATTCGTTCGAACTCCATTTTTGTCATATGCCCTCCCACTTCTGAACTTTCTTTCTGTAATTCCTTTATCTCTTCCTTCATTTCAGCTGCTCCCCCTTCCAACACCTCAATTTTTTGTTTATTATCTGTGTATAATCAACTTTTGAAGACCAGGAAATTTTCCATCTTTTCCCAGGCAAAAATTGGGACATAATAAAGGAATGAGATAATACAATGTTATCAATTGCCTATGATTCATGTCTATCAGGGACATGGCAACAGAAATCTCCCAAGGATAATAGGTAGCCTAAATATAAGGTTTGCAACTGTTATAAATTTGGTTTTAAGATCCCTGATCTAGATTTGAATAATCTGAAACATAATCATTAAATCAAAACACTCACTTAACATGCATACAAAGGGAAAAACACAGAGAAGAAATGTGTCCAAAAAGAAAGACATAATCTGTTCCAAACTCAATTGCAGAAAATATGACTTCAGCAACAGAGTAGTCAACGCCTGGAATGCTCTACCTGGCTCCGTTGTTACTGCCTCAAACCCTCACAGCTTCAACTTCAAACTGTCTACCATGGACCTCACCCCATTCCTAAGAGGTCCATAAAGGGGGCGTGCATAAGCACACCAGTGTGCCTATCGTCCGTGTCTTACTTGTCCCATTTATTTGTACTCATTTCCTTTGTCCATGTCCATGGGGAGTGAATAAGTGCAGCAGCATGCCTACCGTGCCTGTCTTACTGTCCCCATTTATCTGTATTTACTTCCTTTGTTCATGTTTATACTCTACTTGTTACCTTGTACATGTTTGACAAACAAGCAAACAAATAAAATAAATAAATGTTAAGGGAGAGGAAAAAAGAAAATAGAATAGACTACAGGTAGTACTGCAACTAACTAATAGGTAGTTCTCAGCCTACAGCAACAATTGAGCCCATTTATGTGGCTGAGCAATACAATAATACAATACAATAGCAGAGTTGGAAGGGACCTTGTAGGTCTTCTAGTCCAACCCCCTGCGTGGGCAGGAACCTTATACCATTTCAGACAAATGGCTATCTAACATCTTTTTAAAGACTTCCAGGGTTGGGGCATTCACAACTTCTGGAGGCAAGCTGTTCCAGAGGTTAATTGTTCTTACTGTCAGGAAATTTCTTCTTAGTTCTAAGTTGCTTCTCTCCTTGATTAGTTTCCACCCATTGCTTCTTGTCCTGCCCCCAGGTGTCTTGGAGAATAGTTTGACTCCCTCTTCTTTGTGGCACCCTCTGAGATATCGGAACACTGCTATCATGTCTCCCCTGGTCCTTCTCTTCATCAAACTAGACATACCCAGTTCCTGCAACCGTTCTTCATATGTTTTAGTCTCCAGTCCCCTAATCATCTTGGTTGCTCTTCTCTGCACTCTTTCCAGAGTCTCCACGTCTTTTCTACATCGTGGCGACCAAAACTGGATGCTGTATTCCAAGTGTGGCCTTACCAAGGCACTATACAGTGGCATTAACACTTCACGTGATCTTGATTCTATCCCTCTGTTTATGCAGCCTAGAACTGTGTTGGCTATTTTGGCAGCTGCTGCACACTGCTGGCTCATATTTGGTGAGAAAGTTGGTGAGTGAATTTCACCCCATTTTATGACTTTTCTTGCCACAGATGTTAGGTTTGTAATACAGTTGTTGGGTGAATCCAGCTTCCCTATTGACTTTGGTGCCAGAAAGTTGCAAAAGATGGATCACATGACCCCAGGACTCTGCATCATAAAGTTGAACTGGTTGCCAAGCATCCAAATGTCCATCACATGACAATGGGGATGCTGCAATATAAGTTTGAAAAACAGTCATAAGTTATTTTTTTTTCAGGGCCGTTTGTAAATTTGAACAGTCGCTCACTAATTCAATGTGGCTCTAAGTCAAGATCTATGTGTATGTCTGTACATTACACCATTTTCTACTCTGCTCCCTCCGTTACTTACTTATATTCCTGCTTTGATGATAGCCACGTAGTGCTTCGTATATTACCGTATTTTTCAGAATATAAGTCACACCGGAGTATAAGACGCACCAAGGTTTTGCAGAGGGAAATTTTAAAAAAAAAGTTTTTGCACTCTGCAGACCTCCCAAAACGTTATGAAAAACAGGGCATGCAGAGAGTTTGAGAGGCCTGCAAAGTGCTCCTGGGGGCTGGGGGCAACAATGAGCAAAAACCAACCCATTTTTCACAAAAACAAGTCTGGTTTTGTTTTGTTTTTGCCAAAAAAGGGCACGCATAGCCTTTAGGATGTTTGTAGAGTGTTCCTGGGGGCTGGGAGAGGGAAAAATGAGCAAAAAAATGGCCTGTTGTTCACTCATTTTTGCCCTTCCCAGACTCTATGAGAACTTTGCAGGCCTCCCAAACCCTCTGCACATCCATTTTTATGAAGGAGGTGAAGTTTTGGGAGGCCAAAAAATGCTGTATTCAGTGTGTAAGATGCACCCAGATTTTCACACACTTTTTTGGGTGGGGAAAGACGCAACTTATACGCCGAAAAATATGGTATGTTTTACTCTTTTTGGAGGGGAGGGGTATATAATTAAGACACTGGACTTCTCAGCTGGAAAGCCAGCAGCCCAGGTTTGGGACCCAAGCACCACGCGATGGGGTGAGCTCCCGTTCTTGCCCCAGCTCCTAAAACAAAGCAGCTTGAAAGCAGGCAAATGTGAGTAGATAAATGCAGTGGGTTTTTTTATGGGTAAAAAAAAAGCCTAACAAAAATTGTCGATCCAGAAATGAGCTAAGCATGTATTTGAGTGATAAATTACAGGACAATGTACAATTATGCTTTATTAGGAACAATTTGGTTTGAACAAAGAAATTAGTTTTCATTACAGAATTCATTAGAATGAATGATGGATTAAGTTTCTTGGTGTAATGAAACTAATATGTGGTGCAAACTTGATCTGTTTTTTTAATAAAATTACTTAACTGAAAACTAAATATAGGAGGGGCTTGCGGGAACCTTTAAGTTCTTGTAACAAGAGAATTTATGGCTTGTGGCTCAGTTTTTATCATCCACAAAGTCAGACTTTCAGCGAGCTCTCTTCTACCTTCCGATATTCATTCATTCATTCATTCATTCATTCATTCATTCATTTATTTTTTATTTATTTTATTAAATTTATATCCCGCCCTTCTCCAAACGGACCCAGGGCGGCGCACAGGAATGTTAAAATACATACAAAACATATAAAATTTAAAAAACTTATTCTAGTAAAACCTGTGCTAAAAACCGAATTAAAATCCCAAATTTAAAACTGTCTAATGGTCAATACAGGAGGTTACGCTAGGCCGGCTAGATGGAATAAATGTGTCTTCAGACACTTGCGGAAGAGGCGGAGGTCAGAGATTGTGCGGAGTTCAGGGGGTAGCTCGTTCCAGAGGGCTGGCCCAGCCACAGAGAAGGCTCTTCCCCTGGGTGTCGCCAGTCGGCATTGTCCAGCCGACGGCACCCTGAGGAGGCCCTCTCTGTGGGAGCGTATCGGTCTGAGGGATGTATGGGGCAGGAGGCGGTCTCGCATATAACTAGGCCCCGAGCCATGGAGCGCTTTAAAGATGGTCGTCAAGACCTTGAAGCGCACCCGAAAGACCACAGGGAGCCAGTGCAGCTCGCGCAGGATAGGTGTTATGTGGGAGTGTCTAGGCGCTCCCATAATCACCCGCGCGGCTGCGTTCTGGACTAGCTGCAGCTTTCGGGTGCACCTCAAGGGAAGCCCCATGTAGAGAGCATTACAGTAGTCGAGTCGAGAGGTGACGAGTGCTTGAGTGACTGTGCGTAGGGCACCCCGATCCAGTAAGGGGCGCAATTGGCGCATCAAGCGTACCTGATGGAACGCCCCCCTGGCCACGGCTGCCACGTGATCTTCCATAGACAGCCGGGAATCCAGGAGGACACCCAAATTGCACGCCCTCTCCACGGGGGCCGGTGTTTCGCCCCCAATGGCCAGTGTTGGAATAATCTGGCTGAACCGGGGCGCCGGAAGCCACAGCCACTCAGTCTTGGACGGGTTGAGCTTGAGTTTGTTACCACCCATCCAGATCCGTACGGCCTCCAAACACCGGGACATAACCTCGACGGCATCGTTGGGGTGGTCTGGGGTGGATATGTACAACTGAGTATCATCAGCGTACAGATGATATCCCACCCCAAAACCACGGATGATCTCACCCAGCGGCTTCATATATGTGTTGAATAGTAGGGGCGAGAGGACCGACCCCTGAGGAACCCCACATATGAGGGGCCTCGAGGCCGACCTCTGCCCCCCTGTCAACACATATTGCGACCGACCAGAGAGGTAGGATGAGAACCACCGCAAAACGGTGCCTCCCAACCCCAACCCCCCCAGTCGGCGCAATAGGATACCATGGTCGATGGTATCAAAAGCCGCTGAGAGGTCTAATAGGACTAGGATAGAGGAATGTCCTCTATCCCGCGCCCTCCAGAGATCATCAACCAACGCGACCAATGCCGTCTCGGTGCTGTGCCCGGGTCGGAAGCCGGACTGGCGCGGGTCTAGATAATCAACTTCCTCCAAGTGTCGCGGAAACTGTTGGGCCACCACACTCTCAACAACCTTCACTAGAAAGTGGAGGTTGGAGACAGGACGATAGTTCTCTAATAATGCTGGATCCAGGGACGGCTTCTTGAGGAGGGGCCTCACTACCGCCTCTTTCAAGACGGCAGGCAAGGACCCCTCACTCAAAGATGCGTTGACAATGCCCTGGAGCCAGCCTCGTGTCATCTCCCAGGATGCCAGTACAAGCCAGGAGGGACACGGGTCCAATAAACATGTGGTAGCCCTAAGCCTCTTTGACAACTTGTCCATATCCTCGGTGGTAACAAAATCAAACTCCTCCCAAGATGGTATCACAAGATCAGCCTCGGCCCGCTCGACTGGACCACTGTCGATGGAGGGTAACTCGTTCCGAATCCGAGTGATTTTCTCCTGCAGATAAATCCCAAATTCCTCTGCTCGACCCTGTAAAGGGGCTTCCCGCGGCCTCTGTTGAAGGAGGGAGCGGGTCACCCCAAACAGGGCGGCAGGGCGGTTATCTGCGGATGCAATAAGAGTGGCACAATACTCACGTTTGGCCACTCTTAACGCCACTAAGTAAGTCCTAATATGGTCTCTCACTAGTGTTCGGTCGGCTTCGGAGCGAGAAGATCTCCATCTGCTCTCTAGGCGTCTCTTGTGGCGCTTCATCTCCCTAAGCCCCTCGGTGAACCAAGGAGCCCAGGTGGTTCGTCGCCGCAAGAGAGGCCGCAAGGGCGCGACTCGGTCCAAGGCCCCCGTGGCCGCACTTAACCATGCGGCCACTAGGTCCTCAGTCGAGTCGCGGGGCAAGTCCACAGGAATTGGCCCAAGCTCCCTTTGGAACCTTATCGGGTCCATCAGGAGCCTGGGGCGGAACCATATAGGAATGTCCGGTTCCGCCTCCCCGCAGTGAGGTGCAGCGATCGGAAAGTCGAGCTGAAGGAGAGCGTGATCTGTCCATGACAGGGGTGTGATGACTAGATCCCCTCTTCCCAGATCACTACTCCACTGTCCCGAGACGAAGATTAGATCCAGGGTGTGTCCGCCATTCATTCATTCATTCCCTTATTGAATATTTATTTATTTTATTTTATTAAATTTATACCCCGCCCTTCTCCAAACGGACCCAGGGCGGCACACAGGAATTTTAAAATACATACAAAATCAATAAAAAAAATTAAAAACTTATTTAATAACCGTCCTGTGCTAAAACCAAATTAAAATCCCCCCAAAATTTAAAACTGTCTAAAATAGTCAATTGCAGAGGTTACGCTAGGCCGGCTAGATGAAAAAAATGTGTCTTTAGACACTGGCGGAAGAGGCGGAGGTCGGAGATGGTGCGAAGTTCAGGGGGAAGGTCGTTCCAAAGGGCAGGGCCCGCCACAGAGAAGGCCCTTCCCCTGGGTGTCGCCAGTCGGCATTGTCCGGCCGACGGCACCCTGAGAAGGCCCTCTCTGTGGGAGCGTATCGGTCTAAGGGATGTATTAAATTAACTAGCCAGGAAAGTTATTCTGGGAAAGAGGGGCTAGGCATAATCCTCTTGTTATCAAGAGTTCAAAATATATCACAGCAGCTGCAGGATTGAAACAGCAGGTTGTTGGGCTCTGCAAGGTGCTTTCATACACACACACGATGAATTTACATCCATTCACGTTAAGAGAGAAAATGAGCGCCCCACACAATCACCTCTGGGACTCGACTCCGAGAGCATCTGGTGAGCCAGTTTAATCCTTAGGAATGAGAAGGCAGCCATTTCACATGATAATGAGATCTTCCTGAATGGAGAGAGAAACAAAGGATGCTGCATTACCAACGATACATAGGTCCCCCCCCCCCAAATATATATACACCCACAGAACCAGTAGTAAAAAAAATTGAATCTCACCACTGATATAACTATGTGGTACAATCAGCAACATACTTAAGGAAACTAAGTAAATATTTGCATGTATCAGACACAAGAAATCAGGAATAGTAGAAGAGTTTAAAATCTTACTTTATACCACCTATGCAGAAGAATCTGGTCTACTAATGGTCAAGTCAAATTGGTGCTAGATAAGAGTCAATAGAATTAATGAGGGGTTGGACTTTGGTCTTTTGTGGGAACATAATGATTCCAAACTGATGATGCATTTGACCCCACCTTCAGTCTCTGCCTGATCATTTCCTGCATCATATCTTGAAACATTAAATAATATGTTCACACAATATTTTGATAAGAGTGCTAGATAAGAGTCAATGGAATTAATGAGGGGTTGGACTTTGGTCTTTTGTGGGAACATAATGATTCCAAACTGATGATGCATTTGACCCCACCTTCAGGCTCTGCCTGATCATTTCCTGCATCATATCTTAATAATAATAATAATAATAATAAATTGGAATTTATTAACCGCACCCTCTCCCCACAGGGACCCGGGGCGGTGCACAGGCATAATTAAAACAATATACGATAATACAAACATTACTAAAATAGAATTAAATAAATTACCCGTGCTAAAAATACAATTAAAAAAAACCCATTAAAATTTATCGTTAAAAGACAGAGAGAACTATTCAAGGCCGGCCAGTCGAAAGAGGTGGGTCTTCAATTTTACACGGAAGGAGCGGAGGTCGGTGGTCGTTCTAATATCAGGGGGAAGGTCGTTCCAGAGGGCCGGGCCCGCCACAGAGAGCGCCCTTCCCCTGGGCGTCGCCCGCTGACAAAGTCTAGTGGACGGCACCCGGAGAAGCCCCTCTCTGTGGGAGCGAATCGGTCGTGAGGATGTGTGGGGCAGGATCCGATCTTGAAACATTAAATAATATGTTCACACAATATTATTGTGTGAACATATTATTTAATGTTTATTAAATATTATGATTGCTTAGGTTTTGTTTTATTTTTGACCTTCAATACTATAAGCCATGCCCACCCCACACTATGCCCACTAAGCCTCCCCACAGAACTGGTAGTAAAAAAAAAATTGAATCCCACCACTGGTGCTCTGGTTTGAACCATCATTGCTACTTAGGGGTTTACTTATGACCTTTAGTATTGTTTAGGACTTCTCTTGGCACATCCTCCCCACCTCTCTCTTATTCTCTCCCCCCCCCCCCTCTTTGTGTGTGTGTGTGACCTGCTATGGTTGTAGGCTCTTTGTAGAAGAGCAAGAGCTTTGAGCAGAATGCATGAATGAACAAACAAGGTTGGGAGAAAGCAGGCCCGCGTGCTTCAGAGTAACACAAATGACTTGTTCCAAAATTGCCCCTTGACATGAATTTCTTTTGTCATTTTCCTCCAGCTGCAGGCCAAGGCTCTTCAGAAACAAAGCTTTATACTGATGAATTACTGCATTCAGTTCTTATAAGAGAACATATCTGTCTTCAGAACTTCATAATATCTTATGAAATCTATGGAGCCTTAACATTTCTATTCCTAGAAGCCCAGGAGAGTCGACTGTTATCAATAACTATTTTACCTTCTTAATATATATTTTTTTCAAAACTGGGAGTAGGGGTTGTTTGCTACATCTTTAGGAGAGTTTTCAGTTACGCCTGTAAAAATGTCACTTTTTTTTTTCCCGTTGCCTAGCAGTCAATGGCAATGAACAGCCCTGTCTTCATGAAACAACAAATTCTATAAAATATCTCCGGGATAAATGACTGAAGATTGGTAGCTCTCTCTTGAATCTCATTCAAAGCCTCTTTCCCCCCCCCCTCTAGGAACCGCTGAAATATAATTGGATGGACTTTATGCAACCTCATCCAGTAAATGGACCATGCGAGCATTTCCCTCTTATTATTTCTGGACTTCACTGTTGCCAGCTAGGCACACTTAAACAACGCAAGTCGCGAGAGCGTTCACATAAGCAATCGCACAATAGAAGGCAAACCCAGATTGAAGACCGACTCGGGGGCTATTAAATCAACCTGATTGATTGGTGAACTCCTGGGCAGTGGGGAAAATGAAAATGGGTCTCATTTAATGAGGATTGTTTAATCCTTCGGAGGATTAGAGGCAGACGAACAGCTGGAGCCTGTTCCCAGTGTGCGCATGCGCAGAGTTGCTAGACGAAGGGAAGAGCTAAAGAATAGGAGTCAATTTGGGAGTAAGGCCACAGGTGGATGATGAATGGCCCCTTCCAGAGGAAATAAAAGAGGAGCGAAAGGGGAGTGGAGTTTGCAGGAGGCAATTAGTTCGCTTCATTGGTTTGTTACTCTCCGAGACTCCTTGCCAAGTTCTGCAGATATCGGCCTGTCAGCTCGCCAAGCCAGATAAAGTCTGTGACTGTAAATCCTCCTTATAATCTCCAAATAATCTTTACTTGCTTGTATACAGAAGGAGAAACATGTGGAAGAAAAGTGACATTATTGAGGCAACAAATGATCCCTGACTCTGTGTAGTCATAGAATAAGGTCGTCCCCCCCATTTAATATCTACAGTGTAGCCTATGTCTTCCTTCTATCCCAGAGATACTCATAGACATGAGATTCATATTCACAGGACGTTTGAGAATTGGAAAGCTAAATTATTTCTATTCCAGATAGGTAGATTAGATAGATAGATAGATAAATAGATGGATGGATGGATGGATGGATGGATGGATGGATGGATGGATGGATGGATGGGATAGATAGATAGATAGATAGATAGATAGATAGATAGATAGATAGATAGATAGATAGATAGATAGATAGATAGATAGATAGATAGATAGATAGATAGATAGATAGAGATCTATCTGGAATAGAAATTATATGTGTGTGTGTGTGTGTGTGTGTATTCCAGAAGAGAAAGCAACCTCTTGTTCTTAGAGTAAGGAAACAATGAAATATACATGAGACAAACATCTCTATAAATCTGAAGAATAAATAAATAATTTAGGAATGATGCCCATTGTTAATTTACATTAACAATTGGTGTGCTTATAAGCTTATTTCTTACATCGGATCCCACAATCTATTCTAAGTCAGGAGCAACCAAGTTTCATTGGTGTAATTATGTTTTATGAGTCGCAAAATGGGAATGAACGTCATTCCCATTGATAGCTTCATCAATCAGCCTCTTGATGGACATGAAGATAAGAGGGGAGAAAAGATTTAACACTGTTGCTTCTGTTTGAGGCTAACTTTCCAGGGCTATTTTCTTAGCCACCTGTCACTACTTTTAAGAGGAGACAACATAATTGCATGGGAACGCTGAGCAATGCAGTGGGATTTTTATACAATTGCACTTTCATTTTCCAGAAAACTGTTGTCAGAAGGGACATGGACAAGTGTCAGGGCTTGTACCATACTCTGAAAAATCTATAGATATTTATGGAGTGAATAATTGCTTCGTGACACTTACTATTACAAGATGTTGGAAATTCCACCGATTACATAGGTAATTCATGTCCTACGATAATATGGTGGCTGAATGATGGACCACCTTCATTCTGTGAGCAGTCTCACATCCTATTTGGGACTCTCTGTGTGGGGAGGAAATGGACAACCCATGTCAACAGACAAGTGTTTGTGTCTTCATTTAACCTTGGCCCATCAGGAATAGGAGTAACCACCTAAGTCCTGAAAAATCAGCCCCATTCATTTCAGTTATGCCGGGACTTCATTAATTTCGCCATTTTGGTTTTCAGCTAATTAAGACATATGAATGAATCAATAAAGATAAACGTTAAATGTTCCCCTCACAGATATGTGCTAGTCGTTCCTGACTCTAGGGGGCTGTGCTCATCTCCATTTTAAAGCCGAAGAGCCAGTGCTGTCCGAAGATGTCTCTGTGGTCATGTGGCTGGCATGACTAAATGCTGAAGGCGTATGGAATGCTGTTACTTTCCCACCAAAGGTGGCTCTAATTTTTCTACTTACATTTTTTCATGCTTTTGAACTGCTAGGTTGGCAGAAGCTGGGACAAGTAATGGGGGCTCACACCATAATGTGCCGCTAGGGATTCGAACCGCCAAACTGCCGACTTTTCTGATCAAGAAGGTCAGCTTCTTAGCCACTGAGCCACTGCATCAATAAGTAAACCCAGAAGGATCAGTAGATTGTGCTCCAAACAAATCTCTTCTTATAGCCCTGGTTGATCTAATAGAAAAGCATCCTGGTTATGTGAATCACCTAAGATCCAATCTGAATCACGGGTTCTGTTCAGATCATCCAACCAGAAGCAATGGGTGGAAACTAATCAAGGAGAGAAGCAACTTAGAACTGAGGAGTAATTTCCTGACAGTTAGAACAATTAATCAGTGGAACAGCTTGCCTCCAGAAGTTGTGAATGCCCCAACACTGCAAGTCTTTAAGATGATGTTGGATAGCCATTTGTCTGAAATGGTATAGGGCTTCCTGCCTAGGCAGGGGGTTGGACTAGATGACCTCCAAGGTTCCTTCTAAATCTGCTATTTTATTCTATTGTATCCCTTTTATTTGTTTCAAAGAATCCAGTCTGTTTGTTTGGAATTTTCCATTCGAGTTGTCAGATAAAAACGGTTTGATTTGAATCATTAATCTCATTTTTTTTTAAAAGTCTGTGAATACCAATTGTGTAAGGAATCATTGGATCATTTGGAAAACACCTTACTTGATGAAATGCATCCAAGCATTTGGCCAACTCTGCTCAAAGATTTGACTTGAACTGGTGATTGGATCAAATTTCCTTTAAAAGACAGCTTTGAACTGGAGCTTTACAAAGCCTTAGAAAATATCACCCAATAATTATTATGTGTGATTAACAAAACAGAGCACCAAAGTAGGGCAAAATGAAATGAGGAACATGAAACTTAACAATCCAAAAGACTTAAATATCAATGAAATAAGTGTGTCAGTTCTAGCTTTGTTGCAGAGTAACTGGAATGTAAGTTAACAGGGTTAAGATTACTACAGCTCTTAAAAATAGCCTTTATAATTTAGAGTTAAGGACAGTTGGAGGATTATCCATCTCTTGTACCAACAGATACTTTAAAAAAGTTCAATTCACCATGCCTTTTTCAATTTATCTACGTTCTCCTCTGAAATATTGCAGATTCTTCATGTTCATGTAGTGGAAAATATTTGTTGGAAAAGTGATTGGACTAGTTATTGGTAGAGTAGTAGGGACCTAGAAAGACAGTGGGAAGTTTGGCAAATACACCAGCCAAGGACCTCTTGGAGCAAGTTCTTAAAACAACATGATGCTCTTCTTCCAAATTATGGCAGGTCAATGGACTCTGCTTCACCAAAGCATGCACAGGTTATGCACAAAGCACATTTTAAGAAGAAAATGGATTGTCAAGTTAGGTTTTCCTTCAATTTAAACATGGTTGTAGTGTAATACACTGAGGAGAAAATCTCACTGAAGTGAAGGTTAGTTATTTTATACATTCCTAGGTTTGAGAACTGCTCGCTTCTTCCTTCCTTCTTTCCCTCCCTCCCTCCCTCCTTCTTTCCCTTCCTTCTTTCTTTCTTTTGTTCCTTCTTTCCTTCATCTCCCTCTTTTTCCTTCCTTCCTGCCTGCTTTCCTTCCTTCCTTCATGTCCCTCCCTCCCTCATTCTTTCATCTCTCTCTCCCTTCTTTCATCTCCCTGTCCTTCCTTCCTTCCTTCCTTCATCTCCCCCCTCCCTCCTTCCTTCATCTCTCTCCCCCTTCCTTCATCTCTCTGTCCTTCCTTCCTTCTTTCTTTCCTCTCCCTCCTTCCTTCATTTCTCTCTCCTTCCTTCCTTCATCTCCCTCTCCTTCCTTCCTTCCTTCATCTCCCTTCATCTCTCCCTCCTTTCTTCTTTCCTTCCTTCTGTCATCTGCCTCTCTCTTCTTCCTTCCTCTCTCTCTCTCTCTTTATTTCCTTCCTTTATTTCCCTCTTTCTTTCTCTCCTTTCTTCCATCTATCTATCTATCTATCTATCTATCTATCTATCTATCTATCTATCTATCTATCTATCTATCTATCTATCTATCTATCTATCTATTTATCTATCCATCCATCCATCCATCCATCCATCTATCTATTTATCTATCTATCTTCCTTTCTTCCTTCCTTCCTTCCTTCCCCCTTCATCTCCCTTCATCTCTCCCTCCTTTCTTCTTTCCTTCCTTCTGTCATCTGCCTCTGTCTTCTTCCTTCCTCTCTCTCTGTCTCTCTCTTTATTTCCTTCCTTTATCTCCCTCTTTCTTTCTCTCCTTTCTTCATCTGTCTATCTATCTATCTATCTATCTATCTATCTATCTCTATCTTCCTTCCTTCCTTCCTTCCTTCCTTCCTTCCTTCACTAGTACACATCTCACAAAGAAAACATTAGCCCATGACTGCATTTGTCCTACGTCCCTTTGATGTATTTGCCCTGGGAGGTTATCGTTACCTGGGGGGAAAGCTCAGAAAGTTTTACGTTTACCCCTTGCAGTGTGTGAGTTATCTTGTAATCAAAACTAAATGGCAACAGAAGAAAGATATAGTGCAGTTGCAGAGAAAAGGAGATGGCAATATTTATACAAAAGTGCAAAAATAACTCCAACTTCTTCTGCTTCTACTCCACTTACATTGCCAGCATGTTTGACAAGACTGTATGGATTCTATTTTTATTGTCTTCAAAACCAATATACAATTAAAATATCGACCTTTGCTCTGGGAAGTCTTACTCAACGTTGAATAAGGCTCTCACGTTTAAGTAACGGATATAAAATATGCCAGAGAATATTGTTGTTTGGTCAAAGAGGAGAATGCAAATTTTTGCCTTTATGTAAGTGGATGGTCATAGCAATGACACATTTTTGCATAATTAGGGCATTGATTTACATTAGTTATTTTGGTTAATTTCTCACACATTCCCTACCGGCATTTGCTTCTGTTATTCTTAGTGCTGAGATCTAGCCATTAAGCTTGATTCCCGGTCAGACTTTTGTAGCTGTGAGATAGGTCATTTTCAGACATGGCTTCAAAGTTTGGAACTTCTTCTAAAAGTAGGGAGGAAAATCAAACTTTTCAGTTAATTTGTTGGTTGGAGAGAAAGAGTGCTGCCCCTCAAGATACACATTAAGATACAGCCCATAATGATAACAGCATTATTCTCTTGGGGGTGGGGGTGGGTGGGGAATGCAGAATCTTCAATGAGTGAAACAATTCGGGGATTGGCTAATGGTTTCAGAATCTTATCATCTGAAAGCATCTATTTCCTTGTTCTTGTTTTGCTCTCAGTGTCCAACTTTCACAGCTGTACAATTCTACTGAAATGATGGTTGGTCCAACTCTTTTGATTGTTGTGTTCCTGAATTGTCCTTATCTGCTCTCATTGACTTTTTCCCAAGGATTCTCTTTCCCTTTAATAAGTACGTATATTTAGCTCTTCTTGAATCTGGGAAAGCAAAACTTTCTACTAGTTTTTTCTTCTTCGACATCAACCGTACCTTTGGTAGTTTACTTTACTTTATTGTCACTGCATCTCGTACAACAAAATTAAATGTGATCTTCAGTGTAGAATGAGAATTCAGGGTGTGGTTGTGTTCTGACCCCCCTTCCTCTGACTAATACAAGTCTGGCTGCTTGCCACTGACTCTCTTGGCTGCTTGCCTGAATGACTGAACAGATACGAAGCTTCCTAACTCGACTAAACACGAACCTGAAAATCAACACGAATAAACATGAACCTAGAAATCCAACGTTGTTCTCTGCAAGGACTTCCTTAGCAAAGACTTCCTTTTAAACCCTCTTGGGAGGGGCCAGTCATTAAGCAGCTAGGACTAATTCAAATCCTACGAGTTCGCTTCTGCTGCAATTGAAGCCTCCTTTTTTCAGCCCTTCTCACTCTAGCATCAGGAACAAACTGGCCTTGATCCTCCCCACTACTCCAAGACCCAGGTGCCTCCTGATGACCAGCTGGGCTCTTTGCTCTCTCAAGGTCACCCTCCTCCTCCTGAGCTGACTCATAGGACTCCTCACTAGAGGAGTCCATCAGCAGCTCATCTGGAGCCAGCTGGGTCAAAACAGGTTGTTAAGGAATCATGTGCAGTCATTAAGCACAACATCAGTTGGTAGCTGGTTTTCTCATCGACTTGACTTATCAGAAGCTGGCAGAGAAGATCATGGGAAGCTGTGACCATTGGAACTGTATGTCGGTTGCCAAGTGCCCCAATAATAATCCCGTGACTGTGAGAACACTGCAACAGTCACAACTTCAAGGACCAGCCATAAGTCTTCCTGTTTAGCACTGTTGTAACTTTGAATGGTTGCTGAACAAGAAGTCACTAAATGAGGACTACCTATATAGTCAAAAGCTCTTCCCTGCCTTTCATGGTTGACAAAGCATAATGATACTCCTGACAGCAACAATAGTCTGTAATAGTCAATTATGGAAGGCATGAAAATCAATCTTGTCTCTACCTTCTTAAGGTTCAATAACATCCCCCAAATTTTAAACATCTCGCCTCCATCCCCACATTCTGCAGTGCAGCACCAGCCATTTGTGAACCTTGGAGCTTGTCCATTAGTGGATCACATCCAGAAATACATGCCAAATAAATGAATAAATAGCTGCAAAGAAGCTACTGAAAACATATTGTCAGAGTTTAAGGAAAGGCAATTCATGGGCATCCAAAAAAAGTTAATGATGCAACTTCGGCACAAGATGCAAGGGGTCAGTTATGGAAGGGAAAGATGTGTCAGCCTTCGCTTTCCTGTTCGCTCTGGCTGCCATATGAAACGGGGGGGGGGGGGGAGGAGCTTTGCATGGGATTTGGGACTGTACAGTGCAGGAGAGTGAGTTGCAGAAGGAAATACTCTGGTGCCATCTACTGTTACCATCTATTGCGCGTACCGGTGCTTGGGTCATCTTATGATCAAGGTCAACGGTCTTACATGCCAACCTGATGATGCCTTTTGAAGATGAAGCCACGTGACACCTAGGGGCTTTACGCATTGGACCATGGAAGGGGGTTATTCGGGGGGGGGGGAAGGGGGTTGGACATATATTGATACGTATGCTTTCGCGCCTAAATGCTTCAGACCTTGCTTAGCACCTATGCTATTCATTCCTTAACCAGTAAAAGTACTTTTAATTCCACTAATAATGGAGTCGAGAGGTTTCTTTCTTGAAGCAGTTTGAGAAGCAATTTGAAGCGGCCTACAGGTAACAATGAAGAGTGTTTAATAAACATTATAAAGAACTGAATAATGCTGAACCATGCAATGCACAGGATTTTGACTGCTACATAAGACATAAGAAGACAAGAGCTACAAGAGAGACGGAAGGTTCATCTGTTGTGTTCTGTGTACTTTAAAAAAAAAGAAAAGAAAAGAAACAACAACGACAACCACAAAATGCCATAACAAATTAGCATTTGTTTGGGAACCAAAGAACAAAGGTATCGACACAGGTTGCAATCGAAGATGAAAGCATAATTATTGAATTTCGGGGCTTCTCGAAGCTCGCATTGACTAAATAATGGATTTCGTATTGTGACAATAACCTCCAGCACTTTTAGAAGCAGAACAATTTCTACATGCTCCCAGGATCTCTCCTGTAAATGTGTTAATGTTCAAACTAATCCCACACGCATAGGAATGAGGAAGACCAAATTCTCACAGTGAATTGGGAGAAATGGGTTTTGATCGGAGGCTTCAACAGAGATTGAAACCTCCTTAGAAAATTGGGGACGATTAATGTGGATGGTGTGACGATGCCTTTTGAGCCCAAGGAAGTTCCCTGCTTAAAAAAGCAGAGGTGCTCATTCTGTGCTTTGGGTTTGCAGAGTTGGAGGAAAATATGAGGGAATAGTACCACTTGTACAACAGAGTTCATTTCAAACACTCTCTTATCCAGAGACCTTCAGGCTAACTCACAGGAGTAATGGTTTTATAATTGTGGAACAAATTCACACCATGAAGTAAATGACTACACACATTGAATTGATGCGTGTTCACACAAACACAAACACAAACACAGATTGTGGGTATTATTAGCCGTCAAGGAAGGCAAGGGAAAATGAAGTCACTAGAAAAATATAAACAGCTTGAGGGTGAGCATCAAGGCATTGGTTTCAAATAGTGGTGAAACGGGTCATTTTTTTAAAAGATAAAATAACCTTATTTTTCCTGTTCCAAATTAAAGAGGAAAGTTGCTATCAGACTAAGAAATAGATGCAGATTTGTACATTTCATTACATCGTCATTCCTTTTAGGCTAACGGAAAGAGTAATAGTTATATTATTGAAATGGTTATAAAAATGGTTTTGTGATTTGAGATTCTAGATCAGGATCTGGATTTCTTCGAGGACCAGTTCACCAATGTAATTCTCCTCTGTGGGGCAGTGGGTGGGTGGGGGGCAGGATGGGTACCCCCTGAAGCACCTTGCCAGCCAAAGTTGGGCACAAGGGGTCTGCGCACGGCCCCCTGCACCTTGTTTTTACCCTCCATGGTCTCCTGCAGTACTCTGATGGCCATTTTTGGACTGTTTTTAAGAGGCAAAGTGCTACAGGAGGCCATGAAGGTTGAAAGTGAGGTGCCGGGGGGGGGGGCTCACACAGTCCATTTTAGCTACCAGAGGCACCACCATCCGGTCCTTTGAGAATTCCAGATTGGCCCCGTGGGCCAGATTTAAGCACCCTGCAGGCCAAATTGGGCCCATGGGCCTTGAGTTTGACATATTCCAAAAAATATGCCATAAATTCTGAAATTTATATGACCATTTAACCCTCCATGAACAAGATAGTTTGGATGATGGGAAACGATGAGTAGGACACATTCCACACAAAAAAGAATGGAAGGAAAAAGAAAGAGAAGGATAGAGAAGGAAGGAAGGAAGGAAGGAAGGAAGGAAAAAGAAAGAGAAGGATAGAGAAAGAAAGGAAGGAAGGAAGGAAGGAAGGAAGGAAGGAAGGAAGAAAAAGAAGGAGAGGGGAAGGAAGGAAGGGGAGGAAGGAAGGAAAGAAAGAAAGTGAGAGAGAAAGGAAGGAAGGAAGGGGAGGAAGGAAGGAAGGAAAGAAAGAAAGTGAGAGAGAAAGGAAGGAAGGGAGGGAGGAAGGAAGGAAAGAAAGAAAGTGAGAGAGAAAGGAAGGAAGGAAAGAAGAAGGAAGGAAGGAAAAAAGAGAAAGAAAGAAAAAAGAGAAAGAAAGAAAAAAGAGAAAGAAAGAACAAAAGGAAAAAGAAAGGAAGGAAAGAAAAAGAAAGAGAGAAAGAGAAAGGAAGGAAAGAAGAAAGAAAGAAAGAAAGAAAGAAAGAAAGAAAGAAAGAAAGAAAGAAAGAAAGAAAGCTACACCTGAATTGTCAACTTTTAGTAAGAGATTCATACTTAACATGTTTTTAACCTTTGAATCACCATTCTTTGTCCAAGATCACTGGCATGTGGGGAAAGCAGAAGGAAGTCCCAATGAGAAATATGTATGTTCTTGTCTCAGAAAGAACTTTAGCTCAATCTCTCTCTCTCTCTCTCTCTCTCTCTCTCTCTCTCTCTCTCTCTCTCTCTCTCTCTCTCTCTCTCTCTCTCTCTCTCTCTCTCTCTCTCTCTCCCTCCCTCCCTCCCTCCCTCCCTCCTCCTCCCTCCCTCCCTCCCTCTCTCTCTCTATGACAGACACACAAAACATTCAACCTTCTGGAATACAAACTCCATCTAATCTTCTGATTCAATCTGGAGGACATTTTATGATGAATTGAAAACAACTGGACGTTTTGATGCCATTATTTTTTTAGGAAATGCAATAGAAGCTTTAAAAATAACTTTTATATACAGGAATGATTTCCTGTTGAAATTAGTGGACTAATTTTGATTTGTAAATATTTTAAGGAGAGAGAGAGAGGGAGGGAGAGAGAGAGAAGACTATGAGATTTTCCTTCTGCTTATGGAACAATTCCAAAGCAATAATTTATTTCTGAAAGAAAAATCATCAACGTAATGGAACTTTACAAAACTGGTTAGGAGGTGACATCATTGTTGGCATAGGTGGCTATGATATATTAATACATTGATTTTGTTAAAAAAAAATAGGGAGGCTATTTATGAATGATTCTTGTGAAATTGGGGTTTGCAGTTTTCTTCAATGATCCTAAAATTGATCTTCTCATTGCTGGGAATTTCAGTGAAGTCCAGGATGAATTGAAAGAACAAAACATGCCTTTAAGAACACAAAATGTAATGTTAATGTTCATGAAGTATGTGTGCTCATATTATTTACAAAGTAAATAATACTACATTTTACTACATTACTCTTGCTTCTCTAACCTGTTTCCCTGAAGATAAGACCTCCCTGGTTAATAAACCCAATCGGGTTTTCTATGCAGTAGTTAGTTCAGTCCTCTTCAAATCAGTCAGAAGTCCCATCAACTTAAATTGAAGTTTTATCTCCAAGGTTGGAATTTATGGGATTTTTGTCTCAAATTAAAAAAAGAAAAGATGTGTTTTAATGCATCATTCTGTTTTTCATATTTCCTGACCCAGGACAGGAGAATACATATATTTATTTATCCGTTCATTCAATCAATTTTTATAGCCACCCATCTATATCAACTACTTTGGGTAGTATAGGAGATGGCCAGCCTGAGCCCAAGGGAGGGGTCAAACATGTTATCATAAATTCCTTTGTGCCCATAAGAAATCTAAATCCACCCCCACCCCCCTTGAATTCCATATCTACCGCCAAATTGCTTTGGCCATTAGTAGTCCAGGTTCTAATAGAGAGCTTAAGCTTCAAATAAATCTTTTATAACCATTTGAATTGTCTGAATCTCCTGATTTTCTTAGGTCTTGAAAAACAGTTTACAATTTAAATATACATATATATTACAATTAAAAATACTAAAAACCCTTTTAAAATAATAAAAACATTAATTGTATTCTCTTTCTGTCTCTAGCTTTTCTAGTATTCACCCTAGAGAAGGCCACCTGGAATTTAAGATATTTTAGAGCAGGGATCTCAAACTCAATTTACCTGGGGGCCGCTGGAGGCAGAGTCTGGGTGAGGCTGGACCGCATAAGGGATTTCTTAATATTAATACTAATATTAATACTAATATTATACTTTCATATCATGGTGGGGGCCACAAGATACTATCCTGTGGGCCGCAATTGGCTCACGGGCCACGAGAATGAGACCTCTGTTTTAGAGAGAAGAGGAGGGGAGAGGGGAGGGAGGGGAGGGAAGAGGGGGAAAGGGGAGGGGAGAGGATAGGAGAGAGGTGAGAAGTGAGAGGAGAGGGGAGGGGAGAGAAGAGAGGAGAAAGAGAGGAGTGAAGCGGAGCGGAGAGGAGAGGAGAGAGGAGAAGAGAGGGAATGGGAGGGGAGGAGAGAGGAGGGCTATGAAGGGAAGGGGAGAGGAGAAAGGGGAGGAGAGGAAGAGGTGGACAGAACCAAAGAAGCTCCTTGGATGAGAAGCAAAACATCTTCAAGGAAAAACAACGACAGTCCATGCGTCTCTTGAAAAAGCACCTCTGAGACAACCTTCTTGTTACAAACATTCCTTTCCATGTCTCTGAATATTTTGTGAGAGAGAAAGAGGGAAGGAAAACAAGGCTTTCGAGCTCAACCTTGCGTTCCCATCATCCATTATTTTGAGGCAAATCTTAATAGGACATTACCCCGAGAATAAATTATTGAGAAAACTAGCTGGTGCAGCGTGCTAATTTCTCTTTGGACTGGGAAGAGCTGGGGAGCAGAGTTATTAAAAACAATGAGACTACTTGTAATGATGCCTTTAATGAACCGAAACATCTGTGCCAACTTGAGTAAAATCCAGTCAGTCTCTATCTGTGTTGAATTTGGCCCATTATCATTTAAATCTTAATCTTCATAAAATGGCAATTTATTTACTTGTTGCAAATTCATTCGACTGGCAGATCAACCTTGTGAGTTTCTGTGTCTTTCCTCAAGGTTAGTGGGAACTGGTGATTCCCCCCCACTCCCCCCAATCTTGCAAGCAATTAAATCCCCTTAGTATACAAAGAAGATTTAAGAGAAAATTATTGGAGTAATTGTTCTCTGATTATTACAATCTGTGCTTTCCATTGTTAGGAAAGAATTTATTTGACAAGGCTGTGGTTGATGGCACATTTCATATCTAGCCCCGAAATGTATTTGTTTTAATTCTGGGATACCACCCCAATTCAGAAATGCCTTGAAATGTTATGCCGCATTGCTAAAAATATAACAACCATATGAAACCGTATGAAAACACCCATAAAAAAAAATCTCAGAAGCCTTGGTCTGCATGGGACTGCTTGTTGTAAATGTTGCTGACTTCATGTCATTTAATACCACACCAAGATTTATGGGAAAATGTAATTTGTATGTCCTGTATATAAACCACGGCTTGGAATATGCCCTAAAAATTATGTAGGCATGATTAGTTTTGGTTTATCTTCAATTTGCAAGGCACAACGGTCTCCCAATCTCTTTTTTGTAAATTCAATTTTGCTGGTCATTAGCTTTAAATATAAATGCATGCATGTATGTATTAACAGTATAATGTATAAACACAGGGATATGGTGGCTCAGTGGCTAAGATGTTGAGCTTGTCAATCAGAAAGATCAGCAGTTCAGCAGTTCGAATCCCTAGCACCGCATGATGGAGTGAGCTCTCATTACTTGTCCCAGCTTCTGTCAACATAGCAGTTTGAAAGCATGTAAAAATGCAAGTAGAAAAATAGGAACCACCTTTGGTGGGAAGGTAACAGTGTTCTGTGCGCCTTCGGTGTTTACTCATGCTGGTCACATTACCACGGAGACGTCTTCGGACAACGCTGGTTCTTCGGCTTTGAAACGGAGATGAGCACCGCCCTATGGAGTCAGGAACGACTAGCAGATATTTGCTAGGGGAACCTTTGCTTACATATTAAACCGATTTATGTGTCATTGTATCTTTTGCCAAAGACTTTGGGAGCAGGTATTTCTACTTATAACTCTATGTCGTGGGAACTTATCTTTTATCTCCTGAACATAAGAAGCTAGCTGGGGAAGAAGTTGAAGCTTTTATGTGAAGATGAA